>VIBL01000030.1:1200000-2400000 GCA_008271625.1 Lutraria rhynchaena
ATCTTGACAAGTTTCATTTTCTTCCCTTAATTATGAAGAGTTTGGTTTTGTTTGTGTTAAACTTTAATGAATACAGCGTAAAGACAATTGAACTTATCGTTTAATGACGTAAAGTGACAACGTCTGTAGAGGGAAGGGAAACGTGTCTGTAATCGTATCCAGCAGCAGCGCTATTGGTGTTGGATTTTACCGGTTTATCGGGGTACGAAACGATTGGGGTACGAATCGCAGTACGAAAGTATATGAACTGATTCATTAATTCGAAGCTCAAAATAATTTTAATGACGGCCCACACAGTGGACGTATACGGAACAGAAATTTGGATCCAGTGAAGTAAATAATTATTTGGGTCCCTAGTAATTCAATATAACGGTATTCTAAGGTATAATATAATTACTACTTAAATTTAAGCAGCATAATTCACACATTCTTAAGTATTTTCGTACACATTAAAATATGAACGTAATTCGTGTAGGGCATTAAAATCCTTAAAGTAAAGTTTTATCAGTTTTCATTAAATCAAAACAAACAATAGCGGCGTGAACGATCATCCTTATCGAGTCTATTTTGGGCGCCAAACCTAAAAAATCCGACGGAAAATCAAATCAAAAGTACGAAAATATTCGAGGACGAATCTTACATCTAATGCTTTCAAAAAAGTTAGTTTAGAAAAAAAAATAGAAAAGAATTTTCCCTCTCACTACACTAATATGATTATCAAGCAATTCTAAACATACATATTTCCAGCCTTATTAAGTTTTTTTTTTCGATATTAATCTTGGGTTGAGTTCCCTAAAATCAAGAAATTCGATAGAACAAATACAAGATAAGCCTCGTTTGAGTTTATAATCGAATTTCTCGCTTCCTTTGACTTTATCCCTTATCAACCATATCTTATCCTTAATTGAACAATGACCGGAAACGAAATATTGAATGATAAATTTTGATCAATAGTGCTTGATTGTAACGGTACATTCCGATTGTACTGAAATAGGATAGATTCCTATAAAAAAAACGCGCCATTCCAATTCAGCATTCAAGCCACGTTGTATGTTTCTTCTCGTAAAACGGCCTTGTGTTATATATATCGTGAAAATTGCTTCAGGGTCGGATTCATAGAGTGATTGTGGTCTTTAAGGCTAAAATTTTATTTTGAAATTTACTCCATACTGGAACACCTCTAAACCGGTTTGTCTATAAAATCCCCTCTAATTCGGCCAAATGTTCTGGTCCCGACTTCATTACTATATAATTCAAAAATCCCCTCTGAACTGGCCAAAATTAATGAGAGAATTCCGGTTTTCAGGTCTTTTTTCTGTATTTTGACCATTATTTGAAATTGTTTTGGTGTTGATTATATCATAAAGACAAAAAAGGCAAACGTTTAACCATTCGGTAAATATTACGGATGACAAAAAATCGGTAGCATAATATTTGTTTTGTTGCAAATATTTTTTTTTAGATTCGTTTCTTCTGATTGGTTATTCCTGAACTCAGTCTTCGAATTGACCAATCACAGGGCTTCATTCCTAGGATTTGTCTAAAATACACGTATCCGTTTTCAAGCCTGCAAGTCTACGTAAAATCTATACTAATTATTATGATATAAATAATTATACAGGGACTTAATTTGCCATAAAGCGCATTCTCCCATTCTCTCATCTTGCGAATATGTTGTTGATTATTGTTCCTTTTTCCCAGGTAACAAATAAAGTGGATTTACTAATTACTATGACCGTAAAGGTATTTTCGCGTACAAAAAAGCGGTCTGTCGTTATATTTGCAATAACGTGAAAATTGCTTCAGCGGTGATTCATTGAAGAACAGGCGATATCTTGTTATATTAATTCTGCGGTATAATTGACTCATTAACGTAAAATAAGATAGTTATAGTGACGTGGGAAAATCATTTTATCATCCACTATTAAAAGGATAGGAAGGATTTGAGATGAAAAATGAAAACTTGAATGTTAACAGCGTTTTAAAATCTTTTGGGCGGGGCACCAGGTCTCCAGTCGACTTCCTGATAAGTGCTCATCTATTTGATGGTTAATGTAATTAGTTACTTGAACTCAGGTAGAAGTACTTTCTTTGCAAGCAATAAATGTAAGCAATTATGTAATATCATTAGACATACAGTAAAACGTGGATATTAAGACCACGTTTGGGGCATTAATATGTGGTCTTAATATTAAGGCGATCTTTTTAACAAATATGGAGGGAACTTTAAAAACAGGTTTGAAATTATCTGTCTGTTATAATTAGAATGTCGTGGTGTGATGTTGGTCGCTAATGATGTTAAATTGTGTTTAAGATTAGGACTTAAAAAAATATAGTTTCTGCACTCTCTGATTGGTCCGAACAGTTTTGCTTATGCGCATGCGCAACAGGAAGACTCATGAATGTACCAAGTCTCTGAAAATTGTTCAAAACATATTTGCTCAGTTCATTATAGAAAAATTCTCAATTTCAACATGGTTTTCTTGAATGTTATTCTGAAATTTAGGAAGCACGTCGCCATTATTTTTCAAGACCTGATTTCAAAGACATTTCAAATATCGAGTTAAACAACATTTTCATTCATATCAGCATTTATTCTCAACACAGTCACACCTGTGTTCACGGCCACCTGTGAATAATGAATACCACGTGACTTCTCCTTACCGGCCGCATTTCAGCGCTCTCGTTTAAACCCTCGTTCAAAGATTTTTATGTGACATTTTTGAGGGTACAGAAAACAAGGAACATTCCTTTACGGCCTATCTCAGATTGTTTGTAATTTTGTTTAGAGACGTTGTATTAACTTTACTTGTAAAAACATCGACCAAAAACATACAAATTGCTGGCAACTTTGCTCTAAGTATGCAGAAACATATGTTTTGTTACTTATAAAAATAAGCATGTGATCTGAGTACCGATCCATGATCATATCTACCGAAAAGTGTATTAATAAACACAAAGGGTTTTAAATGAACGGAAAGATATAAACAGCAAGTGTAAAACAATGTTTCTTGCGTTAATATTATTTCTCATAATTTTGGAAAGCCTTGTACATCGACTACATGATTTTCTCAACAAAAAACAAGACATCGTAACGTCTTTCTTGTCGTTGGTATAAACAGTCAGCCGGCTGCTGTGTACTTTATTACATTTCTGACATTCTGTCGAACAATTTCGCAGACATAATATGGTGGAACTTAGAATGATACTCGAAGCTTCCTGGATTGTTGAGGAACGCAAGCTGCGAGCTGAAAATAACTTTCAGATTCTCTGCATGTATCCTAAAAGGTCTTTTTTGTGAAAAGTGAATGTATAAACGTACGATAAAACATTCTGTACATTCACACAAATCGAATCTAACGCATATTACCCATTATTATTGCTGTGGAATACAGGTCACGTGATGAATCGATGTATCACGTGACAAGCGAAGTGAAACTGAGTGCAGAAAGAAAAACCATAAATTTTAACAGTGCCCGGATCATTTTTCTAAGCGCCAGATTAGACTAATGTCGTGTGAAAACAGTGCACGTAATTTGTGAATGTTATTGTTTTTCATATTAATTGTAGTTTTGTGATAGTTGAAACGCTTTTACTCTATTTAACTACAATAAAACAGAGCACTTCAATATTAACACTAACGCATCGTAAAGGAGATTTTGTTCAGTTACATACGGCGGCCGGTTCACATAACCAGTTTTCCTGGACTATATTCTAACCAGTACTGACTTACCCTTCTACAAATAGTCGGCAAATTCTCCACATATGGAGGAAAATCAACATTTTTGTCAAATTTTCATAGAATGGTATGAACTGCCTCGACCGTCTGAAATCTTAAAAAACGGCGTTAAACTCCAGTGAAAAGAATCTAAACCACGTTTCGTTGATACTCTCATGGCCGTTAGGAGACACCATAGTTTGTTATACGTTAGACGTTTTAATCTTTTCTAGATAAACTAATCAGTACAAACGCCAGTAAATGACTGCCTTCATTTTCTTTCGCACTCTCCTCTTCCGCAGATTAATTTCTTTTAAAAAACCACAAAACTACTTAATTTACATATTTTAAATTCCCCGGTGATGGAATCATGCAGAAATATGCATTTCCTATTTTGTCTTTTAGAGGCTGTGTAGTGAAAGTGGTAAGTTTTACGCTTCAAATTTAAGGCATTTTTATTTCGCCCGGGTTTAGTATCTCACCAACAGCCGAAGTCTTTTTGGTGACATTTCCGGCTTTGACGGTGGAGGAAGACCCTAGACGTACCTGGGTGGAACCTTAAGCATGCTGGACAGCTTCCTCGCGTGTGCGTGGGATTCGAGGTCACAAATGTAGGGGCTAGCGATTAATAGGCAGAGACCAGAACCCTTCGACCCCGGAGACCCAGCTAAAGTAAAGTCAATACGTACAAATGACAAATCTTAGTATTTATACAAATGTACATTTACTTTACTGTTACTTATTATAATGAATTCAATTAAATATATTATGTAATAATATTGATATGTTTATTGAATGAAAATCAATCCAAGCTTTAAAAAAATGGTTCTTCGAGTTTCAGGTCGTTAGATACCAACTACAGGATTATCGATCAGCGATGGAACACAAACAACCTAAAGTATATTGTGGCAGTAAATATGCGCCGATTTCAGGGTTCAAACCCGCTAATCCGAGCCCCGAAGCCCAAGTGCTCGGCCTGTTCAGCAACTCAATACGTGCGGAGAGAAAGCAACAATCCTGTTCCGAGTTTTCGATATAATTTCAATACATTGCTCCGGAACCAGGAATTATTGTTTGATAAATTCTAGGTTCGCGTGTAGTGTTAGTCTTCCCCACTTTTCTTGCGTAAAAGTTGCATTTTCACAGAGAAACACAGAGGGAAGTGTCATTAAAATGTTAAAGTTCCAAACTCGTGTCTCATTCGCTAGTGGCTTATTGACGGACCAAAACCATTCGAAAGGAATTTCAGACTTCAGAATGACATTCAACGTGTATGATTCGTCTGGGTTTTCAAATTGATAGTAGTTGACCAAATTTTGATACTAGTAAATTGAATAAAAAGTCCAAAATCATCGAAAGACTGTTTGACTCAAATGTCTGTTTTCTTTCCAATGCATGACGAATTCAGCGAAATAAAGATACTCGTACATTCGTCGGTGAATGATCTCTTAGCCGAATTAAAAAAGTTCTAGGGCGTATTAATACCATACATAAGTAAGAAAAAGTAGTCCGGCAGCATTAATCTAACACGCAAGGAAGCGAAATAAAAACGAAATTGTGTAAAAGTCGAATCTAAACGTCTAAATTTTCCGGGAAGTCATTAAGATATTGTTTCGCTACAAATTGATGCATTCGCATGGCGGGGAAATTTGTGTGATGATAAATCAAAGAAAGAAAGCTTAGATTACTAGAGATGTATTGCAGATTGTATAAGAAAAAAAACTTCTTATATTAAGATAAAAAAGCGTTGTTCCATAGTGAAACAGTGTTGGTAAAATTGATTGAGAGGTTTTAATGATGAACATTCATACACGGTGCTGCCGAAGCGTATGAAATATCGTGAAACCTCGTTTTGACACCTCCCTGTTAGAACGAACCTTCATCATATCCATCAGCCCATCATTACGAACAATCCATGATAATTATTAACTCCCAGACCCGTTTGTTACAATAGTTTTATATTTCAAGGTCGGTCGTAATAAAAAAGTGGTCTCATTATTATGTTGAATTATTCGGGAGTTATTGAAAGCCGGTCCGAAAGAATATATATATGGTCGTTATAACAAAGTGCTCGTAATACTGAGGTGGTCGCAATGCCAGGTTTTACTGTATTAGTGTAATTTTAAGGAGGGTCTGTTAAAACCATCATTGGATCCCGAAAATAAATAATAATACATGTATAAATGTGGTCTTATCATTAGGTTCAATTGTTGAAAAAAATATTGAAAACCGGTCCAAAAATAAATTATCGTAATATTGAAGAGGTCACTAAGTGAGGTTTCACTGTACATTAAAATAATAGTCTCGAAACAGGGAATATTTTCAATATAATATAATGTTTTATCATCGTATCTCGTCCATGCGCGGCATGTTATAGACAAATAATGAAATAAAAGTCTATATTACCGTTCTAAAATGAACAATATTTTATAGACATTACTGAAATCAAACCGCCCTGGTTCTCTCATCTGTCAAACAGAATTCCATCATGCTGAATGAGTCATTAAAATTCAATTATGAATCTTAAGGCATCATTTCCAACCCAATAATACTTGCATCGTCGAAAATGCGACTGATTAGCATGGGTGATTAATTATTTACGAAAATACAAATACTATTGTCTCTGAAATGACACACGAAATGCAATATGTTCATTTTGTATTAACCAAGTCTAAGCCGGAAGCAGGTTTCTAATGTCACGTGACAGAAAACTACTCTTCAGTGAGCGAAGTCAAAATATTGCGATCGACAATAATTTTGTCAAATTGTGTCGTAATTTGCTTAAGCGACATTATCTGTTTAAGGAAACAGATTAATTACAGAATTTGTGTTGACAGTAATGTAAACGTGTAATTCCTAACAACAATTAGTCTACTCTAAGAAAACAATCATTTTGTGTTCTTCTCGATTGTATTGTTAAATGTTGTTCAATGTTGTTCAATGTATATAATTCGTATTATGCTTGTGTTGTTTCGTGTTGACTATATAATTCGTATATATGTCTGTGTTGTTTCATGCTGTCTACAGAGTTCGTATATGTCTTTGTTGTTTCATGTTGTCTACAATGTTCGGACATGTCTGTGTTGTTTCACGTTGTCTACAGAGTTCGGATATGTCTGTGTTGTTTCACGTTGTCTACATAGTTCGGATATGTCTGATTCGTTGTGTGTTAACGTGAACGTTTTAAACTGAATCTTTCTTTGTGCTCTCTCTCCTGCTCAAACACGTTTTTTTCTTTCTCTTTCTAATCTTTACTTTACGACAATCCTTTTTATTTTTCAATTAAGTTCAATATCAATAATCAAATCTTGTCAATTGAGCAATCAAAAACGTTACAAATTTGATATGTAATTATACGGTGTTGTGTCGCCAAAACAATGACATTACGGCTATACTCGATCTAATTTAAAATGCCCACGGGCAGGAATCTCTCTGTGACATATCTTTAAAGCCGTGAACATTACTCGTGTGTATATTAAAATCGATACATACAGATAAGGACGTGACAAGGATTCCTGATATTTTATCATTCTTCTAGAGGAGAAAAATATCGACCACAATGTAGTCGCTGAAAACAATGGCTTTAAAACATGATCTGGGACCTCTAAGGGAAATATGTGACAGAAAGCTTGATACTAATTCAGGACTTAAAATTATGAAAAGCGAAATTGGAGTAAAATTGTCAAGTAGGAGACATTTTCAGGCAGTGTATGATATAGCGTTTTCCAAAGGATTTTAGAGAAAATTTATTGCATAAATTTCGATGTATAACAAGTTTTGTTATGGGACTTTCTACGGGTATATACGTTGCTATGGTGCCTATAACTTGACGGTGCGAAATTCAAATGCTTCGAGTTACTAGCATCTACTTGGAGTGCGCGCTATATACAGTGAAACCTCGATAATAAGACCACCTTTGGGAACCGATAAAATGGGTCGTAATAATAAGGTGGTCTCATAATCGAGTTGAATCAAGGAGTTGATAGACGCCAGTACGAAAACAAGTGGCCGTAATAATAACAAGTTTTAATTATAACAAGCTGATCGTAATATTGAGGTGGTCGCTATTTGAGGTTTTACTCTAAATGTTTTTTTTATAATGTTCAGTTCTGTTGATATGTTTTTTTAAATGCAAATTATTAAGCTGTTGATTTTTAAGTTATTTGTTTGCTCGCTTACTTGTTTGTTTGCTTGCTTGCCCGTCTGTTTACTTACTGACCTGCCTGCTTGCCTGCCTGCCCTGCACTACAACTATCTTCTATAAAACTCACCAGCTCAAAACCCAACCAATACACAGAAAAATGCAAAAATGGTGGACGAGACTCAGTCTCCCTGAGGGGACCGCCTTAAAACGAACTACAACAAAGCCAGGCCGCGGCCGTGGTCCAGTGGTTAGTGCGCTGGACTTGTAACCCGGGAGATCCGGGTTCGAATCCCGGTCACGGCAGGTCATACCCTGCTATGAAAATTCGACAAAAATGTTGATTTTCCTTCATATGTGGAGAAGTCGCCGGCTCCTTGTGGAAGGGTAAGTTGATACTGGTTAGTATATAGTTCAGGAATGCTGGTTAGGGGAATGGTCCCCGTATATAACTGAAAAATTGTTGAAAAACGGCGCTAAACCCCGGTGACAATAAGTCACATAAAAACAAAACAAAACAAACAAAAAAGCCACAGGGTGTTAAAACTAATCGTGTGAACGCAACTCGCTCTGAAACTGTTTGTTCCAGACGTTATGTTCGTAGAATGATACAGATTCATTAACTTTACTTATTTTGACCTTTCAATACATCAATATTTATCGACGCATTTTCCATCACAAAGTGCGCAATTTTAGACAAAATTGAGAAACAGTCAAAACGTTGCCATCAGCTAAAATTATCAAACGTTTGGATTTGATTTCATCATATGCTGGTTTATCACAAGCAAAGCTATCTGATGTTTGTTTCGTATCATTATTTTACAAAACTGTTCATTTAGCGTATCTACGGATTAGATAACGCTAGAAATTGTGTTCAATTTTGCCAGGGAAATCCCACACAATCGCTTGATGTTTGAAGTCTTCGGGGTTTTAAATCAACTAAACTTGACCTTACAGACAAACTAATAGGTCCCCTAAGACTGGCATTTGTCAGGATTTTATTCTGGTACCAGATCCTGAGTTTCAAGAGATTCCATGATTTAATGTCGTTATTTTTATAAACTGAATTATCACAAGCCGATTCAAAGTTTTACACGAATCTGTCTTGATTACGATAAGTCTCTATGGACTAGTATGATTTGAATGCCATCGATTTACAAATTGCATGAAATGGTTTTAAATATCTGAGATAGGAAACCAGTCAAAATTATACAATGAATCTCATTGGTCGGTTCTAAGCATAGCTTTAAGATTGACCAATCAGAAACTATGGCTCTGATTGGCTAATACTAAGTTTAAATATCAACCAATCAAATTCTTGCATTCTTTGACTGTTTACCAGCTTGTTTTACAGTATCACGTCCGATTTTCTATCGAGCTTCGAAATCGGATCTGTTCTGGCTTTTACCAGCGTAATGCATTTTACGGAAAAGTACGGAAATATCCGATGTTTAACGAAAACCATGGAGTAAATATTTCCAAGTACAGTTATTTCGCTGTGTCAGCGATTTTAAAATGGATAACAATGACGTCGAATGAAGTTCAACTTACCAATAATGAGAAATTACTAGAACACGATGCGCATTTGAAGTCCCCTAGGGGCGTCAGCAACAATATTCAAAATAACTTGATAACAATACAAAATAATGACCTTTTTTGGTCATTTTGATGGTTCTGTTTTGTCTATTAAATTACTCTCAGCAAAGATGAAATGCGCAAAAAAAAACAAAGTTACAATTTGGTTATAAACATCACAACAATTCCATTTTGGGGATGAAGCTCTTCCAGATTATTTGAATATTCAAGTACAGCAACACCTCAATAACGAAGCCACCTTCAAGAATTATACCAAGATGGTCGTAATATTGAGGTGGTCTCATTATCAAGTTGAATTATAAGGGAGTTATTGTAAGCCGGTCGGAAAATAAGTGGTCGTTATAATTAGGTGGTCGTAATATTGAGGTGCTCGCTATGTAAGGTCTTTACTGTTATTCAAGACGCTTTAAGGATTGTACAATGGAGCCTACGCGATTATGGTCATACCCCAAAAATTAGGTTGGTTGAAAAACTCTTCTATTCATTTCTGACTATAAATATTTTGTACAATGTCGCCATTATTACACCATACTTCATTTAAACGGAACATTCTTTTTATCACAATATCCCGATTGTTACTCCAAGCCACGTCTATAGGAAACATTATATTTTACACATTTATTCTGATTTGTTCGCATATTATGTGCAAAACGACGTAGAATGTCATAAACTACGTAGTTTATGCTCATATTGTCTTGCAGAAATCTGGAATTTTAAATTAATTAAGCGAGCAAAAAATCAATGCTGCGACTATAGTTCTGTAGACAAGTCGTTTAGGTGTTTCATACGCGAATTTTAATGGGTTATTGAGAAATATTTAATGAAGACAGGCTTATCATTAAATGGCATCGTTTTTTTTTCATCTTGCGTGTGATTGCTTCGGTTCCCAGAAAAATCATTTGTAACAAAATCGTTTCTCAACCTTTTAGAAGGCAATCTGATCGAAGGACAAAAGATGGGAGTTATTTTTTCTCTCAAAGGTGTAGGCTTAACAGAATTTACCTAAATTTAATAAAATTATCATTAAAACGCTTTAATCATCAACTTATTTCAATGAGAAGGTTAATTTAAAGTATGCCTAATCATGGTCACAAACGTTCTTGGTAAAGTAGTGGACATTTGTAATGGCCAGTAATTCCAGGTCACCCAAACGCTTTATAGATGGACTAAACTAAAACAGATATTTTCCGGTCCGATCTAGAAACGGACCAGTATCGATTTCGCAAAGTAATGATTGCTTCTAACGGAAAGACTCTATCATTTCCGACCATAATTCCGAAAGTCAATCGAGTTTAATTATCCGAACGGGGGCCCTTAAAGCCGACTAATTGAAATCAAACTGCTACTGTCTATCTAGTCCCAAAGATGCGTCTATGCCGGCTAGCCTTCGCATAATATTGTTATGTTGTGTAGGACCGGAGAGTTTTTTGTGTGTGTTAGTGACTTGACTGTTTATGGACCGTTTTTACGTGACATTGTCACTGGTGATTAATGCCGTTTTTCAACAATTTTTCAGTTTTCCTGGATTGCTTACTAACCAGTACTAACTTAACCTCAACACAAGGAACCGGTAACTTCTCCACATATGGAGGAAAATCGACATTTTTGTCAAATTATCATAGAAAGGTATGACCTGCTGCGACCGGGATTTGAACCCGAATCGCAAGGTTTTAGGCCCAGCGCACTAACCACTGGACCACGGTCGCGGCTGTATGTGCGTGACTTAAGTCAGAATATGATTAATATACAGCGTAATACGATGGTACGGAACAAACAATACAATATCTTGACTGTTCCACAGCTTCTTCAAATGTGTTGTCGGTATTCTTAGTTATTTGTGTAAATATTTCACCGCAGGTGTACAACTCATTAAAGAACAGACACTTGAATATCTGAAGAGAGCGATGGGATTATTATTTATGGTTGCAGTTGACTGTCTTTTTTTGCATCCGTGATTTATTTATTTATGTAGTTTTACTCTGGGTTTCCTTGAAGTAAGTGCGAGTTTAGCCCTAAAATCTAGTTTACTCCCCCGCACTAGTTTAAACATTACGGCCACCTTGTTATAACAGCCACTCGATATCGGGCCGGTTTTCAATAACTCTTCTATACTTCAACCTGATGATGAGATGTTATATCAAATTTAAAATAAAAAAAATAATGTTTACATTCTACATTCTAAAATACACATTTAATTATTTTTTAACTTCAAAGTTGAACACTATTTTTTCACAGCATGACGCTAATGAAAACTTACCTTACATTGTAACAAGCCTAACTTGAACGTAAAACTACAGACCGCATTTACATAAAATTTTGATATTTCTTAATCTTTCAAAACTCAGCACGCTGACTGGTTGATTGGTTTATTTTTAATTTTCAGATAGAGTTTAGTCTGAGAAATATTAAGCCATACCTTCAACATGTACAATCAAACTTGTGTTTGCGGCCACCTCGAAATAAAGATCACCCTGTGAATAAAGGTCACTCTTTGAAAACTCGCCACTGATTATTTAGAACAAACTGACCATCGAATAAAGATCATCTGTAAATAAAGGCCACATTTTGTCTTTCCTAAGGGTAGCCTTTGTCCACAGGTTTGACTTTACTTCGGCTCAACAAAATTTCAAATATTTTTTCCCAGGAAAATACCTCAGAAATAAAACACTTACGAAATAATTACCATGTACATACAATGCGATATATACAATAAAACCTCAAACAACCACCACCTCCATATTACGACCGCCTTGTTATAACGACCACATATATCAATAAGTCCCCTATAACTCACCTCGAGACCACCTCATTATAACGTCCGAGTTTTCGGATAACGGAGGTGGTCTCAACATCGGGGTTTTACTGTATCTTTATTATAAATGGTTTATTATCGTCATGTTTTGGTAAAAATAAACGCATTAATCATGAGTTAATTTTCTGTCTTGAAGTCATAATTCAGACAAGAAACTTGGGAGAGGTCTTATACAGTTCTAGTCGCTTCGTCATGAAAAATAATTACTAGCTACTATGCATCAGGGCACAATACACTATCTCCTTGAACCCAGTGGAATAATTATACAAAACGGGCGTGTTCATCGCCGCGCAGTAAATAAATCACGAGACATTTCACAGATGAATCTCTGTGGTGAAATTCAACGCACATACAAAAAAGATTTCTTATTACATCCGGGTCTTTGAACGCTATCTATGAACACATACGCGCGTATCAATTTGCAATTAGTTTTTTTTTATATTTCACTGTGGAGGAATTGCGTTCGAAATCGTTCGCGTATTTCAGTAAAGATCGAGATTTTCTGCCGATACAAGGCATGGCTTTGACATAGACCATCTGTTGGTGGCATGGTGTAATTTGATTATGTTGTAAAATATACCGGAAAGTCAGAATCGTCTCAAAATATTGATGCTTTGGAGAGGTAACTACAGAATTACATATCGTGGCATCTGTATAATCATGTACTTTAAGATTTATCGTTATTGCAAAGCGAACGATGGTAAAAACTGAGTGAAATGTAACTCTACACGAATTATCGTAAAAATATCATGAATCATGAGCATTTTTACGATTAAGCATTTTAACTGTCAAATGTTTTTGAGCAAAATTTTGTCAGAATATTGGGGTATGTACGTAGTGATATATATATGCGTAAAAACTCGATATTAAAGCCACATTTGGTCTTAATAATGAGGCGGTTTCATTATCAAGTTGATAAATTGAAGGAAATATACAAAATGGGTCCAAAAATTATTGTCGTTATAATGAATGGGTCGTAATATTGAGGTGGTCGCAAAGTAAGGTTGAACTGTATCGTTCATTCATTTCGTAGATATAAGCGACGTATTTTCCTAATTTGGATAGAAAGAGCAACTAGTCAGTGCTTTCATTTTTTCGCTAAATAAATACAGTTAAATTTCGTTACTACGAACATCGATACTACGAGCACCCGTCTTATCTGGAGAAGTTTTAAAAGTCCCGTCAATATTTGTTCTTAGTTGTGTATAATTTTCGACAAACAAACACTGAATACTTCGTTATTACGAGCACCACGTTTATCTCGAGCATTTAGTATGTTCTGATGAATCCTCGAGAAAACGAGGTTTTACTGTGTATGAATAATAAAGTAATTAATTAAGTCATTCCTCATGATAATCGACCGTGCAGTTTGTCATGAATGAACGAGAAAATGAGACTTTGACAATGTTTACCTGGTTCTGTTGTAATGGAACCTTAGTGATCAAAGTAGCGCTCGATTGTATTGTCATAGACTTGTCAATATTAAAAAAGATGGCGATAAAACGGTGATAATTTTGATAACCGTGAAATCGATACATAACAGGTCCGTATATCACAGCTGTATATTACACCACGCCGGTAAACTGTGGAAATATGATGGTCTAGTGACAAAATTAATTAGAACTATGAGTCCAGATGTTTATGGTGTCCTATGGTGTTCTGTTAGTGACTTTAACAGCGTGTCGTAAACATAGTGATCGAGGCGAACTTGAGAATTATTTTTTTCAGCAGTTACCATTTTAGCTCGTTGTGCGAATGTTTGTCAGAATTTGTGAAAACATATTAACGCCGATTGATCGTGCTTTGCAAGTTAGTTGCTATCACATTTCATGTATTTTGTATTTTATTTCACACGTAAATGATTGTAGAAATACTGGGAATTTTGTCTTGTTTGTTTCTTAATGCGCGCTTCTCATTTGTTTTTTCCTATCAGTCTAAGCTGCCACATCAGCAGCATCACTTACAGCAGAAACAACAACAACAAAATTGCACGCAATAAAAGACACAACACGAACAATTACATAATCAGCAACATAATTAACATCAACATAAACAACAATATAAGAAAGATACAAAAAAAAAACACCATTAAATAATTATAACACAGACGATGAAAGCTAACTTGTTCAGGAGAGAAAGTTGTGGTGTTAAAAAAAAGATATCTCAAGTAAAAAAAAAACTAGACGTAATTTTAATACAAGCGATCTAGATGTTACAGGTTTCTACAAAGTCTGCAACATTTTTTATTCCCAGACAGTGTAAGAATCACCTGCTAATATAACTATTGGTTATTTTTATACATTACAGCATTCTTTCAATTCCCCTTTGTATCCGTCGGAAACATTAAATATTTCTCATCTACTGTAGTCTAACAGCGTGTTTAATACATTAATGTCGGTTATTTGGTGCTAAGCTGGTCACTCGATGCCGCGACCGTGGTCCAGTGGTTAGTGTGCTGGATTTGTAACCCAGCGGTCCGGATTCAAATTCCGGTCGCGGCAGGTCATACTCTTCTATGACAATTTGACAAAAATGTCGATTTTTCTCTATATATGGAGAGGTTGCCGGTTCCTTGTGGAAGGGTAAGTTAGTACTGGTTAGTGTACAGTCCAGGAAAACTGGTTGGGTGAACCTACAGCCGTATATAACTGAAACATTGTTGAAAAACGGCGTTAAACCTGATGAAAAAATGGTCACTCGAAGAGTAGTAGACAAGACGTAGAATATCTTTCTCCTCACTACCAAGGTTTTCACTGGACGTCAAAAGTTGCGGGTCAAAGTCAAAAATGACCCTAAACTGATGAAAATTTTAGGACAAAATTTCCCTCTAATTTTATTCTAAAATCGACCCTTTGGTACAAATTCGCAAGATTCAAAAGCTTTTATTTACTGATTTCAAGAGTCAAACTCCCGTTTTAAGGATCAAATGAAAGCGCTGATTCAGTTTAATGATAAATCATTGAAGCTTTTTTCGAGTTTACGTCAGATGTTAACAGCGTTTTAGTAATGTACCAGTGGGCAGTTTATCAAACCAGTTTTCCAAGGTTCTGTGCCGGTACTAACCTTGTCCTCCGCAAGTAACCGCCAACTTCTTCCTATGAACTCTTCGGTGTAGGACAAATGCCGCCCAATGCTCGAACTCACGAACTTGAGCTCCATTGACCATAAGCTCTTCTTGTTCAGCTAAGCGGACGGACACCCGCTTGTGACCCGCCATTTTAGATGTGGCATTTTGGCACCATTAGAGATTTGGAAATAGTTCTGTTTTCAAAAAAAACTTGTTTTGTTGATATCAAATTGTAAATGGTGTAAAAAATGTTTAAAAATGTCACAGTTAGTTTAAGATTTCTTATTAGCATAATTAACGACTTTGATATTTGAGAAGCGTTAATTACTGAAATCGATTTGTTTACAGAAACGTCAATTTCATCGAAATAAACACTATGTTTGTTCATGAAGTGCACCGTTTTGTTGTTGTTTTTTTTTTCAGTGGATTTAACGCCGTATATCAACATTTTTTTTTCAGCTATATGCGGCGACCGATTCACCTGACCAGTTTTCCTTGACTGTATACTAACCAGTACTAACTTACCTCTCAACATATGGTAGAAAGTCTACATTTTGTCAAATTTTCATAGAAGGGTATGACCTGCAGCGACTGAGATTTGAACCCAGATCACCGGGTTACAAGTCCAGCGCACTAACTACTGGACCACGGTCGCACCGCTTTGTTACTGAATGAATAAAACTTGGTTCCTCCCATACATGTAGTTTGTACAATTAAATTTATGAACCATTACGAACTCATAAAGTCACGAAATAAGTCCAGTTATGCAGAGTTCAATGATTATTTATTTTCCCTGCGACACCAAATAATTTTTTTTAGATCTGTAGATATGGTTATACTGTTTTTGTAAGATAAATGACTACACAAGTTAAGAATATACAACGTTTTTAAGGCGTTACACTCGTTCGCAAGAGATTAAAAAATGTAGCTGCATTTACGACCCCACTCCGGGGCCCAACCCTAAGTTTCTAACTGGAAAAAATGCAAAGTACGAAAATATTGGGGATGAATCGTACCACGTGTTCTCACAAATAGATGTTTAGAAATACATACAGATTACGATTTTTCGACTTGCACACCCCTATTTTAAGAGTGAGCCCTAAAGGAACCATTTTTAAGCTTTATATTTTTATATGAGTGCTTTAACAATTTTTTAAAGATTTAATCGTATTGGTAATAAGTGTCTAAAATTGATGAATGTACGTCCAATCGATGTCTGGATATGTTTTTTTTTTAATCCGTGACTAGATACAAAAAATGTCTTCGTATTTTCGTCCAACAAACGATTCATCAATCTTTACAAGGTCATGTCTCCTTATTTAAGTATCACGCAATATGCAAATAGAATCTTTTCTCCGTAGACTACCAATAAATCACGTGACGATTCTTTACGATTCATGTCATGCGTTGATTATTCATTTTTGTGGCTTAAAAATAATATTTTTTTTAAACCGAGGTCAGACACCATTAATATTAACTTAGGTTACACACCAACAAGTCACGAATCAGACGTTTCCATGCGTCTGGCAAGTTGTACACGTTTGGGTAGCATTCGCTAAATTTATCATTTAAGTAGGCCTGATATCGCTAAAAGCGAACTTTTGATCACCACAGAGGCAAAAAATATTCTTTGTTTAAAAATCATTCAAGAGCCTGATAGCATATAATCTTGTACATACTTGTTAATCTAATTCGCCATATTCTGATGATGATTTTCCCCATTATATACTAAACAAATAAATGTTTAATAATTTATATTTCTAATATTCTAACATACTTGAAACTTGGATTTTTTTCATTTTCTGTGTAACTACACAATTCATGCGCCATTTTATGCGCGTTATTTATTGATATTGAATGTCCCTTGTGACAGTAAGACGCCATACACAAAAGCTCCATTTGTATTCTGGGATCATATTCAAGTCTATCTATATTTGAGTTTCATTGTGTACACATAGATTCCGAGGTTAGAATTTCTCGGTTAAAAAACAAAAATACACCATCGGTAATTGGTTACTACGAACTATTTTCATTGCTTTTATCGAATATCGGTGCCCATCATCGAATATCCGTTTATGCGCATGCGCTAAACAACAATTTTACATAGAGTGAACAGTATGTCTCCCCGTCGACAATACGTTACATACACAGTAATATCCAATTAAGAAACCAATTCGCTATAAAGACAACCTCAGTGATCGAAAATTCAATATTACTTATATCGATTTAAAAATAAGTCGATATTAGAAGTCAAAATGAAACGCATTTAATTTAAGATATTGCTGTATAATAAACGGATTTGAACAAATATCATAATAATTTTGATCGAATTTATTTCGAATTTGCTTTTTTTCGACCATATTAAGTAGTTGAATATACCACGAGTATATTTTTGGCGTTCTAGGCAGATAACACTTTTTATTGACTGTGTAATTGTAAACATGAAGTTCTATATTCGAATGTTCACAGAATTAAAACATTCATACCGAATGGTGCCGTTATTAAATACTGTAGGTCGGTTAGTTACACTGTTTGTTTTTTTTTTATTTAATTATCCCTCGGTATTTACGGCTTGAAAAGGCGGTTCTCGAAGGTAAGCGAAATAAAGAAAATGTCATATCGAATGATTGAGCAACCCAGGTGGTCGGTTATATCTAAATTTTCATGTACTTGAGTAAATCAGTAAAAAAATTATGAAGCCCATCCCCGAATTGTAAACATAATCGAAAAATATTATTTCGAAATATTCGATTATCTAGAACAGCAAGCGTATTGTTTACATTGAAACTATTATATGAATGGGTGAATTTGTATGGTTTCAAAATTTCGAGCATAATCGAAAACATTACATCGGAGGATTCGATTATCTAGATCAGCTATATCGAAAATATCCTGCGCAAGGAAGCACTTATTTGAACTTTGTTAGAAAGACATGTTTACTTAAGCTCTGCCCCATTTATCTAACACATGATAAAAAAGAGAGCGAGTTAACAGATCGATAGAGATACCCTACATCCAATGATAGCATTATCTTTAATCCGCTGAAATATTCCCCCGTCTCTGGTAGCTTTATTGTGTCCCGTCCAAAATAAAAAACTATCCGAGATTAATGTCATTTTTTTTTAAAAATTACTTCCGGTTTGTATTGTTTTAAGACGGGTGATCAAACCGAAAGTAGCGTATTCGTTTTTAAACATCTGAAAAATAGTCGAAATTCTGTGCATACTCCCCCCACAAAAAAATCGTATTCCTCACAGAATTTTTGCACAAAAAAAATGGGAACAATGATTTGTCTGCTGAATTACTGAAAATAACTTTTACGAGCGTAAATATTATGAGATAGAGAGAAAACAAAGTTCTATACCACTGAAGATTATCGTCCTACCTTTATGCATTCCAGTGAATCGGTCCTTTAGCACAGTGAGTTCGTAAATCTGTCCATATTCTTCAAATATAGGCCGCAGGTCTTTTTCTTCAAGGGTCCTGGGAATCTGCCCCACGAATAATTTAATGGCATCATGATCCTTCAAAGGTATAGTGGTGCTGGTCCCGTGACTGGGGCCATTTAAGACCCCATGTGGCCCTGTTAGATGGTTTTCGGTGACTCCTGTCATACCTGTTACCAAGGTAACGCCGTTGGTCAAGGTGGTTAAATTAGGCCTCATTTGTGGGGATAAGACTACAAAATAATCTCAATTACGGTGAAATAATCTCAGAAAATTAATCTCAAGACACGTGGTTTCAATAGCGCCGTTAATATCCAACTAAAAATGTTTCTTTTATCACCAAATGTCAAAATATTTTTAAAACACAAAAAAAAACAATATTAAGATATCTACACAATATTATATTCTAAAGTTATTAATTTGAGCACTTTAATTATTCCAGATTGTTAACGCAATTTATTTTATCCTTACGATATTAAACTTTTTTCTGCGTATTATTTTAATATCCAAGAAACAAAACAAATATACATCAATACTCGAGTCTTTCCTGGTTTCAAAAGAACTAAATTTCCAAAATTTTGACTGTCGAATGAATTTCAACAGAGATCACATAAGCTTTTGGAATGCTCGTTTCTTCTTATCTCCTATTCCTCGTCGAATATACTTTAAAATTTCCACAAAAAATAAACCTACACGCCGATATTATTTTCTCACCAAAAAATTAGGATAACAAACACTAAAATTACACACAGGAAATAATATATATTTATTCTACTGTTTTATCACAATTATACCTAACGCGCGAAAATAACAAACACAACTAAGTTCACATTGAAAACATATAGATTATCAAAAAGTACCCACAATGCCTCACGATAATCAATTCGGATCAGCTCCTGTTTTTATCCTAAGTTCTGTACTGTCGCAGGCGCAACGTAAAAATCGATACTTCGTGATAATCACACACTAGGAATATCACAGTGTTAACATACACGTTGGAAACAGAAATTGGTCACAGAGCAAAGTCGTCTGGTAGTAGAAAAACGCATAGTAATATTCTTTTTCTACCTCTAAATTCCAAAGAGTTTTGAGAATTCACTGCAAATGTTTTCTGGCATCGCAGACTTTTTCCAATATCAGTAATTTTAAGAATCAGCTGGCTTAAACTTGTTTAGTGTATGATATGCGATAAGTCTTACATCCTCATGAATTCTTTAAGATAAAAATATGAATACCGACAATTTATTCATTAGTCTTTTTTTTTCATTGCTTCAGCGGTATAAAAATATTAAACAATGAACCATTATTCTCACAAATACAGAAGGAAAAGAGTTTGTTTACAGTGGAAAATTTATACAAATAAAGATGCCATTGTTGCTAGATGCATTAAATATTGTATCTGTCTGCCGTAAGAACTGCATTTGACCGTCTCAACATTGTATTTGAGTGCCATAATATTGTCATGAGCTTTCAAGAGGCGGACAATAGCTACAGTCTGACACATTATGGCGCTTTAAGAACCGTTCACAAAAGTAGCAAAATTCTCTCATGATCAAATAGATGTCTAGTTAGAACGTATTTTGTATATTAAACGCGATCTTTGATAACAATTGAATTTATTGCCGTATCAGTGCATATATACAGTGCAACCTCTCCGAAGCAACACCCTTTGAGAGAGCCAAAAATATGTTACTGTTGAGAGGTTGTTGTTCTAGGGAGGTTAGATTAATATTTTAATCGTACAGTGAAAAATGATAATGCTGTTGTTGAAGGGAGGTTGTTACTCAAGAGAGGGCAACTCGGGAGAGGTTGCACTGTATTGTAGATACAGATATGCCTCGTTATTAAGGTACCTAAGAGACGCATGGTCATAATATTGGGGTGGTGCTTGCCTTGAAAATAAGTGGTCGTTATACTGAGGTAGTCTTCATATTGATATGATCGTTTAACGCGGTTATACTGTATCTATTTGTTCTTAAGAACCTGGTGAATCAATTAGCAATAAAACTAATTAACATACAATGTTAGATATTGATGGAATCTGATTGTTCAAGCTCTTGTAGATATAACATGGATTGATTTATCGTTCTGAGCTGCGATGATTCGTGTATATTATGTTTGTTTTGTATTATGTGACGCTGTCACTGGGTTGAACGCCATTTTACAACAATTTTTCATTTATATACGGCGGACGGTTCACCGAACCAGTTTTCCTGGACCGTATACTAATCAGTACTGACTTACCCTTCCACAAGGAGCCGGCAACTTCTCCACATGTACAGGGATATGACCTGCCGCAACCGGTATTTGAATCCGGATATCCAGGTTACAAGTCCAGCGCACTAACCACTGGACCACGGTCGCGCCTACGAGTGAATCATGATAGAAATAATACATACCTTTTTATCACAACGTTTTAGCTGAAACCAACTCTTTTTAAAGTTTTGCCTTATACTTAAATAAAACAAAACAGATCTGTTCGGTGCCGGCTGTTTTCAATGAAAGTATATTAAGTCCTGGTTAAGAGTCGCCGGTCGGCAAACTGGCAATTAAAACAAGAAAACTTATTGGAATTGGTAAAATAATGACCAAGCAACTGTCAAAACCAATAAGTCTGGAAGATTAGGGCTTAGCCGATCAACTAAATAATACAGACAAGTTGTAGTGGACGTCCAAATGTGAACAATAGGTCACGTTGTGATGTTAGCGCACATTGGTTGATATGCAAGACTGAATCCAACTGAATGCAGGAGCTGTCACTCCGTGAAGGCCAGGTTGTAAACAAAGGTCTCTGTTTAACGCACATAGGGCCTCTTTGGTCGAGTGGCTATAGTCAGTGACCAGTAATTACTTGCCTCTCGCGTCTGTAAGTTCGAATCCCAATCAGAACTAGACTAATTTTACTTGTTAGGAGACTGTCTAGTTAGCTTACATACGGTCTATGGTTCTACCTTTATGTTAATAGAAGGAACGATTCGTCCTCAAGTATTTTCGTACTTTTGACGTAAGGTCGGCTCCAAACAGTAGGATTGCTCGGATCACCGTAAACACAGCTAATTTTTTCTGACCTCATGATGATCGTTCATGCTCAGTCGTTTATCAGGTTTGGTTCAAAACTTTCGGAACTGCCCTCATTCATGTATAATAAGAGTGATATAAACTCTGGACAATGGTTTCATTCATTTTATAAGCATTTGTTCATTTCATAAAGTGACAGTTTTGTGTATACAACGATTTTGTGTTGGATAAGATAAAGTAGTTGTAACTTTTCCTGAAATATGATTTGATTTAGAGCGAGATAAATTTCAAAAACAGATTATTAGGAACAAAACGGAAAAAATGAAGATTAAAAATGTAGGAAGCTTTAGAAGCTGTTTTTCTGAATGGTTTTTCTCCACAAAGAGATTATTGTGCTTCCACAAACCATTGTCTGAGCCGAATTCCTTTCTAAAATGACAGTCTAATTATTTCTGACGGCAATAAAAGCCCATCTCCGAGCATAATATATCACTGAGCGGAAATGTACGGAAACTGCCAAACTTTACCGAACGCATGACGAACACGGCTCGTGGATTTCCGCCTCGGAAATGTAATATTCAGCACGAAGTATTTTCTATTGTATGTGCCTTTTATTAATATTGGTTCGTGCAAATTATAGACTATGAAGCAAGTATATTAGTTATATTTGTTACTCCATATTTTTACACAATGATTGAGTATGGATAGAGAGATGATACGATAAAGATGTTATTAGAATGTGGAACAAATTGGGGTTTGTGTACATAGTTAAGTAGAATTACTATACAGAACAAACGTATCTTGTGATTAAAATCTGATTTATTTAGTAGAAATTACTGATTTTACATTGTGTTTGTTCATGATATTTTCTGAAAATACCAGAAACAAGGAAAAAAACATCGCAATAAACGTTAGACTGGGGATGTTCACTGCGCAAAGTGCGCGTAGAAGTGCGCGTGATGATGACCTTCCATTCGGCCAATCATATGATTCGTTACATAATGAGAAAGAAACCAAATATGCCTAATTAACTCCACGCGTAACTAGACCAGAAAAGATTTTAGGCCTAACCTATATTTTTTTAGTCAAGTAACCGGAAATAAAAACTATGAAGGTCTGTCGTCACCATCAGTATATTGGTAGTCAGTAAGAATTACAGTCATTGTCTAATTAAGAAAATTTAATAACAAACACGTGACCATACTTTATCCAGTGATAAAATTTGGGTACATATTCATTAGATCCATTCTCACAGCAAAACAAAATTAGCTTTTTACATTTTTTCTACTAAATAAGCATCGGGATGAAGTAGAAATGTATAAAGGCCATATTTGTCCGTACGAAGATGATTTCTGGATTAGAAGGGTCCGGATTAGTGAAGTGTCACTGTATTTTCTCACAGATATGTTTTCCAACCTTAGGTTGCCCGCAAAACTGACTGCATAAGTAATGACTATATTTCGCTTTATGACCCCCCTCCCAATATTACGACCACCTCATTTCAACGACCAATTTTTATTCATATTTCAACTCGATGAAGATAAGGATTGGATTATGACAGTTCTCGTTTTGTCTCAAAGCTCAAGGTGGCCCTAATATCGGGATTATACTGTACCAGTAAACTTGAAGGAGACATTATTCTCCAGAATTATGAGTCAAACGGTGCATAATTTTGCTTCGGTTCAACTATGTTTATACGCATTCTTCGAATATTCTTTTATCGCAGTAATGTTACGAAATGTTGATTCACGTGCAGTGTGGTGTATTAAGAACACTTCTTGTTTATATCTCTCCATGATGTCTTCTCTATTTCATGCATTAGTATTAAGCAGAGGACTTCGGCGTCAACTTTTATGCTGTCTTGCCTCTTTCGGACAAATCTTCGGCTTATTTCCACAACCCCGTGACTCAATTTCTGGCAATATTGAGATTTTAGTATCATTTTTTTTCGTCTCGATGAGCTCTTTACAATGATCATACTTATCTGCTTGTAGATGTATCCTAAATAGAGTTAATCCCAATTCCACAAACCCGTAACTCGCTTAAAGTTATTGCAGTTCAAAACTTCAAATGTGATTTTCTCAAAATGGGAAAAATGACATACGGGTTTGTAGAAATAACCCGACGATTGGTATTAAGAGAAGGACTTTTGGCGTCAACTTCTTTCCGGGAAAACTTCGATAACAAACCATGCCATTTATAGTCTTGAAGAAGTCCACTATCAGAAGCACTGGTAATACCAGCCTATCGCCGTTCATAACTGAAATATCATTGAAATAAAAACAGGAGTATGCTAACGAATGAGCGAACGACAGAACGGACGAACGTAAAGGCAGAGAGACGAACGAACGGACGGACGGACATGACAAACACTTAAGTTTTACCTACACTCTCCATTCGTCATATTTTTCCTTTTTGATTGAACCTAGCACCCCCAGCCATTGGCTTACGACGATTTCTCCCATCATTGTTATGGATATTATGTAATATGGATATGAGAAAGTAATTATTTGGGTCCCCAGAAATTCACTATAACCGTGTTCTACTGTAATGAGGTAAATATTCTGATCCCCGTGAATCCAATATAACCGTGTTCTGCTGTAGTGATGTAACTCTATTTGTCCCAAGGAATTCATTATAACCGTGTTCCACTGTAATGAGTTAAATGTCCTGATCTGGAGGAATTCATTATAACAGTGTTCTACTGCAATGAGTTAACTGTCCTGATGCCCAGGAATTCATTATAACCATGTTCTACTGCAATGAGTTAACTGTCCTGATGCCCATGAATTCACTATAACCGTATTCCACTGTAATTAATTAAATGTTCTGATCCCCAGGAATTCACTATAACCGTGTTCTACTGTACTACTGCATGTAGTTTGTTCTAAGAAGTAATTTGATTAGTGTTTGATTGAAGACTGGTAGTCTTTTGAAATTGTCCAGACTCGGAGCTAATATATTTTTAGTTTATTCCGACTTATCAGCGAACTAACAGGAAAATATTACAGACATAATCGATGCACATTTCATGTCAAGACGTTAGAACATCCTTAAGATTTTATGAGATAACAGTTAAGTTAAGAAATTCAATTAGTACGGGCATTCATTGAAAAGAACGGTTAGTTATCCCATTAAACCATAATCGTGTCCTATAAATTACAACAAAGTTACGATAACTTGACGATCGCGTTCTATAGAAAATGAAGATTTAATGCATTGTGTTCTGGTAATCAAACAAAATGGTTCCTTAAAATTTACGCGTATTTCAACAACAACGTAAAATAATTGTACGTAAGCTCATCATGAATTTAAAATTTGAATTCGTAGGAATCGTTT
The DNA here is from genome assembly GCA_008271625.1 of Lutraria rhynchaena. Taxonomy (NCBI): domain Eukaryota; kingdom Metazoa; phylum Mollusca; class Bivalvia; order Venerida; family Mactridae; genus Lutraria; species Lutraria rhynchaena. The sequence continues at coordinate 1,225,138 of VIBL01000030.1, forward strand.
TAACTTTGCGGGGAAACTTGATGCCATTTAATCGCATCTATCTTTAAAGACCACTTTCGCGAGTGGGTGAGTAAAATTTGTCTTCACGTGTCACGTGGGAGGTGGCCCTTATTTAGAAGTCAAATAAACCAAAGTTGTTGTGCTGGGATTAAAACTTATGGCTTGTACAACCAGATGGTTTCTATTGACGGGTGGTCTCTATTAACAGATAATACATTATCACATATGGTCTCTATCCGTAATACTATCATTTTTTCGACTGATGAATTTCACAGTTGTCATTGTATTGTATTTATTTATCCATTCAATCATTCAATTTTGTTTTAAATTGCCATGTTGTGTATACTTGCCAAATAAAATTATTATTATTATCATTATTATCATTATTATTATTATTATTATTATTATTATTATTCACAGATGGTCATTATTCAAGATGGCCGCTATTCACAGATGGTCACTATACACAAGTGGTTACTACTTCAAAGGTGGTCACTATTCGCAGATGGTCGCAAATCAAAGGTGGTCGCTATTAGCAGGTGGTCGCTACTCACAGTTATAAATTAATCATGAATTACCTCTCAAGTTATGACCTTTGTTCCCAGGTGTTACTGCTGCTAAATAAAACCACAGAATGAGTTTTACGGACTTTTGTGGCTTCAGATTACACAGGTTTCTATGGCAACGACGTCGGTAACCCAATATCACATCAAATGACAACCAGCGATTTTTTTTCTGCGCAGTTTTGATGAACTTCGGCTAATAGATACAAGACGCGCGATATGTCAGCGTGTCAGATATAAATTTTAATCATCAATTTGTTTCATATTGTTTAGGGAACTACGGAGAGAATAAGTTAATCTTATCGGTAACTTCTTCATAAAATCGATTAAAAGCATCTTATTTAGTCCAGAATTCACGTCATCAATGGAGTCTTAAAATACAGTAAAACCACGATAATGAGACCACCTTCGGAACCCGAAAAATCCGTCGTAATAATGACGTGGTTTCATCAGTTGAATTACAGGAGAACTATTGAAAACCGGTCCGAATATAAGTGGGTCGTTGTAACAGGGTGGTCGTTATATTCAGGTGGTTATGACGTGAGATTTGACTGTACAGTAAAACCTGACTTATCAATTTCATAATTAAAGTAGGACTACATTAGCATAACAACCAGTCATATTTCAGGTCGGTTCTCAATATTTCCGCTATAATTTAATTTGATGAGTCTACCTCAATATTAGGACTATCTGATTATAACGTCCATTTTTAAACTGGTTTTCAATATTTACTATTAATTTTTATACTACATTGTATTTATTTCGACCTTATAATGAAGCCAGCCATCTTAATATTAAGACCGATGAATTCGGCCTCAACGGCAAACTTAATAACGGGATTGAACTGTATTGTCCCGATACGAAATGCTGGACAATATATTCTGATATTAATCTATCATAGCATATACATCCTCAGCAGTTTTAGCAAATTTTGCCATAAAATATTATACACCACCGTTATCACGACCATTTTTCATTTTGTCCTCAAAGTGCTCTTGAAAACTCGGTTGTACTGTATTGTGATAATTAACCCACTGTACGTTAGTTTGTTCTAAATCCAGAAAGAAATAAGTATGACCTAGTCTAGTTTTGAATTTGAAAATCGGCTTAGAAAAAAAATAAAACACACACTCAAATGCGCACTATGGTGCTACTTGATACCTCGCTGTGTTTTAAATATTTGTTACCAATATTCACTGAGATAAGTTTCAAATCCGATTTACTTAATCATTATACAACTGGTTAGCTATTATATATAAAATGAATAAGTCCAAAACAATCCGCAGTAACTTCAATACATTGTATTATTTGTATATACAGTCAAACCTGTGAACAAAGGCCACCCTTTGGAAAGACAAAGTGTGGCCTTTATTGACAGATAATCCTTATTCGGAGGTCAGTTTGTTCTAAATAATCAGTGACAGTTTTCCATAGTATGGTCTTTATTCGGAGGTGACCGCAAACGCAGGTTTGGCTGTATATGGTCTTCTATAAATAACAATAAAATGTAGTCTTAATTGACAGATTGCTTTTATTGGGAAGTCAATTTTTTTCTCTAAATAATCTATGATGGTATTTCAAAAAATGTCCTTTATTCACAGCGTGGCCTTCAATCGGAGGTGACCGCAAACACAGATTACATTGTAATTTCAAATATTTTCCATCAGAGCCTAACTTGGTAAGTTCACGAGTATGTTATTAAAGTCAATATATTCAGCCTGGTACCAGGTGCATTGAAAGTTATTTTACGCAGAAATGACTTCAAACGTATTTCAGCAAAAAAAAAACAGAGTTTTATTCACTTTCCTGGAATTGTTTTCTTCGTGTTTCCATGGTAACGAGCACAATTTGATACAATATCATTTTTTGCTGCACAAACACAATTTGAATTGGCTTTATACGTAGGTATTAAAACGTCAAGACCAATTAGCATCCACACAAAGGATGGTCTCTATCAACTACAAGTTAATCACACCACGCAATTTCATGAACAATGATTTTATAATAGTGCTGTGACCGTGGTCCGGTGGTTAGTGGCGCTGGACTTGTAATCCGGTTCAAGTCCCGGTTGCGGCAGGTCAAACCCTACTATGAAAATTTGACAAAAATGTCGATTTTCCTCCATAGGTGGAGAAGTTACCGGCTCCTTGTGGAAGGGTAAGTTAGTACTGGTTAGTATACAGTCCAGGAAAACTGGTTAAGTGAACTGGTCGTCGTATAATATCTGAATAATTGTTGAAAAACGGCGTTAAACCCAAAGACAAAATTCATATAAAAACAAAAAAAAATCATAAATAATCAACTCATGCATAGTATTGGACATGGCTCACACCTACATAAAAACAAAAAATTATGCAGAAACATGGAGGATTTTTCTTTGGGTACCGTCTTGTCCATAGGGGGCAGGTATGTTGATGGGGTGCGGTGTAATGGTGAATATGGGCCAATAGTGGCCACATGGACCAAAACATATTTATCATAATCATACAGAAAAAAAAATCAGATATTGAGGCCACTTTTGGAAACAGAAAATCGGTCGTAATAATAAATCAGTCTCATTTTCAAGTTGAATTATAGGGGAGTTATTGAAAGCCGGTCCGAAAATAAAAGATCCTTATAACAAGGTGGTCGTAATACTGAGGTGGTCGCTATTTGAGATTTAACTGTACAATGATTAAGACAAGGGTGTGATTTCATTAAAGCGCAAATATTTTACAGCTGAGCGATGAAGAATCTCTGTTATACTTCAATTCATGATTTCTTCTTCATCCCTAGTAAAGTTTCAAGAAGAAATTCTAAACCGTGAAATAATTTGAATCATTATTTTATGTCTCAGGTGTATTTCAAATAGTTTATTACCCAGAAAGCTACTGAAATAATGAACTCGGATAATGAGTTTCCCATTTTCTTGGCTTCCAGCGCCCTATAACCATGACGACGGACTATGAAGTCATTATTAAACGTATTCATGACAACTTTTCAGTAATTTGCATTTCAGATTTATCTTGACTTTCTTGTTAACTTGAATTTCATTCTTAATCCATACTCACCAAAAAAAGAAACGCATGTAACGTTGAAACAAACGTATTATACAGTGCAACATACTTTGGGAAAAACAAAATTATGTTGTTATCATTTGTGATCAGTATGCAGTAAAACCTCGATAAGGCGACCACCTTCAGAACCCGAAAAATCGGTCGTTATAGGGAAGTTATTGAAAGTCGGTCCGAAAATGAGTGGTTATTATTAAGAGGTGGTCGTAATATTGAGGTGTCCCCTATTTGAGGTTATGCTGTATATATAAACAATAAATAAACTGTCATACCTACTTTTATAGGGAACGAATAAGTCAAAAAGTTAATTATACCAAAGAAGGTAATGTCATTTCTTGTTAATAAAATTCAATTTCTTTTGACGCTCAAATACTTGTTGGCAAGAAGAAAATACACCGGATCAAATGGTCGTTATAACAAGGTGGACTCGAAGTATAATTCACTGTATATTCCATGATCGAATGAACACGTGCAAAAGTTCAAATTTTACCATTACTGAAAGTCAGATTAAAGAGAAGTAACTCAGATAGTAGAGAAATAAAATTGCGTGGAAGAATTATCTTTCATGAAATTTATCTAAATTACACTTGAGAACGACTAAGTGAAAAAAAATCAAAGTGAAGATGTGGGGTGACGGAATGAGTTAAACAGACAAATGGAACACGACGTCACGTGACATCATTCTGATTTTTCACATGATTGCTAAATTTGTATCAGCTGGATGTGTCGATTTGACCACGTAAATTAGAAATATAAATTTCCCAACATTTACTAAAATATAGTAAATTGCCAAGGCAACAGTAATTGTATCAATTGCGTGATAAATAGATTCGAGGTTTTGTATCAGCTGCCTAAGGACTGTACCAGTACTACAGTGCAACCTCTCCAGAGCGGCCCTCCCTTAGGCAACATTCTCCTTGCAATAACAGCATGATTTTTTTCCCACTGTACCATTTAACTATTATTTTAACCTCTTTAGAGCAACAACCTCTCAACAACAACATAATTTTGCTTCACCCAAAGGGCGTTGCTTTGGAGAGATTGCATTGTAGTATGTATTGAAATGCATGCATATACAGTAAAACCTCAATTAGCCACCCCAACGTTTCAACCAACTTGTCATAACGACCACATATTTTCAGACCGGCTCTCCGATAATTCATCTTGATAACGAGATCACCAATTATTCTGGTCTCCAAGGCGGTCGCAATACCTGTAGACAATTTTCATACACCGTAAGATATCCATATAATGACCACCGCTGGGATTAATTAATGAGTTAAAATGTATCAATAGACTCATTGACTAATTGAAATATAGGGGAAACATTACACATACAGTGGAACCCCTCTAAACCGGTCGTGTCCGGCACCGGGTTATTTGGTCGGTTTTGAAGGGGATGCCAGTTTAGAGGGGATTTTTTTACATTATATACATGTATATATGTAGTAATAAAGTCGGGACCAGAACATTAGGCCGATTAGGAGCGGAAATCGGTTTATAGAGCAACCGATTTAAAGGGTTTCCACTGTACTTTCATTGTTAAATCGATGATTGAGATAATGTCTCTATTTTTCGATATGACAATGTTATTATATTATTGAGGGCAATAGGTTTCTGCATTTAGTATTCAATTTACATACTAATGTGAAGTAATGGGTTGTTTGATGATCGTAATCATACGATGATTGGCTTGTTGACCGAAACTAGGAATTTAGTACGCTAGTTCAAAACTTGGAGTCCGTTGTGTTTGGTGTGTTCAGCAAATTAAGGGCTAGCAGCTAAAAGCCTGGTTCCAGTCTTTGAATTAAAGGAGAAACGGGAACCAACTGTTGAGTTTAGTACCAGCTGAAGGCTTAGCAGTGAATTGACTATTGTGACACAGGATTTTTTTATTTGTGACTAAAATGTAAGTTATCCTATTACCGTGACGATTGAAACAAACTTCATCCTTCGTAGAAAACGCTTAAAGAAGTGAAATAAAGGGGAAAATTACCAGTGGAAATGAATTTCAATTGAAATAATTTAGAAGCGAAATTTTATGAAGGTAAAAAAGAGCATAGATTACAAATGAATAATTCAACACATCCTGCAGAGAAGTCGAGTGTATTCTTCGCTACAAACAACGGAACTGGGATTTCTTATCTGTACATTTGTGCTTGTTTTGCCACAGCAATTTTAGCATTATGGATCATTTTGCTGAATGGGATTGTAATAAATACGTTGCTATGTCGTAAAATATACAAGGATGTCACAGACTACTTTGTGTCATCATTATCAATCGCTGACTTGGCCACGGGCGTGGTCCTTTTATACGTGACGTCATACAGTTTGTTTCAGTACCAAAACTTATGGGAATGTTTGTTCAGGCTTGGAATCACCGGAACTGTTTCCATCAGTTCGTTCAGTCATATTTTCGCTATAACCATAGATCGGTTTGTTAAAATCAAGAGTCCATTAAAATACTTTACGCTCTTCACGAAAAAGACCGTGATTTTTATTTCGTCTTTAATCTGGATTTTTTCCACAACCGTTGGACTGCTTCCTATCCTGGGCTGGAACAAGGAGTATCGCAGTGATTACGCCGAGGACACAGTCTGTAGATTTTTTGGCTTGCTGCCAAATGGATATTTCATTCTAAATTTAGCAATCAGTCTTATTCTCTCATTCGGAACACTTTGTCTTTATCTATGTATCATACTTATGGCTATCCAAAGGCAGAAGAAAATGAAAATATTTACGGTCGGTCCACCTTGTTGTGCGGGTTTTGGCAGTAATACCTGGAAACTTGTCAAGACGGTAGCCATTATTGTAATATTCTCAAACCTGTGTTGGGCACCCGGAAGTAAGTGTTTCTTTGTTCTGTAAATGCTAGGTTTGTTATTCTTATTGTCTAGTTTTTAATGTTCTGATATTTAAGGGGTTTTGTCGGTCGTAATATTGAGGTGGTCTCATTATCAAGTTGAATTATAGGGGAGTTATTGAAAACCGGTCCGAAAATAAGTGATCGTTATAACAAGGTGGTCGTAATATTTAGGTGGTTATAATGTAAGGTTTTACTGTACATCTTTACGTCAACACTATCTTTGGGACAAAAATAAAATCTGTCCTGCTGTCGAAGCTTTCTGTTTAGTTAAAAGTTGAAATATGGGAGGAACATTAGTTGGTTAAAATCAACCACTGGATTCAACTTGTGGTTCGGTTAAAGTTTGGGTTAAAGTTTGAGAAGGTGATTGTACAAAATTTGGCTTAATTTTTATCAGAAATAATATTAATGTAGGTTGAATTAAAGCCAAGGGTGTTATGTTCGTGACGAAGTTATCAAGATCCTAGGTATGTCAGTTTAATCGTCCGAATTGTCAAGGTCGTCTGGCGTTTGTGCAACAAGGGCAGCCATTTTGTTTATTGTTGAATTTTTGGTTAGCTCTTTAGCATAACCTCAAATTGAACAAACTAGGAGATATAACATCAGTGGTTTTTGTTTTCATAAGCTAATAACACGAATGGGACGAGTAATAACATTCCTAATTTGGAACTAATTATTGCTAGTGCGTGATTATCGTGCATGTTCCTACGCCAGTAAGGCATATAAAAGGTTTGTTTCCGGTTACCCGAACGACCAATCTTTTACCTGCTGACTCATAAGTTTTGCAGCATCCCATTCTTAGTGGTATATTGTAATTTTCACAACAGTGTTGCCGATATATGTAAAAAACATAAAAGAAAAAAATCCCTACCTACTGACCCATGTTGTTTTGGGCTGGAAACCGGAACCAAACCCTTTTTTTGTTTAAGCCTAATTTTACACACTCATGAACGATTTATAAAGATAAAACTGCGCATCATATTATTTGAAATTCATTAGCTATAACAAATTATAAAGTTTATTCATTTTTGCCAAAACCGATGAATCTCATATAACACAAGATTGATTTTAAATTAAAAATTGAATATAAACGACATGTATACAATTAGGTACAGATATTAAGTGGTCGAAATACTAAAAGAGGTTTTAATGCTGAAATGGTCGCTTTGTGTGGTTTCACTTTATTTCGTTTTATTTTTTCAAAATAATAATCGTTTGATTGTATGCTTTCACATATGTTAAACATATTTTCACATATTTTCACATATATTTTCACATATATTTTCACATATTTTCACATATTCCAGTGATCTGTATTGGACTGCACGTTGGAGGATTCTTAGACAACCTGTCAGTGGACACACGAGGGGAGTTAATTACGTACTCTGGAATTACCGTCTTGTTAAACGCATTTATCAACCCTCTTATATACGCTGTTAAAATTGGTGACGTACGGAGGAGATTCATGCACTTTTTCTGCTGTCAAAAACGCCGAGAATTACGGACATCTAGTGTCTGAGACCAACAGAGTATTTTAATGTAAATAATGACCACATACATGTCTTGCCCTGCCCAGCCCTGCCCTGCCCTGCCCGCCTGCCTGCCTGCCTGCCTGCCGCCCGCCTGCCTGCAACTAAAAACAAATATTGACGGAACTTTAAAAACACATCAAGAAAAGTCGGGTGCTCGTGATATTGATGCTCGTAATAACGAAGTTTTATAAGTAATTAAAGTATTCATGAAATAAACTATATCAACCAGACAACCAATAAGTACATTTAAAAAACAACACGTAAGAAAATAGCTAAAAATTTAGACATTGTGCTAATACTTAGAATTATGTAACTAGCATAACACAAAAAGGGGATTGATTATTCAATGGCAAATACAGTGCAACCTTTCCAGAGCGGCCCTCTCTTGAACAACAGCCTCCCTTCAGCAACAACGTGATTTTTACCCCACTGTACCTTTTAATTAATGATTTAACGTCTCTATAGCAACAACCTCTCAACAACAGCATAATTTTGCTCCTCCCAAAGGGTGTTGCTTTGGAGAGGTTGAACTGTATATCTACTGTGAAGCTAGTCTTTTACTTCATTTCATCTGACCCCTGACGCTGACCTCAATTTTTGACGTTTGTAATTTATTAAGAATTAATCGCCCTAATTCTCCATTTGTTAGCTTGGGGTTTGGTCAATCCCGTGTTTGATCTAGTTCAATCATATTGGGTGTGTCAATTTGGTCTATGTATATAATGACGGCCGATCCCACACCGTGTCTTTCAATTTTCCATTACTTCACAAACTTCATTTATATCAACACTGCCAAGTATTATCAATGTAGTTCATCGATACTGTACACAAAAATATCCAGTTTAATCCCATGATTCTTCTTTTTTCCATTATTTTGACCGTGGACAGCGTGCATTTCTTAAGTGCAAAACAAATACGGCACTCGAGATGACAATAGCGCAGCACTCAATGTTTTAACATTATCGAAATCTTATCTAGAATTGTCAATTAAGCCATCAATTTGCGCTGCTTGTCAGATAATCGTGTTTCTAATACTGGGAGTGGTGATGTTTAGTTATATACGGTGATTTGTTGGTACTCAGTGGAACATGTAAACAAAGCCACCAAAGGTAAAAAAGGTGCACGGCCGCAATGCGATGTTTGCATGTGTTTGAAAGTTATTTGGTCCGTAATATCAGTATAAGTAGTCTTGAAGTGAGGAAGTTATTGGACGCGTGGTGACCTTTAGTCAACGGTTTTATTTAACCCCGATTCCTGATGCACTGTGACATTGTCAGGATATAATTAATAGATACAAATCTGACATTGAGATAAGTCTTTTTACCTTATCATCTGATGGTTTACATTATCGACAAAAACACATATATTGTAGTAAGAATAGTGCGTCCAACTTACAATATACTGTAACATAGAAACACACTATGTTTCACAAACGAATTGAAAATAGAAGTTTTGTTGTTTAAAAATTGAATCATGTTTTAATGGATATACCAATTTCGCGGCGTCCCAAAAGAGTTTAGCTACTCTGTATTGGCTGTTAATGCATAACACATAACATGATATTGGATATAGGGATTCGCCTTTACGAATAACGTCCGTTTTACAGCAAAGCACTCGGCATTTTTTATCACAGGAAATACATAGTGCATGTCAATGGCTGAATAAATATGATTGATACTTGATATCGTCCTAATCATCAGTCTGAAAATGTAAATGTAGCTCTGATTATTACCGAGAAGACACTACAGAATTGAGATGCCATAGGGGAGGCGATTATGACCATAGCAGAGCCTACATGATCGGCATTGTATTGGGATGTACTTAAATACGGCATTTATATAAATGTCGCTTGCAAACTTATGTTGTTTGTTGTTTATTGCGTTAATCATATTTTAATTGGCTGAAATTTTCGACCCGGATATCGCAATAAAACCAAGGAACAGCTTGACAATATAAAAAAAAGACAAACGCCGAAGGGGATATATTAATGTGACTATAGAATCTAGTAGAATATAAATCGTCATTAATATCAATGAAAACAATCTAAAAAAGGCTTGAGACATGACTGGTAGTGATTAAGGCAAATTTTCAAATGTTTTGAAGAACTGTAAAATATCATGATTTGACGTAGATTAGATGGAAATTAATACAGACATGGAGTCTGAAGCCAATATGAACATCTCGGATCAGTACACTGAGGAAAGTAGTATATTTTATGTGACCAAGAATGGGGCGAAGATTTCTTACGGATATTTCGTTGTGTGTTTAATTGCAATTGTACTCGCTGGATGGATTATAACCTTAAACGCGATTGTGATTCATGCATTACTTTGTCGCAAGGTATACAAAGATGTCACGGACTACTTTGTGTCATCCTTGGCAATCGCTGACATGGCAACGGGCGTGGTCCTTATATACGTGACGTCATACAGTTTACTGCAGTATCAGAACTTTTGGGAATGTCTGTTCCGGTTTGGGTTGACATATATTGTCTCCCACAGTTCTTTTACCCATATTCTAGCTATTGCGATAGATAGATTTGTTAAAATCATGTACCCACTACGGTATTTTACCATTTTTACGAAAAAGACAGTTGTTATAATATCGGCGTCAATCTGGATCTGTTCGGCAGTCATAGGTATGCTTCCATTGTTTGGTTGGCATCAGGAATATCAAAGCGAAGATAACTCCACGGTGTGTAAATTTTTCGGTGTTCTAACGAATGACTTCTTCGTTTTTAACCTACTGGCTAATATTGTATCCTCCGCTGGTACCCTGTTCCTCTATCTGGGTATCATAGTGAAAGCTTTGCGGCAGCGGAGCCAGAGAAAAGCAATGCTGGGGAGAATGCAGACTGACCATTCTACATTAAACAGCCATACGTGGAAACTGGTCAAAACAGTGGCTATTCTCGTACTTTTCTCCAATTTATGTTGGTCTCCTGCAAGTAAGTTTAAAAGATATTTCTTTACATCCAAATTCTGTATAAGTAAAACCTTCAAAAGTAGAAGAAATATAGAACACTGGTCCAAACTTGAATGGTCGTTATAATGAAGTGGTAGTTATATTGAGATGGTCTTAAATTGAGGTTTAACTGTATTTAATGTGAAATGTAGACTGAATATTGAAAACCGGTTGGAAAATAAGAGGTCGTAATAATTAGAGGGTCTTAAAACTTTCATTACTTCTGTCTTAATAGCGATTACAGTCAAACCTGTGTTTGCGGCCACCTCCGAATAAAGACCACCCTGTGGATAAAGGTCATTCTTTGAAAAACTGTCTCTGATTATTTTGAACAAACTGAGTTCTGAATAAAGGCCACCTGTCAATAAAGACCACAATTATCGATGGGTGTCCTTTGTTCACAGGTTTAACTGTGTTATGTTTATTTTTTCAGTTATTTGTATCTCTCTACACGTTTATGGACATCTGGATGGCATGTCTATAGCGGCAAGAGGCGATTTAATCACATTCACTGTTCTGGCAATATTTCTGAACTCGCTGTTCAATCCTCTTATATATGCTGTGAAAATTGGTGACGTGAAAAGGAGATTTAGACAAGTATTCTGCCGCTACAAGGTACCAATTTTACGAAAACCGAACATTACGAAAAAAGGCAGTGTGTACACAACCACAAAACACTAAAGGTGCTAAGTTCCGAATATTGATGAATTTTTCGAAATGTGGAAACTCCTTATATTTTGGAAGTATTTTTATGAATGAATAAAACCGGGTGTATCAAGGATCTAAATTGTGTGTTTATTTCTTATAACACTTTCTGAGCTCTTCACAAACAAAGAAGTATCTATACTAGTTTATTTTTTCAATGGAGTTTAACGCCGCACCAACAGCCAGGGTCATTTGGCGACGTTTCAGCTTTAATGGCGGTTGAAGACTCCTGGTTTATACCTTGGTAGAACCACTGACATTCCTTAAGCTGGCTTAACAGCTTACACACATGTGAAATTTGGTCCGGATGGGATTCGAACTCACAGCGACGAGAAGCTAATGATTACAAGTCAGATACCATAACCACTCGGCCACGGCGGCCCCTTATAGATATCTACAGCACTGGTCACTCTTGAATCTCTATAACAAACTCATTCATGTCTTGCTGTTAAGGTCATTAAAATCATAAATGATAAGGAATGAAGACACGACCCTACCCAAAACACCACCAGATTCAAAACCCATTCACCCAACATACAAATTAACACATAAAATCGGGGACAAACTGCAATCTTCAAGATTCAATTTCCTTTTGTATAGACAGCGGCGCAACCTTAACTTAATACTTACATTGTCCACATTGATACAACCAGTGCATCAAAATCATGATTGTCTTGGCATCAACAATGACTATGGCCAGTAAAAGCAACATTATTAGCCATGAATTTTGGAAAATACTCCTGGGTTGGCAATTATGGTCATTATAATGGTAATAATTATTATTTTTATTTGATAAAATTAACATTCTTATGTTCGGATCGGCGCTTGACTAGACATATACTCATCCACATTCAGGCTGTCGGAAAATGCAAAAAAAACTGTATGCAGTAAAACCTCCATAATGAGACCACCTTTGGGACCCGAAAAATCGGTCGTAATTAAGAGGTGGTCATTATCGAAGACAGGTCCGAAAATAAGTGGTCGTGATTACAAGGTATTCGTTATATTGAGGTTAAACCACCTCATCATTTTTTGGGCTCCGAGGGTGATCTCATTATCGAGGTTCTACTGTACAAGAGTCATTACATAAATACAAATGTACTTGTTTATAACATGGAAAATCTGCAATCACGCATAAACACTGTTATGAATATTTTAGGGCCTAAAAATAGATTGTTTCCGCTACCGACTCTGAAAAAAAAAGGGAAACAAGCTATTTTAGGCCTAATATAATGAAAGACTCAATAATTTTGTCATGGTATTGTTCGGAAAAAATACACATTTACGCTTTTTTTGAGCGCATGAGTAAGTAAGAAGTCAATTAAGTAGGCAACACTGAGAATGCATGTGTTAGAACCGATCCGACTTTTACGTACTTGACAAGTTCCTTGGTTGCGCTGTCATATATCATTGAAGAAGCACAACGATATTGCACTGCTCAATCTAGTCGTACCGAACATTTTAATATAGAAAACTTTAACACCCTTTTCAAAACTGTTTCATCTGAAACAATTATTTACTACAAAAAGGACATATGACTTTACAATAAGCTGCGATAACTTATACACTCCTTTTAAAGCCCAGTTCTCACATAGCCGGTGTTGTCCCCAGTGTCACCCAGGTTCAAATAACTGGTACACCGGGTTTCGTAGCTGATATCCACAGTGTAGGCCCAGTATCAATATGACTGACCCCGGTGTATGCCGGAGCTGCCAAGGTCGTGGCGGGTGGTACTCCGGTGTTCGCCGACATAATCCCGGTCGTAATACGGCATTTACCCAGTGACTATCTGGAGTATAGAAAATAGGAAGAAGTTCAATCGGCATCAGTTGCTTGAAGTCATCAGGAGCTATGTCTAAGAAGAAGATTAATAAAAAAAACTTCTCTAACGAAAAAAAAACTTCTCCAACGGAGACGCTAAATGTTTTTCGAATCCTTCTCCTTTGTCTATCGTTAAGTCTTGCTATTTCTGTGTTACAAGCTGTCTGTTGATAACTTGTTTGTAGCTGACAAATCCTCATTTCCACAGTGGTCCCTTAAAACACCAAGAGAACGATATTGCATTGAAAAATACACAATCTATTTCTATAAGGCCTAAAAAATAAAAGTTTTGTATCCGGTAACATACCCAAAGAAATATGGGTCCAAGAAAACTGGTTAGGTGAACCGGTCACCGTATATAACTGAAAAATTGTTGAAAAAACGGCGTTAAATTCCAGTGACAATAAGTCATATAGAATTATAAACTATTTATTTTTTACACATATCGGCAACACTGTGTGGGAATTATCGTGCCGTAATTTTTATGAGTTGTGAAAATTACAATATAGCACTACAATTCGGACGCAGTAAAACTAATGAGTCGGCAGGTAAAATATTGGGTCGGTCAGGTAACCAAAAACAAGCCTTTCTTTTTTAGGCCTAATGTTTCTTTCTGAATTGCTTAGGCAGCTGATGGAGAACGCGCATTTTTTGAAGCGCAAAACAAATACAGTGCAACCTCTAAAAAAGCAACACCCTTTAAAGTTTTGTTGTTGTTGAGAGGTTGTTGTTCTAGATAGGCTAAATTAATCGGAACGGGGACCAGCTTATAGATGTAAATAAGAGATAACGAACGACAACTCAGGATACAGATTGAAATGTCATGAATTTTCTTTCAAAAAAAGAAAACGTCGCCCTAAAGTCATTATTGTATGTTAACAGTTTTTGATTGACGTTATACTAATCATATTATCTAGTTAAATATGTCATCTGTGTTTTTTTTTAGAAGAAAAAATGAGTGATTCATACGTCACACTCTCGTTTCTTCTTCTATGCCTCACTTTTTCTTGCTGGCAGGTGCAAAATTAATTTATTTCACAACAGGATCAGAGTTTAATCATCATCATCAAACGTTCGAATGAACTATCAGTCATCTTATAATTGCCAATTTACAGCAAGTACATCAATATCATGAGCATAAAACGTGAAAGAATGCAAAAATGACTATAATGATTACTAAGACCTGCGAAATAAGCCTTACTTAATCAATTTATTACACGACGAAGTAAAAGTTTTTAGATTTAAATCGACAAACTCGAACATTCGAATGCTCTATGCACGAGGACACGCCCAACTTACCCATGACGATATTAGTGCGCGGCATGTGAAATAAAATGAATGTGAAACGACCATGGTACAAAAAAATGAGTGCCTGAAATGGTGATAAGGAATAAAATAAGATTGTCAATGGATGGATATGAATGGAAAAACTCATGGAAAAAGAATTCACGAGATCGACTGGGAAGAAACAATGGCAAATACTTGTAACATACGACACAGTACACATTGCCTCCCATTTATTGATTGATCGGGAGTATCATGTAGATGTAGATGTACATAATTCGTACAGCAGACGACCTTGCGACACTTAGATTTTCGTAAAATATTTCTGGGTACTAGTTCGTCTCAAATGTGGCTATCACATACATTTTGTGGAAAAACTAACCGAGACTAAATTGTTGATATCTCTTCATATATTTATTTATACACCAAATATTGACGAGGGTTCCGAGTTATTTCGCCCCAAATCTGTTTCGCCCTGTCATGGACTCTACCTTGAGTGTCCCTGCTCCTCTCAGGGTTAATTCGTTCTTTTGGATGTTTGTAAAATTAAAGGAAATGAGAGTAGTGTTCGTTGGAATAAAGGTCACTTCCCAAAACCTCGCTTGAGTTGATGGCACCCACTCGTCCCTGTCTACCATTTTCTAATTAAGACAGGGGTTAGAGCAAGTTGTACCTAGCTTTTTAGCAATGCTAACGTTTATGACTTTGTACCGGATGTCACATAGAATCACGTGACTTCCTTCTTCTTGAGCAAAACAAGGAAGAATTATTTGCAGTAAATTGTTACTCGTTTATATGTACACAGGTTTTATAAATCATATTTAAGTTTCATAAAAACACTGGATTATGATATATTTAAATGTCCGATTATTGTGATAAAGTGAAGGACTTAGTATTTGGAGAAAAATGACCGACTGTGTCTGAACCAGGAAGTATGTGTTACTATACTTACATTCAATAAATGCTGAAAGTAAAATGACTATTTGTCTGTTACATGTTGTCTCACAATTTGTTGACAAAGAAAATAAATCTGTGTAAGAAAATTATGTTATGTGTTTTCTACCATTGAAAAGGGGTTGGGGAGGTAATGGAAAATGACACTTCTATGCTTCGTTACACCAGAAAAATCAATGTTTATGTACATATATCTGAGCTAAACAATGTACATGAGTACATTGTACAATTCTAAGGTGCAAAATAATAGTATTTCTGACTTGTTATATATTATTTAATGCCATGGAACTACTTTTTTTAAGAAAATGGGAAAAAAACGTTTTTCAATTTTGTCATACCTACCAACTTTAAATTAGCGTAACTCTGTTCAATTTCAATCAAATTTGATGGGGTTTGCTTAATTTTCATCCAAAGAGATGGTAGCCTCAAAGGATACTTAAATTCATGTTGCTCAACAGTATATTTCTAAAAAGTCAGTCCTATACCCACCTTTAATAAAGGTAAGGATTTCGTATTTCGAGAAAAATGGCCGAATGTATAACCAAGAAGTATCCTTATTTGATACTTAGATTCACGTAATGTTTTACTGGGTTTTAGGTCAATATAGATGTAGCCATCACGTGCTCTTTTATGAAAGAATAAGGGGAGCTAATTTGTTTTTTTATAAAATCATTTATAGACCAAATACTGACAAGGATTCTGAGTTCGGTAATCATGTTTTTTGTCCTAAATCTGTTTCGCCCTCCCCTGGTTATTTCGTTCTTTGGATGTTAAATTAAAGGAAATGAGAGAAGTGTTTTTAGGAATAAAGGTCACTTCCAACAGCCCTGCTTGTGATGTTGACACTCACTCGTTCCAGTCTGCCTTTTTTCCAATGGAGACGAGTTGCTTGTAGCTTTTTATGAAACTGACTTTTAAGACTGCACCGGATGTGACGTAATATCTCGTAATTGACTTCTTTCAGGGGAAACGCCACCCGGAAGAATTGTCTGCAGTAAGTTGTGTTTTATGCTATAATTATATTTATTTCTCTAAATATTTTATCTATAAATTACATTGAAGTTTCATAAAAACACTCAAACAAATTTTATTTATATGTTCGACAATATTGGTGTAACCAGGAAGTATCCTTTTTTTATAGTTTATACTAATTTATTTTAGCTCGCTTGCGAAACAAGAAATTTTGTTTATATCAATCACGCTCGGGTCCGCTTCCTGGACACAACATTTGTACTGCGTCTGATAAAATGGGATTGTGAAATTCATGAACAAAACCCGTCAAAGCCGGGATTCGAACTCAGGACCTTCTGATCAGAGCTTTGACGCTCTTACTCTAGACCACCATGCCTCCCTTTTTATTTTTATCCCTTTTATTTGATACTTAAAAGTAAGATCGTCGTAAAATCGGACGCAGAAAACCTGCGTCTGTGCCACTTTTTCGTTCGGGACCTGCATTTTCAACTAATATGCGTCCCTGAGACCCGTAAAATGAACATGTCACTTTTCCTGAAATCGGTGTCAGAGCGACGCTTATAAATAAGGGATTCAAGCGTTTCACTTGCCGTCAAAATGACTCGGAGGCAACTATGGTTAAACCGATATTGAAAACATTTCACAGGCTTTGGGCCGTGTCAGTCCCTGCGGCTACATTCAGATCCATTTTTTCTCTTGAGGAATTTTCTTCATTCCAATATTTTGATTTTCCTTTTTTTGGAATTTCCTTTTTTGTCAGCGGACATCCGTACCTAATGTATTACAAAGAATTTCTATAACCGTAGATCCATGTTTCCCAAACACGTTGGACATTGACTTGAATGAACTATATTAATTATTGAATAAGCGATGTATTGTTTTCAGAAGTAAAAATGGGTGTTGATATTGGTACTTGGCGGTGCAGGGTTGGAATGTTCATTCCTGATCATGGTGCTGGTGTGGTAATAATCAATTTCAGTAGATTGATGAAAATAATTGGATGTGTTAGTTTTGTTAGGATACTTCTGATAATGTCTGGGATTGAACAAAATCCTGGTCCAGGTAGGTGATTTTCTGTTCAGTATTATTGCCGTTTGAAATAAAATACATTACTATGCATGAAACTTAACACATCAACAATCTTCATATCAATATTGTTTGGCCCTTGTTTGAATGTTGGGATCACTGTTTTTAACTCTTCCTATTTCCACACTGGGATGTTTTTTAAAGACTACCCTGGTCAGATAGCTGTCTAATATCATCTATGAAATGTTGATGGTTTTTTTACTTATTTTTCATTTGTTTGATTTCAGATACATTCACCTTTAGATATCAGTACTTGTTGGTACATATTGGAACTGAAGTCCTCAGGGAGTTGTTTTTGGCAAAGGCTGGTGTTGGTCCTGGTGGTGTGGGTCAATTCTTAACTTCTAAACGTAAAGAAATTGAAAATTTAGCCAAGGCAAGGATGATATCAGTTAGTCAGAAGGAGATGTTACTGTCAGTTAACAAGCCACTCTGTATCACTGATTTGGATATAACTTTACTCTCGTGTATGCTAAGGAATGTATGTGGATTGTGTCCTCCCAAAGATCCTGTTTGGACGAACCCTGCACAAACAGATACCTGCACAGAAGCTGATATTGCAAGGTTAAGAATGTGCAGGAATGAAGTATGTATAATGGGTCATGTTTGATTCCATTACAAATGATATGTAAGGAATTTTGAACATTCTACCTTGCAGACACGAAGCAATATGAATTGAAACTAGAATTCCATTTGGACTTTTCTGTATATTCTTCTAAATCTGATTAAAAGTGGTAAAACTCTGTTTCTGTATCAAAATACTTGTAAGTATCCCTGCCTCAGGGAATTAACAAAATATGGGCAAATAGGAAACTACTGTTCTTATGCTAGCCAGCATTTCCTACCCAAGAGACCTCATGAATTTGAGTCTCTTTATATATGCATTTTTAGATATAAACATCTTGATATCTGATGGAGGTTTGTTTTTAGCTTCCCTGAGCACATAGTGCACGGTGAGCTTTTAGGATAAGTAAATATCAGGCCTCTGGCATCTTCACTTTAGGGTTGTTAACACTCTAGGGGTCACAGTTTTGATTGTATCTTCATCAAACTTAATCGGAATGTTCGTCTTATTGATATTTTGAACTAAATCGAACATGGGTCATCTATGTCATAAACTAGGTCACCAGGTCAAATCTCAGGAAAACCTAAGAAGTTGCAGTCTTTACTCAAGTGAGGGAATAAAGGGCCTTTATTATTCATTTACACAAAATTGCCATAATTTTCTTCTTAATAATGTGGATAACCTGCATCATCTCTAAAACTGAGCCTCTATGGAACAAAATGCATCTATCAGCTTTAATGTTCTACAAGGTGTTCCTCAGATCTGGACATAACCTGGTTATCGATATGTTTTGCCCTTATTTATAATGAAATTATTGTCCTCGTGATATGACACTTGCAAAGTTTTCCAAATCTCTCATGTGAGTGATTTCGTTTGAAATTGAATATTAACAGATTTTTTATGGAATTATCTAGATACCGGGTAATAAAAAATACACAATTTGTTTGTCAATAACCATTACAGTATAATGTTTTGTTGAAATATTGTGAAACTGTTTATCAATTCAATGTGCATCATAGTAGTTTATTTGTGCATTTAAAGTTAAAAATTTGAATACTATATTTCAGCTGATGCATAGTGATAAGTTACGTTTACCTGATGCTGAATTGAAAGCTAAATGGACAGAATTGAGTACGGTAAATATTTTTATGTATCAGTAATACATTTTAGTTGATAGTCCTTTACCTCTGAAATGCACTTATTGTTCTTGCATAGTGTTCATATTGCTTGGCTACCCAGTATTAATGGTTGTGCATATTGTATGCTGTACTCTGACATTCTGCTATGAAAGTGTTCATGCCTAAGTAGATGCTAAGTTTTGGTTTACTATGTAACAGTGAATGAATAGCTATTTTACATTTGAATAAATCGGCAGTCATTAGTTTCAGGTACTAGGTGTGAGATGTATACTCGTAGCAATCCAGCAATTCTTGAGCCAGAGCTAGTTTTAGTAAATTAACAATGTTTTTTAGAGCTAATAAGAATAAATGTGCATGTAAATTGTATATTAAAAAGCCACTTTCAGGCTCCTTCAAAAAAGTTACTTAAGTATTGCAGTCGTCTGTGAATTAAATGAGTAGTCATAGCCTTAGACTATGAAAGAATGGCCCAGACTATAATATCTTCTTTATGTGTGGCCTGTTAGGTCTACTTAATCTGGGAAACCATAAAACTAGATTTTTCTTCGTTACTTCGTGTAAATCTTAAGCAGAGGCTATATTTGACTGCTGTTGTTTTGGTAATTGTATTCTACCTATTCTCTCATGTTTTATTTGTTATTGTTTTATGTCATAAAATTGTAATTTAGTTACACTGATTCTAGAACTCCCCGTTACAACTTCTCGGGTATTATTTAGAATTGACATATTGGTGATTTAGTTAAACGTACAAATTTAATCAAAATTCTTCATTAATGAATTGACATGTTTAATATTTCATAGAATACTATGCGCACATGTAGATATTTTTCTGCTATGTTACGTGTTAATTATAGGTTTTAACTCGGCTGAATCAAACAGCTGGCGTCCCTCAACTACAAAAATTAATTGATGATGCTGAACACATGGTTTTAGATGAGGACTTGAGAAATGAATACGACAAAACTCTAAAGGCATGGGAAGAACATGATCAGATGGTTGACCATGGAATAGAAGAATTGAGGGTTGAAGTAAAACATAAATTCTCTGCAGTAATGAAACAACAGGACCATGGACATGCAGAAATAAGGAGTGAATTCACTGAAGTAAAGAAAAAACAGGACCATGGACATGCAGAATTAATGAGTGAATTCACTGAAGTAAAGAAAAAACAGGACCATGGACTTACAGAATTAATGAGTGAATTCACCGAAGTGAAGAAGCAACTGCAAGATGTAACCCTTTCACAGCAAAAAATTGAACGTCATCATGTTGAAGAGCTCACAGGTATATTTTAATGACATAAAAAATGAAGAAGTTTGTGGTAGTTACTGACTGCACATTAAGTACAGTTATCTTGATAATATGACCACCTTGATATTTAGACGGTTTTTAGTTCCAAAGGTGATCTTTATTTCAAGCGTTTATTGTATCTGTATTTGGAAACTTGATAGTTTGGTTCTGCAACATGTTTGATATTACATTTACAATTCATCAGGGTTCGTTATGAGAGAGGCAGTATTGTGGTCTAATGGATCATCTATTAATATGCTGCATCTTGCTGCAAATTACTCTATTTTAGTCTGACTTTGCAAGATTGCTTCTGAAATGGTGTTTTTAACTGACATCAGACCTGTGAGACAATGACCAGAAAAATCTACCTTATAGTGAAGTGATTATCTAACTGAAAATAATTTTAATGCTTGTTTTTCCATAATGACTGCATGCAAATATTCCTGTTGCTGTTACCGCTGCTCTGATGTTGAAATAATTTAACTTACATAATGATCATCTATCATGATTAATCAAGCCTTCATGATTTGTCAAAAATTAGACAAGTGGTGACAGAGTGTTTACAGTATACTTGGGTATACTTCATCTTTGACTCAAAAGAAAAACCAGTGTACAAAATATAAGTTGGTTTGGAATTATTGTGACTTTGGATACTGCTGTTTCTTTTTTGTTGTTGTTTTGTGAAAATCTGTTTGTTAGCTGTGTTGATTGGTTGGTTTATGATTGAAACAGTTGAAATCTCCGCATGTAGTAGTTCCTGAATCTTTTAGTTCATACTTGAGCTTCTATATCCATTCTTATTCAACATATAGTATTTACCCTTGTTTTCTCATTTCAGAAATTCAACGAGGTATCATAGAAAACTACAAACATCATTTTAAGACCTTGCCAGTGTCACCATTATATGAAAATGAGGATGCAGATCTCTTACACGTGTATCAGTCTCCCACAATGTCCAGTGTAGAACCAACAAAGGAGGAGTCCAAACCAATAACATGTTATGATGATATATTTAGTGGGGAAGACAAGTCATTCAAGCATATTTTCATTACTGGTGATGCTGGCGTTGGTAAAACGTCTTTCTGTAAGCATCTATGCTTATTATGGTGTATGACAAAGTGTGGTGATAGGTTAGGCACTGAGTTTGAAGAATTGCAGAAAGATGCTGACTATATTTCAAAGTTTGATTATGTGTTTTATATAAGTCTACGAGATACTTATCGTACCTATGTGTTAGATATGATAATTGATCAACATTTTCATTCAAAAGAAAAATATGAAGACCGGATCGAGTCTGTTTTAAGACACAAACAATGCTTGGTCCTTTTGGACGGTATGGATGAATGGTCTCCAAAGAAAGTTGAAAGAAAGGATTACAAAGTACCTGAGAAGATTTACTCAGAAAACTGCGTTTATATAACTACATGTAGACCGTATAGAATTGAGAGTGTAAGGTTGTCCCATCAAAAAGACATTGAATATCAAATTCAGATGACAGGCATCTCAGGGGCTTCATCCGAGCGTTATATTGAAAAAGTCATAAATTGCATGAATATGCAAACTTCCAGTGATAAGGATTCTTCTGATTTCGTATGTGAGATAACTGAGTGTGGTTTAGAAGACCAGTTCTGTATTCCATTGATTGCCTCTCATTTGGTAGTATTATGGTTTAATCGGACATTGACTGATATGCCGAGGGCAGTGATTTATTCAAACATTCTAGAAATGTTGTTTGAAAGAGCTAAAGAGAGGAAAGTTGAATTCCCACCATCGTCAGCTGTACAAGACACAGCAAAACAGAGCAGAACTTTATTGAGATACTTAACCAACAAGTTGTCTCTTGACAAATCTATTTTTACTCGTTCTAAATCATTACAGCTTCCTGATTCCGTCTCGGAGCTCAGATATTTGAATGAATATGTTAACTTATTGTATAAAGTATGTTATCTCTCATTTTGTTCTATGTTCAAACAAGAAGATAATGTAGCAAGCCTTATATTTACCAGGGAACAGTTGGAATCTGAACCATATTGTTTTATTTCTGAGGAAACTGACTTTCTTTGTAAAATAGGCTTACTATCCAAAAATGAAGTTTTTGGATGTTGTTCTGTTCAAAAGCTGAAAGTAAGTTTTCTTCATAAAAGTTACCTTGAATTTTTTGCTGCATTGTTTATATCATCATTTGACTCTAATAATTCATTTACTGATGTTACTAAAACATGGAATTGTTTAGGTGATGTTTTACCCTTTGGAAATCTTTTAACTATACTTGCTGGATTTTCTTATGATGGAATAAAACAATTGTTTGGTAATATTTACCTACAAGTATCTGATGATTTAACTTTGTGTAGGAGAAATGCTGTATTTCACTATTACGAGTATTCTCACAAAAATCAAATCGAGTCATTACAAAATATTGTTGTCAATTGTTTCAAGGAATTCAGTAGATCTAAAACAACAGTAATACAAATGGAAGATTTCATATTTGGTCGTGATTCTAATGTTGATATTTTAAGACAACTTTTACTGTTAAATACAACATGTATAAAATCAATATATTCAGTTAAAGGTGAATATTACCCAGAGTTTGATCAAATTTATTGTCTGCAGTATTTAAATGTTGGTAATTTGTCATCTGCTAATATTGAAAAGTTCACTCAGTGCATGTTGCAGAATAAATCACTGCACACTGTTTGTATTAAAGGTGATACATTGATACCAGAATTAACTGTGAGTAATCTTCATCATCTGACATCATTGTCTCTGTCTTATGTTAAAATACAACATGACAGTTTTTATAATCTGGTTGAATTTTTGTCTGAGAATGTTCATATTGAAAATATAAAATTGTCTGATGTGTCTTGTGATGAGCACGGACATGTTGATGATCTTATCAGTGACTGGTCTTATGATATTGACTGTACATTGACTCTAAATTTTCCACAACATACAAAACTTACATCATTATATCTGGATAAAGTTAATATTTTAAGTAACAATGTAAACAGTTCTTGTTTACAGTACATCACATTGCGTCCATTGTCTAAGATGATTGTTAGTCTTTGTTACAGTGATTTATTTTACTCTATTAAGGATTCACAACTTGAACATCTTTGTATCTATGGTAACTATGATTACATGTCAGATTACGATACAATGAAAACATTGACGTCTACAGTGAAAACTCTTCCATGTATCAAGTCACTAAAACTGTTGAACATGAATTTACCTGATGATGTTTTATTACAACTACATCCTGATGTTACACAAGTGGAGATAGAGCTGGTTTTTGTCACAATGAGTCGTCAATGTTTTCATTGTTTTGTTGAAAGTTGTGTAAACAATAAATCTGAGATAAACGTTAAGTTAGGTTGGTGTAAGATTACATCAGTTGATGGAGAAACTCACAGTGAACTGTCACATGAGGAGTCGGTAAAATACATGTCTGAATATCTTGAATCATTTCCTACAATAAACATCACATATAAAGATGATACAAATTTATGCTTTAAAACAACAAGATGTCAGTAAACTTTTGTTTGTGTTTTTGTTAACATTTTATGTAAAAAGATGACTTTGTAAGCAGACTTTGATGAACGCGTCAACAAAATGTGTGAATTTTACGTGGACAAAAATGATCATAACTTTTTTATTTCTTTACGGAAACATGTCATGTGACCATTCATTTTTTAATTAGATCATTTCCTTCAAGATTTACACATTTTGATGCAAAATTCGAAAAAAAGTTGTTTTTTCGCATTTTTGTGATTTTGATAATTTTTGTCAGAAGTTAGAATTTTTTTTTGTATAATGTGATTTATTGGATTATTTTACTCAATAAAACATTCATTTTAGACTTCAAAAACATTTCATGAAGCAATTTTCAACCATAATTTTGTTTTATTATAGTTTTATATTTATTATACATGTACTTAATTTTCATGCAATGTCTACTGACTGTGTACCAGTGGACAAGCGAAAATACAACATTAAATAATAAACTCCAAAGTCCCAGAAAACAATTATAAGAAGGATTTCTTTAAAGTATTTCTTGATTTTACTATCTTCTGTTGTGTTAAAATCACAGGGGGCTAGCACGTTGAAGGGATGGTGTATAATGGTGTATTAGGCTTAAAATGGCCACACGGACCAAAAACACCTATATTACATGTATACATATACAAGGGTTACAACTTCCGAAATGACATCTTCTGTACCAAGTTTGTTTAACACTACGTAACTTTTCAAAAAATCGCTCAAAGTTCTAATAACTGGTGTCTACAAATAGCTAATACATTATACTACACATAACCAATAAACATTTGGCCCAATTCAAGATGATGAAGCAGGTATTTCATCTTTTCCCTCCGAAAAATCATCAATTTCGTTTAGTCGAACGCGACCTCGCAACACCAAATTGATCAGAATTTGAAAAAGATTAAATATCTGCTTCATTGTTTTGAATTGGACAAAGTGCTTACTGGTTTTGTGTAGTATAATGTATTAGCTATCTGTAGACACCAATTATTAGAAATTTGAGCGATTCCTTAAAAAGTTACGTAGATTTAAACAAACTTGGTGCAGAAACTGTCATTTCGGAAGTTGTAACCCTTGTATTTGTATATATATGATATACGTGTTTTTAGTCCGTGTGGCCATTTTAGACCTAATACACCATTATACTCCATCCCTTCAACGTGCTAGCCCCCTGTGGTTAAAATATTTTATCTTGTCTAGAAATTACTTTCTTCAGTTTCAGACTTTCAATATTATTTTTTTTCTTATAGAATGCTGGATACTTTCAGCTTGTGCCATCTTTTGTACATAGATACATTGTATTATTAATGTTTCATTTGCTGTTAACATAAAATATTTCTTTGTATTATTTTTGTATGATAGAAAACTTGTTGTATGTTAAGAGTTTTTTAAAATAATTGAAATAATGTTGTACAGACTTGCTATTATTGTCTTCCACCTGACTTCAGTCAAGCCTTTACAAACAGGGCACTGAAGGGGAAAATGTGGTCTGTATTCACAGTTAGCCTATGTTCACAGTTGATTTCTGTTCACAGTTAACCTATGTTCACAATTGACCTATGTTCACAGTTGATTTCTGTTCACAGTTAACCTATGTTCACAGTTGACCTATGTTCACAGTTGATTTCTGTTCACAGTTGACCTATGTTCACAGTTGATTTCTGTTCACAGTTAACCTATGTTCACAGTTGATTTCTGTTCACAGTTAACCTATGTTCACAGTTGATTTCTGTTCACAGTTGATTTATGCTCACAGTTGACCTATGTTCACAGTTGATTTCTGTTCACAGTTGACCTATGTTCACAGTTGATTTCTATTCACAGTTGACCTATGTTCATAGTTGTTCAGAGGTTTATTTCATCTGTCATAACAATGGACATGTTTTGATGAAAGATCGTAGTTCACATGTTGCCCTTTATTCAAAGGTGGCTGTTAACTTAGGTTTGACTGTTTGTATAGTAATTGTATGATAATTGTTTAATATTTTGTGTATTAATATTTAATAACTGAATTTCACTTATTTTGTACTTACTTGTTTGATTGAAATTAAACTTATGTTTATAATCAAGAATATAATAGTTTAGTATTGTTTTTCAAATTATGAAAAATATGCTTAGAATGAAATTTGTGAATTTCAGACTTGTGAATAAAACTACTAGGGAAAGAAAAACACTTTCTAATCCTTCCATTTATCTACCTTCCACCTCCCTCTTTTAGAGTTCTTTCATCTATCGCATGTAGACAGACACAATGTGTAACAGTAAATGTATGCTCAAAATTTACAGTTGTGACCATTAGCTCAAAAGTTTCTTCTTTTTGTTAATTGTGCAAATATTGATCCATTCAGGTCTACCGATGGCGTAAACAGCAGTTTTCAGGGGGGACAACTTTTGCAATATGCCTGCAAATTGTCAATAATTTCTAGAAATGATTTTAGGACAGTCCATCCTTTAGCGTTTTTTTATTGATGAATATAAATATTCAAAAAGACCAACTGTGTATAAATATCGTATTCTTGTCTGCCTTAAGATCGTCCTTGATCACAGTCCCCTATATGGTTCGATAATGAAAAATTAATGAATAGTGATTGAAAATTTATCTACAGTAAAACCTCGATATTGACACCAAAAATAAATCATTGGGTCCGAAAACAAGTGGACGTTATAACAAGGTTGTCATAATATTGAGGTGGTCACAATGTGAGGTTTTACTGTAACAATCAAACTTGAGCTAAGAAACCACCGTGGGGCCGTATTGAACATACAAATAATATATTTATTTAAGTTGAAAAGTTATCGCCTGGTTAATACTCGGTACAATATGAAAGTCTGTTCTGTGAAGAACATTTCTCAGATATTTAAAACTGCAGGCAAATCTCAATACAAAAACTACCTTTGAGATCAGACACAATAGTTAATATTAATATAATATGATAATAATATATAATGATATTTAGTTAGTCTTATTATCAAGCTGAAATGTGGAGCAAATGTTGAAAACCGGACCAGGAATTCGTGGTCTTTATACAGAGGTGGTCATTACAATGATAAGGACCTAATGTTGGTGTGGTATTGAAGTTTTACTTCATAGACTCAAAGATATCCATAAACCTGAACACGTAAATGCCCAATGGGCTTTGACTACAGTGCAACCTCACCAGAGCGGCCCTCTCTTGAGCAACAACCCATCCCCCTGCGCAACAACAACATGAAATTTTACTTTTATACGATTTAACTGCTTATTTAACCTCCTTAGAACAACAACGTCTCAAAAACAACATAATTTTGCTTCTCCCAAAGGGTGCTGCTTTGGAAAGGTTGCACTGTATTATACGGTAGACAAACTTATTCAAATTGATGCCAATTATATAAAATCAATACACTGCAGTAATATCACCCTAACATTGACACTGGTGCTGTAAACAATGACAATGGTTGTCTCATGTCATAAAAGACCGTCAATCTTATAATTATGATAAATATACGGAGCAATGAAAAAAGTCTTTTGTTTTTCTTTTTGTATTATTTTAAAAGTTTGAATATTAATAAGAAATATATAGTAAAACCTAAAATAGCGACCACTGTAATATTACGACCACCTTGTTATAATGACCACTTATTTTTGGACCGGCTTCCTGTAACTCCCGTATGATTCACCTTGATAATGTGGCCACCTCATTATTACGACCGATTTTTCGGGTCCTGAAGGTGGTCTCATTATCGAGGTATTACTGTACATTAATGCATGCTATAACAGATGTGTAAATATAACAATGTAATAGAATATTGTAAACCATGATATTTTCTAGGGCATTTATTTCTGAGAACTTTTATATCTGTTTTTTTTTGACAATAATGTCATCGAAAAGACACAAATTATATCATAATTTATCAATGGTATAATTGATTTGGTATTTTTGACGCATTTTCCCATTTAGACAACAAAATACATTCATGATATTCTGCTTTACATCTTTCCATATGGAAGAAAGTTGATCTTTTTGAGGACTTCCCTCCTAATTAGTTATAAGATGCGCATGCGCAAAAGTGTTGATTTGTTTCCCACATTATGGTGACTTATTCCTAAAGATATCGTTTCATTTAACGTTAAACTAATCCATATTGACATTATATGTAGGAATATCTCCTGAGAGCAATCAGAATAGGCTATCATTAATTATACATCGTTGCTAGACTGGTGGTATGTTCTAACAACCATTTTTGACTTTTAGAGAAATACAGGCCGCGGCCGTGGTCCAGTGGTTAGTAGGCTGGACTTGTAACCCGAAGATCCGGGTTCGAATCCCGGTCGCAGCAGGTCATACCCTTCTATGAAAATTTGACAAGAATGTAGATTTTCTTTCATATGTGGAGAAGTTACCGGCTCCTTGTGTAAGGGTCAGTTAGTGCTGGTTTGTATACAGTCCAGGAAAACTCGTTAGGTAAACCGGTCGCAGTATATAACTGAAAAATTGTTGAAAATGGCATTAAACCCCATGTCCCATAAAAACAAACAGACAAACAAACAAAGGAAATACACATTTGAAGTTTCAAAAGGTCATAACCAGGTCATTGGAGATGAAGTCGAATATGATTCGATATTTTCCGAGCTGACGTCATTGGTTACTTAATGACGTCATGAAGAGAATTTGTAGAGAGGAACACGATGGTGAAAAAAATCTTTATTTTTGAACTTTAATTGCTGATAGAGCCACATACCACCATGGGAATTAAAATTTACTCAGATAAAAGTCAACAAAAATTAATTGTCATATGAATCCGCGGTTGTAAGAAGTTTAGCCATAAATCTTATGCGCCAAAGATTAGTCAATTTACAGCAAAGGGGATTGGCGAGACCGCTGGATAATTAGAAATCTGTCTGCAGCAGAACCCAGTGGAACTGAGACTGACACGTTTGGTATTATTTATGCGTGTCTTGGGAGTATATATGCGGCGTAAAATCATCACAGATCGCGTTTATATCAGTTTGAATAATTATTTGGTTACCTATAGACACGATTTGTTTATCGAGGACAGAACAAGACAGGAAATGCCATCTTAAAAAGATTCACTGTGTGAGGAATATAGTAACTGTTACGTAGTACCGAGTATCTAGTGGTTTATATAGTGTTAGTGCTCCCTTTCCGCTTTTTTTGCTCTTCTACCGAACTATTTATGAGATACAAGAAGCTACATTATTCTCAAAAAGACACTTGACTTAGTTAGACAGAAAAGGAATATTGTAAGTGTTCAATAGGAAGCAGTATCTAGTGCTTTGTAAAGTGTTAGTGCCCCTTTTCGCGTTTTTTATACTCTTCTTTCGCACTTTTCGAACTATTTATGAGATACAAGAAGCTACATTATGCGCAAAGGACACGTGACTTGGTCACAAAAGGATGTTCTGAGGACGATAATACATTAGAACACATTGATTGTAAACTATAGTTAAGTACTATTGGAATAAAAAAGTGACGTAGTGTCCCAATGGATACTTAGCTTCTAGTGACTGACGAAATTTGCCCTCTCTTTTGTATTTTAAGTATATGGTGGATACAATAATTTGATTTGTTTTACACCATATGACGCGCAAGTTTACGCGAATGAAACTTCTTAATTTGGTTGACAACATTCAGCTTGATCGACAAGACAAAAGGCGCGACCGGCAGGGCGTAACAGCAAACACCAAAGCTGGCACCAAGAGGGTTAGCGTCAATAAGGACTGGTAACGTAAACAAATATATTGGCGTGCTCTGTGAGTTGTAATATTTTACCTAAGTTGTCACT
Organism: Lutraria rhynchaena; assembly: GCA_008271625.1. Classification (NCBI taxonomy): domain Eukaryota; kingdom Metazoa; phylum Mollusca; class Bivalvia; order Venerida; family Mactridae; genus Lutraria; species Lutraria rhynchaena. The sequence goes on from VIBL01000030.1 coordinate 1,255,253, forward strand.
TTGAGAGGGAAAACAAACTATTGTCAGGAAACATTAAATACGTATTCTACATGCATATTGATTGCATCTATTGATTGCACTGTATCAGGTATTTCTATGGCTGAGATGTGGAGTAAAGGGTTAACATTGCTCGGTATAACAGATTTAGCTCAATTATTCATATAAACGTCTACTTGGAAAGCTGTTCAAGTGCCAAATGTGGACATGGAGGCTGGCCAATTGATTAATCTGTCATCAGAAACACTTGATGACTCTGGTATATTTTTTGTTACCAATTCCGGTGCAAAGATTTCCTACGGTTATTTCATTGCCTGTGTAATGTCCATTATATTAGCTGGCTGGATTATCGCCTTAAATGGAATAGTGATTCATACATTGCTTTGCCGAAAGGTCTACCAAGATGTGACAGACTTCTTTGTGTCCTCTTTGTCTATTGCAGACCTTGTAACGGGTATTGTGATGTTATATGTCACCTCGTATAGTTTGTTACAATACCAGAACACGTGGGAATGTTTGTTCAGGTTTGGACTAACATACACTGTCTCTCATAGTTCCTTCACTCATATTCTGGCTATCACAGTAGACAGATACGTCAAAGTCATATATCCATTCCGATACTTCACGATTTTCACGAAGAAGACGGTGACAATTATATCTACCTCAATCTGGGCTTGTTCTATTCTTATTGGACTGCTACCGTTATTTGGATGGAATCAAGAATACATAAATGAAGAAAACAGAGACACAGTCTGCCGATTTTTCGGTGTACTGACGAATGAGTATTTTATATTCAATTTAGTTATCAGCGTAATTCCTTCTGTTGGAACTTTGTGTCTTTATGTTTGCATAATAATGACGGCTGTGAAGAAGAAAGACGAACTGAAAGCACTGACGGAAGGAGTTGAAACAGCACAGTCTGCTTTTGATGAACGCACGTGGAAGCTTGTCAAGACGGTGGCTATAATTGTCGTATTTTCCAATTTCTGTTGGACACCCGGAAGTAAATATTTCTTACAATCAAATTCAGTAAAATCTCAATATTAAGACCACCTTTGTTACCAAAAAAGAATTGAAATTGATATAGAAGTGGTTTTATTATGAAGTCGGAACATACACGAATATAAAAAAGTTAACTCAAAAACTCCGAAAATCAAAAAATATGGCTCATAAAAGGAGGCGGTCTTAATATTGTGGTCGTCTCATTATCAAGTTCAAGTAATGTAAGAAACATTGAAGTCCGATCCGAAAATAACTGCTGGTTGCAATTAAAAAGCGGTCTTAATATCCAATTGTTCAGTAAGTGAGGTTTTACTGTATTTATTACACTCAGCGGTGTAACCGATTAGCTGATTATTCCAAATAATCAAATAATAAGACAAAGAAAACTCACATTGCGACCATTTCAATATTACGACCACGTTGTTATAACGACCGCATATTTTCGGACTGGGTCCAATAACTTCCCTATAAATCAACTTCATTATTATTGCGGCCGATTTTCCGGGTCCCGAAGGTGGCCTCATTATCGAGGTTTTACTGAATTTAATTATTAATCTGTAAATTTAGATTATTGGAATCACAAATTGATCAAGAAATCAGAAATGTGTTCAAGTACAATCAAACTTTTGACCAAAGACCAACGAAAATTTATGGATTTTATAATTAGCAGTTTATTACCCCAAAGTCAAATATGTAGGCGAAATACTTCCAGGACAAGCATATAGGAAATCCACCTTATACATTATTCCACAATAAAACATAACCGGCTGTTAAATTTTACTCCCTGGATTGAAATCTCGAGATTAACCGATTTTATGAACAGCTATTAATTACCCCAAAGTCAAATATGTAGGCCAAATACTTCCAGTACAAACATACAGGAAAATATACATTAATCTGGCTGTTACATTTTACTCCCGCTATAGAAGCCTGGCGATAAACCGGTCTGAAACTAGTTGGTCGTAATGATGAAGTGACCTTGTGTATTGAAGTGGGCGCTTAGTGATGCTTGACTGTATTCTAATGGTTACTTTAAGTGATTTTTTATTCTTTTTATTCACAGTTGTCTGCATATCGCTGCATATCAGTGGACGTTTGGACGGTCTGTCCGTAGAAACAAGGGGTGATCTGATTACATATTCAGGACTCGGCGTTTTCTTAAACTCTTTAATCAACCCTCTTATTTACGCTGTCAAGATAGACGAAGTGAAACAGAGATTTAAGCATCTGTTTTGTTGCTACAGACAACCGCCTGTACGAGTGACAATTTCATCGGAACACGAGACTGTAGAAATGTTGAATACTTAATTAATTTTACATTTATTGATTTAATTTAACCAACAAGTGAATGAATATCGATGTGACTGACTCCCTCCATCACTACACGAACTGTTTAATTGGTCGTTTTTTCAACATAAATGAACCTTTACCTATCACGAAACTGTAGTTAAACGTACTTATTTTGTACTTTGGAGGTACGTTTCGTCCCCAAATATTTTCGTACTTTGGAGTTTGCTTAAGTTTTAGCGCCTACAAACAGTGCCAGTCGGATAATTGGAAACATGACTATTGGCGAAATAAGAAGCAATGAGGAGACAAAAGATGGATAGAATTGTCATGAACATACTTTATACATAAGAAATGATAGCTGGGAAGAAAAAATACTGATTGTAATTCAATTATATTTAAGAACAGTAAAACCTCAATAATGAGACCACCTTATGCGGTCATATTATCAAGTTGAATTATAGAGGAGTCACTGACGGTCCGAAAATGAATGATCGTTACAACAAGGTGGTCGTAATATCGAGGTGGTCGCTATTAGACGTTTTACTGTAAGTAACGAAACTAAAATTAGTATAAGATTCCTGTGGGAGCAAAAATTAAAGATATTATAACTCACAGACTTTCTGTGACCATGCATAGATTACAGTGGTCCAGAATGAGTACGAATTAATTAAGTTTTAAGTATTAAGTTATTAACACTGTCAAAACATTCTTGATTCCGACCTACAGTTAAACCTGTGAACACAGTACGCTGACATAGGGAGAAGTCATATGGCCATCATCAATAGATCGACTCAGGGGCCTCCGTGGTCCAGTGGATATGGTCTCTGGATCAAGCCCTCGGCTTATAATAATACAGTGCAACCTCTTCAAAGCGGCCCTCTTTTGAGCAACAACCTCTCTTCAACAACGGCATGATTTTTTCCCACTGTACGATTTAACTATTAATTTAACCTCTCTAGAGCGACAACCTCTCAACAACATAATATTAGCTTCTCCCAAAGGGTGTTGCTTTGGAGAGGTTGCACTGAAACACAATAACGCAAATCTAATAACGCGCGATGGCCATTTCATTTTAGTATATAGTTGGTATAAAAAATACAAGGGGATGTGTCTTAGTGGTCGTCCTTGACTTGTATTTACCAGCACTGCTATAAGTTCGAATCCCTCCCGGTGCCAAATTTCACCCGGAAGCTGCCAAGCTAGCTTACGTAAGGTCGGTGGTTCTACCCAGGTTCTACGACCTGGGTCTTCCTCCATCATTGAAGCTGGAAAAGTCGCCAATTGACCCCGGCTGTTGGTGCTATGTTAGACCTCAATGAAAACAAAAAAAAACAGCTGTTACTGGGCGTATACGATAATCTAATACATGTCTAAAAGTTCTCGTTGTTCGAGAGATTATCATGTTGTTTACAGATGGTCAATAACAAGGGTTCAACTGTACGCGTACACGTGAAGACAGGGCCGTGACGATATAAGTCGTATACATACTTATGCATATTTTATGCATATTTCTCATGACATTTGACCAACGTACAAATATTTACATATAACAGATACATGCATCTTTCTATATTTCTTTATTTGAACTTGATAATCAGACCACATCACTTTTCGGGTCCAAATGGCGGTCTTAACATCGAGGTTTTACTGTTATATCCATTACGGCTTTTTTATAGAATAAACTACAGCCAAATTTGCGTTTACGGCCACCTCCGAATAAAGGCTATTCTTTGAAAAACTGTCGCCGATTATTTAAAGCAAACCGAAGGCTGTCTGTCAATAAAGGCTATAAATTGTTTTTCCCAAAGGTGGCCTTTATTCAAAGGTGAGATAGTATTTCATCCTTACATCTGTGAAACAACATATTGTTTTGTATTGTGCGCTTTGCGTGTATTTATTACTTGTTGCGTCATTTATGTATATCGCTGCTTGTATCTTCAGTATGTTAATATTTCCGGAAACCATTCTTTAAGTGAATAAATTAACAAAAAAAAAAACGAAACAGTGGTATGATTATTCCTCAGTAAACATATAAGGGAATTATTGTAGAAGTACATAGCATGGGCGTACGTGGCAAATAGAACGTAGTGCTGCGGTTAGTGCTGGATTCGTAACCCGGCGATCCGGGTTCATATCCCGGTCGTGGCAGGACATACCCTTCCACTTGACAAAAATGTCGATTATCCTCCATATGTGGCGAAGTTGCTGGCTCCTTGTGGAAGGGTCACTTAGTACTGGTTAGTATCGATACACTGTATATTTCAGTCAACGTCTTGTTATACTTAAAGATTGGACGCCGTTCACGTGTCGGCCTGTATTCGTAAGTTGTCATTAAATAGGGTTTGGCAGTGTTTATGTATGTAAAGGTTGTGTGTACCAAATAACATATGTTACACCCGTCGATACAGAACAAAACAAAATGCAACATTTTGAAATGAAATTGAATCATTCATATGATACCACGGGATCTATATCAGACTATGTCCATACCTGTGCCATATACATATGTACTTGAATTGATTGCGGCCGGCTAAAAATTGTTTCGCGAATGAATCTATAAATATACATACAGACAGCGGTAAGACTTTCTAAAGACTTTGGCGCGCGAAACTGGAGAAGTGAAAATATGTATTAAGATGAATTTGAATGAGAAAATTCTCGTTCATTCCACGTCGCCATAAGTTTTTTACTTACAATAGTTCACTTTAGTCGCGAAAATAGATAGTTTTAATTTTGCAATGCGCATGCGCGAACATTTTGATGAAATCTCAAATCCTTGGCTTCATTCCTAATCGTCAACTTAATGAACTCACAGACGAACATTTTTAAGTTGAACTGAATTTTTTTTTCAACATAATTTAGACATTTTTTTAACACAAGGACAGTTGAAATGTAAAAAATAGTGCTCAAAAAAGAATTCAAAATGGATTTAAATATATCCGAATCTGACGCGATTAGTGATGTGTTTGGTGAGTTTTGTAGTGGCGAGAAATTTTGGGTGAGTCCATTTTTATATAATGTCCTTTTTATTTCCTTATAATGATCCCTGGTTGACCTTTTACTAGTAACTCGGGAACTTTTGTTGCATTTTATGACTATTTCATCGACTAAAATGTGATATAACTTACTGGTACATAGTTAGAGAAGTAATCCAATACATGGATATGTAATTGATAAGAACGGCTAATTTGTAGAAATACCATGACGTATGGTGCAACTAAGAGACATCGTCCGCCATGTTTTCGTATTAGAGTCACGTGATTCCTCACATGGAACTTTATCGGTATCAACTCATCTCAAGTATGTTTGCACACTTTCCATCGCCATGTGTGTGGTTTTAAAACGACTGATTTTGGACGAGGTGTCGTTTCACATGAGCCTCGAAGGTTATTTCATAAAAACCAAGGACCATCGAGTATTGACTAAGTACAATTGTTGGTCAGCAAGAACGTGCATAAATTTTACTATCGACTACTGTCATCATATTCATGACTAGACATTAATTAGTGTAGAATTGCATGTTAAATATTGAAAATTGCGGTACACACACATATACTGTTGAACATGAATATTGAGACCATCTTTGGGACCAAAATAGCCTGTCTCAATATTGAGGTCGTCTCATTATCAAGATGAAATATGGGTGAAATATGCTTCCTTAATTTTAATCAATAAATTATAATGATTGTATTAGCTTGTAGTTTCTTGTTTCTTTTCAGGATTCTGAATTATTGAATACAGCTTCGCCTCACTTTTCAATATGTTTTCGCGACACAGTACTCACGTGGTCACCATGCGGATACATTCTGTTGTGTTCGCCGTTCTTTTTGTTCTATATGTACAAACAAAAAACAAAAGCGCCGCTGCCATTCTCCTGTTTAAATATAGCAAAAATGGTATGATTCAAAAATGATTTAAAGATAATTTACAAAGTACGATAAAATATAAAATACAAATAGTCACTTAATTGTACAGCGCAACCTCTCCGGAGCGGCCCTCTCTTGAGCAACAACCTTTCTTCAACAACAGCTTAATTTTTTCCCACTGTACGATTTAACTATTAATTTAACCTCTCTAGAGCAACAACCTCTAAACAACAACATAATTTTGCATCCCCCAAAGGGTGTTGCTTTGGAGAGGTAGCACTGAACACGTATTTCGCTATACATATATCACAATGATATAAAAACTACACTATATCCGATTCATCACTTAATCCGAATTTACTAAAACCGTGTTGCACTGTATATTGAGTTTTATAAACATTTTTATTGTCATTTTCAGAGTCTTTCATTTATGATTGGCTGCTTATCGATCGCCATATTTTTTCTACAAGAACATAGTGGACGTGACTGCCAGACTGGTTTAGTGTTGTCAGCTGCGGGATACTTCGCTTCAAGCCTTAAATTCATAACATTTGTGGGTACCAGTCTACGGAATCGTTATCTTATACGTAGAACACATAATTGTCATACCATTACTTACAGGCTTTGAAACTCTTGCAAATATTTTTAAATTACTCCAGCATTGACATTACGGAAAAAAAAACTACCCAATGAAGTGGTTGTAATATCAATGGAATAGTCTCCCATACCAGGTCAAATCCAGTCCCAGCCTAAATACCTTCAAGGAAAGGCTGGAGACAGCTCCTTTCTAGCTCCCTATATGTTTTGAATCTTAACCTTGCACTCTTTTATCTGTAAACTTTTATATTTTAACTGAGCACTTAATACTTTTTAACACAGTTTTTCTGACAAGCGCCTCCCAGTTATAATCAGTATCGATTGACCGGGAGTATCATGTAGATGTGAATGTAGAGATAAATTTATTTCAGAGCTGGACCATTGTTCTGCAGCAATTACAGAGACACCGTGGTATAAAAACCTCCGCCATACCGTTCATATTTTGGTTCCTGCTTGTATTGTGTGAAGGTGTTTCCACGTACACACATGGAGAATACGAAGTAAGAATCGAACAATGAAAAGTTTCGTTTCGAATCTCGGGTGAATTCGGCAAACTTTGAGCTAATTCGTACAACTATCGTATTTAATTTCTGGCATACTCGGCACGCATCGAGAAAAGATTGTAGCCTAATCATCAAGTGCATTCGGCAAAAATCGGACAATAACCGTGTGTAACACCGGGTGTACTCGGCAAACTACGAATTAAATTGTATGTTTGAAGGAACGCATTCGGCAAATTTCGAATAATGACCGTATTTGACATCGGGTGATTTCGGAGAATAAGCCTCACACGGCGTTGTAAATTATAGTTAACCGCTTTTTGAGTATCTAATTTCTTTCTATGTTTAGTTGAATTCGGAACCAACTTATCAGAATAGTTAATCATATCTTATTCTGCTGCCAGAAATATGCATATGATAAAATAGTACCGCCAAATGTTTATATGTTTTATAAAACATTCAAAGATATTTGTTTCATTGACGGCTACGGATGGTGTTTATATTTGTGTTCTAAAAGTAGAATAATCTATTTTTAGATTCAGTGTTCGGAGAGCGTGCTTCACTACTTATATTTTGTGGCTATCTTGATTCAGCTTCTATGCCATTGTTTTGCGGAACAGTACCAAGCCGGGTACCAGGATGTCGATAATCAGGCGGGTTTTATATTTTTTGCTCATTACTTGTTTAGAAAACAATTAAAACAGAGACACAGCCTAACCTGAGAACAAAAGCCACTAAAAGTTGGGAAGAATTATGGCTTTTACGCACATTTGGCCTTTGTTACATCAAAATGAGTATTAGCGCGGACATTGTTCTTATGGTGACTTTGTAACTCTGGTTTGACTGTACGCATACAATGATATGTTAGAATTGGCGAAGGTTGTTAGTTTGTACGACCAGATATTCAAATGCGGCTCGGTAAAACAATTTGAGCCATTTAATTGACGTGTACTAGTATTACAAATAAATAAAATTCATTGTAAACAAACGTGACGTACTGTAGACATGCACATTATAAAGGCTTGTTTTACCGTTTTTACGAATATTCAGGAATTTAATTAATGTTGTCCCAATGAGACTGCCATATGCATTCGTTAAATACGTAATTATACAACAGTTAATGAACTAGTTACTGCTTACCTCCATTGTCGAGTGGTTATGGTCTCTGACTAGTAATCACTAGCCCTTCATCGCCGTGAGTTCAAATCCCATCCGGGACCAGACAAAATGACAAGTGAGGAAGCTGTCCAGCTAGCTTTCGGAATGTCGGTGATTTGCTCAGGTGTACGCCTGGTTTTACGTCTCTGCTAAAGCTGGAAAGTCGCGAACTGACCTTAGCCCGAGGTTATAAAATTTGAGATTGGTCTCCAAGCTCAAATCTCACATTTTGTATTTTAATGTTCGCAGTTAATTTTGATCAGACAATAATAACGTTATTGATACATTATTCTGACAGTATAGTTGACCTGAATATGTCTTTAAACATTGGTGATCTCTTATCTTTTCAACCATAATACTTTGAGAACGGAATTGAAATTTGAGCTCGGAGACTGTTCTCAGAGACTTGCCTGTTGGCGCGGCGCTAAACCCCAATGGAAAATAATTAGTTACTAATACTTATCGTCTGTTACAGGTACCATGGGCAGAAGAAAATGCTTCAATATTTAGCAAGGCTTTGTACTGTTGGTTTAATTCGTGAGTTGCTTTAAATTGATAAAAGTTCGTCGTCCGGTCTTAGTTCCGTCTTTAGATCAAGTCTGGTCTTAGTTCCGTCTTTAGATCAAGTCCGGTCTTAGTTCCGTCTTTAGATCAAGTCCGGTCTTAGTTCCGTATCTAGATCAAGTCCGGTCTTAGTTCCGTCTTTAGATCAAGTCCGGTCTTAGTTCCGTCTTTAGATCAAGTCCGGTCTTAGTTCCGTATCTAGATCAAGTCCGGTCTTAGTTCCGTCTATAGATCACGTCCGGTCTTAGTTCCGTATCTAGATCACGTGTTATATTGGGATATTGCGCGCGGGGAAGGTTGTTCACCGTGTTTCTGTAATATGGTATTGACGATTGGTTAAACCTTATTTATTTACAACTGAAACGTTTGATAGGTGGGGTGAAGGTTAGGTTCCAAAACCTCATCGTGAAAATTACTTAAAGGACAAAACCAGTGCCAGTGCATCGGAAACATGGGTATTCGTTGATATACAATAAAACCTCGATAATAAGGCTACCTTTGAGACCCGAAAATTGGCCGTAATGATTAGGTGGTATCATTGTCAAGTTGAATTTTAGTTGAGTTATTGAAAGCCAGTCTGAAAATAAGTGGTCGTTATAACAAGGCGGTCGTATTATTGAGGCAATCGCTTAGTAAGGTTTTACTGTACTGCGTAAAAAGGATTCACGAACGTCATACATATGACAGCTATACGTGTGAGAATGGGCTTTCATGGTTCATTCACAGATAAAGTAATCAATGAGGTAGATTTTTCGTATGTAACCTTTCTTAGGAAACAGTTCTTACTTAGTATTCTTTTTATGCATACTTAGAGTGGTATGGGATGTTCACAAGAAGAGATTCCATCCTGAGAAATTCTGGTCACCATCTCCTGGAATGAAATGTGACGTCCTGGCACCGTTGATGGAAAAGGCGTGGAGCCAAGAATTAGAAAGATGTAAACAAACAAGGTGAGATGCTGTTATATTTTCCTAGGTCTTCTCTTGTTTCAGCTTAAATATCTTCAAATTTGTCATCATCTTTGAGAAAATCTTCATCTTCATCGCTTCACTAGTTATACTGTCAAACCTGTGTTTGCGGCCATCTCCGAATAAAGACCACCCTGTGACCGTATTTTCCCAAGATATGGATATAATGAAGTAATTACTTGGGTCCCCAGCCGTATCAGTCCTTTAAATTTATTTTTATAGCCTCATCATGGCATATATGCTTACTAATGCTTATAAACTGTTAAATTAGCGACAGTTAATCAATTTTATCTTTTTCTGTTTATATGACATTTAATATTTTTCAATGACACAATCACCTTTAATATTCATTTCAGCCCGACAGAGTCTCACATTGTTGGCTACAAATCACGTGACGACTGGACAACGCTCTCGGAGAAGACTTCCATATTAAATAAAGGATTGAAGAGCGGACGAAGCACAAATCATGGAACGATCAGAGGTTTGCAGAGTACATTATTCAAGACACTCCCCCATACATACATACATAAGTTTGATGCACAACAAAAGTTTTGTTGGCCGCGACCGTGGTCCAGTGGTTAGAGCGCTGAACTTGTAACCCGGAGATCCGGATTCAAATCCCTTTCGCGGCAGGTCATACCCTTCTACGAAATTTTGACAAAAATGTCGATTTTCTTCAACATGTTGAGAAGTTGCCGGCTCCTTGTGGAAGGGTAAGTTAGTACTGGTTAGTATACAGTCCAGGAAAACTAGTTAGGTGCATCGGTTCCCGTGTATAACTGAAAAAAATGTTGAAAATCGGCATTAAACACAGTGAAAAAATGTTCTGTTCTGTTTGTGTTACCATATTTCACAAAATATGAAATGTTGTTGATAAAGTATGTCCTATCTTATATACGCGTGTTTTAGGGGACAGTGAGGTTGAGGTTAAGCAGCCCAACTTGTTTCTGGCATTGTGTCACGTGTTCTGGTGGGGATGGTTAGAGGCGACATTCTACAGACTGATTGCCGAGGGGCTGTGGTTGTTGGAACCAGTCGCACTAAGGTACGTATTCTAATGTTCAAGTCTCACCTAGACACCGACAGGGTGAAATGTGGCGTTTGTTTACTATCACATTGTATCAATTTTGTCTATTGCCTATCTCTTAATGGGTGAAGTGTTGTCATAGACCAGACTTGGAAGCCATGTGTCGTAAAAACATACCATAACCTTATGTTCAAAACCGGGAGTAATACAGTAATTTGCTTTTGATTTTTTTCACTGGTTTTAACGCCGCTTTTCAACACTTTCTGTTATATACGGCGACCGGTTCACCTAACCAGTTTTCCTGAACTGTATACTAACCAGTACTAACTTACCCTTCCACAAGGAGCCGGTAACTTATCCACATATGGAAGAAAATCGACATTTTTGTCAAATTTTCATAGAATCATATGACCTGCTGTGATTTGAAACCGGATCGTCAGATTACAAGTCCAGCGCCTAACCCACTAGACCATAGTGGCGACCGCATTTGAAAGATGAATTTTTTGTCCAGTTTTCGGAGTAGAAATTATTTTATTCCTTTCAGATATATTATCCAGATAGCTGAAGACAAAACATCGGCGCCTTTGTGGCAAGGTGTCTTCTTTTGTTTCATGTTGTTTATTAACCTCTGCATCAGTTCCTGCTTCTACCACATGTCCTATCATCACATGCAAGCTCTCGGTTTGAAGATCAAAACAGCTCTTATGTGTATGATCTATAAAAAGGTACCAAAATGTTAACAGTCAAACCTGTGTTTGCGGCCACCTCCGAATAAAGAACACCCTGTGAATAAAGGCCATTCTTTGAAAATCCCTTATTATACAAAACAAACTGATCTCCAAGTAAAGGCCATCCATCAGTAAAGGCCACATTTTGTATTTCCCAAGGGTGGTATTTGTTCACAGGTTTGACTGTACTGAGTTACTGTACTGTGTAAAGTTTATGTTCAATAACACTCAGTAAGCAATAGCTTTTAAAGTGTCAAATTATCTGAAAGAAAATAAGTCAATACTACAATAAGATCAGAATTGGCTGTTAAAAAAGGTGACCTTGTTGGGAGGGTGACTGAAGGTCGACTGGTTGGGTGGTAAATGTTGAAACTCCAACAGAATGTAAAGCGACTCTGCTGATTAATAAATTAGGCATAAGTAAACAAATATGGTAATTTAAAGTGTACAACCTCTCCAGAGCGACCATCTCTTGAGCACCAACCTCCCTTCTACTACATCATATTTTCCCACTGTACGATTTAACTATTAATTTAACCTCTCTAGAGCAACAACCTCTCAACAACAACATAATTTTGCTTCTCCCAAAGGGTGTTGCTTTGGAGAGGTTGCAAAGTGGTAATTACATTGACATTGATCTTGTGGAACATTTTAGGCTCTCACTCTTAAAAGAAACGGCGCAAAGTCATCCACGGTGGGTGAAATTGTTAATCTGATGTCTGTGGATTGTCAGCGAGTACAAGATGCAGTAACATTTTCATTCTATACGGTTGTTACTTTTGCGACATTCGGAATTGCTCTGATACAACTGTGGACTTTAATGGGTAAGTGTGATGAAAAAACCGCCATCACTCTCATATTTTCCCAGATTCTATTTTTGATTGGTTGATACGATGATGAATCAATCCCATGACTCAATCACGTGACCTAAATCCCACAAAGTTTACCAGAAAAGCGCCGTAAATATTCCTTTTTTGTCAGATAGTAATTTTGATTGGTTAATACGATGATGAAACAATCACTTAACTAAATCACGTGACTTCAATCCTCCAATGGTCAATCAGATCTTAAGCGTTTACTTATGAAATAACAATTTGCCTCATAAGCATACTTTGGACTCATCGAAATTCAAAGCTAATACACAAAACATCAATTTATTTAAGAAAATTGGGTTATTTCTCTCTCTGACAGAGTGGGAATTATTGTAGCAAAAGCAGCCATTACTCATTACAAGCAATGACTTCTTTAGCCACAATCTTTTCAAAAGTCGTCCGCTTCAGAGGCGGAGAAATGCGGTATTATGAGGTAAAGGGATAATGTACCAAGTAAATATCATAAAAGAGCAAAAAAGGCTTAACTGTATAATTTATTCCAGGGGTCGCTGCAGTAGCCGGTATTGGAATTATAGTTCTCATGCTACCAGTGGTTGGATATATAGCTACTGTACAATATGGTCTACAAAAGCATTTGCTTTACTTGAAAGGCAAAAGAATTAAAATCCTGAATGAAGTTATAAGCGGAGTGAAGGTATGTGCATTTGTATAATTTCATACAAAATAAGCCACACCAAATTAATCGTGTGTACGGTTACACGACTGGTCACGTTTTTTCTGTCTTTTTGGGGGGGAGGTGCCTAACTTAAAGTTTTTAGCGGCAAAATCTAAAGTTTGATCTAAGTATCTGGGAAACAATGGAACCTCGTTTTCTCAACAAATATATGATATGAAAAAAAAGTAGAACAAATTTTCCGACCTACAATCCTTAATTGTATTGATTACATTACCTTCAACACGATTATATTTCTAGCTTTACGTACGTCATTTGTGTTTTACGCGATTATATGGGTTATTTAGAGTCATAAAATTCATTGTGGGTTGTTTGTAGGTCTGCAAATTGGATGAATTTACTGTAAATTGCAATAGTTTGCGTTCATACACATTGCTGCAAAATGCAAACGTTTCTTTCAGACGTAGCATTAAAACTGATATGTAAATACAAACATGGGCGTGTTTTGTACAATTGAAATGTTCAAAAAATGTTCCAAGAAGTATACCATGCATTTCCAGGGGCGGCTACAGGAGTTTTGGTGATGGGGCATACCGACTTGATAATGTAGAATATGGACACAATCAGTACATAACTGACATTTATTTACTTATTGTCCTTGTCAGATTTTAGAGGGAGCGCACGCCGGCTACGACCCCCACCCCTTAAATCCACCCTTGATTTCCTTCCCTTTTAAACTTTTCATACTGACTGTAAAAAGTGTTTTCTAGGTTTTGAAGATGTATGCGTGGGAGTTATCGTTCATTAACAAAATTGAAGGCATCAGGAACGAAGAAATAAAGAAACTAATGAAATACGCTATCTTATCCACAGTTAACGTCTTGTTTTCACTGCATAGTCCATTCATGGTGAGTATATTTACCCCCCTTTGTTTTAAAGCCTATATTTGGCTCACTTAATGTAGCGGGCAACAGTTTTAAACACACCACGTGACACTATCTACGTTTATTAGCGCTACAGATCTTGACTTCGACATCATTTCCAAAGTCTTCGTGTAAATCTTCCACATGGTGACCGCACTTCGGACCAATAAAATGGTCTAAACGTTACAAAGGCGATATCATTATGAAAAATATACGATATTTATGTAAAACCGACCTGCAAATACGTGGCGTTTGTGATGAGTTGTCTTAACAGAAGATGATTTTATGCCATCAGGATTGAATACTAATTTAATAAATATACATGTAAATAAGAAAAGGATTCATAGAGGAAAAAACTGACACAAAAAAATTGCACCTCCTCAAAATAAGTCCTTCCACCAAACACAGACTACCTGATAGAATCGCCGTGGAATATGTATAGAGCTAAGCTTCATTTTGACACTACAGCGCAACCTCTCCAAGACGACTTCTTTTGGGAGAAGCAAATTATATTGTTGTCAAATCAATAGTTCAATTGTACCGTGGGAAAAATTATGCTGATGTCGAAGGGAGGTTGTTGTTCAAGAGCGAGCTGCTTTGGAGATGTTGCACTGTACTACAATATCAGATATTCTATATGGATCATATATTGCAGATCCTTTTTACACTTTTACTGGTACATGCTCTTATGTCACCTACACATACTGTGAGAGCCGAGGAAACTTTCACTGCTCTATCAATCATCAACATAATCAAATTTCCGATCACCATCTGTCCTACATTAGTGAACGGTATAATTCAGGTATATGTTTGTTTTATATCTTTTTAGACTACCCCTTTTTCGCCAATTTCCTTTTTTACGTACTGTTTGTTCTAGGAAGTAAGTAATACTGCGGTATCACAAATTTTTGTGGAATATTTAATTTCGTGGATTTCCTGGGTGAGCTTGTCCACGAATTCAAGTACCCGGGAAATTAAGATGTTCGTAAAATTACAAATGTATCCGAAAAAAACATTAATCCGAAAATTGTAAATCCACGAATTTACGCACCCACGAAATGACCGATTTTGGGAACATCCGGAAAATTTCCTGACAGATTAAGTTCAACCACAGGAAATATATTGGAAATTTTGAAAAATTCTGGGAAGATGGAAACAAATTTAATGAAATCCTTTTAGTCAAGGTTTTGTCACTATGGTAAATCCATGTACACAACAATCTCTCCAAGCAACACCATTTGGGAGAAGCAATATTATGTTGTTGTTGTTGAGAGGTTGTGACTATGGAGAGGTTGAATTAATAGTTAAATCGTTTAGTGGAACAAATCGTACTGTTGTTGAAGGGAGGTTGTTGCTCAAGAGAGGGCCGCTCTGGAGAGATTGTACAGTACATATGTGAAATGAAATGATTGATACTTTCTACAAGAACACAAATGAATTTAGAGTTACAGCCTTTCACGCTCGTTTTTAGGCAAAAGTTTCTATAGGAAGACTCAGAGAGTTTCTACACCAAGATGATTTAGACGCAGACCGTGTTAAACGATTGGATAATGTTGGTAAGTAAGGAGGACGCTTTTCAAGAATTAGACATAGATTCCAAAGAAAGAGTAGAATCTGATGTCGATGAGTACAAACCTCTCTTAACTAGGGCTGACCTTAGTTGATATTATGTCTTTACCACAAAGTTTTCAACATTTTTGAACTTAGTATGAATAAGATGTAGATAAGAAAGGATTCATAGAAAAACATACAAAAAATCCTTAAATAATACCCTCCACCAGACCTCCAAACCCAAAGTCACACAACACTTAAGACTATACAAAATTTGATTTGTTTGTTTGTTTGTTTTATGTGACTCACTGTCACTGGGGTTTAACGCCGTCTTTCAACAATTTTTCAGTTATATACGGCCATCGATTCACCTAACCAGTTTTCTTGGACTATATATTAACCAGTACTAACTTACCCTTCCATAAGGAGCCAGCAACTTCTCCACGTATGGAGGGAATTCGACATTTTTGTCAAATTGTCATAGATGGGTATGACCGGCTGTGATCGGGATTCGAACCCGGATCGCCGGGTTCCAAGTCCAGGGCACTAAGCACTGGACCACGGCCGCGACCGATACAAAATTGGAGGACGAAACACAGAGGATACAATCTTTGACTGGTCTGTAGCATAGCTGCAGGGGGTTTAACTAGTTTTGACGGCCCAACCTCAAACTTACGTCCGGGGAAACCCTGGAGGTAAAATAAAGTTACGTAAATAAATAGCAAACAGAAAAGTAAAAGACATTACTTCTACGATGTATTAAAAACAGACTTTTGAAGATTTTATGCAAATGATGATATTAATATGCGTAAAAAGAATTATTTTCAATAAGGAAGATCGTTTATGATTTTGATGCGGGTTTTATCAGCACTGTGACAAAAGAACTCACTGTAGATTGTTTACATTTCAGCTCCAGCCACCCACGTGGTCAGTATAAGTAACGGGAATTTCTCATGGAATGCGTCAACTCTTGTTCCATGTCTATCAAAGTAAATACAAAATGTACAAACATTCTCAGTAATGCCTTATGCGACATTTCATTGTCTTAAATTCCATGTACAGTGCAGCCTCTCCAGAGCAACACCCTTGACACCTGAGAAAATCAAAATTATGTGGTTGTTGTTGCTGTTGTCGCTGCTGCTGCTGTTGTTGTTGTTGTTGTTGTTGTTGAGAGGTAGTTTCTCTATGGAGGTTAAATTCAAAGTTAAATCGTACATGAGAAAACTCATATTGTTGTTAAAGAGAGGTTTTTGAGTAAATTTTATCATTTATTTACATAACTGATTTTATATTCCTTATTTCTACTGAGCTGATAATTATCAACGATGTAGGCACAGTAAAACCTCGATAATGAGACCACCTTGAGACCCGAAATCGTTCGTAATCATGATGTGGTCTCATTATTAAATTGAAGTGGTCGTTATAACACTGTGGTCGTAATACTGAGGTGGTCTTAATGTGAGGTTTCACTTCGTATCCTTGTTTTTGACATGTTTCAGTATAAATCTACACGTCAGAGAGGGAGAGTTGGTAGCTGTAGTTGGTCCTGTTGGGTCAGGGAAGTCTTCCCTAATCTCTGCTTGTCTTGGAGAGATGGAAAACATTTCAACTGAAGTGACGCTACAGGTATTTTATGGCAATTCTACCTTATTGTAATTTTATGTCTGTTTAATAGCGTCATTATTCTCCATAACTGCGGTGTTATTGTAATTTTACGTCTGTTTAATTGCCTCATTATTCTCCATACGTGCCGTGTTATTGTAATTTTATGTCTGTTTAATATCGTCATATTCCACATAGGTTCTGGGTTATTGCAATTTTATGTCTGTTTAATTGCGTCATATTCCACATATCTGCTGTGTTGTAATTTTATGTCTGTTTGATAATATATAATCGCGATAATGAGACACATTCGGGACCTGAAAATTTGTTAATAATGAGGTGATAATGAATAATGTGTCTCCATATAAAGTTGAATTGTAAGGAAGTTTTTGACAGCAGGTCCAAAAATGAGTGGTCGTTATAGCAATGCGGTCGTTATATTGAGGTTGTCGCCAATTGAGGCTATACTGTATTTATTTGGCGTGCAGGGCAAAGTTGCTTACGTACCACAAGAAGCCTGGATACAGAATATGACGCTAAGGGACAACATCCTATTCGGGAAGGCGTATAATGACAGGCGGTACAGAAAAGTGATTGAAGCCTGTGCCTTGTTACCGGATCTACAAATTCTAGCTGGAGGAGATAGAACCGAAATTGGTGAAAAGGTTCTTTTTAAATGAGATTTGAAATATTTTTTTTTGTTTTACAGTAAAGCCCCTGAAATTCTGGACCCTCTTCGGACTGGACTGAAAGTCCGGTTTTCTGAGCATTCCGGTTTTCAGAGAATGATTGATAATCGAAGAACAAATAGGACTTGAAATATGGGGATTTTCAGATGTTATTGTATACGCTACGATGGTTAGTTATGACCTTAGAGTTGGTATATTTTGGTTGTATTTTTGCTCGCAATTTTCAGAAACTTTTACTTTTGTAAAATTGCTTTTTACAGGGAATCAATATCAGCGGAGGTCAGAAACAAAGAATTAATCTGGCACGATCTGTGTATAATGACGCCGATGTATACTTTCTAGACGACCCTCTCAGTGCCGTTGATTCCCATGTCGGAAAACACTTGTTTCAGAAGGTAATTGGAAAGGAAGGGCTTTTACGGAATAAAGTAAGTGTAGAAAATTGCACTGCTCATTTAGTTCGAGTTGTTAATTTCCTTCTGTCTGTTAAATAGTTCTGATTGTCTGATTTTGCCGTTTTATTGTCTTTTTGACGTTGTTTTACATTGCTCAATTCCTTCGCCTTCTTCATCTTCTTAATCTTCTTCATCTTTTTCGTCTTCTAAATCTTCTTCGTATTCTAAATCTTCTTCGTATGCTTAATCTTCTTCGTATTCTAAATCTTCTTCGTCTTCTAAATCTTCTTCGTCTTCTAAATCTTCTTCGTCTTCTAAATCTTCTTCGTATTCTAAATCTTCTTCGTATGCTTAATCTTCTTTGTCTACTCCGTTTTCTTGGGTCCCAAAGGTGGTTTCATTAATTAGGTTATATTGTAGTTTAATGTTGCTACTTACTAAGGTGTCTTTATATTGTCTTATAGACTCGAATACTCGTCACACATGGTATCCATTGGCTACCGTTCGTTGATAGGGTCATAGTGATGAATGATGGTACAATAACAGAGACTGGTACTTACAACGAACTTATTCAACGTGGAGGGTCATTTGCAGAATTTCTGCAAACTTATCTGCAAGAATGTGAGGAAGATGATGAAGTTGACCCTGAAAGTGAGTTAAAAAAGATTGGAGAAAACGCGAAGGAAGCTCTTTCAGTTTCTTTAAAATGTGATCCATTAAAACATATCCAATAAAATCTCAAATAGCGACCACTTCAATATTACGACTACCTTGTTATAACGAGCATTTATTTTAAGACCAGCTTTGAATAACTCCCCTGGATAATTCATCTTGATAATGAGACCAATTCATTATCACGACCGATGTTTCGTCTCCCGCAGGTGATCTCCTTATTGAGGTTTCACTGTAACGTAAATACAATCAATAAGTATACTAGCGCTTCGTTCAAACGATATGAAAAAATAGTAAGGATTATATTTCTTTACATGAAAACGACAGGTACCTTCTCTTGCACACTAAACTTATTTTATTCAAGTTGCTATAAAATGAATTATCATCAAATTGTTCATTAGCTTCAGCAAATCAAACATAATTAAGTGTACACATATATGTGTGTGTTTATAGTCACCCAACTTCGACAGAAAATGCTAACAGAGGTCGAACAAACAAAATCAGATGGTGGCTTCACATCAGAAGATGATGTTGACTTGCAAAGATCCAATAAAAGGTAAGCCTGTCGCTGTAGATACTCATATTCATTTGGAGCTGACAAATGATCCTTCTCATGAAAATATGTTCGAATCAACCAATGCTAGTTAACTGTATGTTCAAATAATGCTCAACGAATACATGATACAGGATACTGGGTTAATAATAAGCATAGTGTATTTGATATGAACAGTGATTTTGAAAATGGCTTTGAAAAAAATGTAATTGAAGAAACGAATGATTTAAAATCAGAGATATTTCTTTCGTATGACTTTTAACTAGTAAAAACGGACATATGTTTCGTGCGAAACCCTCTGCTGTTGTAAAATTATGCCTATTTTCCACGTTTCCGGTTTTAGTTTAGAGTGAGGTAATATTTTGGGGAAATATGAGATTTGGACAGGTGATTCTGTACGTGTTTTTTCCATGAATCATTTTTTTATCTATATTCAGTAAAAAAGTCGATTGTTGGGAAATGTCTTAATAAATTAGTTCTGATATTTCATATGAATCATCTTTCTATATTTACTTCAGACGAAAGCAATCAAAACAAGAAACTCTTCGCAGAAGTAGCCGTATGATTAGTAAAAGTTCCGTTATTTCTACAAAAGATGATGTTGGAAATGAAACAAGTAAACTAACCGCGGATGAAGTTTCCGAAGAAGGAACAGTAAGTTAGCATAATATTCACCCAATCTATTATATATCATATAAGCACTCTAATTTCGTGTTTCCAAATACAGTAGAAACCCTCTAAACCGGTTCCTCTATAAACCGGTTTCCCCTCTAAATCGGCCAAATGTTCTGGTCCCGACTTCAATACTATGTAATTCAAAAAATCACCTCTAAACTGGCATTCCCTCATTCCCTACCAGCCAACTGACCTAGTCCTGGGCTTGACCGGTTTAAAGGGGTTCCACTGAAACCCCTACTGCATTCTTAGCCTCGTGTATTTTCGGCCAAGCTCTGTAGAAACATATCAATATTCTCTTATATAAATCGTTACAGGGTATATTCTTTATTTTCAGATCAAACCAACAGTTTTATTACATTTTCTACGGGCGATGGGTCTGCCAGCCGTAGTTGCTGTGGTTTTAACAATGACCGTATTTCAAAGTAACCATTAGTATATTAAACTAGACCCTTATCTTGAATGATTTTTACGGCCTATATCAAAACCACTCCCAAATGATTCTGGAAAACATAAGAGAACTGTAGTTTCTAAGTGAATAAAAAACATAAGCCTCACATTTTATTACAAATACAGTCAAGCCTGTGAACAAAGGCCGCCCTTCGGAAAGACAAAATGTGGCCTTTATTGACAGATGGCCTTTATTCGGGGGGTCAGTTTGTTCTAAATAATCAGTGGTGGTTTTTCAAAGAACAGCCTTTATTCACAGGTTGGTCTTTATTCAGAAGTGGCCGCAAACACAGGTTTGAGTTTGTACTTTTTGTCTCATTGAAAATGCTTTGGAGCACTTTCGTAGTATTCGTCAATATTCAAGCAATTTCAATCACTGCATATAAGCCTAAAACACGTTTTGCATATTTTTTTGGTATAAGTTCATTTTCATTTTGATTTGTGAGGTTTTTTATTGCCGTGTTTTATTGTAATGGAATTAAATATATATTCAGGTTTAAACGTATTTTCAAACTTCTGGCTAACCTTTTGGACGGAGGATCCAGTTTTGTTGAACATCAGTTTGGCGGGTACGCCAGAATATGAAGAAAGCTTTCTATTCTACCTTTTACTGTTCGCAGCCCAAGGAATTGTTCAAGGTACTTAAAAAGATTAGTCAGATATGATTAACACAATGGAAGTAACGGACTTATATAAAAATGGCGTAAGAATGCCACAAAACCACATTTATTACATTTTGTCCGCCTGTGTAACAAGATCTTATCTGTCAATTTCACCACAGCACCCTGATTGCCAAATCCCAATCATAATTCGTAATCAAGATATGTGAGAGACAAATGTTTTTGTCCGTACGTGTAATAACCTTTGACTCTCTTTGTTTTGGAACTTGTCCCATCAAGATCAGCAGTTCTGAGTTCCACCGGCTAGAGTGGTAGAGGATTTAATTGTTAATACATACATTTTTGTAGATTTAAAACTCTGCCTAGACTCGATTTCCAAAAATGAAAAAAAATAAAAATGCCAAAAAATGCAAGGGGGTGGGGTAAAAATGGAGATGAATTTATTTTTTTGGAATCATGTAACTAATGTTAAAATATTTCGTCGAAAATTAATATCCATTTATCTAACTAAAACTATGATTAGTTCGTTTCTAATGGTCATAAAATACCCTAAATTAACCGTAAAATGAACCTAAAACGGTCTAGAATTTTACAATTTTCCGGGGGGCATGCCCTCTGGACCACCCCCCACTCTGTTTAGGCAAGCTACGCCTCTGGTTAAGTTATACACAGACATAATTATTTCAGGAATTATGGCTTTCCTATCGTTTTACCTGGCTTTGACTAGAATGGTTCGAGCCTCGAGTAAATTGCATCGTTCCATGTTACACAGCGTATTACATTCACCAATGGCTTTCTTTGACACCACACCAATAGGTCGTATAATGAATAGGTAAATTTCTATTAGATCTATATTCAGTTGTTTGAAATGAGTTTGGTGCCGTTTTTTCAATAGTTTTGTTTGCACAGTGTACATCAATTCATCTGAAAGCATTTTTGTGATGAAAAGTCGCGTCAAAAGTATCAACGTCATAGACACTACGTAATTATAAGTGTCTACACATCTACGTCATTGTTGACGCGTGCACGTCATACCATCAATACACATATATCTACGTCATATCATTACGTCATCTATGACGTGTATGCATCATCGTTCCTTAAATAATACACAAGTACGCGTTTCTTGTCGTACAGATTTTCGAGTGACATTGACATAATGGACAACAAGTTACCGGAAAGTTTCAAACTCTGGCAGATGATGATATTCCAGACGCTGGCTGTTGTTGCCGTGGTAACAATATCTACACCGATATTTATAGTCGCGTTGGCACCAATTATAGTATTCTACGTATTCTTTGTGGTAAGAAAAGTTTAATCAATGCAAGACAAACTGAATTTGTTGTTAATATGGTTGTGTAACATGACAAAAATCAGAAAAATGCTTTACATAAAGTCTCGTTATGAAATGCTTTGAATGCATAGGCTAAAATCAGAACGAGGCTTTACATAATCATATTACTTAAGCCTCGTTATGAAATGCTTTGAGTCTTGACGCTAATTAAGTGTTTTGTCCTATTAAGAGGGGTTGAGATTGATGTGCAGCACACAATATTTATCACGCTAATGATGCTAAATTGGCCTTTTGTTGATCAATATAACATTAATATATGAATATGGACATTTACTGTAATTTGTAAAAGTGTTTAACTCTTTTGACACATTTGAGACCGTTGTTCTGAGAAGCCACTGATGCATTTGAACAAATTTACACCGGATTTGTTTCATAATCCCATGATTTGATTAACACATATCATATCATATTGGTATCATATTTTTACAGCGATTCTATCTGCCTACAGCGAGACAAATGAGACGAATTGAATCAGTTCGGCGATCGCCCATTTATAATCATTTCAGGTAGGTTAGAATACAGTTCAACCTCTCCAAAGCAACACCCTTTGGGAGAAGCAAAATAATGTTGTTGTTGCTGTTGTTGTTGAGAGGTTGTTGCTATAGAGAGGTTAAATTATTAGTTAAATCGTTCAGTGGGAAAAATCATGCCGTTGCTGACGAGAGGTTGTTGCTAAAGAGAGGGCCGCTCTGCAGAGGTTGCACTGTATTTTCATTTGGACATATCATTTTGAAACATTATATGGCACGCTATAATAAAAAAAATACTGTAAGAAAATGTGTGAAAAATTGTTCATAAGCATGTAACTACCAGCCTATGCATTATTCTACGATAAAAGACGCCTGACTGTGACATTTTACCCAGAAAACCGTGCGATCAAATTAAATCAAATTACATGTATTGAACGATAAAATTGTGTCGTTGTTCAATTCTTGCTAATCCGAACTTCTACCCATACTTTATCCACTGATGAAATATTGGAAACTATTCATTATTGCTTAAATTTGTATCAACTACCTTTGGTGTACACGTTTCAGTGAAACATTAACTGGGTCAAGTGTGATACGCGCTTATCAGTGCTCTGAGAGGTTTATAGAGGAATCAAGACAAAGAATTGACGAGAATATAAAGTTTTATTATGCTGCTAACACCGGCGGAAGGTTTGCAGGAACAATAATTTCTCCATTCCATTTCATTTCTGTTAAGTTTGCTCAAATCTCGGAACAGATATTCTTCATCTTTGAACAGTTTTACTGAGTCATCAGTGTCATCATCAGTGTCAACATCAGTGTCACATCAAGTATCTTCATAATCATGCTATGATTATTTTCCATTTTTACACACACAAAAAATGTTAGAGTCATAAAAAGAAATATAAACAAACACGGAAACACAACAAGTGAAAACAACCTGAACCTATTTTCGGATACAACAGATTCGGACAGATTCAAGAATGGTCCAAAAACGTATATTTGAATAACATATTCGAATATCATTTCATAAACTCCATTACCTTTCCTAATAATTTATCGGTTAATATTTTTAGATGGGTGGGCTGGCGAGTGGAAGTCGTAGGAAATTTAGTCGCATTTCTTGCTGCACTGTTTGCTTTACTTACCAGTGATTTGAATGGGGCCCAAGTGGGGATGTCTATAACATACGCAGTACAGGTAAACATGTATAAAAGCTACATTTATACGCTCACTTCGATCAGCTCAAATTGAAATTTTACTTGAATTTATCATTTAAAATTATATTGTCTTTCTTCACTGGTCCTTTCAAATAACAATACAACTTCCCACAATAAGTGATGAAAATGACGACCTTAATGCTTCGCTTAATGGCAGGCAAACCTGCTTCCAAAGAAGAGAATAAAGACGTTTATTAGGACTTGTATATTGCACGTCATATGAAGAACATATTTTGTCCCCAATTTTTGTGCGTTTCTGTGTTGTGTGTTTTTTGCGGGGGGTCGATTGGTTAAGGGTCTCTAGGTATTTTGGGGGGGGAAATTATTCGCGTTTCTCTTCTAGAGATCCGTTTCTTCTTATTATCATTTATTATGCAAAATAATTGTGCGTAAAACATTGGTTGTCGTTCAACTGTGGTCGAATTTGATTGGTCCGTTAATTGAAAAAAATAAATATTGACCAATCAGAAGGCTGCATTCTTTGACTGTATCAATATTTCTTATGCAAAGGTATGAAACCATAAGTTGTCCGTGTTTTTTGTGGACACAGATCTAGAATGGTACCCCTTTATTACTGACGTAAACTTGCTCCGAAATCGGGCCCTCGGGGACCAAATACAAGTCGTGCAATACTACTGAATGATTTATCTCTCGTATCGCGGAGAAAACGAAAGCTTCTGTTTGCTGTATCAAATCGTAGATTGTTAATAGATTTTTAATATTGAATGAAGAAATATTTATTCACAGCTTACAATCACTTTGAATTTTGGTGTCTTCGCCATTAGTGAAATGGAAATGAATATAATATCGGCTGAGCGCGTGAGCGAATATACGTCACTTCCGCCCGAGGTATGATTTGGAACTTCTCGGTTATATAGGTCACTACGAATAGACAAAAAATGAAAAAACGCGTTTTAAATATAACCAACTTCATTACAAAATCAATTTTGTTCGAACTGCCATTGTGATAGACATAATTTTTTATTTATAAAATTACATAGCATACTATTTATTGTGACTACATGTATTTCGATTAAGTTTAATGAAGTATTAATGCCAGTGTTTTAAGAACAACTGTCCTTGATATTCATAGCAACAGAAAGTCTGGAGTACACCAGGAGCTTGTATTGAACCGTACTTGTGGACTATTTTATAAAACAATACTTAGTTTCTGCCATATATATTCTTTATAGAATTATTTTTCACTGGTTTAACGCCTTTTTAGCATTTTTTTCAGTTAAATACGGTGGCCAATTAACCTAACCATGTTTGCCTGGACTGCATACTAACCAGTACCAACTTACCCTTCCACAAGGAGCTGGCATCTTCCCCACATATGGAAGAAAATCGACATTTTTGTCAAATTTTCATAGAACGGGATGATCTGTCGCGACCGGTATTTGAACTCTTCATAAAAGTAGCTATATAAATTTATATATATGGCCTGTTAAAAAAAAAAAACACACACACACACATGCGCAATATGTTTTCAACTTTACACCAATAGGCTGACTGGGAATATGAAGGGTCTAACTTAGATCCCTACTGGCCTGAATCCGGCAGAATTGACTTCAAGGATTATAAGACACGATACCGTCCCGGTCTTGATCTGGTTCTGCTTGGTATACGATGTACAATCAAAGACGGAGAAAAGGTGAATATTTCAATCGTTAAACAAAACAGAGATGCCTCACTTAACGATCACTCCATTATTAAAACACCCTGTTATAACGAATACAAGTTCATATTCTGAGTATTTTTTGGGGGGTGGGGGGTAGTTTTACATGCTTTTTCAAGGAATCTGTTTTATCTATTGTCCAAAGGGTAAAAACGGGTTTGAATTGGATGAAGCCTGTATCCAGAAGTTTAAATAAGCCGTGAATGTTAGTTAGCGCCTTGTAGCCTGGTCTTTCCATTCATTTATGTAATAAAAAAAACGCGAAAATTCGGGAGTTAATTTATTAGACCTGGTATAATTAGAACACAGTGCAGCCTCCCCAGAGCGGCCCTCTCTTGGGCAACAACCTAGTTTTAACAACAACATGATTTTTAACCACTGTACGATTTACTATTGTATACATGTATTAATTTAATCTCTTTAGAGCAACAACCTCTCCACGACAATATAATTTGCTTTCTCCCCTAGGGTGTTGCTTTGGAGAGGTTGCAGTCTAGTTCCTTATGTACATATAGCAAGGGTCTGAGTTAACGAGTATGTTTTCAGGTGGGGATTGTTGGAAGAACCGGGGCAGGTAAGTCGTCGCTGGCTCTCGGTTTGTTTCGTCTTATTGAGGCGGTTGAGGGAACAATTGTCGTGGATGGAATTGATATTTCAACACTTGGCTTACATGAGCTCAGACAGAAATTGACTATACTACCGCAGGTTGGTTTTTATTTTTTTTCGCGCTTGGGTTCGACGTCGCACCAACAGCCAGGGTCATATGACTACTTTTCCGGCTTAAATGGTGGAGAAAGACGTCAGACGTACACCTGGGTAGGACCACCCGATGTTTCGTAAGCTAACTTGACAGCTTCCGCACGTGAGCGGACCTATTTACACCAACGATTTCGCCGTAGTTTCTATGGATATTGATATTAAATTCCAAAGTACGGTTGAAGAAAGAAAAACTTCGAATTTTCGTGGAAAATTTCCGCCGAAATCGGTTAAACGATTCGTTTTTAGTCATGACATTTTTTCATAGCGAAGGGAGATAACGCGTACACTACTAAAACGTTTTTAATACGCGTTGTCTCCCTTGGGTTAATACCGCGGTAGACGCTTGTTGAAAAACGTCTGCAGGTACCCGGATGCACTGTTCAAAATGGCGTCCAAAAGAAAGACAGACGATGGATGTGACGTTGAAAGTGTTACATATAATTATTTGTTATGTGATTTGTGCGGAATGTAAGCAAATTTGTAAAACAAATAACTGACAATGAAAACTATTAATAAATGGTTCTACTGAAAGGCTCAGAATGGGGTAAACAGATCTGTGTTGTTTTTTTTTCATTCTCGTCACGGATGAGGATCGAACCAACGGCTAAAAAATCACTGGTGATACGATATGCTGACTGTTCTACACATGCTCGTACCCTGTTTTCGTAAAAAATCACTGATGATACCATATGTTGGCTGTTCTACACATGCTCGTACCCTGTTTTCGTAAACAATCACTGGTGATACCATATGTTGGCTGTTCTAGTCATGCTCGTACCCTGTTTTCGTAAAAAATCACTGATGATACCATATGTTGGCTGTTCTACACATGCTCGTACCCTGTTTTCGTAAACAATCACTGGTGATACCATATGTTGGCTGTTCTAGTCATGCTCGTACCCTGTTTTCGTAAAAAAATCACTGGTGATACCATATGCTGGTTGTTCTACGTATTCTCATACCCTATATTATCTAACCAAAGGCTTATAACGTCTATGCTTAGACTCGTTCTATTTAGACCAAAGAACAATTTTGAGGGACGCATATATCAACTGAAAACTAAGTTAAGTATAATAAATATGAACAAACTATCACTGGCTTATCTCTGCAACTAATATGCAATTGCATATTTTGGTACCTCGCGTAGAATGTTGCTTTGTTTATTAGAATCCTAGCGTAGTTATATTTATAGAGATTAGTTATACAATATTTTGAATGCCTGATGTAATAAACACGTGTTCCACGTGCAACTTTATGACGCTTTACTAGCACAATAACCTTCAATGATTTCTGGATGTCTGGTGCTGCCATATTATATTTGTTAACAACGTTTTATATAATATTTGACCATGGACACTCCCCCCCTGTTTGTTTTTACCGACTCCATACTGAAATAAATTCGCCATCGTTTGATTTTAAATTGGTATCATTGTGCTGCCATGATTTCGGGGGGTAATTCAAAAGTTTTGTGACGAATATTATGTCGCAATACATTTTGTATTCATAATAATTTGATACAGAAAATTTATGTCCACAGGTAATATCTTCACTCCTAAGAAATTAATACTTTTTTCTACCTTTCAACAAGCGCAACATCTCACACAAGTTTTTCAAAATGTATCGTAAAAAAATAAGTATATAGGGTAATTATCAAAGAATTATCCAAACTTGGGCCGTGCAAATTTTATTATAAATGGAATAACACTTTTAAAAAGTTAAGTATTATTGATATAATGCCTTAATTTGATCACAAAGCGTCTGGTACCATTTCAGGAACCAGCATTATTTGCGGTCCCTTTTCCGAACTATTCTAGGAACCAGTATTATTTTGCGGTACCATTTCAGGAACCAGTATTGTTTTCTGGTACCATTCGAGATAACTTGGATCCGTTCGAGCATTTCAGTGAGGACAGTCTTTGGCATGCCTTAGAATGCGCACACCTGAAAGACTTTGTGCTGAATCAGCACGGTATGTTGAGCTATGAATGTGGCGAAGCTGGACAGAATCTCAGGTCTGTATAATGTGATTAGTCAAACTTTTTAGGTTACAAAACATAAAAAAATCGCTGCCTTGCCATAGGTAGATTTTTAGAAAACATTGCAGTTGTTGTTGTTGATGTTGTTATTGTTGGACAGTATTCAGTTGTAGTGAAAGCATATTTATTATTTGAAAGGTAAAATGTTAATATTTTAGTGTTGCATGTATACAGTCAAATTTGGTAAACAGCTATCTTTGAATTGCGGCCACCTGTTAATAATGACCACACTTTATTATAAACTTGTCGTCATAAAAGACCAAATAAATCCCTTTATAAAAGATGTACTGTATACAGTATGGACATATTATACATCCCATAGAGATCTCTGCTTTATGCAAATGTCTTATATTAGTTAAACAGCACTTCTATCAAAACAGTAGCCGACATAATTTCTGTTTAGTTTATATATTTTTTCTTTACTAATCTTCGGAAAACACTTTATGTTTTTGTGTTGTTTTTGTAGTGTGGGGCAACGACAGTTGGTTTGTTTGGCACGAACCCTCCTTCATAAAACGAAAATACTCATACTAGATGAAGCTACGTCCGCGGTTGACATGGAAACGGATGATTTGATACAGGGTATAATATGCTTTACTTGTTTCTTTATTTTTAAAAAGCATTGACTGACTTACTTCCCTGTTCTTGTTAAAGCTTCACTTATGGTTCTCATTTCTTTTGACATATTTTTGCTATGATTTTTTGTAACATACTGGTTCCCCGCTCTCATTACAACTTTGTCCGATTTTGTTGCATTGGGCATAAAAAACACAGAATTAATTCTATCTCTTCAGAAACAATAAGAAAGCAATTTAAAGACTGCACAGTCCTAGCAGTGGCTCATCGGTTGAACACAATCATGGATTATGACAGGTAAGTAGTGATACACCAATCACATTATAGGTTTAACTTAAACAAATTACTTACTGTCAGATACAAGTGTCTTAAAACAAGGTAATTCCAATTACATGCCATTGGTATGTAATAATGTCCGAAATTATGCCATGTCCGAATGTATACAACTATGTATGTCATGTATATAATCTAATTTATTTTCAGTTACCTGCCTTCGCTCTTAGATGTAGCGTCAGGGGAGGTAATCGCTGAGAAGAGTTTATTGTATTACAAATCATAATATACATGTACATTGATTTTACATACAGCCATCATTACAGGGTTATGGTGTTGGACAAAGGTATTATTGCAGAATTTGACTCACCGGAAAATCTTCTAGCTGATGATCAGGGTGTATTTTATAGTATGGCGAAAAATGCTGGACTTGTGTAATCATGATGTATTTTGAACTACGGGACAATAGTTGCGCTTCAGAACTTACGCAGAATTGGAAAGTGTCTTGACACAACAGTGCATTTAAATGCATTGTTACACTGTATCAATTTTGTAAACTGGACTGGTTGCTTAATAAATTTTGGTTTTATAAAACATTCTTCTTTTGTTATTTGTACAGAAAATGGGATCTTATTCTTTAGGGCTGGGTATTGCCAGGAAAATTGATATGGCGATAAATTGCTATGGATACGAACGTATTGGAGTATAAATATACTACAATATGTTTGCTTTTTATCGTGAACATTAAGACATTTGGTCGCGGTATAATGTAAAAATATTGCAATAGCCAGTATATTACATATTTTTATGACTCAAACACGATGTTCAATATATTCGTGTCACACTGTTTTTTTTCTAACAAATACATTGTAATGATACACAAGTATATTGTTGTTTCAGCATTAAAGAACATACTGGTACATGTACACGCATAAATATGGGAAAAAATATATAAAAATAAGTTCGCTTGGTCCCATGCGTGATTCGAACTGACAGTTGTGAGGGGGCAATAGTGAGTACTAGTCAGATACCATAACCACTCATCCAGGCAGTCCCACCCCTCCGTCCATTTATTCATATTGAAGACAAAAATACAGATTTCGTGTGCATCAAGTAGACTGGTCTCAATAGACATACAACTGAACCTGTCTAGAGAGAGAGTGGGAAATGAGAACAATTAAAATGAAGTTGAGTACCACCTGTGATTACAGACCACCTGACAGAATTAAGGCATGCAGACATGCGGCTATCGCTCCAATACAGTGAACAAGTTTTATGGTCAGCTGTAGCAGAGATGTTCATATAATTATGAGTTTGTAGTAGTTTGTATGCCCGTCAGTCCGATTAGCTCAGTACGTTGGCAGAGCAGCTGACACGCAAACAGAAGGTCGCAGGTTCGAGCCCCACATCGGGAATTTATAATCTGCCTCCTACAACACGACCAACTTAATTATATCATTTGGAAAACTGTACTAGAATTACAGGGTCATAACTTCGTCTGCACCACTTTGACTCCCCTACCATATACACATACAGCCGCCCCTGAAAATGAATGTATACTAATTACATCAGAGAGGCGAGTTCCTTAAGCTAAATATACGCATCTGGGATAAAATGACAATGAAAGGACGAACTCCATGGTAAAATGCAAAAATCTCCCCCCATCTTGTTTTTCTGTACTACATACACATTAATTCATTTCTAAATATTCAATTCCACCGGTCTGTTGAAAAAAGAGATTAATATTTATTATTATGTAACAGAGTTCTTGAATGAAATATTCAAACAGAAATATGTTACCGCAGATAGCCCACTGCGGGCCTCTGAGTTCACTCCTCTCAACCAATCAGAATATCCGTTATAAAATGTGTATTGACCGGATTCGTGTCACTCCAATAGGTAAGCGTCTATTTACCTCTAATTTCTACATTGTTTGTAAACAAACGCACGGGTTTTTACGATAATATATTGTAATATTGTTTAATATTTACTAGTTTAACATTTAATGAGAAATAATTAATTTCTAGCTCTGTCATTGAGTTTAAATGTGTTGATGTTTTGTCCGTATGTCTATGTTTGTTGTGTTCTAGACTCGCTGTCTGTGCGTACGTACGGCCCTCTTAAATTCTGAAATTTCGCCGGTTCTGTAATATTTTTCGGTATTTTTTATATTTAAAACATTTTTATGAAGTCTGGTGAATTCTACATGAGTGGTATCTTTCTTTGCGTTTGTTTTTGTTGTCAAATCAAACATGTCCGTTCGCTAGTGTGTTCGCTTAATTTTATGCGTGGGGCTACCAGTGGGGAAATTTCGAAAAGAAACTCATCGCAATCAATGAAAGTGATATTGTTTTATTTAATTAAACGCCTAATTGTACACATAGTATATTCAATGATGTTGTATATTAGACCAAATTAAGTTATGACTTATATACAAAATGTTACAAAAAATGACACAAAAACATGCTATTTAAGTATTTTTTAAGAGAACAAATACAATGTATAAAGTTGCAATTTTGTAAGCAGGCCAGTTATGATTAGGACTATGTTAAATTGAAAAAGTTCATTTTTCTATTGAAATTCTAATATTTTTTATGAAAAGTTGACATACCAAGTCGAGGACTTCAATTAAGTAGCTATTTAATTATTTGGAAATAATTTGATTATAATTAAGTTTAAAAAATTTAATTATTTTAAAAAACTTTCATTGACTTTAAAACCTTTTTATTGTTTAAATTTTCACAGGTAGGGAAAAGGGCCTTTTTCTTAATAAATGGGGGAAAATAACATGGTATTTTTGCAAAAAGGGGAAGAAAAACTTGATGTAAACTGAATTTTAGTGGAAAACTGCTTGATTTTAAAGATTTCAGGGCTTTTTTTCTTCTGTAGGAGGGGCCGTTTGTAGTCTCCTTCCCTCTGAAAAAATACCTAAATTCATGCAGAATTCCCTTAAAATTCAGTTTGCATCAAGTTTTTTCTTCCCCTGTTGCAAAAATATGGTGTTATTTTTTCCCAAATTTAAGAAAGGCCCCTTCCCCTACCCATGAAAAAAATCCCTAGATTTGTTCTGATGGGAAAACACCTAGCTATACACAGCCCCTGCTGTAGAAGGAAAAAAACTAAAGTTGTTTTTTTTAATATTATGTGTAGACATGTTTTCATGTAGCCAGTAAGCTGCTAAAAGTAGACGGGGATCTGAGTTTTCCCCCAGTTGTGGGTGTAGGGGCAATGCCCCCTGTGGGGAAAAAGTAGCTGGCGAGTATGTTCAAATAGCCAGTTGATTTTTCCAGCGTCCGGCTCATTTCTACACCTCTGTATTTGTGTTAATTTTTTTCAGGTACAGGATGTTTATGTATCTATTTCTTAATTGGACAATCATTTTGAGTTCATTCATAACTTAGAAAATTGGAAAGCTGGGAAGTGTTACTTGATGTTAAAAGTAGTAGGTATGATTATTAGAATATTCACTATAAATTAACATCAGGTCATCCTTAAAAATTGTTGGTTTGTACTTTCGTGACCAGGGCTCTCGATCAACCAAATTTGGGGTCGAAATTCGACCCCATTCCCCCACCTCTGGAATATACTTTTTTCCCCTATTTTTGGTAAAAATTCCCCCACCTATTGTATGAATTAGGCTTTAGAAATTCCCCTTGAACTGAAAAGACACAAAATTCCTCCCCCCTCCCTGGGCCCCAGCTCCAGTCCCCCAAAAGAGATAGAGCCCTGATGACCATCTCAGACCAACAGATTTTCTAGCGAGTTTGACTAAAATTTTGTTTTCGATCTTTCTTCCAGCTTTTTTAATTATTTGCAAGCATATAATGTTAATGAAAAAATGCCTACCTACTTACCACTTTCTTACTACTGTCAACAATTTGGGTTGCAAAATTGTAAACCACAATTTTTTATAAAGATGGCCTTGTTGGATGCCACGAAGTTGGTCCAGTGATTAGTGCGCTGCAGTTGTAATCCAGAGATCCGGGTTCAAATCCCAGATGAGGCAGGTCATACACTTCCAAGAAAATTTGCCAAAAATGTTGAATTTCCTCCATATATGGAGAAGTTGCTATCTCCCTGTGGAAGGATAAGTTAGTACTGGTTAGTATACAGTCCAGGAAAACTGGTCAGCAGAACCTGCTGCTGTATATTAGTGAAAAGATGTTGAACACTGGCATTAAATCCAGTGACAATAAGTCACATAAAAGCACATACACTTTGTTGGTATTAGTTTCATGTTTCAGTCATCTTAAAGAACTTTCATTGTTCTGACTTATACTTCATGTGTAGGGGCTTTATTTGACCCTTAAAACAGCATTTTGACTCTTGAAATCACTCAAATAAAGCTTTTGACTCTTTAGAATTTGTATCAAAGGGTCAAATTTAGAATAGAATTAGAAGGAAATTTTGTTGACTCTTTCAATTATCATCAGCCAAGGGTCATTTGACTTCTTGTGAAAAACCCTGACATATTAACTTTAAACATTATTTCCGTTTATTTCTGCAGGCATTTCAATAAATTGGTACCTGCTTAAGGGTTGTACTGCACCAAAAGTCTCAATGTTTGGTCATGAAGGATGGGAACCAACCAAATACATTTAACAGAATTAGAGTTACTTCCCTTTGAACTATGGAAAGACTGACACATTTACCTCCCTTTGATGGATGTTAAGAACAATGAAACCAAGGGCTTGAAAATTTTGTTAAAAAATTATGTATTGTATTTAATTTGTGCTTGGTTATGATGTAAGATGTGTGTTATGAATGTTATGTGCCAAGATATTATGATCTGAGCGACTTTTGTCAAAAAACTTTCATATTGAAATCTCATTTTTGAAGATCTGAAGTAACCGTAGTAACTGTTCTAGAATTATTTACATAAGTTAAGTTTTCTTGAAATTTTTTTCTGTTATTTATTTTTTTACATCTTTTTTATAATCATTTCTTTTTGTGAAAGACATAATGCCATCATCATCTTAAATGTATACACAGGGTTACAAAATTAGCCTAATACATATCCTTCAAATTAGATTGAAAGTAGTAAAGATTGATTATCAAATATTGTTTCTATAGCATGGTCTGTGTGTCTTAAATTAAGCATTTTCAACAGTTTTATCATTATTTTATTTCTATAATATTGTTTTTCTTTATTTTTTTCAAGTAAATAATTACATTCTCAACTTAATTGCAAAAAGTCTCGTCAAAGAATTATGATCTTCAAGATTCTTAATACGATTATTATGCTGTTCAACAGCTTCACGTTCATGAGAAAATGTTAGCTGAATTGGCAGAGAATTTTGAGTTTAAAATGAATTTAGTGTTAAAATGTTCTTGACGTAAAATTTTCTACTTTATCTAAAACTGATTCAAACTAAAATATGCAGAATGTTGATCGAAGAATGATAGAAAGAGTAATGAACCAGGTTTCATTTGCTCCGAAACAGAATTCTGGGAAGTTCAAAGAAACTTCAAGACTTGACGAGGTTGATGGTTCAGATGAGACCCGCTCTAAATCTGATAATGCTGTTAACACAGATGGAGCAAAGAAAGACTTTTCTGATAATGTAAAACTAGAGAAGGCATTTAATGAAGATCATCATAGTGATGATTACTATTATATGCTTGGTCTGGAAGATGCTGTTAATAAAATGAAGACTGAACTTAATAAAAATGTACGACATGAAGTTGGAGAAGTGGTTGACAAGTCAAATGAAACTGACAAAGTAAAAAATGAATCTGAATTGTCTGCTAAACTTCATTTTGAAATTAATAAAGACCGAATGAAGGAATTTGGACCTTCAGAAGATGATATCTGTTCAAATGGTAGTGATGATTCTGAAGGTGAAAGTGCTGACACTGCTAAGCCTCGTATTGTGATGTTTGATGATTCTGAATCAAATGAGAGCAACCCTTTTGTAATATCTAGCTTCCAGAGCTTAAATACACCTGATGATGACACTAATAGCGTTGAATCAATACCTAACAGTGATGATGAAAGTGCTGAAATAGAAGACTTTATTGTTAATGATGAAACATGTACTAACAATGTGAATGAAATCAGTGATGGAAATGGTGAAATGTCAAGTGACAATTCATGTGGGTCTGACAAACCTTTTGGAAATCAATTAAATGAATCTGTTGGTACTTTTAGAATAAAAAATGAAGGCAATGATAGTTGTGAATCAAATGATACAAATGAAGGTTTTGTTGGATATAGGGATAATGTAGAAACTGGAACTCCCAAATCTGGTCCTTTTCAAATTGTGTCTGGGAGAACTTTGGATAGTAAATCAGACATTGAAACATCTAATAATTTGAAAGAAATAAATGCATCTCTTCCTCATGGATCTGACACTGAAGAACGTAGGAGTACTGGTGGTGAGGATGAAAATGAGATTGAAAAAGAAATGGTAGTTAGTATAAAGAAATCTAGGAAACAGAATATTCCTAAGAGAATCGTACGTGATGCTGAAGAATTTGTTGCACACTTTGATAAAGATTCAAGTAAGCAAAATAAAACTGAGAAATCTAGAAAACAGTTCAAGCCAAGTAGAATTCTGGAAAATGTGGATAGTGATGAAATAAATATGAAAGAAGATGTAGCTTCTAGTGACATCATGGATGCTAAAACTAAAGTCAAAGATGAAATTATAGATTATGCATATGAAGAGCATAGTAGCTCTGAAACTGAAAATAATTCCAATTGTAATGCTGAAACTTTTGATGAGGGTGTGCATCAAAATGTTCAAGACATGGACTCAAGTCAGATTCCACATTCTCAGTCCAGTTCTTTTTATTTTGGATTGGCACCTGACTTGAACTTTTACCCAAATGTATTGTCTGACCAGCTGCTAAAACCAAACACTTCTAAAAATTTTGCTTTGGATGAAAACGGTCCTGCAAACTTGGAAGTTATAAGGCAACTTCGTGAAATTAGGTGTAATAGATATCGGAAAATAAGCATGGCTGAAAAACGCGAAATTTCTAGGTACGCTAGTGCACATGGTGTAAGCCAAGCAGCTGCATTTTTCAATGTTTCAAAATCAGCAGTTTCTATGTGGACCAAGTTAGACTTTAGTCAGGTTGATGATAGATCTGGAAAGAGTAAGAAAAACTGCATGATTGGAAATGAAAAGTTTGAAGCCCTGTGTCAGAAAGTTAAGACTGATCGAGAGACTAAGTTTAAAAATATGACAAAACAAGATAAGTTTGAAGTGTCTCGTTATGCGAAATTAGTTGGTGTTCGAGAGATGGCTCGATGTCTCGATGTTGCTCTGGGGACGGTTTCAGGCTGGATGCGTCAGTTTCCATACAAAGTAGAGACTAAATCATTAAATGAAAGAAATGCTGATGATACTGATGGTGAGACCAAAGAATCAGAATTGTGCAGAAACTTTGCAGAAACTGATACTGCAGAGTGTAAAACAGTTAAAATTGAGGACAAAGGTAAAGCTAAAAAGAGAATTTCAAGCAAGAGAAAGATAAATAATTCAAATGAAGAAACTAATGACGTAATGGAAAGTTATGAAACTATTCAAGAAGGCAATACAATGTATATATTACCAACATCTGAAATAGATAATGACACAGATATGAGTCCATTGAAAAAGCCGAAACTGGACACAAGAGTTGATGACAGCGATAGTAACATGAGTTTCCAGCAGAATGATGAAGTAGATCAGCTGATTGCTGAGACACTTCAGAAACCTGATGCTGCTAAGTGTTTTGATGATGTTAAAGAAATGATTGAAGACAGTCCACTTGAGAATGATGATTTTTTCCGTTCTTTGTTTGATCGAGTTATAGCCTGCCGAGCTGATAAGTACAAATCATTAAAACCAAGTGAAAAGCTGGAAGTGGTTCGTTATGCAAAGCGTGTTGGAGTTCGACGCATTGCTAAGATACTTGGACTGGCTACTGGTACATTGTCTGGTTGGAATACCAAGTTCCAGTCCAGTCTCAGTCTTACCGACCCAAGTATTGATAATCCGGTTAAACCGGACTTATTAGTATCTTATCTGTCAACAAATGGCAATGTATCTAATGACGGCACAGAAAGTTCTAATTCGTCCACTCCAGGTAGTGTACTAGACAACACTGAAAAGACTGAAGTCACAGCTGTGAAACTTCTCTTTAAAGACAACTATCCTATAATGCTGAAGAAGATCGAAGTAGCCAAACAGATGAAATTCAGAAATATCAGTAAGGATGAAAAGATAGAATTCGTGAAATGTTCAAAACTTGTGGGAATACGGCCCACAGCGAGAGTTTTTGGAATTCCAATTGGGACGCTGTCTGGTTGGATAACTAAGTACAGTAAGATACTTCATCCAGCTTATCATGTGGAAGGTGATGTGAACGTACCAGACAATATTTCAACCTCAGATCAAATTGGAACTAATCTTCCTCTACTAGTTGGGCGTAACCCAGACTTGAATGCAAGCTTACCTGTTTTACATAGTGGGATGGGCAATAATTCTGGATGGGCGAATGTGCCAAGTATTGCATCTTTAGCTTCAGGCAGCTTAGTATCGAGTTCTTTGTCTCAACATTCAAGAACAAGAAATCCTAATATGACGTATGGTGATGTAGGATTAAATACTGGTACTTTAGCTGGTTCTTCATTTTTCGAAGGAGAAAATCAAACCAGTTGCAACCAGTCTGCTTGCAGTATGGAAGGAAACCGATCTAAAAATGAAAACCAGTCAAACTTGAATGCTAGAGCAAAACAAGAGCCTTTGAAGATTAAGAACCATTCTACTTCTGTTGCCATGAAAACAGAAGAATTTGGTGAAGAGGCAAAACTGATGGCAGAGAAATATTTGAAAACAGTTTATCAACAAATGGGATTATCCAACAGTTGATTGGCAAAAAAGTGAGATTCTTTATAATTTTCATGTGTGTATCTGCGTACATACGTGGTCATCATGTTGAGGTGATCTCGATTTTGAAGAGGGTGCTTTGTGAGTTTTTATTGTCCCTGGATGTATTGTGTTCTCACTTAACGACCACCTCAATATAACAACCGCCTTGATATAATGGCCGCCTTGATATAATTTCCACTTTTTTTTCAAATCCATGAAAGTTTGGTGCCATCAAAATTAACCACAGTGTTGTTAGTATCTATGTTGTTTTTATGTCATTCCTGTACAAATTGTAAGAACAGAGATGGTAATTGATTACCTGGGATTGTATTTGGTTTAATTTTTGTCAAGCTCGCTTGCAGTGAGCTCGACATAGTTGCCAAAACGGCGGTTCCATGTATGTGCGTCCATGTGTGCATCCGTGACTTTTTTGTCCAGACCATAACTTGCCTATGCATCAATGGATTTTAAAATGACTTGGTACAATTGTTCACGATGATGAGACAGTGTATCATGTGCAAGACCCAGGTTCATATCTCAGAGGTCAAGGTCACACTTGGGGTTTAAAGGGCAAAAATTGGCATGTTTTACCTTGTCCGAACTGTAAAAAGGAACCTTAGCGGGCTCAACATGTTGCCATTTGGCGACTTCTAGTTTTCACGTCTTCATCCACCATGGATGATATTTTGCATTCCAGAACAATTTTTTGTGTAGCTTTAATGAAGTTACTGTGTATAATGCCTTTGTATGTACAAACAGCATGTGATACAGCTTTTGAAGCTGGGTACCAGAAGTTGTAAATTTTTGTTAACTTGTTTTTTTAAACCTTTCAGTGCCAATAAGATGAGAATACCCGTCCACACAAAGCTCCACATATTTGCCTTTGTGATGGGTACCAGTATTCCTGTTTGGGGAATTTGTTAAAACCATTATTTCTTAAAAGTTCCTTGGCAATACAATGTACAGTGTAGGCAATATGCGTCTGACACTGAAAGGGTTAATGTGCATAATTGATGCGTCTGACACTGAAAGGGTTAATGTGCATAATTGATGCGTCTGACACTGAAAGGGTTAATGTGCATAATTGGCACTAAAGTGCTAGTCCAATGCAATTTGAATTGTCCTCAATGTCATGCTGGTAGCTTCAGTCATAGGTTCATCCAACCACTGCTTCCCTGTAAGTATTGTCTGTTGGACATTAAGCTAGATTTTAGTCTTGTTATGTCTCTTAGAATGTATATATAGATCTGACTCTCCTAAATCATTTTAAAATTTAGGGAATGAAATATGTCTGCTATTTGTCTGATTTTAATCATATAAATGCTTGATGTCTCATTCAAGCTTCCGGG
The DNA here is from genome assembly GCA_008271625.1 of Lutraria rhynchaena. NCBI lineage: Eukaryota > Metazoa > Mollusca > Bivalvia > Venerida > Mactridae > Lutraria > Lutraria rhynchaena. The sequence continues at coordinate 1,295,165 of VIBL01000030.1, forward strand.
TTCAAGGTTATAAAACTTGAGATTGGTCTCCGAGCTCAAATCTCATATCTTTTAATGTTTCAAAGTGATTTATGATCAAACAATAACAATACTATTGACAAATTATTCTGACGGCATAATAGTGACAGTTGACAATGTATAAAATGTTACCAAGATCAGGCTTTGAGGCTATTAAACTTGAGATCAGTCTTCAAGCTCAAATCTCAAATCTTGTCTTTTAATGTTTCTTAGTTAATTATGATCAGACAATAATGATACATTATTCTGACGGTATAATTGACCTAAATATGCATTTAAACAATAGTCACCTCTATCTTTCCAACCATGATACTTTGAGAATATAATTGAGATTTGAGCTTGGAGACTTTTCTCAAGATTTCTAACCTTGGGGCCTGAAAATTTAATGTTAAGATCTGTAAATCAGACCATCCTTAAAAAAATGTTGGTTTACGGTTAAAGCAACCGACTTTAAATATTTTTTAGCAATTTTGACAAATAATTCGTTTTTCATTCTTTATTCAAGCTTTTTTTTTCGTTTTATTAACAAAAAAATGTTTATCTTCCCACCCACTGTTAAAAGTTTAGGTCATGTAACCACCAGCCAACATTTTTTCAAGGATGGCTTAAAATGGTGTTCATGTACTGCGTATTGTGTTCAAATCATTGTAATGTTTTGTCATATTTTTACAAAAATATTCCAGATAAATGCCCTCAAGGCGTTAAATTTTTTCAGTATTTTTTATGTATATCTTCCTAGTTATAGTTCAAGTGATTTCTTTACGCATCTGGTTGAATTTAACGGAGTACTGGAGGGCGGGATGTATGTGTAACGATTTACTTTCGAATAAGTGTGAGGGGGAAATACAGTGGATCATTTTTTTTGCTTATAGCAAATTTTGCAGTTTAAATCAAATTCTAATTTTTCCATTATATTTTTTCATTATATTTTTTCATTAATTTTACCTTAACCCTTTACCTCATAAGCATATTTTGGACTCTTCCAAATTCAAAGCTAATATACAAAACATTAATTTATTTAGTTAAGAAAATTGGGTTATTTTTCTCTCTGACAGAGTGGAAAACATTGTGCAAAAACAAGCCATTACTCATTATAAGCAATGACTTCTTGTGCCACAATGTTTTCAAATGTCGTCTGCTTCAAACGTGGGGAAAATGCTGTATTATGAGGCAAAGGGCTAAAAGGTATTTATTTTCATTGACCACATGATCTTTATGGTTTATAAATATAGCAAAATAAGACATGTGAAAGAAACTCAGCAGTTGTGTTTAATTATAGAAATGTATGTCATTTTTATATGCATTATAAGTATTGATGATTCAGTTTAAAACATATAAATTGTGCAATAAAATGTAAGAATCTTGATTTTTACTTGTTAAATCAATGAACCAGTCTATTGTCATTTGTTGTCAAATCATTGAACTTGCTGATGTTTTAGTTAAATTAATGAACCAGTCTATTGTTATTTGTTGTTCTACCAACAAACTAGTCTGTGTTTATTGATATTAAATGAATAAACCAGTCTGTGTTTATCAATATTAAATCAATAAACCAGTCTGTGTTTATTAATATTAAATCAATAAACCAGTCTGAGGTTATTAATATTAAATTAATAAACCAGACTCACTTTCAGTTCTATTGATGTAACTGACCAATATAAAACATTGAATAAGGGCCAACTGTGCATTAAAGTCACATTTCTTCCTAAATTTGGTGGTCTTTGACCACAATCAAATCCCTAGATAAGCTTAGAAACAAAACACGAAGACAGTATAATTTATACATTAGTTTAATACTTTTTAGGACATGATTAAATTAATAAAATAATTTATTTACAAAATATATACAGCAACAGATAACATGGATGACAGGTTAACAAAAAACTGGCAAGATTTCAGTAACAGAGAGAGAGAGAGTTTCAAAGATGACGAAAAAAAGTGAAAAGGCCACATTAAAAAATATGTTTGTTTGGTGTCTCTGCACCCCGCTGCAATGTTCCGTACGTCTGTGTTCTCACACTATGAAACAGACAAGTCAAATTTTCCTAATTATTAAAAAACATTCTAATACTAACATTATTATATCTTTTAAGAGCGAAAATAACTGTCTGAAAACCACTTTTAAAAATCTGCAATAGGGAGACTGAAAACTTAATGTTTTCTACTGTGGCCTAATAAAAATACATAAGGTTGGTGCATGTACTCATTTCATCTGTAGACTTGTCCTCTGTAATTAAGATGACAATTTATTGATGTTGAGAGAAAGAATGCTATGTCTCAATTATGAGATTTATGTAATAATTCCAATGATTTTGGTTACCATGGCATCAGAATAAGAAAATTAATTCATGTTTTCAATGTAAAAAAGACAATAAAATGAGAATTACTCTGTGATAAAGAGAAATTAAGATAATAGATTGTCAAAATATCAAATTAAATACAAATTTTTTAACATTTTTCTACACCAGGACAATTCAACCGAAACATTTTCATATTGTAAAAAATAACAAAAATATATCTGGCAGACTGTTTTGTGACACATGTTTTCGACAAAGCGTACATTGAAATCCCATATTTCAGCATGAAATGAGCAGTTAATATAAGTTCATTACTTAAATCTATTGTGAAAATTTTGAGTCTTGACTTAATTCAGTGGTTTATAAGACAGAAACAAGATGACCGAAATTTTTACACTTCACGAAAAAATTTTGTAGAATTTGTTCAATGTGATTTTCCAAATGTCTCTGCTTGTGCGTGAATTTTTATGGCCAGCATGAAAATGCTATAATGCCATAAATATAGAGGTACACTTAAGGGTAATGACTCATATGAATCATATACCATACCTACTAAAATACCCTGCTGGGTGCCCCTGTCATACTCGTTACTATTAATAGTATCGTGTCAATCCTTTTCAGATGACTGTATGACAAAATATCCCTACTGAATTTATCAATGCTTTCTAAGCAACCGATACAATGCAACTTCTATGAAGACATTCCGAGATCCATTTTCTCACAAAACTTTGGTAAGGAGCAAGGTTCCCTAACTATTCAATTAAAACCAAACCATGAAAAAAAAAACATCAGTTACACTGAATGCAAGCTCTCATATACATATACAGAGATAAGAGAAAAAAAACACCTGACCAGTCCATTCCTCAGGGACGAGCTTCTCGGGTTCAACCCAAAGACTCCTCCCCATAACTCCTTTAATCAATAGGGATTTCTTTTTTCGAAAAAGTTTTAATTCAACGACCATCGATGAATTTCTTGAGGAAACTTGTCCATTATACAAATATAACATTTACAAGCTTACTTGTTTTTTTTGTTGTTTTACTCGAAATAGAAATGTAAATTGGGTCATCATTGTAACAAAACCAATTCATTGTTTAAAAGGGGTAAAAAAAGTAAATAAACCCAACGTCGGCTTCCTTTTACGTCTTCGGCATACAAACTTTGAGTCACATTGTCTAACAAAAAATAAAAAAATTAGTTACACTGAGCAAGCCTTAAAGAGGCGAAACATTAATTTTGACTTTTTAAATTTTATACCCTGAAATCAAGAAACATGAAGAGTTGAAATGAAGTTATGCAATGAGCATTTATTTGCGTAGACAATGCAATCAATGTATGAAAAGATATGTGATGTTAAAATTGAGAAAATCTGCACACAGGGTTTAACACTATACAGGTAAATACATAACAAATTAAATTTTTTTATGAAATAGGCTGATGACAAAAAAAAACCAATGAAATCTATCATTAGAAAAACAAAATTTAGGCTCAAAAATTTTAAACTGAAATTTTACATCATTGAAAGTTCCCATAATGCAAACCTTACGTGTTGTAAAAAGTGACGCAACCACAATTTTTCAAACATTAAACTCAAGAGCTGAAAATAAAGATGTGGGAGAGGTTGGTAATTTCAAGCCTTATACAGGCGCAAAAAAGCTCCAAATCTCCCCTAAACCTGACCCTTTACATTTTTGGGGTCTCAGTCAATTTTTTCTTGCCGACATTTTAATTTACATGTGAACTAAAAAAAAAACGTATGTCAAACAAAAAGTTCTGCCTACCTAATGAATACTATTTTTTGAGAAGGGAGATAACTCTATAACAAAAAAGTGCAGCTGGAGTTACAGTTCTTGTGTATAGTATAACAGCAGAGTGTATACTGATAATAACACATGAATATCAAAAAATAGGCAGCCAGATAAACACAATAAGAGAGTAAATACAAATCTTGGGAAATCATGTTCAAAAAGTTTAAAAAAACGGTGTAATAATAAATTAATTTTATCATGTACAAAAACTACACAAAATACGGTATAACCCCTGAAAACCGGAATTCTCTGAAAATTGGAAGATTACTGAAGTCCCATTTTTTTCTCTTTTACAAACAATAGTTCTAAGAAAAAAAAACGGAATTTGCAAAAAACCAGACTTTTGGCCAAGTCCCGAAGAGGTCCTGTTTTCAGCGGTTATACTGTATGTTTGAAAATAATGACAAAAATAAGCAAATTGGGAAACAAATGAACCGTGAAAGTTAAAAAATTGGTACAGAATAAATGCACGAGCGTTAGAACTCAGATATAACAATAATATGAACAGAATATACAGTATAAATATATACGAGAAACAATATATACATATATTTTTTTCGACATTTTAACAATGGACGGAATGGTAAAAAATAAATATCACAAAAGTTTTTAACTACAGTAAAAACTTCACTTGGCGATCAATTCAACACAAACACCAGCTTGTTACGATAATCACTTATTTCACGACTGACTCAAAAATTCCCCTGTCTTTCAACTAGCTAATGTGACCATCTTAATAATAAGCTATTCTTTTCATCCCTTGATATCGAGGTTTTACTGAGTAACATTTCTTTCATGTAAATAATCATGAAAACACAAAATGTACATTAAGTCATAGCGAATTCAATTCATCATGTGGATTAATACCTGAGTCATAGCATACTAAACTGTAAGTTCGTCGTTCTAACCATGTCAGTCCAAACGCTAACCAAACGTACAGCTAGGAATAATAATTAATCCTTTACAGACCACGAACGATTAATCGTCACTACAGCAACAAGAAATGTTAAAAAAATCTCTTTTTTTTTTCGTTGTAGTTTCCTCTTAAAAAAAATATATACAGATAATTCACTTAGCTTCGTCCTTTCAATTCTAGAATTCAACATTTCATAATTTATGATTTGTAAGGCCAGAAAAAGAATATTTGTGTCTCTGGTTACTTGAACACTAACACTAAACAAATAGGAAAGGTAGATCGCAACACAGTTCATATTTTTTTCTAAGCATATCTTTCACACTTTTCAGGGCATGATTGGTCCCCAAATATTTTTGTTGTACCAAAGTTGGTTGCACATTTTTTTTTTAATTTAAGAACTCAGGAACTTTAGGACCAATGCTAAAAATTACGGTCAGTTATGTAGCCAGAAACACAGCTATTTTTTTCTGGCCTGATTAAAGTCTTATTTTACTAATCAGCAAATATGATAAAAAAAAAACATTAACAATGAATAAGAGAAACAAGATGTACATTGTTTATAAATCAATGCAAGAATTTCTTCATTTAAGGCCTAGCTGAAACTTTCTTTTTATTGTCGGACGATTCTTAACATCGATTCTGAAAATGTGGAAATAATTTTTAAAAAAATTATAAATGCCCAAATAAGGAGAAATTGGCACAATAAATAAATTAAGCACATACTGACAGTACACAAATAACAAAAAAAGAAAAAGAAAAATGAAATATTTACAGAAATAAATACAAGTCTTGTTAAAAAAAGAACAAAGAAGGGTAAGTTTAAAAAAGTTTCAAAAATTGATACATCAACGAGACAGTTATTGAAAACAATTTAGTAGAAAAGTTCAGTGAAAAAATAATTTGCAAGATCTCGAAGCTAGAGGGAAAAACTCACAGATTTTGATTCAAACTCAATTGAACTTTTCCATTTCTTTGTAAGACGTAAAGGATATCATAGAATTTCCAAAAGTTTATGTAACCTTCTACAAGATTAAATAAGATTAATTTCCTTGGTAATTGTATGAAAAGAATGCAAGAAAAAATTGAACATAACATATACACAATCATTCAATCAAACATCTATATTACAAAACTATGTAACATACACAAAGGTTTTAATTAAGATTCAATTTACACATTCATTCATGCTAATTTAAGATCAAAATTCAATGTTTTTCAGAAAAAACATGCTATCTTCTTAAATTAAAAATGGTTCCTATGGTAACATAATTGTCAAAACTGCCATTCAAAAATATGTGCGAAAAAAACCCATTAAAACAACTAATTATTCAACACTTACATACTTCCATGAAAAAATATATTTATCACATCAAGTTAATGATTGCAAATCAACTACATACTTCTAAAACAAATCATTTACTAAATCAGTTTGCTAAGATTATCTATCTAAAATAACATCTTTATCAACAACTTGGTAGAAACTGGCAGCTTTCTAAAAGTTCAATTGTGCATTGGAGGACACCGACAATGGCCTATAATGCCTTTCTGGTGTGCCGGACGTATCCCGTGTCGGTGGGGTATCCCTTACAATGACCCCTTCTTCAGGATGTGGGGATTTACTACTGGTCCCAGGGCCCCTAGAAAGGGATTGGACCTTTCCGTGTCGGAACTGAATCAATGGAAGATTTTTACGTGATGATCTTGACATGGGAGAATTAACACCTGCATCGTCATTTCTCGACATGTTTAACGAATCGTTATTCGAGTCATTTGGTGCCAGTTCCCTAGAACGTAAATCGGACGTTATTTGGTCCCTTGAAGGAAAACTATGTAGAGTGTAATGCTTTCTGTGTGAATGGCGTCTTGGAGTGCTGGTTGGAGTTGGCATCTCACCCGCATCCCGTTTCCTTGGCGTCAAGAACATATCAGAGGTCAAACTTCCTGTGGAAAGGTCAAGGTTAGAATCATACTCCGGTTTCATTTGTCCGAAGTGTTTGTCAGCAATACTCAAGTCTGATTCTGATTTGCTATTACTTCTGTGTAAATTTGTACCTAATTTTAATGTTTCTCTAAGGGGGGTATATCTGTATGTATCATTATTTGTTTCAGTCCACAGTTTCAACTCTTTATCTTCACCGCTTAAATCAGGCACTGAAGTAGGTCGATACAATGATGGAGATGACCTTGACATTGAACTGTACATCGGTGTGACGCTCTTCGCACGTTGGTCCCCATAGTAACCAGACATTTCGCCATTATGGCCAGAAGTCATATCGGTGCCATCAGGACCACGATTGTACCGTCCAGAATGAATGTCTCGAGTTGAAATCAACGTACGACCTTTTTTCTTCTCACCACTACGATTTCTTTCACGACTTGAACTATCGACATAATCAACGTCAGAACTCCTTTGTCTCAAAGACATGTGAATTTCTCGTGGGGATTTTGCTGACAGTGGTCGACTTTCGCCAGAATGAGTATCCTCTCTCATTTCTCTAGCCAGGCGTGCTGAAGTAGGTCGGTTATCTGGATTTCTGGTATCGAAACTTGAGTCCTTCAACGTTTCGTACGATTTCCAATCCTTTGAACTTCTTAAATCCGATCTCAATTCGGGGACGTCTGTACTTCTCTCACCTCGTATTGTCACATTCTTGTCTCGAGGAGACTTCGAGAACAGACGACTTTTGGGGCTTCTGGGGTCCTCAAACTGACTTGATATCGATAAATCCTTATTGCTACTATTTACAGGTGTGCGTGACCTTTCACCTTTTGTCCCACTCGTGAATGACACTGACCTTTGACCTTTTGGTGATATCCCAGCGTCCCTTGAAGCTGACCTTGACCTAGATTTCATCTGGCGCTCATCAAGCATATATTCATCAGACGGCGTTGCGGATCGGGAGCTGGGATTACTTGACAAATTCTCTAATGCTTCTTCAACAGCCAATAGTTTGCTCTCCAGAGTAGCTCTGCAAATAAGTATGTTAACATCTTAGTAAGTACACCCCTAAAAACTGTTGGTTTCGTGTTTTGGACTGGCCCATTAAAAAATCCGCTGACCCAAACAAAACTTTAGCGATTTTGACAAGATTTTTTTTCATTCTCTATCCCAGCTGTTTTTTTTCTCAGAAAATTGTTTATCTACCTACCTACCTACCCATCCACTGTTAAGTTTGGGTCTCATAACCACAATAAAAGTGCAAGGGAAGTATTTTAGTAAATAAATATGGTAACCTCAGTAATAAATCACTTTGTTCAGGGTACAGTGCTCCCTCCCATAACATCTCCAAAGATCAATTCCCTCCAGGAAACAACAGTAAAGGGCACACACAAACATAATAATAAAAACATCAGTCGCGAATGGATCAATTCCCTCCGAAAAACAACTCCCTCCAACGAACAACACTTTTATGCGACTTCGACAAGAGTGACTCTTCGGAGGGAGCACTGTATATGTAATAAAACTGGGTCTATACATGCGCATAAAACTAGAAAACTTGAAATATCCCGAAATTACAACTTACCCAACAATCTCGGTATCGAGGATTTGTTTCACATTTTGTCGATAGAAATCCTTAATCTGTTGGAATGTTGTCATTCTTTCTTTGTCCATCTCCAGTTTCACCGTCTCAGCCGCGCGTACGTTTGTCTGCGTTATATGTCGCAATACATCATCTACAAGAAAACACCAGATTTTGGATGAAAATTACATAGTTTCCATAGCAACAATAACACAAGACCAAAATATTTTTTAAACTAATATTTTTTTTTCACGGGGGTTTAACATCGCAACAACAGCCAGGGTTATTTTTGGCAACTTTTCCAGCTTAAACGATGGAGGAAGACCAAAAGAGTACAGAACCACAGACAGCTTTTGGTCCCAGGATTCAAACTTACAGTAGTGAGGGGCTAGTGATTACTTGTCCCCAGCTTCCTTGTAAGTTTTATTAATATTTCAATCAAACAACGATTATTTTGACAATTATATTATAACTAAATTAAATAATCTAAATTATGTTTTACCTTTGATTTTTGCAACTGTGTCTAAGTACTGTGATCTTAATTCTTTAACAGTTAAATCAATATCTTCAACCTCACCCTGTAACAAAACAGAACAAAGAATAAAACTAATACTGAGCATTTGTATTGGTTAATTCTATGACTGAGCAGGAAAAACAACCTATCAGGGGAGTTGTTTCATATCTAAGCTAAACATAACGCCAATAGCATGCATTTTCAAGTAAATACCTTTAGCAGTTTATAATCAGCCACACAAGAAAGATTAGAAGGCAACATGTAACCTTAACAAGGATACCATAATCTTTAAGTATAATAATTGTTTAATATTTACCATCAGATCCTCAGAATAAGAAGTTTGAACTCTGGCAAGTATTTTAAGCAATATTTCTATCTGACAACAAAATGAAATGAAAATTTACAATGAACACAGACTGAAATACAAAAAAATGTAGTTTAATTTAAGGCAGGCTCTATTTTGGCAAGCAACGCCGAAATTTATTTCCATATGACTCACCACGTTTGCGGTAGGCGTAATCCCTCTCAACGCAGCTGATTGTCCGTGCTTCAAGAGTTCCTCTCTGTCCAGCTGATGTTTACGTTTCATCTCATCAACAATGGCTACATGCTTCTTCTGTAGTTCAATCATTTTATTCTTCATCGCATTCATGGCCACGTCATTCTCTGCTTCCAATGCTTTACGAAGACTCTCTAATTCTGATCTGAAATAAACACAGTGTGACCACTTAAAATCAGTATGCATCTTCTCTAAAACATCTACAAATATAGCTACACCTCCCTCCCCCCCCTCTAAACAAAAAACTCTTAATTAATGTTTACCTAATCTAAGGACCTCTCTAAATATGTCACAACACCATAAACCTCTCTAAATCAATACGCCTCTCCTATAAAATCCTCTCAAATTTTAAAAATGCCGGGAAACAATTACTACATAATGAAATACTAAACAAAATATTTTTACCAGGAGGGTTAAAGAAAGTGGAGTCGCGACAATTTTTATAACGTCGGTCGCATTACAGCAAACATAATTCTTTTAAGGATTGCCTAACACCAAACTTGTACTGCACACAAGGGAAATAACCGATCCTTGTATCTGAGACCAAATGAATGTATGACCTACCTGTATTTATGTTTCATATCCTGAAGAACTTTCTCAGTTTTAATAACTCTGGCATTGGATTCCTCTAGTTTTTGTTTGTATAAGGAGACATCTTTTCTGTAAGCTGACTCAATAGATTGGACAGATTCTATGTTACTAGACTTGTCTTCCTTCAATTTCTGCAATTCAACCTGAAACCAACAGGAAATCATACTGTCATACGATGCAGAAAATTTCGAGTCAAATGAGGCAGGGTTTTCACTAGTCGTCAAAGTTTGAGGGTCAAAAGTGACCCTAGGCTGATGATAATTTAAAGAGACAATGTGTCCTGCACAGAGCTCCCTAAAACTGACATATGTAACAAAATGAAGCATTCCCTACCTGGACATAATATGACTGACAAACAGACAGATATGGCAAGACAGACAATTTTTTTTTCTAGGTTTAACGCCGTTTTTCAACAATTTACAGTTATATACAGCAGGTCGTTCACCTAACCAGTTTTCCTGGACTGTATACTAACCAGTACTAACTTACCCTTCCACAAGGAGCTGGCAACTTCTCCACATATGGAGGAAAATCAACATTTTTGTCAAATTATCATAGAACGGTATGACCTGCCGCAACCAGGATTTGAACCCGGATCGCCAAGTTACGAAAGCAGCGCACTAACCACAATCGTGGCTAGACACAACAAATTCAAAATATAGATCCATATTATTAAGAATATAAAAATTGATAAAAATTCCGATTTTGAGGCAAACAGGAGGAAGGATAGACCAACGGATTCACAGCACAAGACAGAAACAATGTGCCCCAAATATTGAGGGACATGAAAAGAATGAACTATATCGCACCTGAACCTTATCTTGATTTTGTAAAGATTTGTTTAATTTCGCTATAAGCTCATCATTTTCAACCTTCAACTTCTCACACTTGTTCTGATTATCAGTGAGTTCATCTTTGTAACCTTTAAGTAATTCTTTGGCCTTTTTCAGTTCTCCTGCTAACCGATCATGATCTTGTAAGCGTTTTTCCATCTCGTTCATTTTATTAGTGATGGCTTTTAACTGAAAAATTTTCAATTGTTAAGAATTGGAACATTTATGCAGTTAAACCTGAGTTAATAGCCACTTGCATCAAAATGACACCACATGAACTAAATGGGCTCTCTTTAACACAAATTTTTCATTCACCAAATGTGGCAAAGTAAATCCCCATTCTAACATGAGAAAGACATGAGTATTTTCATCCATATAAAATGTACAAAATTAACCTAAGCAAACTAACAAAGTTAGGCTTGCTTCGGTAAAATGCAAACTGGGTCATTAACCATTATTGCAGACAAAAATGGTAAAAGAATATTTTACGAACCTCTTCCATATGTTTTCCCTGCTCTTCCTTCGTCAGATTTTTCAGTTTATTCAGTTCATTGTTAACCTCACTCAGTTGTTTCTCTAGCTGAAGTTTCTCCTTCTGTTCGGAGTTATTTGCCCTTGCATATTCCGTCTCCATCTTCTGTCGCCAGGCATTCATCTCCGTCTCCAAACGGCGTTGATAAGCAGCCTGTAACTCGGACCGAAGTTTGTCAACCTCCTTTGAGAGATGTACATCAGCTTTACCGAGTAAAGAATCTCTGTCAGATACTTCCAGTAGCAGATTTTCTCGCTCATCGTACCAAACCACCTTTTCTTTCTCTAAATCCGACATCATTTCTTGGTGTTTCTGAAAACACAAAAATAATTACAGAGGTTCGATTTAAAAACATTTCTGTATCTAATTAACTACAGACTTTGCGAGATGGAAATGTGTGAATGAAAAACTAATAACAAATAACAAAATTGTTATAAGGTTAACAAAAAATTCAGAAATAGTTCTGATAGGTTACTGCAACACAATGATTTTTGGTTAAAGACAAATTACCCTAAAATAAGACATTAAAACAACAAGAGAGGGAATAAGCACTAAGAATCATTAAGTCACGTCAAACTGATGAAAAATGAACGAGTCTAGGACAATCTTGGCTAATACAGAAATGTATGAAAAACTAAACGTTAAAATGATAGCAAAATAATTGAGTCTACAAGACAAAGTCACATGTTCATGTAAGTGATATCAATAAGACCAAAATCATCTTAAACTGAGAAGAAGAAAAATTCTCACCTGTAAATTTTGCGTTAAATCATGTAGTTGTTCCTGGAGAGATTTTTCTCTCGCTTGTAGAATTTTTATTTGCGTCTTGTAACGCTCTTCAAGTTCAGTCTAAATCAGACAAAAGAAATTTAATGAGCCAAAAGGAGTCTAAGGCAAAAAAGTATTTAATTGAGCAACAAGGAGAATTAAATCAAAGCAAGCACCAAATGTACAGGATTTTGACCTCAAAACCAGCAAATTATCAAAACATAGAAAAATAAAGCATTAAACTACATTCATTCTAATCATTGAAATCCATTCAGGTTGAGACATTAAGTGAAAAAAATCAGCAATCAAATACTTCCATAAATAGGGATCCTAGCAACAAAAAAGGGGGCCATGGAGGCATATGATAAGGCCATCCTTAAAAAATGTTGGTTTGCAATTACACCACTAAAAATATTATGAAATGCATAAGCTAACTAGATAAGTTCAGAAGAATGAAAAATAAACAATAAAGAAACAATTATGACAATATTTACCATGTCAACATTATGTTGCTCTCTAGCGGCCTTTAATGCTTTATCTAACATATCTTTATGCTCATCCAGAAACTGTTTATATTCTGATTCAGTTTGTTCTTGTAGTCCGTCTAAGGCTTTGCGTCTCTCCAGGTCTTTATGTAGAATCAAGTCTTCTTTGTCTTTCATCCAACATTCTTCTTTCTCCATATATTCTGACCTGACAGCTTCTAATTCATGTTTTAATCTATCTATCTCCTGTGCAAATGTACCACATATGTTATTATCATTATTATACAGTAAAACCTCACATAGAAACCACCTCAACATTACAACCACCTTGATATATATAACTACTTATTTTCGGACCAGCTGTCAATAATTCCCCATTGATTCAATTTGACAATGAGAGAACCTCATCATCATCATCATCATCATCATCATCAAGACTAACATTATTAGCATCAAAAGCATCAACAACATCATTAGCATTATTGATTTAAAAGATTATACTATCATAAAGGGCAAACCAAATCCATTATTTTGGCATCAGGCCAATAAAATCCCTCACCTCTTTGAGCAGACCCTGGGACGCTTCGGCACTGGTCGTACTAATGGACATTTCCATCATATGTTCCCGGTTCCAATCTTCCCGGGCTTCTTGCACAGCGAGGTCAACCTGTAACCATGACAACAAAAATTTAACACTTTTACACAAAATCCTTGTTTTCACCAATAAGATATGTAAGATATGGATCATAATGTACCCTATACAGCTAGCTTAACCAGATCTTTAGTTTTCATTAATGATTTCAACCCTTTGCCACATAATACCGCATTTCCCCGCATCTGAAGCAGACGACTTTTGAATACACAGTGGCAAAGAAGCCATCGCTTGTAATGAGTAATGGCTTCTTTTGCCACAATGTTTCCACTCTGTCAGAGAGAAATAACCCAATTTTCTTAAATAAATTAATATTTTGTATATTTGCTTTGAACTCAGAAGAATCTGTATATGCTTATGAGGCAAAGGGTTAAAATTTACTATTACTTTATCAGGCAAGCACACTTTAATATAGGTAACATTTAGTCACAGCCAGAAAATTAAGTGTATTTTTCAAATTTTAACTGTAACTCAATAATATGGCAAAAAAATGCTAAATAAAATTAAATAAATGTTCACATTTTCATATCAACATATTTTACATCATAAAATCTGCACATTCCTAATTTAATCATGAATCCAGAATATCTGATAAACAATGAAACCTTTTGTATCAAGTGAATTAATTAAAGTATATAGGGTCTAGTAAAATACTTTGTACGATTAAAGACATTTATTCAATACTGTATGGTATCCTTTAAAACATTCGCAGAATAAAATCTTAGAATTTCAGATTACCGTAGCAACAGAAAGTAATTAAACATCAAGAAATTCGTTATACTAGAATTACATCCAATCGCAAGACAAATATGACAAAATGAAATATTTATCACCAATTATTACATAATAATTGTTATCAGAAATTAAAAAAAAGAAAATTACCATTACAAGCAAAACAATAATTCTTCAACAATAATTAAGACTGTTTTTCGTAAGATAATATTTCATGAACAATATATTTACAAACAAATGTACAAATCTTTCATTTACACAGCAACCAATCACAGCACACGATTATGTAAATCAAAGGGACATAACTCCAGATTGATATCAGAGTCGTAAAAATAATAACTTTTGAAGTAATTTAAATTCAAATAATTCTAGCCCTTTTACTCATAAAAAACTGGAGTCAAGCCCCTTTAACCATAAATCTGTATTCTAGTCACTTAGAACTATAGCCTAGACCCTTTAATCATAAAAACTGGAGTCCATCCCCTTTAACCATAAGTCTAGAATCTAGTCCCTTTCATCATATATCTGTATTCTAGCCCCTTTTACCATAAAAACTGGAGTCAAGACCATTTGAAAATAAATCCGGAGTCTTGTCCCTTCAAGCTCTCACATTTAAACCACATCAAAAAGAATATAAAACATTAATAAAGGACTACTTTTCACTAAATATTGCACTGTAGAATAAATACATAAACAACATACTTAGTAAGCAATAATCCCATCACTGCAAACTACTATTGATTCAGATAAGATGGATACAAATATACAAGATGATACTGACATGGGTGAAACAGTCGAAAACCATGATGTCATTAAAATTTCAGACAATACATTGATCATTAAGATAACCACCAAAGTTTTGATTCACAAGAAGACATCAAATCAATCTTTGAATACAATGAAGCAAATAATGAAGAAAAACAAGCAATCACTGAATACAATGATGTTGTACATGATCTAGAAACTGGTAAGTTTGCTCAAGTAATCAAACCACAAGACACCATCAAATCAGTCTTTAGAACTAATGAAATAGAACAAGACAATGAAGATAATTTTTAAAAATACATTGAAGCAGTTGCTGAACAAATTGAAACAGCAAAAGATGCGTAAAAAATAACAATTACTTAAGATTCCCATAGAAATCAAATGAATCACTGGATGAAGACAATGATGCTGTACATGATTTAGTAAATTTGATAGCCATAGAAAACAAATTTAATGAAAACATTTGATCAGCTATCAAACACAATGATACAGATATAGAACCTGATCTTAATAATGAAATAATTATACATTTGATCAGCTATCAAACACAATGATACAGATATAGAACCTGATCTGAATAATGAATTAATTGTACAACAGACTAAACAAGCAAAGGCATTGGTTACATTCAAGATAAACCCGCAACAGGAAACAAGGTGGTTTCCAAAGTTCACTCCAAACATATCTTTATTGTTTATGATTCCAAAAACCATTTCTTACAAACTTCACTAATCATTAGTCCTTTGATGCCTGATTCCAAGGGTTACAAACCAACACAGGTAACTATTTCAGACTATTCCAGTATCTTGCCAATTTGTGAATTTTTTTTTCCAAGCTTCATAAACTCATATATATATATTTATATATATATATATATATATATGTTTGAATTTCAATCTCCAAACCACAATGGCTTCATTGATAAAAATATTTTTTTGTAAAAAGAGGAGCAAAACAAAGAAAAAGCAATTTAGTGAAACAAACAATGATTCTGTAAGTGATGAAACGGCAAAGGATAATAACAAGGTGGGAGAAAAAACTGAAGGAGTGAGCAAACAATATGATTGCCGGACAGAATCGTGATGTGGAAGACATGAATAACATACGAATAAGGCCAATCTGTGATGAATAATGAAAATAGGTGATCGTGATGAAAGAAAACACCATTTCTATTTAAGATGGGAAAATGTGAAAAAAATGTATCAACAATGAAAGCAATAAAATTTTTGTCATCATTTGCAGACGCTAAGACAAGCTAAATTTAGTAAAGATCTCCAAGTATTTAAAGCTGACTTAGAGATTTTGTAGAAAATTAGAAAATTTTCCCCCATCCAAAAAATAAACTAGTCCACTAGGCATTAAATACTTATATCTAAATCATTCTACTGATATAATGATTATTATTATACTACCAAAAACAACACACTAGCTCTATCAACAATGATATTTATCTTCTAATATCAAAAGAAATTGAGAAATTGAAGAACATCTAAGAATTTTCAATGAAGTAAAACAAGATTCAATGAGTGATAATGATGATGTAAGAGAGGGAGAAAGAAGCTTGGTTACTGTTAGCAAAATTATGCCACACTTTACCAACCTCATGCTCAACACGCATTTGAAATTCTTGTTCAACATCTTGCTTCAATTTTTCTATTTCATCATCAAGTTCTGACCGCATTCTCTGTTCCACATTTTTAGTGACTTCTTCAATTTCAACTTCTTTGTCTTGAATCCATTTAGTTTTCTCTTCAGAGAGTATCTTTTCAATTTCATCACCTTTAATACATTCCCATTTCTCCTTCTCATCTTTAAGTCTGTTTTCAATGTCATTTTCAATCATAACTTTCCATTTCTGTTCTTCTTTCTGAAGTTTTTCTCCAAGTTCTTTCTCAAATCTAGCCCTCCAAGTTTCTTCTTCTGTCTCTAACTTTCGACTGAGCTCCCTGTCACTCTTCAACTGCATCAGTTCCTTTTCTTTATCAATATTCATCTGCGTTTCATTCTCCAGTTGCATTTTTAACCTTTCAAAATCACGCTCTCTTTCCATCTCAAACTTGGCTTTCAAATGTTCAAAATCTTCTCTAGCCTCACTGTCATACTTATCACGGATTTTGTCAATTTCAACTTTCATCTCGTTATCAAATTCTTCTTCCATGTTTTCTCTAAGTTCTTTTCTCTCCTCTTCAAGTCTTTTTTCAAAGTCAGCTCGGAGCCACGATTTAATCCTTTCTTTTTCAGCATCTAACTTTTTATTGATGTCACTTTCAGATTTACGTCTCCATTTTTCTTTCTCCACTTCCAATTTCTCTTTCAACTCCTGATCTACCATAGTTCTCCAGACTTTTTTCTCAGCCTGAAATCTCTCCTGTATTTCTACATCAAACTTTTCTTTCAGTCTCCCTTTCTCAGCATCAATGGCTAGTTTCAATTCATCCTTGCACGCTTGTTGATGCTCTTCAATAGCTTCCAGAACTTTAGTTTCACTTTCCTATGTAACAATCAGTGTGCAAAAAATGTGACATTAATTCATGTGTCATTATTTTTCACCCATGAAATACATAAGCAAAATGTATTATCTCTTTATTAGGAAATCCCTTAAATCTCAACTAATCAAAAACTGTGTTGATCTATCACAAACATTAATATTTATTTCTTTCAGGAGGATAAGACAGCTTTGATATCACAAAAATTAATGCAGAATTAAGTGAAAGAAGTCATATCAGACTAATCACAATAAACCTTAGTTTCTAAAATGTTTAAAATGCTCGAGCTTTAAATCCCATGACAATGGCAAAAATTATTTTCACAAAATTAAATAATGATTAAACTGTATAAAACTTCAGCTACTTAATATTTTGACTATTTCTAATGTCTTCTGTCATCACAAAAAAAAAAAAAAACACTTGCAAAAAAAATACCAAAATGAACATTACATATGTCATAAGAAATAGATTTTTCTTGTAAAAAATATTAGAGTATTGATAGTTTCAAAAACAAACAAAAATCAATAAAAAATTTGACAAGCTTTGATAACAAATGTCAGACATAAACCCATTATCCCACATTCCATGGAATGCAGCTGTCTCCCAAAAACTCGAATATTCAGTAAGAACAGAATTTAAAATTCAAACCTTTGTTTTATTCAGATAAAATATGAAATCATAAAGTCACTATTTTACAGAACTATCGCAAAAACAAATACTACATAATTTATACGCTGCTTTCACTCCATCAGCCTTAAGCCAAAATTCCCCCGAGGACTTAAACTTAAGCAACATATAAATATTTTTATCTAATTATAAGAATTATTGACTAGAGTTCATCAATAATTTAAAAAGAAACGTAAAAATGGTACTGAAATAAGACCTGTCAATGAAATGAAATAAACTTATTGGCCATAAAATTGTGCATGAATATTTCAACATGTGTGACTATGTTCAATACCTAGATTTCAAAATATAACATTAATAAGGCAAATCAATAATAAAGTGTAAAAAAATTGTATCTAATTATCTGACCTACCCTATTATTTCCCCGCGACCCTACACAAACAATTTTTATGCTTGAACATGATAAAGAGAGGTAACTCAATTTGAATTTTGTAGATCAACAAATTCTTTTAATGAACAATTATGAATATTCTAATAATCCTCTCGGGATATTTTACAGTTTCAATTTAGCACCCCACCCACCCCCATCCCACCAAAAAAAGAACGATCCAAAGTGCACATATATCTTAACCTCTACAACAGTTAACAGGGCAATCAAAGTTAAAACATTTCAAGGCAAATCTTTGTTAACAATCTGGGAAAATTTCATTTGTACTGATTGGTCAAGAAAATATTTGTAACATTTTGATTGGTTCAAAAATTAATTCATCATAAATTACTTATAAATTATGCTGGTGTATTATCTTTGAATGTGCTATACAATTTATACTAAATTCTACAATCTTGCAAATTGCCACAGTGTGATCGGTTGAAATTAACCATGTGACCCTGTTACCAATAATAGAATATTGACTGGTTTACCTGTTGTAATTTTCCTTTCTCTACCTCTAGCTTCTGTACCAGTCTGGTTTCAACTTCATTCTCAACTTTCTGCTCAAAATCCTGAAAAAAAACATTCAATAAGTTAAATCATGCATATAATTAAGAGTCTTATCAAATAATTGAAAGCTTTCCTGGATTCCACACCAGTACAAACCCTGTTCTCCACAAGTTACTGCCAATGATCCACTACAGAAATAAATAAATTAAAAAATATCAAAGAATTCCAACTTTTCTAGCTTTCTTAATTTCGTCAGAAAGATGCCTGGTTAATTTGTACAAGCCAAATATTTGCAAGAACAGTGAACGAGTAGAATGACCAGATTCAAAAAGTCTCTCGAACTAAGGATACTTACCTCTCAAACATTTTTACCTTCCGAAAGAAGAGTTCTGAATGAATGAATCCTGTATTTCCAGAAAGTATGGTATTTAAATACTGAAAAAATCCCTAAAAACAGCACCCCCTGCCTCTGTAACTTTTTTTAACTTCAGAAGAAAGAGCTCTTGGTAAGAATGATTCCTGCATTTCTAAAAAATACATAAAAACTGAAAACATTCCTATAACTAAGAACCCCTACCTCTTGAACTTTTTTAACTTCACCAGGAAGATCTCTGTTTTTCCAATTCTCCTTTTCTTTAATCAATGTCTGCTCCATTAACTTCATCCATTTTCTTCTCTCTTTTTCTATCTCTTCAGGAAGGTCACAATTTTTCCAATTATTTCTTTCTTCTCTCATTCGACCTTCAACTTCCAGGAACCATTTCTCCTGAAAATGTGTAAAAATATCATTTGAATACAACAAATAAATAAAAACAAATCGAACATTCTCATTATGATACCCACCTTGTAATATTGCTGTAATATTGAAGAGGGTGTAATATTGTGATGGTCGTAATATTAAGGTAAATGTAATATTGAGGTGGGTATTATGATGAGGGGATCATAAAAATGCACTGGACATACTAATAACATGGTCATAATAATGAGGCAATGTTCAGGTCGTCATTATATTAAGGGGCTCATTACATTAAGGGGGTTGTAATACTGAGTGAGCCGCCATGTGAGGTTCTATTGTAGTAAAGATTTACTGACAAACCTTTTCTTTATCCAGTTCCTCTGACAGCTCAGTTCTTCTCCATTCTTCTTTTTCTTTTCTTATTCTGTCTTCCATTTCATTTTTCCATTTATTCTTCTCTCGTTCCAAGGCAGCGGGTAAGGCTTTACTCGACAGTGTCAGTTTTTCCTGAGCTAATCTTTGTTCGTATTCTTGCATCAGATTTAGCTTCTCCGTTTCTAGTTCAGTGCACCTCCAGTTTTCCTGAAATGAATTTCCCAAGTCCTATAAATTCGTGGTTGAACCAGTTTGTTATATATGGTAAATTAAATCATTATGTCTGGCATAATAAATCATTCCAAATAATAATCATAGTAAGGCCTAAACAAAAAAAAGTTTTTTTCCAGTTACATGCCCCCAAAAATATGGGTCAGTAGGTAGGAATTTTTTTCTTTACGTTTTTTTGTACATATTTTTTTACAACACTGTTGTGAAAAATACAATTAGCACTACGATTTGGAGCCATAAAAACTTTTGAGTCAGCAGGTAAAAGATGGGTCTGTCAGGTAACCAAAAACAAGCCTATTTTTTAGGCCTAATTAATAATTTTCTGACTGGTAAAATGATCATTCTGTCAAGGAAAAATCACAATAAAAGAAAAAGGAAATATTTCAGGTTGACAAAAGTATTATCAAATGTCTAATATGAAATACACGGAAATGA
Organism: Lutraria rhynchaena; assembly: GCA_008271625.1. Classification (NCBI taxonomy): domain Eukaryota; kingdom Metazoa; phylum Mollusca; class Bivalvia; order Venerida; family Mactridae; genus Lutraria; species Lutraria rhynchaena. The sequence continues at coordinate 1,315,986 of VIBL01000030.1, forward strand.
AATATCAGAATTTTTCCGGGAAAAAATTCTTTCATCTGGTAACGACTGGTCTTATAGTTTATTTCACTCCATAACAATTAATTTCCAAACTCACTTTTTCCAGTCTCAAATTCTCTTCAGACTCCATTTTCCATTTTCGTTTGGCTGGTTCTAGTGTATTTCTTATCCATGACTCCTTCTCTTGCACCAATTTTTGTTCCCAGTCTGATGCCCACTTCAGTTTCTCTGTTTCCAATTCAAATTCTCTCCAGCTTTCTTTTTCCTCTTCCAATCTTTGTTCAAGTTCTTTAGCCCATTTCTGTCTTTCTGCTTCTAATTCTACAAAAGAAAAGCCAAAAAAATCTTTTAATTAAGTTCAGAACTTTTAGCAGCATAATTAACTTTTACCATGGATTCTGGTATAAATGAAATATCTTAATTTCATTAAAGTAAACTTTATCAGGCTAGGGTACTTCAATGCCTGATTCCTGCCAGATAGTGTTACGTCTTGGTTTGGAAAATAAGACAAAATTTGGCATACCAGTCTGTCTCCAGCAAGATAAAATTTGAAGAGTTAAAATTATGCATACCAGTCTGTCTCCAGCAAGATATGGTTTGAAAACAAAATTTAGAGCACCAGTCAAGATATAATTTGAGAAAAAAAAGAGATAAAATTTTGCATACCAGTCTGTCTCCACATTTCTTTCTCAGTATCCAGTCTAGCATTTATCTCCTCCTCTTTCAGTGTGTCCCAGTTTCTTCTTTCTTCTTCGAGTTGACTCATGCTATCACTCTGCCACAATATCTTAGCTGAAAATCACAGACATTGCAAGGATATTAAAAAAATATATTACAAACTAACAATCTTGGTCAGGCCAGAAAAAAATGTGTTCACAGTTACCCAATTGATCCTATTTTTTGTGTCAACCCTGAAGTATTTAGCAGCAAATTCCAAAGTAAGAAAATATTATAGGATGAATTCTACCTTGCATTCTCACAAAAGGTGTTGAGAAAAAAAAACAGATAAGACACTTTTTTTTAATCAACAAACAACAAACACTGAATATTTTGGTTAAGTGGCCCTAAAAATGACTATTTTTTCCCACCATTAACATAATCAAGATATTGCCTTATTTCAAGTCTGTTGTTTGCAATATCCTTAGATTATCTACCAATGGGAGACCACTATAGACATATTCACCATAATTTCTAACCAAAACTGAGGAATATTTTGACCACTTTATATTAAAATTGCCATAAATAGTCACACCAATGAGAAAAAAAGTTTCTACAAACACTATTGACAAATTTTAAAAATATGACTTTGGACCAATCATGTTACAGCTTACAATGCAATAAACCAATGAAAAGTGACCTTTGAAACTTAATCACAGTTTTCAATGAGTCAGAATAAAGCTAATAAGCCAATGAAAACAAACCTTCAAAACTGGATTCACATTTCGACCAATCAAAGTAAAGATTATATAACAGTAATGCTTATCAACCAATGAAAACAAACCTTCAAAACATGATTCACATTTCGACCAATCAAAGTAAAGATTATAAAACAGTAATGCTTATCAACCAATGAAAACAAACCTTCAAAACATGATTCACATTTCCACCAATCAAAGTAAAGATTATGAAACAGTAATGCTTATCAACCAATGAAAACAAACCTTCAAAACATGATTCACATTTCGACCAATCAAAGTAAAGATTATAAAACGGCAATGCTTATCAACCAGTGAAAACTAACCTTCTTCCAATCTGGACTCAAGTTTTGTTTCAATTTCCTCCTCCATCTTAAGTTTCATTTCAGTTTCAGCCAGACGTACAGCATTATCTATAGCAGCTTGTCTTGTTGCTCGATGTTCTTCCAACCACATGACCTTCGACATTGCTACCTGTAAAACAGAATCAGTCAAATACCAATGTATTTTTTTTCATTTAGGTTTAACGTCGCACCAACAGCCAGATTTATGGAATGGAATGGGACTAGGACAAAGTTAGAAATTCCTGTACAAGCCAGAAAACATTCTCCAATGCATTTATGCGAAAATACACTTACAAATGATTAAATATAAAAATGTTCAACATTAAAACTGGTGAATCAGATGACAAACATACACATGGTTTTCCCAAGGTTTTTTATTTGGGAGTCCCAGGACTCCCATGCTTATCATTTTGGGGGTCCCCGGTAAATTTTGGTCGTTCCCATATAGAATCATTTTTGGGATTTAGACTCAAATGCAGGGGCTGACACCCTTAAAACCCATGAAGCGTTCTTTGAACTGTTTTCAATATCGTTTCGTCCATGGTTGCCCCCCAACGCCATTTTGACAACATGTAAAAACACTTGACTCCCTTATTTAAAAAAGACGCAGGTTTCCTGCATCAGGGAAAACCCTGCATACATCTAAATTTAGTCTAACAATTGTCAAACATACAAGGAAATGGTCCAAGAAGTCTACAAGATGTCCGTTTCTCTGAGATGGTAAAACCTTCGAATCTGATTTGGTTTCAACATATTGACTCTCCATAGTAACACTAAAGTTACAATAAATGGGTGGTTCAATTGAATTAAAAAGCTGTCAATGGTCACATGACACAAAACACAAATTTCACAGATATCATTCACATAAAAAATGCACTTATCGCTTTTTTCAGCTTTTTTAAGAATCCCAGGAAAGAGAATTCTCGCGATAAAAATTATCTTAAACGTTTAATCCAGATGCTTTTTTCTCATGTTCCTATCAGCATGTTTTTTGTTTAAGCATAAAAAAATTGCGTGTCTCTAGTTACATGCTCATTAAAAATATCGTATGTAGGTAGGAAATTTTTTTTCAGATTTTTTTATTTTTCTTGATATAAATTTGATTTTAATATTTAATCAGAATTCCACTAGTTAATTTCCAATGTAACAATTAATTATGGAATTAGTTTTTCACGCAACAAGTCAAACACTCGGGTAATTCCTCATTTTCCAAAACCAAGTTTAGAGAAAAAATATTTTTAAGCGTATTTTTTAATAAATTTCTTTGCAATGATCTAGCATAGATTTTTTCAGTTCAAATAAATTTCACAACATTTTCATGATTATCGTAAATTCCATGTAGAATCTAGTTTTTCATGCAATCAGCATTCTCACCATAGCTCCAACTAAGTGACATTTGATTTCAAGTATAATTTTTCGGCAAAATGCAGATTTTATTTTATTTCATCCGTTTTTTACTTAATTTTCCCCCGTACAACATTCCGATGAGGCATGAAAACACAGTAATAACATCAAAGTATAACAAAAAAGTTCAAATATATTTGCACTGAAAAAAAAAAGCATCAAAGAATTCTCACAGAAATTCTCCACTAACTAATCACAATACAAGACTTAAGTGCTTAAATTAATAATAGACTGGTTTAAGAAATATCATTTCACGCAGCCATTACACAGTCCATTCAACTTGTATTAAGAATCAATCAAGAATTCTTTAAGAATGCGAGACAATACCTCAGACTATTGTCATAATGACTCCATAAATTAAAACACGATACCACGATAAAATTGTAACAATTTCTTGATCCAATTGAATCGTACACAATATACAATTCAACATTATATTTCACCCTGATCAGCGATCAATTAGATGAATATCGTTTAAGATAAATCAATTTAATTGAGCCGCACAATCTAGAAATTATCTCAATTGATGATACACCAATCTACAAGTACCAATTAATTAATACTGATTTTGGAAAGACTCATAATTTTACTGGTGAGATTTTTTCAAAAACAAAGACAATCCTTTGAGTTATTATCCCCATAAATTTGCATCTAAGGAGTGACCCATTTTTTTTTCATAGAGTAGAGAAGAAAAGATCCATTTCAATGAAAACTTGTGGTAAAAAAAGATGCAAAAACACAGTATCAATGTAATTTGATTAAGATAAATATAGACCACTGTGCAATACCTATAGAAATTAATACTTTTCTACTTATCAACAAACACCACAAAATTTTCAAAATGTTTCGTAAAATCCATCGAAGTATTTAGGGTAACCATAAAGGAGATACTGATAATTGGGCTTCACGATTTTTGTGATAATAACGTTTTTGTGAACTGTTGAACAGATACATAAGAATAATACAGTGTTAACCCTTTACGTCAAAATACCGCATTTCCCCGCATCTGAAGCAGATGGCTTTTGAAAACATTGTGGCAAAAGAAGACATTGCACGTAATGAGTAATGGCTTCTTTTGCCACAATGTTTAGCACCCTTTCAGAGAGAAATAACCCAATTTTCTTAAATAAATTGATATTTTGTTATGTTTTCTTTGAATTTTGGAGAGTTCAAAATGTGCTTATGAGACAAAGTGTTAACGGATGTACCACCTTAAGTGGTACGACCTTGTTAATGACATTTCAGCAGAGATTCTGGTACAAAGTGAACAGTGGCAGCCCCGATAGAACTTACTGTACAATTCGTAGTTTCCCAAATTTGCATAATTCCATTTTGCACAAAGTACAAATTTCTTTATTAATCAGTATGGGAACCATTCTCAAATAAACCAGTCCAGGAACCAATAAACCTGTCTTTTTCAATTAAACCAGTCCAGGACAATTTATTAATTAAAACAGTCTAGGACAAATTTTTAATTAAATCATTCCGGGACAAAATTTTAATAATACCAGTCTGAGAAAAAAATTTAATTAAGCCAGTCTGGGACAAATTTTAATTAAACCAGTCTGGCAATCAATCCAATACACATTATAACCACAAAATAACACAGTTTCAGACTCTCACAATATTCCAGTGCATGAAAAGGATTTTTTTACAGCACTGAAGATCAACTTGGCTTACTAATAACTTAAAGGTCATCCATTCAAGTGAACTTCAATAAAGTATTCAATACATTACAAAAATATTAACACACGTAATTAAATTCTAAATCAGATAAAACGTAAAACTTTGGCTATCAGTTATCAAAATTCCAGCTACGTGATATTTTTGTTAACTCCAGACTTTAACTTATAGAGTAAAAACTTTATTATTGGGTTATTTCAGGCAATACCAATGTGGTTACATGGTTGAAAGTTGAAAATTTGGAAAAAAAAATATATGGAAATCTTAACCTAATTGCTATGGAAACAATGAAAACTGGTACAGTGAATAAATGGAATTCTGGCACATCCAGGGTTTTCATTAATAGATTAATTAAATTAATTAACCAATCTATCAGCAAAAGCAACAGATTTTGATCTGAGGTAATGTTTTCTTATGCTACAATACTTTCCACTCTGTCAGAAAGAAATAACCCAATTCGCTTAAATAAATTGATGTTTTATACATTAGCTTTAAATTTGGAAGAGTCCAAAATATGCTTATGAGGCAAAAGGTTTAGTATATTCTAAATGAAAAAAACTTCCATAAAATCGTTCTACCTGGTATAAAGTGTCATCATCTTCTAAAGAACTGTCAGAATTATACTTTGCCTCCATTCCACCCCCAAAATCATTTGGTACACAGTCGGACCTACATCAGTCCCAAGCAGTACACAACATGACCCAGTCTAGACAAGTCAATCGGGGTCAGATAAAAGACCGTTTCTCTACATTGACTCTGCGTACATTAATCAAAATACTGTCTGAACAGCATCGGCGACCACATTACAAACAGTTTATTTACCATACGTCACTTTTCTTTGAATTATGTCACTTTTCTTTAAATTATGTCACTTTTCTTTGAATTATGTCACTTTTCTTTAAATTATGTCACTTTTTCTTTAAATCATGTCACTTTTCTTTCAATAAGATCACACAAAAGAATCCTTTCAGCATAATATGCTCCTTTTTGATATTTGCAAAACTTTACAGTAGTGTGTGTGTGTCAAAATTTGAAATAAGAAATACCTGGTGGTGTATTTAATTAAACAAGTCAGTGTAAAAAAAAATCCAGCAAACTTGGAGCTAACTTCATAAAAATCCCTTCATCAAAATCATACGATAAACTTCAAAAATGGACCACAATGAACGATTGAGCCGGTATGTTTAATTTCTCAGGCACAAATCAAAACAAATCATTTGTGATCAGTTTTTATTGGTTTGTTTATCGTGGATTAAAATTGAGATTTAACACTGTTTACAAACAATATTACAAGCCATTATTGAATATTCCAATTTAAAAAATGTATTTATTTATTTAAAAAAAAGCCAATATAGAAAATTATTTATACCCAAATTAAAGCCAGTTTCTTCCAGAAAAGCAAGAAAAAATCACTTCACAAGCTATATTGTAAATATAGAATTCTTAGTTGATATTCCATGAACAAAGAAAAATAGTCCAGTGCAATTTATCTGGGTGAAAGTCGAAAATTTTGAAAAACTGGAAATCTTAACTTCAGTGCCATGGAAACAATAAAAACCAGTTCGAACCAGACCCCAGAGGCATCAAACGCCAGTACCATCAAGACCTTGAAAATCTTGAATTTCCGGCAAAAAAAACACCAGAAAGCTTCTACTCCTGACTTACTCCAAATTGTTTCTGATTTCATAAAATCCTACTTCTACACTCAATTATTTTCTGTTAGTTTTAAACCCATAACCAACTATTACCACATAATAATGCTTTCTCTGTGAAAGCTATAACTCTAAGTAAATTTTACGCATAAAAACTGCTGTCATAGAGTATAAAAAACAATATTTATAATATTCTCAGTCTTCGTATCCTAATATGTCAAAACATGTTTATATAAAGCTTATTACATTTAGGCCAAAAAAAAACTAATTTGCGCATTTATTACAACAGTCTAAAAACAGCTCAGCAGATTATGCATTAAATTTCAATTTTTTTTTTTTTTAGTAAAATCATTTAACTGACTGATTATCTATCTCTCAACAATACCTGAGAAAAATTTTAAAAATCTCTGAGGTCTGGGCGTTTCATTAGGTAGGGTCAAGTTCCCCTAAACACGCACTATTTTATTCTTTAGCCCTAAATCTAAAAGAACAAAGACAGTTCATGATATCATATAAATATCATCATATCAGGGTAATATAATAGGTTTATGTATAATTGTAGACGTTTGACTGATCATCTGATAAATAAGAAACAATGAGATTTAATTAAAGTATTTAAAGCAAGTGCATACATGTACATAGTAAAACATCACATAGTGACCACCTGAATATTGAGACCACCTCAATATAAAATACACTCATTTAAGGACTTTTTTTCAACAATATGATGTTTCTGTTAAAGTCAAGAAATTTTTTTGTTTTTTTTTTCAATTTGAGTTTTTGTGTGTGTGTTTTTTAATAGGTAGCTAGGCTTTGCAAAATGAGGCTGACATTTAAACTTGCCAACCATCCTTAAAAAAAGAACCAACTCTCATACAAGAAATAAAATCATTATGTACAATGTTAACATCATTTACCTTAGTTTCCAGTGTTTTCTTCATGTCCTCTTCCAAATCCCGATTCAACTTATCTCTAAGTTTTTCAGCAGAATCTCCAGCATCAGCCGACTTCTTGCTTGGTGATCTTTTTAGTTTTGCGATTTCTTCATCTTTCTCTTTAGTGATTCGATCAATTTCTGTTTGTTTTTCTTTCCTCAATCGCTCGAATTCTAATTTCTTTCGTTTTTCAATGTTATCGATTTCTGCTTGTTTTACTCTACAAACTTTATCAACTTCCATTTGCTTAATGGAGTCCATTCTATCAATCTCCAATTTCAATCTTATCACCTCTCGTTTTAAGCTTTCCATCTCAGTTTGCCGATCTTTCTTTATATTTTTATCAATTTCTTTGCGTAAAAGTTCAACTTCTTGTCTTTCTGTCTCCTCCTTTCTCCACTTGTCAATTTCTGTATCTTTTTCAGATTCAAGTTTTTCAACTTCTCTTTTGAGTTTATTAATTTCATCTAGCTTCTCTTTAAGTACTGATTCAGAATTTGAATTAGTTTCAGTTCTAAGAGAAGCAATTTCATTCTCTTTTTCAACACATTGTTTCTTGACTAGACCTAATTCATTCACAACATCCTGCTTTGACTTTTCCAAATCACACACTAATATCTTTAAATCTTTAATTTCTACTTTCAATTGTTCAACAATATTATCCTTCTCTTCCAAACTAGACAACAACTGTTCTAATTGCTTTGTTTTTTCGTTTAACTCTTTCTGAAGTTTATCAATAGAGTCACTCTTATCTTTGCAATCTTTTTCAAGGCCGGTCATTTTTTCAAGAATTTCCTTTTTCTGATTTTCAACAGAATCTATCTTTTCATTTGATTCTTTTTCAAGACATTTGGATTTATGATTTAGTTCTTTCTTCAATATTTCAAGTTCTTTCGATTGTTCATTAGAAAAAGTTACTATGGAGACATACTTAGCCTCTAATTCTTCCATTTTACAGTCTTTATCACAGATTTCTTTGGCCTTTTCTTGGCATTCTTTTTCTAATTCTTCAATCCTTTCAGTATTTTCTTTAATCTCTGCTTGAAAATCGTCCATGTTTGATTTATATTCTGCTTTAAGAGAGTTTAAAATCTGCATCTTTTCACTTAACAAAGTCTCCTTCTCTCTGAAAATTTGTTCTTTCTCACTAATAAATAACTCCTTGTCAATTATCACATTTTTAAGTTTTTCTATTTCATTCACCTTTTCTTTATCAAGTTTTTCTAAATCGTTGTTTTTCTCCATTTCAGACATATCCCTCAGTGTTTTTAATTCATTTTCAAATCTATTCCTTTCAGATTTAAGATTAGAATGGTGCTCAGTTTGTAATCTTTCAACCAACAACTTTTGTTCTTTGTCAAATTCCTGCTGAATAGTTTCTTTTAGATTCTCTTTCTCATCACTGAACTGTTTATACAAATCTTCCTTCAGTTTGGAAACTTCCACCTCCTTATCAGAGAGTAGACCTTCTCTAACTTTCTGCACAGAGAGCTCAGCTTCCTTACACAAAGTTTCTTTGATCTGGAAGCAAATAAAGTACAAAGCACATTTTATAATAAAACACTACAGCAAAATGGTTTAATCAAAAAATTTGTAATTTTAATCATTAGCTAAGTGTAATAATCCTACCTTACTTAGACAAAAATATTTCAGCTATTTACTATCAGGCACTTTACCAAACAAGTGCTAGCTGATTCTATACCAGTACAAACCTTGTTCTATACAAGTAACTGACCAAAACAACAGAGGAAGACAAATCATGGTAAGTATATAGTCTCAACCCTTAAGTATATTTTGGACTCTTCCAAATTCAAAGCAAATATAAAGGACATCAATTTATTTTAAAAAAATGGGTTATCTCTCTGACAGTGGGAAACAGTGGCAAACTAAGCCATTGCTCATCGGAAGCAATGGCTTCTTTTGCCACAACATTTTCAAAAGTTGTCTGCTTTATATGAGGGGAAATGCGGTATAATGAGGAAATGGGTTAAAACAAATTGACACAAAGAATACCATAAATAACAGTCTTCAAGGTCTAATACCTATTTGTAACCAGGGATGGAGACCAAAAGGTCTTGGAATGTCAGTCTGGGAGGCATCATGGTCTAGAGGTAGAGCATCCGACATCTGATCCGAAGGTCCTGAGTTCAAATCCCGACTTTATAATTTTTAATATAAACTTTACAATCCCATTTTTCAGACGTAGTACTGGTCTAGTGTCAAGGAAGCGGACTCGAGCGCAATTAAAATAAGCAAAATTGCTCGTTTCACAATCGAGCTAAAATAAATTAGTATAAACTAATCCTGTAAACTAATGTCTTAAACCAAACTTTCACAGAGAATATCACACTTAGTGCCCATATGTAGTTAATACAAATTATAAAATTAAAATTTCACCTCAGCAACTTTGGCATCCATTCTATTTTTCCATTCAGTGCATAAACTATCCTTCATGTTCTCTTTCTCTTCACAAAGTTTTACATATTCTTCTTTCACTCTATCAATTTCATCTTGAGCAACTTTTAGCTCTTCCCTTGAATTGTCAACAAATAATACATCAAATCTGAACTCAGCTAAAGAATTGTCAACAAGTATTTCATCAAATCTGAATTCAGCTAAAGAATTGTCAACAAGTATTTCATCAAATATGAATTCAGCTAAATTAGTACAAAGGCTAGAAAAAATTAATTATGTTTATGGTTACCAGTTAAAATAAATTAGGGTAAGTAGCTTGGAAAACTTCTTTTCAAAACACTTTGTTAGACTACAAGGTACATTTCAGTTATACCAATTAACAAAAGTACCAATTATATTTGTACCTAGGATTTTGCTGTTTAAAACATTAGGGTTAACACCAAAGAAGTGTTGATCAAGTATTGCTTAACACAGTGTTCCCACTCACTTCTGAAATTGGGGGTATGCTTACCCCTTAGGTCTGAAATCTGGGGGTAAGAGAAGTATTTTGGGGGGTATGAATATTTTTTTTAAAAAATACATTTATACACATGCATCATAATGGGTGTTTTCAAACAATCAGAGATTCCTCCCTAAACATATTCGTACGCGTACGATCTCGCACCAGATCAAAATGTGTTGCGTGATTTCCGATTTTACTGCGGGATTTACGCAAGACTTTACGTGAGTGGGAACACTGTTAACATGACTTTTTTCGCCTCACCTGAGATTACTACACTCCTTGTCATACTTGGTAAGAATTTCAGATCTTTCAGCATCAAATAGAAGAGTCAATTCTTGTTTCAGTTTATTACGAGTAGTCTCAGCTACTTGTTCACTGGCCCGGTGAGCTCTGGGAAAAAATTTAATAAAAACAACCGCAGATGAAACATGATCGAAGTTTAACACACAAATCAAATCTAATTATTGTCTTTTTAATTAATTATTAATCTAGTTCTATTTTTTTCATCAATTTTAATTCATTTTTTATCAACCAACCTTTCAACAGCTTCTCTCTTATCTTCATCGTACTCTTTCACCATATCAGAAATCTGTTTACTTAATTCACGATTTAATTCTGACAATCTTTCTTCACTCTTTGATACTTCTTCTAATCTTTGTTGTAATTCCTTGAGAAAAGATAAAACAAATATATGTTTATGTACAGTAGAACTTCACCTTACGGACACCTCCCAATTATGGACACCTCACAATTATGGACAAAAATTATGGACAACAATTATGGACACCTCACAATTATAGACAACAATTATGTACACTTCCCAATTATGGACACCTCACAATTATGGACAATAATTATGGACACCTCACAATTATGGACACTCCATATTAGGGACAGTTTTTGAAAGAACAAACATGTTCTTCAACTGACAATTAAACTCCACTATTAAGGACACCCCACTATAAAAGACTTCACAAGAACCACAATTGTCCGTAATAGAAGAGTTTTATGGTACAATTAGGGGCAATAATTCATTAGGGCAAGAGGCAATTTCTCTGGTTATCAGTTTTTCTGGTTATCAAACTTGACTGATATTTAATGCCAGGCCTTTTTTATGCCACTTTTGGTCTGGTATCCGGCCCCATTCCCCAAGCAGAAAGGTGTATATTTTTTCCCATTGAAAGAGAAAAATTTCCTCATAATTAAACAAAATTGAAAAATATTCTATCATCATATATATAAAACTATTTTTCCACAAAATTATGCATGCAAAATCTTGTGTTAAATGCACTGTTATATAAAGAATAGTTTAGACATAACTTCGTGCTTAGTTCTTTAATGATAGTAAGCCTTTATTAATTCACCAATTTCATGTTCACAACACAAATTTCCTCTATATCAAAGAGACCCGATACCTGTTCCCTAAAACCATACAAAGGGCTGAATGCCAATAAATATTTTGTTCAGGGAAGTTTGAGAGCATAGAGAGCAAACAAATATTAAACATGCTGTTCACTGTGTGTGTGTTTCCATCACACGTAAAGTCAAGATAAATGTATTAAAAGTGAGTAGTCCCTGTGAAACACTGCAGCGCTGATGGGCATGCGCAATAGGATTTCAATTAATCTCTCCTAATAACCATAATTTATAGCACCGACTGTCCGGGAAAAGAAAATTCTCAAACGACCGTAGCATAAAAAGGCATAAATATGGCACTGTAAATAACTTCTGATGTTTATTCCAGTCTTTTTCACTGTAATGACAGAACCACACAAATATGATCTCCTACCTCAATATCTTCCAGGAGAACCTTCTTCTCACGTTTCAGGTTTTCCACATCTTTTCTTAGTCTATTCTCCACGACGTTAGTTTTTTCTCCAGGACTCATACAGGATTCCAAGTCAACAATACGCTTCTGAAAAAATAATTTTAGATCAAGTTTCATATTGACTCAATTCTTCGTTTGCATAGCATATTAACATCTAAACATTTTAACGCAAATATTGTTCACTATGTCCAAGCTGAGTGTACAAAACAAGATTTTATTTGCTCATTCTTTAACTAAATTACAATTTGATGTCTTTTAATTATAACAATGCTAACATCAGACGTTCAATAGAACCGTGGTGTAATTAAATCCTAAAATTAAGTCTACCATGATTATTCATAAGTCTAAAAATTATTAATATAATAATGCCATACCTATAGAGCACTCTTTTCAAATCTAATATAATTCAATTAGCTATACAATCAAAAACACAGACTATAAAGACAATACAAAGAAAACAGTTTAAATTCAGGCCTGCTTTTAATCAACACCTACAATACCATAAAGTAAATGATAAAGCAAAACATTCAGACAGAATTTTCATAAAAAACATTGAACAGGGATGTAGAAATGAGCCGGAAGCAGGAAAAATCAACTGGGTATTTGAGCATTCCCACCGGCAACTTTTTCTCAACAACGGACACAATACTGCATTGAACCCCCAGGCCCTGCTTCTACTTTTAGAAGCTTACCGGCTACATGAAAACATTCCTACACTCCAGTTTAATGATTAAACCAGACAATAAAACAGCCTCATTCTGTACTTTTAGAAATAAATATAAAAGAAGTTTTCCAACCTACCCATCCTATTTCTATTAGTCAAGTAATGCTAAAAATACGTGATTCTTTCTAGCCTCTCTCACTGATCACTCAGTTCTTCATATACCTTCAGTGATATTTTTTCGTGCAAATTTTGGGCAAACACAGGCACTTTTCCAAAGCCAAAAAGTTCATATCTTCCCAAAGGTGCTATTTTTTCGATAAATTTTCCCCTTTTTCATGATTTATCAAGCTATATTTTCCCCTTGTAGTGAGGTGAACATAGTATTAACAATTTAGAAAAAAAATGACCAACCTTTTGTTCCTGAGAAAGAAGATCAGCTTTTTCACATCGTTGACGATATTCCAACATTTCTTTTTTAACTTTACGCATTTCTTCCTTCAGTTCAGTAACTTCAGTTCGTTTCTGTTTGTTGCTGACAAGGCATCTTTCTAGCTCTGCCTTAAGACTGGTAACTACTTCATTAGACATTGTGCTCCTTTAAAAAAAACGCTCAGTTTGTACAAATAAGGTAAAAAGTGTCAAAATGAAACAAAAATGGAGTCAATTAATTTTTTCACAACATGCATGGTGCGCACTATAACAAGGAGATGAAGAATGGAGAGTTCAGGAAAACAAGCAATTAAAGTTCACTATAACTGTGTTTTACCGTATTTTGTAAAATTATGTATTGAAGACGTCCGAAAGGTATTTGATCAGTTTTAAATGACTATCAAGATTGTATTCAAACTCAAGAAATTATTGTTTCAAAAACATTTTCAAAATAAAACTCACAAAAGGGGAACTGGCTTAAAAAAATAAATGGAAAATATTTGTTAAGAGCAGTTTTGAACTGAAAATTCTATTTTTTAACATTTGAATGATCCATTTCATTTTAACCTGTTGCTTCATAAAACCACATTTCACTGCAACTGAAGCAGATGGCTTTTGACAACGTGACAAAAATGTCACTGCTTGTTACAATGTTTTCAATTCTGTCAGAATATGGCCAAGAGGCAAAAGATTAAGTCAATTTTATTTTGTTTGTTTTTATGTGACTTATAGTCACTGGGGTTTAACGCTGTTTTTCAACAATTTTTCAGTTATATATGGCAATGGTTAACCTAACCAGTTTTCCTGGACTGTATACTAACCAGTACTAACTTACCCTTCCACAAGGAACAGACAACTTCTCCACATATGAAGGAAAATCGACATTTTTGTCAAATTTTCATAGAAGGGCATAATCTGCTGCCACCAGGATTTGAATTCGGATCTCCGGGTTACAAGTCTAGTGCACTAACCATTGGACCAAAATCTGCAGCCGAGTCAATTTTAAGCCAAAAAAAAAATAAAACTAAATATTTGGTACTTTACTATAACACACACTTACTGATTTCTCACTATAGTAGGTGTTCCCTGTGGTGTATCAAAGTCCAACGTTTTCTTTATACCCAAATCGGCCATTGAATCATTCTGGTCAACAAAGTTACTACAAGTATTTGTGGAATGTGCAGTTACCGTGGAAACACCAAGATTCGAGGCAGATTCCAACATTTGCACCTGCTCTTTTAAATCTTGAATTTCTTCCTGAATGAGGGAAATCAAAACATCAGCATCAGTTAAAACATAGTCAACCCTGTGAAGCTGTCTTAATACACAGTCAACCCTGTGAAGCTGTCTTAATACACAGTCAAACCTGTGAAGCTGTCTTAATACACAGTCAAACCTGTGAAGCTGTCTTAACAGTGAACAAAAGCAACCAAATTGAGAGAAGAAATACTGCCTTTAAGCAAAGTTGGCTTTTACTGAAGGATTGAAAGTTCTTATGCAGACCAGGGTGTATATTAAATCAGGGTGTATATTAAGCCAGGGTGTATATTAAATCAAGGTGTATATTAGATTAAATCAGGGTGTACATTAAACCAGGGTGTACATTAAATCAGGGTGTATATTAAATCAGGGTGTATATTAAATCAGGCTGTATATTAAACCAGGGTGTATATTAAGCCAGGGTGTACATTAAATCAGGGTGTACATTAAATCAGGGGTGTATATTAAATCAGGGTGTATATTAAATCAGGGTGTATATTAAACCAGGGTGTACATTAAATCAGGGTGTACATTAAACCAGGGTGTACATTAAATCAGGGTGTATATTAAATCAGGGTGTATATTGAATCAAGGTGTATATTAAACCAGGCTGTATATTAAATCAGGGTGAATATAAAATTAAATCAGGGTTTATATTAAATCAGGGTGTATATCAAATTAAACCAGGGTGTATATTAAATCAGGGTGTATATTAAACCAGGGTGTATATCAAATCAGGGTGTATACTAAAACAGGTTGTATATTAAACCAAGGTGTATATTAAATCAGGGTGTATATTAAACCAAGGTGTATATTAAATCAGGGTGTATATTAAACCAAGGTGTATATTAAATCAGGGTGTATATTAAATCAGGGAGTATATTAAATCGGAAGCATACTACTGGTCAAATTATGAAAGTAAAAAGAACAAAAACTTACCTGTAAACTTGAACACATTTCATCTGAGATAGATTTGGAAGCTAATGCCTGTTGTAAATGTATCTTCATCTGACTCATTTCCTGTGAAGATGCTGAAAAAAAATATACATGTAATCAATTTAATTACGGTCAAACCTGCGAACAAAGGCCATCCTTGGGAAAGAATAAATGTGGCCTTTGTCCAGATGTTCTAAATAATCCATCATGGTTTTTCAAATAATGGCCTTCATTCACAGGATGGCCATTATTTGGAGGTGGTTGCAAACAAAGGTTTGACTGTACTACATAAAACCACATTAAATGGACAAAAAGTAACATCTTTAACTTTTGTGGATCAATAGAAATACGATTCCTTTGGTGAAACTGTCAGATCTGGCTGGTGTAAGATTCGATAGCCAGATAAAGAATGGTTGAAAATTAAACCAGTTCCAACACAATAATAGTTCATATTATTAAAAATATACCCACAGTTTGACACATACAAATAGGATATTTTACAAAATCGGATATTTTTACAAAATCAGACATTTTTACAAATATTATAAATTAATACAAAATTAGATATTTTTATAAAATTAGGTATTTTTTCAATATTGAAACACTCATTTATCAATGGCTGATTCTAT
Organism: Lutraria rhynchaena; assembly: GCA_008271625.1. Classification (NCBI taxonomy): domain Eukaryota; kingdom Metazoa; phylum Mollusca; class Bivalvia; order Venerida; family Mactridae; genus Lutraria; species Lutraria rhynchaena. The sequence goes on from VIBL01000030.1 coordinate 1,332,079, forward strand.
TTGACAAACTCTAGTATTATGAGGAAGTTGAATATCTTACATGCTTCAAGAAGGTTTCGACATCTTTTTTGGCTCTCTTCCAGGCTCTGTGTTAACCTGTTTATAGTTTCAGCACGAGATATCTGAGCAGACTCGCTATTCTTAAAACTATCCGCAAGCTTCATTTTCAGAGTAGAGATTTCATCAGTCTAACAATAGAATATTGAGAAAATACAATCCGCTATAAAATTTACATGGCTCTGTTCTTTTTTCACTGGGCTTAACGCCTTTTTTCAACAATTTTTCAGTTATATACGGAGGCCAGTTCACCCAAACAGTTTTCCTGGACTGTATACTAACCAGTACTAACTTACCCTTCCACAAGGAGCCGGCAACTTCTCCACATATGGAGGAAAACCGACATTTTTGTTAAATTTTCATAGAAGGGTATGATCTGTAGACCTAGAATATTTTTGTACTTTAGACCGTGCTGCTAGAAATTTAGGATTACTGCAAAAAAAGGGTCGGTCAGTTTACTATAAACATAATTATTTTTTGTCAGGCTTAATCCATTAGTCGATAAGCAAGAAATGTGAATGATAAAATGCACTATGTAAGAATCTGTAGCTTCAAGTTTGAGTTCATAATGCTAATAATTTGAGAGCCATAAACTTTTCTCTTGTCCCCTCTGTTTTGGGGAGTTTGATGTAAAATTTAAAAACTGATTTCCACAAACCTTCTCTTGTATTGTTGTCTTAAGTTTTTCATTATTTTCCTGTAAATGTTGGATTTCTTTCTCATACTTTTTCTGTAGACTTTCAACAACAACTTCGTGATCATGTTTGGCCCTTGTAAGAGTATCGGAGGAACCCAACTCCTCCAGATGTTGATGTAAAGTCTCAATCGTGGACTCTGCAGTCTGAAGCTTGTTGATCAACTGAAATTATTATACAATTAGTGTTAATTTTTTACAGTTTTTTAGACTGCAACTTCATGGACTTACTTCTCTAAAACCCCACCAAAGAGTTACTTCCCTTAGACTGCAACTTCACACATTTTATTCCCTAAAACCCCACCAAAGAGTTACTTCCCTTGGACTGCGACTTCACGGACTTACTTCCCCTAGATTGAAACTTCAGTTTATTCGAAATATGAAACTATCCATTCATGACAAAATAGGATTCCAGCAGAATTTTTGCTTGATAAGAGCATCATATCTATAAGTAGAACTCTGAAGACTGATGCATTCTCAGAATGTATTTCATACACTGCAGTCTGTATGGGGTTTTACAGAAGTTAATTCCCTGGTACAGACAGTAACAGGGTCAAAATATATTAACTAAATGTTGAGAATTGAGCAGATCTCTTATCAAATGTGAAGTTAACAGCAGTGTACAAATATAAAAGATAAATAGTACATAATACTAAAATTTAGACACAACAAGATTTTAACGCAGTTGAAAGTAACCAGTTTTTTTTCACAGGTGGGGGGGCCTTTTCTTTAATTTGGGAAAAATAACGCAGCATTTTTGCAACAAGGGAAAGAAAAAACTTCATGTAAACAGAATTTAAGAGAAAAACTGCTTAATTTTAAAGATTTTTCCTTTTGATGGCCCCTGTTGTGGGAAGAAAAAAACCTGGTAACTATAGTTAATTACTTCATTACCGGTACATCCAAATTTCTCTTTATCCATAACAATGATAATAATTAAGAAGGGTGTGTTTGTGGAAAACCAAATAGTTCGCTACATCAATTTCACTATATCAGAGTTCACTATGACTGCGTTTTACTATAGTTTCAATTCTCAAAATAATAATAACAACCTCTTCCTTCGCTTTCTTCAATCCCTCAATTTGTGATTCACCAGCATGTACTCTACCAATCAGCTGAGCATTTTCATTTTTGGCTTCTTGTAACAATGACTGTACGCTGTCAAGACTTTTGGAAGATCCCTCTTTTTCTCCTGTTAAAATACAAGATATGAAATAAGGCTGAAAGAACCAAGACAGAATTCAAAATCACTTGCGGGGAGGAAATCAACTTACCCATCAAGCAATGTACATCAACAGGGTTCAACATTAACTTTTTCAACCACTGGACCAGCGCCGCCCTCCCCCCCCCCCCCAGCAGCCAAGAGAATTCACAATACATGACCAAATTTGTACTGAACTGAACGTTTTCAAGACAAAGTACGATGTATAGTACAATACCTTTAAGTTCACACTAGTGGATATTACTAATACCACAGTGCCACCAGAGTGCCGCACAGTGGCACCAACATTCATCTGTTTTACATGTCGGCACTGGGGGCCACATTTTAGATTTCAACCTTGAACATGGTAAGGTATTATTTTGACCAAAATTCTAAGTTAAAAAGGGGCATAACTCCAAAAATATGGCTTTCAAAATAATGCCCCTTGTCTTGCAACTGTGCCTTGTCATGATAACCAAGTATTCCAAGTATCATGTTGATATCTTCAAAAGTGTTTGAGCAATGGACTACATTAAAGTTTCAAATGACAACGACAACAAAAACGACCAAGAGGTCATAATAGTTCAATTTTTTCTTTGACACAGACAAGCGAATAATGATACTGAAGCATTCATATGGTGGTGAAATACATGTCATTAAATTCTATTTCAGACCATTAGCAGGGCAGATCATAGACTGAGTTATCAGATATTAATTGCTCATATAATAGATTTCAACCAACAATATCGTGATCAATAACTGAACAATAGAATAACTGATCAGTTCTATATCAGCACACCAGCAAACAGTGAAACCAGGAATGGAGCCCACAATTTGAACATCAGCCACTCAACAACCAGTCTATGCCAAAGACTGACAGACCTCAGTCCTCCTGCAAAGCTTTGTTAAGGGCTGGTAAGCTTTAGAGAAATACTGGTCCTATTAAAACTCCTTTGATTCTGGCAAAGTTTTCGGTCAATATATCAAGGTCAGTAACATTTTGTTCAGTCCAAGTTAGTAATGATTTTAAGTTCATCACTCTTGTGGTCAAGAAATCATTTAATATAAAAATATTTTTTCGCAAACACATTCCTCAACATACAATCGTAGATGCAGTCAAACGTTTGTGGCCACCTTCAATTAAATTTCACCCTGTTGATAAAGGTCATTCTTCAAAAAAAGTGTCACAGATTATTTACGACAAATTGATTTCAAAATAAAGGCCACCTGTCAATAAAGGCCACATTTTGTCTTTACCAAGGATGGCCTTTGTTCACAGGTTTGACTGTACCACAAATTAAATGACCTTCTGAATAATGGCCACCAGATCCATATTTTTTTATTCCATTCAGGCAAGCACAAACGTTTTATGTTAAACCTAATTGGCATTCATTCGCAATATATTAGGGTAATACAGCATGTATTAAAATGAATAATTATGTAGTAGGGACATTGAAGCTTCTGACCACAATAAAAATGTGGAATTGGACATTTCATTTTATCATACTTTTAAACTGTAGTATAAAATGTAAAATTTGATCCTAGGTGGGAATCGAACTCAAATACATTAATTCATCATAAATTACACTCGAATCTATGTTACTGAGAAACAATTGAATGATTTACGTCAGTTTACTAAACTCTTTGGTGAAAATCAACACTTCAACCATAGTGATCAATAATTCAAAAGCGTGTTAAGTATGTTATGAATTAATGGAATATAAACTCTAAGTAGGTATGATGAACAGTGGAAAACTTTAGTCTTATTTTAAGACTAGGCTAAACAAAACTAAATGTGAAGTTTAGGGCAATGGTCATATATAACTGAAAAATTGTTGAAAAACAGCATTAAATCCCCAGTGACAATGTCACATAAAAACAAACAATCAAAAAAAAGGGCCAAAGAACCCCTAAATCATTCATGTCCCTTAAATCAAAGGGCAACTCATAAAATAGGAGCCCAATATACAGCATTTGAAGAGTATTCAATAAACAGTTTAATTTTGACACATACAAACTTAAAACACCCAACAATTATATACAAATATATATATATCATTAGCAAGCTATACAATAGAGGTACACACAGGGTAATGGGTTCAACAAATTACTGCAGACAGGAGTTCAATCATTGAACATGGCATACATTTCATACCAGCCAAACAAAGAAAATCGCCAGCCTTAGCATAATAACATTTTTCCCATGGGATTGGACATTCAAAGAATGATAAACAATTCTACCATTCTTCCTCCATAACTATTATTAACAGATTAGCTACTTATGTTAAATTATTTCTGCTAATTCTGCATTAGATTACAATTAATCATTCAGAAAATTTTCTCCCCCCCCAGTAACAAAATGAACTTGGCCAATATTTCACAGTGGACTATTCCATTACATTCTTACAGGGATTAAACGACAATAATCCTGATAATCCACGCTAAAAGATTACAGGTCAAATTTTTCTTAATTGCTTAAGGTCAATACGAACTATAGCTGTCTTAAACAAATATTTATTTAAAGGTTACATAAATTAAGCTAATCGATAAGAATTGATTAGAACGGTTTTAATTACACCAAATCCTCTGTAAACCTTTGATTCAGTGCACCATGAAATAACTTAGTTCAAAACTCTTAAATCTTTAATTCAACTCTTAATGACTTATATACATACAACCTCAAAATAGAAAATATCAAATCGCAGAAATCTCCGATAGAATCAAGTATAAGGTCAAAGATACCTAAATCTGAACTTTGGCCAAAATTGCGATATATATATAGTACAGTCTAACCCTAATAAAGCTCAACAAGGGTACAGAAAAAATATGGGGTCATTTCCTAGTCATATCTCGGCAAAGACTGGCTATTTTTTTTAAATTTAAAAATCTTACTACACATTGTTTGTACATATAAATTTGTCCAATCGATTGTTATGTGGATCGCTTTTAAAAGTTAATAGTCTCAAATATGCAGAGTCAGGGCATTTATTTGACCCTTAAAACAGCATTTTGACTCTTGAAATCAGTAAAATAAAGCTTCTAACTCTTGAGAATTTTTTAAGGATGGCTTTAATTTAATTTCTTAATGTGTTATATAAATTTTCAAATATAAAATGCATGCATTTAAAAGTGCACTAAAAGACAAATCATTATTACCTCTTGCAACAGATAACTGATGTTTTAAGATTCGCATTTCTCTCCCTGAATCACTTTTCAAGACTTCAATTTCATTGGACAGCTCTTCTATTTTCCTCCCACGTGCTTTGTACAAAATCTGTAGCTGTGCTAGTTGCTGGTTCTCCCCGCAGCCACCTAAAAATATGATTTGTAAAAGTATAGTTATTTCAAACTCAATTTCAAGGTAGTTTTTCAAACTTAATTATAAAAACAGTGTTTGTGATTCATATTCTGAATGCTAAGACCAGCCTCAATGCAGCGATCTGATTGGTCGATTTAAATTCAAAACAACCAATCAGATATTTGATTAAAGTTAAGTTCATTAATATTGATAAGACAATGTTTGACGTACCTTGATCCATAAATTCCTTTTCAATATTCTCCGACTGATCTGCCTTTTCCTTATGAGGAACTTCATCCCTCTTTCTTTCCTTTTCTTTCTCATACCTAACTCTAAAGTTTTCAGAGAAACCATCAGATTTCTCATTCTTAGAAACACTTTCTTTATCACGATTTTTAATATTTGGATGAGTTCTTTGTTTTTCCTGAGATTCTTTTGAGACATTTTGCAGTCTATAAGTCACTTGTGGCAATTTACGACCATTTCCAGAACCAGTCTGTCCATTTACGGCATTTGTAGGTTGACTGGTTCTAACATTTTCACTATGGTCTGCACTTGGAGCATGGTAGCCATCTTGCGTGACTCTTTCTGGGATAAACTCATGACGATAGTTGTTATTATTCACATTGCCACTTTCTGGCCCATGATGCCTCACTTCGTCACCTTGGTAACCATGGGTCATGTGACCTGCACCGTAACCATGGTGATAATACTGTATTTCTTCTAATTGCTGTGCAGCATTACCTCCTTCCGTCTCTTCTCTTTCACCAATTGTATGATAAGGTCTGTCTTGGTAAATATTTTGAAAATGATGATGAGATTCTTGGTAATGACTATCAAAACCATGGGGATGCATCTGATGATTATGGTGTTGATAGTAATGACCTTGACTTTGATCATAAGGTTGTTCGGCAGCATGAAAATGTTGTTGATGAGCCTGTAAATGATCCATGTTACCATGGTGACCATAGAAATGTTCCTGACCAAGGTAAGCTTCTTTGAATTGAGAGAAATCTTCAATACTTTTCCGAAGCACATTGTCTCTATCAATGACATTGTTCGGATGATGATTTTGTTGACCCTCAACATGACCTTGACCAGCATTATGCTGACCTTGAACCGAACTCAACGGATAAACGTTTCCGTGGAAATCAACTTTCTGTTGTTCGTCAGCGTTGCTATGGTAATCACTGTCAAGCAAATCATGACTACCTCTTACACTCAGACTGTCACGTGACCTAGTATCAATAACTGAACCATTTTGATTGGACGGAAACACTGGTAAACTTTCAACACTTGCACGAAGCAGGTCAATCTGGCCCCTAGGGAACTCCTGGGTCCTTGACAGAGGTTCGAAGGGTACAAATCTTGACTGAGGTATCTGTCTAGGGTTAAGCTGTCGGCTTTGCGGTCCAGCACTGCTGATGAATTTAGCCCAGTTAGTATTTGGCTTTGGTTCAGGACTCTCCGAACTTCTAAAAAAATATGGGAATTCAGAGGTAGAAAAATGAACACGATCAAGACAACTTGAGGTGAAAATTTCAGCCTCCCATCGAAAATTGAAACACTCCATATTCAAATTATGACACCAACAATAACAAAGCCTAAACAAAACAAACAACAGTCTTCAAAGTTTTTTTCAATGCTTTCAATCATAAGATATAACTATAATACTTGTTCAACCACAATTGAGATCTACTATATATCATCTCATTTGTCCAGGACTTTGTCATCAAAAATTTACTCATCAGAATTTCATTTCATAGTCATACAAATTGTCCTAACTGACAAATTTCTCTCTCAAACTAAAACAACTTACTTTTCATCCTGATGAGGAGGACCGAGACTGTCGTTACTATGACGACGCACTAGACTCACATTCCTCGAGTCGGTTCCGTCGTCTGAAGTGATCGACAGAATGTCATCATCGTCGATCAGGTCATCAAACGCATTTGTTAACAAAGCTCGTAACTGTAAAATAACGCAAAAAAGTGAGCTAAAATCATCTAATAGCAGTTGATCCATAGGACAATGTGACCTCAGTCCTCTCACAAAAAATTACTCATTACAAGAAATGGCTTCTTTTGCCACAATGTTTTCAATAGTCATCTGCTTCAGATGCCAAGAAATTCCGAATTATGAGACAAACGGTTAAGCTTGGTATAATTCCTTTGATTTTAGGTGAAGATTTACGTCAATATAATAATGTGCCAGAGATATCTTATCTAGTTCATGTCCTTAAACAGCATTTTGACCTAAAATTAATAAAAGAATGCCTCTGACTCAAGAATTTGTCCTTAAGGGTAAAATTTATTACTACATTAGAAGGAAATTTTGTTGGCTCTTCAAATTATTACCAGCCAAAGGTCATTTTTGACCCTCAACTTTGATCCTGTAGTGAAAACCCTGATTTAAGGCAGTGATTTTTTCTTAATTTTCTAAACTACCTGCGGCTATCTGAATGGGAAAATATAGTGCAATAAATCAGAAAAAAGGAAAATTTGAAAGAACAATCACTTATCTACATAGCATTTTTAAGGGAAAATATAACATTTTTGGGCTAGGAGAAACAGCTGATATACGGCCAGAAAATATACGAAAAATAACCACTGTAAGGTATTGAAATATGAAAGGATTGATTAGAATTATAAACATAACAACTTAACTTGACTTCATCAGCATCCATTTGTTGTACAAGATTGTAAAATATAACATCATGAATATCCAAATCTGACATTATTTCAATTCATTACGTTTTGTCGAAGGACTGAATATACTGAAAAGTTAACTTCACACAAAGACATTCAGACACACTGATCACAATATGATTATATATATTCCATTCCCATGAGTGGCTTCAAATCACAATACAAAAGCTTGGATACATTTAATATCAATTTTATATAAGCGCAATTTGATGTACATAAAACAGAATTTTCCCTCAACCGAAAAACCAAAGCAAACAATAAAATGATGTATACAACATGGTAAGTATGATAATGTAATAGGCTCAGAGAGTTTATAAATTAATCACTGATCTATATATCTCGTGATACAGTACAACCTCATTATCTCGAGGAGTCATCGGAACAGACTAAATGCTCACATGGTTAGACAGACACGGTGCTTGTAATAATGAACAGGGCTCGACAAATCCACTTGTCCGCTCGTAATTTCGAGTAGTAATTGCCAAAGAACTAGTTAAAATTCTTAGCTGGTTGTCGTGGAGGATGGTATGTCAGAGAAAAATTTGTCGAGCCCTGATGAAGCATGTTTGTTGGTTGAAAATTATACACAACAAAGAAAAAAATTTGAAGGGACTACAAGAACTCCTCGAGATAAAGTCGGGTGTTTGTAATATCGCTGCCTCGTAATAACGAAGTTTTACAGTATATTAAGAGTTCAATCCCCCCATACAAACTTCACATGTATCAAGATGACACATTGCAGTGACAGCACTGACAGGTCTTGAAACGAATGTTTGAAGTGTAATTTTAAATACCAAATACTTTGAGGAGAGCTAAACTAACAGGGAGGTCATATTCTGACACTTAATTGTCTGATAAAAACTAAGTTGAAGTCCTCGACCACAATTTTTTTGTTTGTTTTTCTTTTGTAAACACATTAATCATTATTTAGTTGTCGTTTTCGGTTTTTTTTATTGTTTTTATGTGGCATATTGTCACTGGGGTTAACACTGTTTTTCAACAATTTTTCAGTTATATACACCAACCGATCACCTAACCAGATTTCCTAGACTGTATACTAACCAGTACTAACTTACCCTTCCACAAGAGGCCGGCAACTTCTCCCCATGTGGAGGAAAATCAACATTTTTGTCACATTTTCATGGAAGGGCATGACCTTCCACAACCAGAATTTGAAACCAGGTTATGTATTCAATTAAGGATTTGTCTCTGAAGACTGGAACTAGGTTATGTATTCAATTAAGGATTTGTCTCTGAAGACTGGAACTAGGTTATGTATTCAATTAAGGATTTGTCTCTGAAGACTGGAACTAGGTTATGTATTCAATTAAGGATTTGTCTCTGAAGACTAAAACTAGGTTATGTATTAAATAAAGGATTGGTCTCTGAAGACTGGAACCAGACTATGTATTAAATAAAGGATTGGTCTCTGAAGACTGGAACCAGGTTATGCATTTAATGATGGATTAATCTTTGAGACTGGAACCAGTTCATGTATTTAAAGGATTGGTCTCTGAAGACCGGAACCAGTTTATGCATTTAATGTACAATTGGTCACAAAAGACTGGAACCATCCACTAAAGTGCATACTGACCTCATTCTGTTGCTGTTCCTCCTCTTTCCTATATTCATCTTCTTGTTGATTCTGTAATGCTGCTGCGTCAAAGTTGATACTGGTTCCATTATTTCCGCCAAGACTTATATTACTCATTGTACGTCAAGACATCAAATTGTCTCCCTTGGTCACTCAACTCGTCTCCCTTGGTCTCTCAAAACTGTCTCTCTGGGTCACTCCAAATTTGTTTTGATTTCTCAACTACTTTCTTCAAACCGAATCACCTCTAATTGTTCGCATCAACGCAGAATTTAACGAATTATTATTAACATGTACACACAGGTATTAGCCTCTGTGTATAACACGATGCAGTAATTCTTTTAAAGTTCACATTGTCACAAAAAAAATCTGTGAGAAACACAGTCACTACACAATTTGTCCAAAAATGTCTATATATTACAGGTTTATGTAGATTATATCCACTACGCGTAACATCTGAAAAGAGAATTAAAATTTACTTTTAACATATTCCTATCAGGTTGAGTTAAATGGGTAAAAAAAATTTATGTAAATAGTGTGCAAGATTTCTCTTCTGTAATGTAGCAGTACTGTATACAGAGTTTCTGTTGCGATTCACCAGTTTCACAAATGGCGAAAAAAAATCTTAAAAAAATATTAAAATCTTCATTTGGAAAAACAACCAATTTACCAATGATTTCATGCAGCGATCGGATCTTAATAAAAACATTGCATTGTCGAGAAAATGTTGGTACCAACTTCCTGTTCTGGTGGATTCATTCCCTCCCCAGTTCGGAACAATCACTACACATACTACAGTAAACTGGGAGTGAGAAAAAAATCATAGTCCTAGCTGGGGATCAAACCCCAGGCCCAGACCCCTAGCCCTGTTGGCGGACACTCAACAACCACGCTAAAGAGTTAACCCAACAGCAAGGCTGTGGAAAGTGGTCCATATTTCTACAATCGCTACACTGTAAATAACAACACAACATGCTTCTAAGCTATACATGCCGCGACACTGTGGTCCAGTGGTTAGTGCGCTGGACTTGCAACCCAGAGATCCAGGTTCAAATCCCCGTTGCGGCAGGTCATGCCCTTCCAAGAAAATTTGACAAAAATGTCGATTTTTCTCAATATGTGGAGAAGTTGCCGAAAGTTGCAGAAAACTGGTTAGGTGAACCTGTCATCATGTGTAACAGAAAAATTGTTGAAAAACGGCGTTAACCCCAATGACAATAAGTCACATACAAAAATACGAACATACCGCGACAGTGAACTCAGGTTCAAAAAATTCCACAAGAGAGACATAACAAAACAAGAAACTGGACTGAAATGAACAATTTCATGAATGTCAGTTCATGATTCAATTAATAAGTAATCAAACTATTAATATGAAGGAAACCACGGGTCAACATACCGTCAGCTGATCATAATATACTCCTACATTATCAGAGTTCTATCGACCATGCAACATCCTTTGCAGGTCAACGCGAGACACGATTTTCACACAAGTCATGTTCAAACATGTCAATAAAAACAAGAGCATTCTAATCACCCGAAAGCGCGACAAATAAGACAGTTCATTGCACCAGGAGATGAGAAAATGATTGTATGAAAAATATGCATTGACTATTAAATACAATCCATACTCACATGTGAAAATGCAATCAATTTCAATTGACTGGTCGTAAATACTTTGTAATTTCCGCCATTAGCGTTTATTATTTATACAAATATAACGAAATGGCTAATTTCACGAAACTAGCGGAATGGGATGAAGCAGTGACAGCGTATCACATTATTGAAGATCATTTGTATTTGAATTGTTACTTTTTACGGATAATAGATGTTGAGAAACACATACGAAGACCTATTTCAATCATAATTGTATACATTACGATTTCGTCGAAGGTTTTTATTTCAATATTAGGACAGTAATTATTGTAAGTTTGCCGAAATGGTTTTATCATTCATTGAAATAGCATACACAGAGTAACCATTCACTCCTATGTCATTTATAGAGAAAATTTTATTTACATTTTTTGCAATATTATACACAGAGTTACCATTCCTTACAATCACATACACATAGCTATCATTCCTTACAATCACATACACATAGTTACCATTCCTTACAATCTCATATATAGAGTAATAATCTATCTATCTATAGATACTGCTTGACCCTCTTGCGAGTATAGACTTGCAATCTCATCAATAGAGCGACAAATCCTTTGTAACTCATACCATTCCCATTATCATTCCTTAGTATTTCATACACATAGTTACCATTCTTTATAAAATCTCACACACATAGTTATTATTCCTTATAAATCTCATACACATAGTTACCATTCCTTACCAAATCTCATACACATAGTTACCATTCCTTATAAAATCTCATACACATAGTTATCATTCATTACCAAATCTCATACACATAGTTACCATTCCTTACCAAATCTCATACACATAGTTACCATTCCTTATAAAATCTCATACACATAGTTACCATTCCTTACCAAATTTCATACTCATAGTTACCATTCTATGTAAAATCTCATACACATAGTTATCATTCATTACCAAATCTCATACACATAGTTACCATTACTTACCAAATTTCATACACATAGTTACCATTCCTTATAAAATCTCATACACATAGTTATCATTCATTACCAAATCTCATACACATAGTTACCATTCCTTACCAAATCTCATACACATAGTTACCATTCCTTATAAAATCTCATACACATAGTTACCATTCCTTACCAAATTTCATACTCATAGTTACCATTCCTTATAAAATCTCATACACTAAGTTATCAAAGCAACCATTCCATACAATATCATACACAGAGCAATCATTCCATACAATCTCACACATAGAGCAATCATTCCATACGATCTCATACACAAAGATACTGTTCCTTGCATTCTCAGGAGTAAACTGGTATCTATTGATTCTGTGCAGACCCTTTAGAGCATGGCAACATGGAGTGGAGATCAGTTTGGGTCACACGTTGAGTTATCCATGCGTTTGTAATGTACACTTAGAGAAGCATAGATATAACAATTATAAATCTTTATGAAATGGGGCTAAATCATTATTACTATAAATCATACCTACATTGTGGTCTTCAGAAATCAAGAGAGAAACTTCACAGGTGATTACACATCATTATTTCTTTTGGGAAGAATATTTTTGCACAAAATGGATGAATTTTTCAGGAATAATTTACCTGTAAATTTAGGAGAACGCGAACATTGAATGACTGAGTAATGGTCCGAACAAGAATAATCTGGACTGGTGTGAGATGCGAATACACGAAACCATCAGCCATTGCCGTGACTATGTCGAGCTCACCACGAACAGTCTCAACAATAAATCACTTTAACAATGGAGTCTTCAGAAATCAAGAGAGAAACTTCATAGACAATTATACGCTGTACTTCTTTTGTGAAGAAATCTTTTGTACATAATTCATAGCTGTCAAGTGTTAATTGAGCATAAAATTGAGATAAAAGACTCTACGAGGGGGGGGGTCGACGAGGGGGGGCATGTCCATTTTGACGGCTGACACTAAATATACGGGGTAAAATAGAACCTATACACCAATCAAAAATGTGATTCTCATGCTGAAAGCATGAGACTTGAGGTTCAAAAATGTGATTTTTATGCTGAAAGCGTGAGATTTTAGGTTCAAAAATGTGATTCTCATGATGAAAGCGTGAGACTTGAGGTACACAAATGTGATTCTTATGCTGAAAGTGTGATTTGAGGTTCTCATGTTGAAAGCGTGGGACTTGACAGCTATACATAATGGATGTATTTTATGGAATAATTTGCCTGTAGATTTAAGATAATGCAAACAATTAGTATTTCAAAAAATGTTTGTGATGTTTTTCATTTAAAACTATAAACTTTTTTGCGCGTAGCTAGGGCTCATCATAATGCCAGGACCTCAATTAAAAGTCAATATTGTTATTCTTGTATGATATATATTTCAGTTTATGATCTTCGTGTAATATTTGTTCCATGCGAAGTCTGAGGCTAAATAAATATATGTTCATTAAAATAATAATTATAGATTTTGCAGCGTGATAGTAAAAATATACAAATAATATCTCAGTCGGTCTGAATATTTTAACTTAATATTTCTTTTTTTTAACTTGTTGCTTATTAAACTGGGACAGGTAATATACTGACATCCATTCAAACAACATAATATGGTGAACACATTTGTTCGGTATGCGTGGAAACGCCTAAATGTACAGCTTTGAATTACCCTGCTGCATTTGAGACCAGTATACAACTTGTGACAACTGATTTAGCTACCCATCAGTCATCGGTATCAGTAGTTGACCAGAAGCATTTAAACATTTCATTACTAAATCTTCTAAGCATCATTTACACAATTTAAAAAAAAACACACACACAAAACTTTTATACTTTGATTATATAATATTTAATTCACCGATTAAACATGTCATTAAAAAATAGTAATTAAAAATTTATAGCAATTACATAATGAAACGCATAAAAATTGTTTGATTCTGGTTACCTGACCTACCCTAATTTTTCCTGGTGACCCTAGACTTTTTATATGCCCCGAGGAACGGTACATCCACAGTTTCACTTTTTAACCTTTCCGTACACATCTTTTCAGTATTTCAGTATTTGAACTCGGCTCCACAGACTTATGTAAACGACCGCATATTTCAATCTGTCCACCCAGTCGCTACAAAAGTTTTTTGTATAGACATAAACCATCTTCAGGCTTGTGTGTCCAACAATAATTTCTTCAATAGAATCTCATGATCCACTGAGCCAATTTTAACCAAATTGGAATGTTGCTGGCAAGAACCTCCACCAAATATGTTCAAAGAATTGAAATCTATGCAGACCTCTGGTTGCCACGGCAACCAAAAGGAAAAACTTTATAAAAATCTTTTCAAGAACCAGAAGACCTAGTGCTTATATATTAAGTATATTGCATTGCCTTGAAGATCTCTACCAAAATTGGTCAAATCATGACCCCCCCTGGGGCCAATTTGGTCCCACCCCAGGGTCAGATACTTTTACATCTTTGAAAAATCTCTGAGACAGCAAAGCCCATAGCTTAGGTATTTAATACATGTATATATCATCAAGTTGACCTCAACCAAGATAGTTCAAATCATGATCCCCCCCATAGTTCAAATCATGACCCCCCCCCCCCAACATCAAAATTGGCCCTCCCCTGGGCTTCGTTTACATTTTACAAAGGTAATACTAGCGCTTCAGCTTTTAAAGCATCTAAGGTCAACAGTGTATCATGGGTAAAAGTTGAAAATTAAAAAAAAAACTTTTTTTGTTGCCATGGAAACAATAAAAAACCAGTAGGGTCTGGACCTGGAAAAAACGGAGGTTCCGGATAATTGCGGAAAACCTTTAACCATGGTGTGTACTGCTAAACAGTTACATATCTGCTTTGAACAATTTTTTTAATATTAAGAGGTGGTAAAACCAGGCACAGTCCTACTGTCTTCCAATAACTTTAATCAAATAAGTAATATTACTATCCCAGTCAACAGAAAAGACAAAGCTATCTGCGTCCACTTAATCTAAGCTCAACAGCGACTTTCAAGAATAAAAAAAATAAAAAAAAATCCTCTAACTACCCTATTTAAATGAGCGTGTAACCAGAAACAAACATTTTAGGCCTGATATAATTATACATATAATTATACAATTATCATACAAGATATTACATATGTATTATACAATTATTATACAAGATATTACATATGTATTATACAATTATCACACAAGATATTACATATGTATTATACAATTATTACACAAACAGCCAAACCTAAGTTAACAGCTACCTTTGAATAAAGACCACTATGTGAATTAAAACAATTCATCAAAATTAGTCAATTGTTATTACACATGAAATAAACTACTGAACAAAGGTCAACTGTGAACAAAAGGTCAACTGTCAACAAAGGTTAACTGTCAACAAAAGGTCAACTGTCAACAAAGGTCAACTGTCAACAAAAGGTCAACTGTCAACAAAGGTCAACTGTCAACAAAAGGTCAACTGTCAACAAAGGTCAACTATGTACAAAACTTAACTGTGAATAGAAGCTATTTTCCCCTTCATTGACCAGTTTTCAGTACTGTAATCAGTCAATAAAAATAACAACAGATGTTTTTTAAACATGTGTGCCACTCTACCGTGACCTTGAACTTTGACCAACTGACCACAAAATCAATAGGGTGTCATCAACAAGAAACAACCAACCTCAATAGCAAATATGTGCCAAATTGTCCTCTAGTTCATTAATCAGATAAACTTTTAGTGGTCAAGGACATAGTGACCTTGAACTTTGACCAACTGACCACAAAGCCAATAGGGATCAACAAGAAACAACCAACCTCAATAGCAAATCTGTGCCAAATTGTCCTCTAGTTCATTAATCAGACAAACTTTTAGTGGTCAAGGACATGGTGACATAGACCTTTCACCAACTGACACCAAAATCGATATGGATCACCTACAGGCCACAACTGACCTCCCCACCCATTCTGTAGACTGTAGACCACAGCGTTCCCTAGTTATTGATCGGACAACCTTAAGTGGTCAAGGACACGATGACCTTTGACCAACTGACCACAAAATCAATGGGGACATCTACAAGACACAACCGGCTTCCATTCCAAAGCTCTGGGTTGTATGCCTAAGAGTTCTCTAGTTATTGATCGGACAACCTTAAGTGGTCAAGGAAACGGTGACCTTGAACTCTGACCAACTGACCAGAAAATCAATAGGTGACATCTACAAGACACGACCGGTTTCCATACCAAAGCTCTGGGTCATATGTCAAATGTTCACTAGTTATTGATCGGACATGTTCACTAGTTATTGATCTCTGGTCTATGGAAGGACGGACGAACATACCGACTAGCGGACAAATGCAAAGCAATATACCCCCACTTTTTTTTCAAGGGGGGCAAAATTAACAACTCTCTCAAGGCCATGGTCTCTCCAATTTGTTTTTCAATTCCAATCATTCAACTTACTTTCCATAGTAAGAATAAATGAAATAATAAATGTATGATGTTAACAGGAAATAAAATCATTACATCGAAAAGTATCTATATACAAATATATCCAGCATACTTGGAGAAAACAATGATAAACACTAT
Source organism: Lutraria rhynchaena (assembly GCA_008271625.1). Classification (NCBI taxonomy): domain Eukaryota; kingdom Metazoa; phylum Mollusca; class Bivalvia; order Venerida; family Mactridae; genus Lutraria; species Lutraria rhynchaena. Next base: position 1,348,817 of record VIBL01000030.1, read on the forward strand.
AAATGTACGTCAAACAATCAAGAAATTAATTTCTAGCCAACCAGATTAACAACTTATATACATCAGGAAACAAAAAACACAAACAAACGTTTACTGACATTTTGTTGTTTCAAAGGATAAAATATAATCATCTTTATATGTGATGTTTATTGTAGAAAATGATTCAAGATGTTCAGACATGCATTTCACCGACTCCTCATAAGACAATTCACTGTGAGTTTCTCCATCAACTGATGTAATATTACACCGAACTAACCAAACTTTTATCATAGATTTATTGTTTACACAACTTTCAACAAAACAATGAAAACATTGACGACTCATAGTGACATACCTCAGCTCTATCTCCACTTGTGTTACATCAGGATGTAGTTGTAATAAAACTTCATCAAGTAACTTCATGTTCAACAGTTTTAGTAACTTGATACATGGAAGAGTTTTCACTGTAGACGTCAATGTTTTCATAGTATTGTAATCTGACATGCAACCATGGAAACTATAGATACAAAGATGTTCAAGTTGTGAATTCTTAACAGATTTAAATAAATCACTGTAACAAAGTCTAACAATCATCTCAGAAAATGGACACAATGTGATGTACTGTAAACTAGAACTGTTTACATTGTTACTTAAAATATTAACTTTATCCAGATATAATGATGTAAGTTTTGTATGTTGTGAAAGATTTAGAGTCAATAAACAGTCAATATCATAAGACCAGTCACTGATAAGATCATCATCATCATCACTATCATCATATCCATGATCAGCACAAGACACATCAGACAATTTTATATTTTCAATATGAACATTCTCAGACAAAAATTCAACCAGATTATACAAACTGTCATGTTGTAGTTTAACATAAGACAGAGACAATGATGTCAGATGACAGAAATTTCTCACAGTTAATTCTGGTATCAATGGTTTATCATCATCATCACCTTTAATACAAACAGTGTGCAGTGATTTATTCTGCAACATGCACTGAGTGAACTTTTCAATATTAGCAGATGACACATTACCAACATTTAAATATTGCAGACAATGAATTTGATCAAACTCTGAGTAATATTCACCTTTAACTGAATATATTGATTTTACACATGTTGTATTTAACAGTAAAAGTTGTCTTAAAATATCAACATTATAAACATGACCAAATACGAAATCTTCCATTTGTATTACTGTTGTTTTAGATCTACTGAATTCCTTGAAACAATTGACAACAATATTTTGTAATGACTCGATTTGACCTCTGTAAGAATCATTGAGATCGTGAAATATAGCATTTCTCCTACACAAAGTTAAATCATCAGATACTTGTAGGTAAATATTATCAAACAATTGTTTAATTCCATCATAAGAAAATCCAGCAAGTAAGAGTAAAAGGTTTTCACAGGGTAAAACATCATCTAAACAATTCCATGTTTTAGTAACATCAGTAAATGAATTATTAGAGTCAAATGATGATATAAACAATGCAGCAAAAAATTCAAGGTAGCTAGCATGAATAAAACTTATTTTCATTTTTTCTTCCAAATAACAATCTAACACTTCATTTCTAGATAATATTCCTATTTTACACAAAAAGTCAGTTTCTTCAATGGAGAAACAAAATGGTTCAGATTCTAATTCGTCTCTGGTAAACACAAGGCTCATAACATTATCATCTTTTTTAAACATTGAGCAAAATGAAAGATAACATACTTTGTAAATAAATGAAACATATTTGCTTAAATATTTCAGTCCTGAGAGAGAATTAGGCAGTTGATAAGTAGATGTTGTAGATGATGGGAATTGAATTTTTCTCTTTTCAGCTCGTCTAAATAGCATTTCCAGGATATTTCCGTATATGACAGCCCTGGGCATACCAGTTAGACTTTTTTCATACCATAAAATCACCAAATGAGATGCAATCATAGGGATACATAACTGTTTGGTTAGCACACATTTTTTAACCTCTCTTTTAAAATCAGATATCTTCTTGTTACATGATTTTTGCTGATTCAAATTATCAACAACTTTTTGAACAAAATTTTCAGATGATATGCCAGAAATACTAGACATCTGAATTTGATGATCAATATCTTTTTTGTGGGACAACCTCACACTCTCTAATCTATACGGACGACAGGTGGTGAGGTAAACACAGTTTTCTGAATAAACTTTTTCAGGTATTTTATACTTCTCAACATTCTGTGGCGACCATTCATCCATCCCGTCCAAGACAACCAAGCATTGTTCATTCCTTAATATTGTTTTGATTTGTTTGGGTTCATACTTTTCTTCAGATTTACAGAATTGTTCTATAATCATATCCACAATATGAATATGCCGAGTTTCTCTTAAAGTAATATAAAATACATAGTCAAACTTGGAAATATAATCAATATCTTTCTTTAATGCTTCATTATCCACTTCAACACTACACTTGACCATAGACCATAATAAGCACAAACGTCTACAGAAAGACGTTTTACCAACTCCAGCATCGCCTGTTATGTAGATATGTTTGCAGATCTTGCTGTCCTTACAAAATATCTCTTCATAAGAACGAACTTGTTTGGGATCCTTCTTTGTTGGTTCTACACTATGCATTGTAGGAGACTGATACACATGTAAGAGATCCTCATCTATATTTTCAAACAACGGCGACACTGGCAAGGTCTTAAAACGATGTTTGTAGTTTTCTATGATGTCTTGCTGAATATCTGAAATGAGAAAAATAAAAACAAAGTTGAGATAAGTATAAGACTGGACTACATCACCACTATAGCTTATATGTGACATTTAATAAAACAAATTCTCAGAATTGCCACATACACTGTGATGCAGTGATTTCAACTGATCCCTACAGCCATACACCAAATAACCAACATGGTCAACGTACATATAACAACCAAATAACCAACATGGTCAACATACATATAACAACCAAATAACCAACATGGTCAACATACATATAAAAATCAAATAACATACATATAACAACCAAATAACCAACATGGTCAACATACATATAACAACCAAATAACCAACATGGTCAACATACATATAACAACCAAATAACCAACATGGTCAACATACACATTATCAAAAAAACTAAAACAGAAAATTTCCAATCTAGAGTCCCAATATCACTACACCAACTTCTGTATTGTAAACTGGTGTTTCTTGAAAACACAAATGTTGAAAAAAAATACAATATCATGTTAACAAAAACTCCAATCAATTCTCATCATCTGTTACTGGCTGGACCATGCACGAGTGACATCAGACTACACTGTCAGTGACAAAGGCTATTAACTAAATATCCAATTGATCTTGGTTACTTCTTTTTGTTATTAATAAATACCTGAAAAGTCTACGACTTTAGTGCCTTGTTGTTCTACATCTTCCAGTTTTCTCTGAATTCCAACAAGCTCATGTTTAACACCTGAGACTTCACTCTTAACTCCAACAAGTTCATGTTGAACACCTGACACTTCACTCTTAACTCCGACAAGTTCATGTTTAACACCTGAGACTTCACTCTTAACTCCAACAAGTTCATGTTGAACACCTGAGACTTCACTTTTAACTCCGACAAGTTCATGTTGAACACCTGACACTTCACTTTTAACTCCAACAAGTTCATGTTTAACACTGGAGACTTCACTCGTAACTCCGACAAGTTCATGTTTAACACCTGAGACTTCGCTCTTAACTCCAACAAGTTCATGTTGAACACCTGAGACTTCACTTGTTAATGCTCCAATTCTATGATAAAGTATTTCATCCTTATCTTCCCATGCTTTTAACACCTCATTGTATTCATTCCACAATTCCTCATCTACATTCAAACGCTCAGCCTTATCAATCTTTTTTTGCAACTGAGGGACTCCAGCTTTTTGATTGAGCCGAATTAGAATCTATAATAAACATAAACAAAGCATAAGAAATGAAATTTACATACATGTATTTGCGAGAATTCAATAAATCATTAAATAAATCTCATCAGTGACTTTAATTATCGTCATTCGCATGCACTAAATCACCAATTTGTCAATTTTACATGGCACAGTGTTTTCATTTTGAATCCAAAATGTATGGGTCCCAGGGACGCACATTTTCAAAATCTTTGCGTCCCGAGTGAAATCTATGCGTCCGGGACGTGGGATGCACAGCAAAATGAAACAGTGATGGCATATGTGATATTGTTATGGACAGCCGGTGTTAAGTACCGGTAATTGTATTTTAATGAAGGAAAAACTAATTAAACATGAGAAGATAGGAAGTATAATCTATATATAGCATTGACAGTCAAATATACACATGTGTATTGATCAACACAACAGGCACGCTAAAGCAACAGTTTTGAAGTGGTTTTGAAGTAGTTTTTTGATATATCCTTAGTCAGCTTATCAGCTCTGGATTAAAAATTACTGAATTGCCACAAGATTATATCTTACATTTATTATCATCCGATAATGTCTGCTAACTTATTCACTGGAAAACATATTATTCGTACACTGTCAACTGACAAACAGTAACTTCGCATCAACTTATGTATGAATACTTTCAAAGTTGAATGTAACAGCACAGTCTTATAATATACGAAATTATTAATACTGGGTAATAAAGCAATACGAACATCTTACCCTGCAAGAAACTGACAACTTTCAATAGATTAAGTATAATCTGAGGTAGAGGACAAATAACACCAATAATGAATTACTGATATATAAATTTATAATGATGAACATTTACCGCACTCAATTCTGTCCACTTAGCCTTCAATTCAGCATCAGGTAAACGTAACTTATCACTATGCATCAGCTGAAATATAGTATTCAATTTTTTAACTTGAAATGCACAAATAAACTACCAAGATGCACATTGAATTGATAAACAGTTTCACAATATTTCAACTAAACATTACACTGTAATGGTCATTGAAAAACAAATTGTGTATTTTTTATTACCCGGTATCCAGATAACTCCATAAAAAATCTGTTCATATTCAATTTCATACGAAATCACTCACATGAGAGATTTGGAAAACTTTGCAAGTGTCATGTCACGAGGACAATAATTTCATTATAAATAAGGGCAAAACATATCAATTACAAGGTTATGTCCAGATCTGAGGAACACCTTGTAGAACATTAAAGCTGGTAGATGCATTTTGTTCCACAGAGACTCAATTTTAGAGATGATGCAGGTTATCCACATTATTAAGAAGAAAATTATGGCAATTTTGTGTAAATGAATAATAATGGCCCTTTATTCCCTCACTTGAGTAAAGATTGCAACTTCTTAGGTCTTCCTGAGATTTGACCTGGTGACCTAGTTTATGACATAGATGAACCATGTTCGATTTAGTTCAAAATATCATTAAGACGGACATTCCGATTAAGTTTGATGAAGATACAATCAAAACTGTGACCCCTAGAGGTTAAGACGAACATTCCAATTCAGTTTGATGAAGATACAATCAAAACTGTGACCCCCTAGAGGTTAACAACCCTAAAGTGAGGATGCCAGAGGCCTGATATTTACTAATCCTAAAAGCTCACTGTGCACTATGTGCTCAGGGAAGCTAAAAACAAACCTCCATCAGATATTTAGATGTCTATATCGAAAAATGTATACATAAAGAGACTCAAATTCATGAGGTCTCTTGGGTAGGAAACGCTGGCTAGCAAAAGAGCAGTAGTTTCCGATTTGCCCATATTTTGTTAATTCCCTGAGGCAGGGATAATTACAAGTATTTTGATACAGAAACAGAGTTTTACTACTTTTAATCAGATTTAGAAGAATATACAGAAAAGTCCAAATGGAATTCTAGTTTCAATTCATATTGCTTTGTGTCTACAAGGTAGAATGTTCAAAATTCTTTATATATCATATGTAATGGAATCAAGCATAACTCATTATACATACTTCGTTTCTGCATATCCTTAACCTAGCAATATCAGCTTCCGTGCGGGGGTCTGTTTGTGCAGGGTTCATCCAAACAGGATCATTGACAGGACACAATCCACATACATTCCTTAGGATACACGACAGTAAAGTTATATCCAAATCAGTGATACAGAGTGGCTTGTTTACTGACAGTAACATCTCCTTCTGACTAACTGATATCATCCTTGCTTTGGCTAACTTTTCAATTTCTTTACTTTTAGAAGTTAAGAATTGACCCACACCACCAGGACCAATACCAGCCTTTGCCAAAAACAACTCCCTGAGGACTTCGGTTCCAATATGTACTAACAAGTACTGATACCTAAAGGTGAATGTATCTGAAATCAAACAAACAAAGTTAGTCATACTATAAAAGCTTCACCCAAACATTTATTTCATAAACACATCATTAGAAGAAAAATAAGTCAAAACAAAACCATAAACATTTCATAGATGATGTTAGACAGCTATCTGACTAGCAGTAGTCTTTAAAAAAACATCCCAGTGTGGAAACAGGAAAAATTAAAAACAGTAATCCCTACATTCAAACATGGGCCAAATAATATTGATGCGAATAATGAAGATTTGCTAAGTTTCATGCATAGTAATGTATTTTATTTCAAATGGCAATAGTACTGAACAGAAAATCACCTACCAGGACCAGGATTTTGTTCAATCCCAGACATTATCAGAAGTATCCTAACAAATCTAACACATCCAATTATTTTCATCAATCTACTGAAATTGATTATTACCGCACCAGCCCCATGATCTGCAACAAACATACCCACCCTGCACCGATAGGTATTCAGGTCAACACCCATTGTTACTTCTGAAAACAAATACATCACTCATTTGATAATGTAATTCAAGTCAAGGTCTATTGTGTTAGGGTAAGTATCAATCTGCATTAGCTGTAAATCTTTTTCAAAGTATGAGGTATGGATGTCCTCAGGTAAACTGTGAAATTCAAAAGAAAGGAAATGATGGAATAACTGAATGATAAACTAGTAATAATATGTTTATTGATACAGTCAAACGCATTTTGGCTTATTTTGTACTGAGATCTGACAAAACGTAAGCAAACAACATCAATCCAACCGAATACCAACCTTACCTTACATGATTCGATACTCGATACTTTAAAATTGGAATCGATATCGAATTGGATAACAACGATTGTTGATATATCAATATCGGCGGAATCGATTACACCCCTTATTTAAATTGAAACAAAGCACAGAAGTTTAATTTAATCGTGAAAAATTGTGACAAAAAATGCAAAAGAAAAACCAAAGCATGCATTCTGAGCACCGGATGGAGACTCAGTCACTTGTTTTTGAACTCTTCAAGTTCAGATGTTGACAAAGATGTATTTGGGGAATAACCAATGACATTTCTGGATAGAATTTGGTTTCTAATGGGTAAACATACAAACACGTGAATGACAATATTGAAATCAATGCTCAAATGTATAAAACAGGTGATTGCCTTGTAAAAATCTTACAGAATGAGATTGTCATACTCATAATTCTTAGTTGCTTCGAAAGTGAGCACCCAAGCAAGCTTCCTGAAAGTTGTCGAAGCGTCGGACATGTCAAATTTCAAGCAAGTATTGAATTCCAACAATTTCGGGAAGCCTGCCCAAGGAAACAAATACGAAAGAGTACTTCCTGGTTACTCCTTCGGTCTTTCACTCGAAATACTAAGTTAGTTCCATGATCAAAATCGTCAAAATCTTCAAACATTTGAATAAAACATACTGGGATACTTTTTTCGAAAGGTTAAATCTGATTTATACATAAATACCTAACATGAACAGCAAAAATATCCCACAGCAAGCAATTCTTCCGGGTTGAGCTTCTCCTGAATGAAGGATGTGACAAGACGTTACGTCATCTCCGATTTGATTTACCGAAAAAAACTGAAAACAAATTCAGATTATTAAAATTTTTATAATTAATGATTTTTAAAGGATATAACTTAATGTTTGCTAAAGAATAGTGTTTAATGGGCTCATACACGAAATTTCGAGTTAATTCATTGATTTTGATGGAAGCAGGGTCAGTAATTTGACAGACCCTGATGGATTTTATGAAGATTTATACAATATGCTTGTATAGTGTTAGAGTTACTTCCCCTTGGAACCGAAAAGTCAGAATACCGAAAACAAATGATAACTTTATTATTAATGAATTTGAATTCGGTAACTTCAGTGTTATCATATAATAGTGTTTATTATGATCATATACGAAATTCTGATTGAATTCATAGATTTTTACGGAAGTTATTAGGATTTGCAAAATATGCAAGGATACTGCTGAGTGTTAGAGTTGCTTCCCTTCGAACCGAAAACAAACCAGAATACCGAAAACAAATGATATATTTATAATTAATGATTTTGAAAGGATATAACTTAATGTTTGCTAAAGAATAGTGTTTATTGGGCTCATACACGAAATTACGAGTTAATTCATTGATTTGTAAAACATGCTAGTTTAGTGATCAGTGTAGGAGTTGCTTCCCTTCCGTACCGAAAACAAATCAGAATACAGAAAACAAATGATAACTTTATTATTAAGGAATCTAGAATGACTGGATTTAATGTAGTTATAAAATATAGTTTATTACAATCATACACGAAATTCTGATTGAATACATTGATTTTTGCAGAACTTAAAGATTTTTAAAATATGCAAGTATGCTGTATGAGTTGCTTCCCATGCATATTAAAATACTTTCTAGGTATGCCTAGATTTATCCTTAATTGTTTTGGGTAACCGTATACCGAATAATAACGATTGCTTTGAATTGTTTACATAACTTAATAATTTAGACGGGCGCATCCTAATCGACTAATTTAATGATTACAAAGGTTAACCGGATTAACAGTTTGTTAGAGGTTGAAATTACTTACTTTATTACAATAAAAATTGATTGATAAGCATGGTTTTATAAGGTGATAATTTCGTTAAAGTGTCCTCATTATTTTAACGAATCAAGATTAAATGATTCGTCGCAAACAATGTCACCAGTTATGCTTTAATTGAAGGGTCATTCTTAGCTTAGCAGATGAGAAATTGCTTATTTATGCGCTTGACTGTACTTGACTGTACATGAGTGTGTGTCTTCTCCTAGGCACGAAGGTTCTGAGGAATTTGACAGAGTTTCACTTTGTTCTTACGCAAATGCATCAGACTCTGTGCCGTGTGTGTCAGATTCAAACTTACTGATAATTGGTAACTCAGTCATATTCCTAAGTTGAATGCACTTGCCATTGTCCCTGACCCCTTACAGCATGCCCTCTAGTGCAAAATGTTCTCTCACAAACTTGAATGCTCTTGTCGCTGTTCCACACCCCTACGTCTCATTTTGTACATGTATGAGTGAACAGTATTATCTCGATTTTCATGATCAATAAAGAGCATACTACGTCATTAATACGGGGGGAGGGGTATGACTACATTACGTTACCAAAATATTTTGAAAAAAAGTGTTTTTATTTTTGTATTTAGCGAGCCATTTCGATTATATTATAAACGGACCTTTATTAAGTACCGTAGCTAGAGGCCTCTTTCCAGTATGTAGTCATATCAGTTATACGGTACAATCTTGTAAAAAACATATCTACATTTAGATCTATATATCCCTTAATATACGTTTGGATAGCAAAGCAAAATTGGAAGTAGGTCTCACGCCCAGCAAGAAAGTTGAATTCTGTCAGGCAACACTGGAGCAAATTTGTTGCAGTTTGGCCCTTCTTTGATACTTTGCACGATAGTCTTTTCTGACGAAGGACCGTCTCCAATAGCCAATCAGAAGCCGTTTTACATTATTGTCGGCTTTAACGAAATTTGTCGTGTAAAGGTATTTATATTTCAATTTTTTAAAACAATAATGTCGTATTTTCGCTAGCATCAGGTTTAAATACATTTGACATACCAATCTTATGAGCTGTCAGTTTCACAGTTCGAATTATAATGAAATGACGCTGTATTTACAATTGTCATACATTTTCGCGACAATGTTTTTTACTTTTCTGAAATTTATTTTCGATTACAGTGTATATATGCAAAGTAGACATATCAGTGTAACATTCCAAGATGTTTGCAGTTCATAGAATTCAATTATAATTCTATTAATGTTGTTCAATGTTGAAAGGCTTATATCCTATAGCTAATACCGTCGGTTCCTTGTCAAGACATATTTCATTCGTTTCCGTAGCTTGGATGAGATTAGTCCTGTTAAAAAACTATAACTGAACATGATGATATTCTGAGAAACTGTATGAAGCTGATTGTAAAAGGAGAAATCCTCTGAGTGAAATAATGAACATATTTCCTCAAGTTATTTCCAATCTTAATTTTTGTATCTTTATATCTATTTTTGTTCATTTTAGTGCCGACTTTATGAGCTAACATGTCTCTGTCTGATAGAGAGTGGGATGATTTGAAATCTCTCTTAGACAAAGCTGTCAACAAATTTCTAGGATTTAGTGAACCGTCATTAGTGACAGCGGCCCTAAACTGCATTGACAAAGGTTATGATGAAAGGAAAACAGCAGGTTTGTAATTTTTCAACAAAAATATTCACCTGTCATAATGTTCAGGGCTTGTTTTCATGGCTAGGGTAAGGGGCCTTTCTTAAATTTGGGGAAATAATAACACCGTATTTTTGCAAAAGGGGAAGAAAAGACTTGATGCAAACTGAATTTTAGGGGAAATCTGCATCAATTTAAGGATTTTTCCTGAGGGGAAGACGCCTATAAATGGCCCTTGCCCTAGAAGGAAAAAAAGCCCTGATGTTTACTTTTGTTTGTACTATATGGTATGTTTTGGGTTTTAATATTCTAAAAGCAATTTGTATATGTGTCAGTTATTATGATTTAACAAAAAAATGATTGTGAGCTTAACCTAATTTTGCAAATTTGATGTCAACTTTTCATTTTTTGTTTCATCGATCTCGTACAATACAAATACAAGATATCTAGAAAATTGTCAGGGGCTTAAATTCTAGAAAGAATGTTACTCAACCTCTGAAACCTTCCTCTACTGACAGTGTTGCCAGCATAACAAAATAACTAATGTTGTTCCAGAATTAACTATTATTAAGATACGTTGACCAGGGTTTCCACTGCCATACGCCAGTTTCGCAAATGGAAAAATAAATCTTCAAGAGGTGAAAAAAAAAATCAAATTAAGCATACTTTTTTGTATCCTGGACCCTCCCCTCCATACTTGTTGCAGAAAAATATAACGTCCAGTGGAAACCTTGATTAACAGTAACTGTTGTTCTAGTTTATCCCCATTCAGTCTCTCTAATGTTTTCATATTGGATTTTAGATCAACTACAAGCTATACTGGATGAAAAGCAAGCTCCAAGGTTTGCAGAGAAACTGTTTGATGTCTGGGAAGATTACAGGTCCAGCAGTAAATCTCACAGAAGTAAACGTAGAAAGGTTAAAAAAATTACCTCGTTTCTTCTAACATCCCCAGTAAATACAGATCAGTCGGTCTTCAGAACTTTTTTGTGTAGGGCTCTGTCTCTCTCTTGGGGGACTGGAGGACGGGGGCAATTTCGCGTCATTTTCAGTTCAAGGTGGAATTCCGAAAAACCTAATTAGTACAACATAACCTGCTTAATATTTTATTTTTTTTCTCAAGTGGGGGAATTTTTACCAGAAATAGGGGGGAAAAGTATATTCCAGAGGTGGGTGAATGCTGCCGAATTTGGCCCAAAATTTGGGAGATTGAGAGCCTTATTGTTTTTGTATGTATTTTGTTTATGTTCAGAGATATGGTTCGTTTGAAAATGAATATATCAGGGCTCCACAAATTCACTCGTCTGCTCGTAATTATGAGTAGAAATTGACTCAGAATGAGTTGATATTGCTGTAGAATTGGTTAAAATTCTTAGCTGGTTGTCCTTTAGGACTAGTAGCCTGAAAAAAATGTCCAGTCCTGTATATCGATATGGGCATGAAAACAATCAAAACGATAAAAAAGGGTCTAGCATCAAAAAGGAGAAAAGCTTTAATAAAAAATAATGAAGGCTTTTCTTTTTCGTCTTCTCTGTGTACTAGTACGACCATGATTTTTTTCTAGACTTATGGGCAGACTAAATATTTGAAATTTTTTAGATAACTTTTTCATGCTTTTCTTAGTTTCAGGATGATCGGGATGACCGGGATGAGGGGCGTAAGAAAGCCAAAATGGATGAGATTCCCGAAACACCAGATGGGCCGAGCCCAGGGCAACTTACTGAAGAAAAGGTAAGCCTTTAACTGATTAATTATTTGCGTCTGAAATATTGAGAATTAATTATTTTTCCAAATCCCAAGGTTCTACCTGTTGTGTGGATTTGATTTTTGTAAACTTGTTCATTTTATGTTGAATTTTTGTTGGTGGTTATCTATTTACTCTCCTTAAATTACAGGAATTTATAGTTTTGGATGACCATTTTCAAAAAACTTAAATAACACATTGATTCCGTATTGGCTGTGAAGAAAATCGATTGATAATGCGCATTATTCACTCTGTCGTTTTGTGATTTTTTTTTTTGTTTTAGATCAAAGAAATGATGATGAACGCTCAGAAAGTGATCCAGCAGAGAAAAGCTCAGATGGCAGTCAACTTACCTTCTGCTCCAATGCCTTCACAGAACACAGCAGTATGTATAATGATATGATTCAGAGGCCTACATCAGTGTTCCCACTCGCGTAAAATCTTACGTAAATCCCGCAATATAATTGGAAATCACGCAACACATTTTGATCTGGTGCGAGATCGTATGTAGGAATATGTTTAGGGACTAATTGCCCATTTTCGGGAAACGCCCATTATGACGTATGTGGTAAGCATACCCCCAATTTCAGAAATGAGTGGGAAAACTGCTGCATGGTGAAGTGGTATGGTATTTGACTAGTAACTGCTAGCCCATTACCACTGTGTTTGAAACCCAGCTGATACCAAATTTTACAAATGAGAAAGCTATCCAGCTAGTTGATGGAAGGTTGATGGTTCTTCCCAGGTGTGTGCCTGGGGTCTTCTTTCACAGTTGAAACTGGATAATTTGCCAAATGATTCTGCCTAATAAGCAATGTCAAGAATATACCAAGGTTTTATGGATACTGTATTTTTTTATGTGACTTATTGTCACTGGGGTTTAACGCCATTTTTCAACAGTTTTTCAGTTATACACCGCGACTGGTTCACTTAAGAACTTAAGAATTTTAGGGAAATAGTTTAACAAAGGTTGTTTTAGTGAATGTAGAACTCAGCTTAAGCAACTGAGAATTCTTTATCAGTGTTAGCTGAACATGTGGTCGAATAATTACAATGAATTCATCATCTTTGTGTTTCATATACAGGCACAGAAGTTCATGACAGATGCCCAGGACAAGGCTAAGAGGGCAAGTGAATTAGAAGCCCAGATTCAAGCTAAGATTGCTAGTCTCGCCGGACTTCCAGCTCCAATGAAGGGTATGCCACCTGTAAAATCCATGGATAGAAATCTGGAACCTCAGGCGTAAGTACATTACTCCCATTTTCATAGGAATTTACCTCACTCTGACCTATTCTCAAACACTTTCAAGTTGGAGCATTTGAGTGGTTATTTCTGAGCTGAGTCTAAGAATTGACCAATGGTAATACTGCAATCTGGGTTTATCTCAAAATTATTCAGATTTCTTAAGATGTAGAATTGTGGTGTTAATTTCTTTGGACATTGAAAAGTGATTGTTTCCTTCTAATTCGACCTTTTAAAAGTGTAACTTTAACTTCAATAGTGTAACTCTACTTTCTGATTCAAGATCTAATCATAATAAATATATGTGAACTTGAAGCAGTCAGATTGAATTTGTTTTGATGTGCGTAAATAAAACTGTTTCGCAGTCACTTTCCTGTACATCTACCTGATTTGTATTTATATTTTGTTTATTTTAGAGAACCTTGACAATTGATCATATTTACAGACTATGACATTTTTATAATGTTCTTTTTCAGGAAATCAGTACCAATGAACAAGTAAGTATACACTATCTTAAAGAAATTAATATGTCTCAGGGCTCTTGGTTCAAACTAATCTTTCTGTGTACAATAAAACCTCACTCTGTGATCAATTCAAACTACCTTGTTATAATGACCTTATAATAACTTTGGACTGGCCTTCAATAACTCCCATTAATTTAACTTGATAATGAGACCACCTCATTTTAATGACCAATGTTTTGAGTCCGAAGATGGCTTCAATATTGGGGTTTTACTGTATTGATGAAATATACAGTTGGCCCTTTTTCTTTAAATAAACAAAAAAAATATAGTTTCTCTGTTATTGATGTTTATTGTTGTTTTTTTTATTCAGGCCCACTCCATTGATTCTCGATAGCGAAGGACGTACCATTGACGCAAAAACTGGTTTGGCAATTACGTTGACTCACCATGCACCTACACTCAAGGTATACCATATTGTGGGGTGCAAATCTGAGATTATTAGACTAAAGCCTTTGATTGGTTGATTGTATGCATGCTTTTTGAATTGACCAATGTCAAGTTTGCATTCTAAGACTTGTTTCTGTACAAAGGTTCTGATTGGTTGATTGTATTCATGCTTTTTGAATTGACCAATGACAAGTTTGCATTCTAAGACTTGTTTCTGTACAAAGGTTCTGATTGGATGATTCTATGCATACTTTTAGAATCGACCAATGGCAAGTCTGCATTTTAAGACACTCAAGACTTATGATGTACTCAGAAGGTACTCTTAATTTACTTTAATTTACATATGAATGATAAACCAGCTTTGAGAAGAGGCCTTTGTAGGTCTAGTGGTTCCTGTCTCTGACTAGTAATCACCAGCCTCTTACCGCTGTAAGGGACTTAATTCCACTGCGTGGAAACTGTTTTATCAATTAACGTTTTTTTTTCATGACAGGCCAACATCAGAGCCAAAAGAAGGGAACAATTTAAAGGACTTATCGATGCTCCCCCTGAGGAAATTAGTGGCACAAAATTCTTCGACCCAAGAGTAAAGTAGGTTTCTTACGTTGTTTTCAATTATTGTTTTAGAATATGTACCAAAGGGTCAAATTTACTCTAACATTAGGAGGAAATTGTGTTGACTCTTCAAATTATCATCAGCTATGGGTCATTTTTTACCCTCAACTTTTGATGTTTAGTGAAAACCCTGTTAGCTGAAGTCAATTAATTATCCCCATAATGAAGTCAATTAATTATTCCTGCATATTTCCCCTTTTTGTAATAATTATCATACATATAATCTTCGTACTAAAGATTGTCGTACTGTAGGATTATACTAGTTGTTAGTCTGTTATAATCAACTTCTCAATACTTTCAGTTTACAGGCAGCTCAGAGACCCAAAAGAGGGTTCAGATTTCACGAGAGAGGAAAATTTGAACACCTAGCTCAAAGATTAAGGACCAAGGTAGGTTTCAATTATTGCCATTATGAGTGATTATTTTTATTACTGGGCTTTGATATATCTTGTATCAAAAAATGAATATCAATTTCAACTTATAAAATGTCAGATTAACGTTAGTACAGAAGATTTAAGATGACTGAACCCTTTGCCTTGTAGGCATTTCTTGGACCAGGGATTTCCCTGATGCAGGTTTCTTGCGTCCCTGACGCGATATTCAGCGGAGGGACTCGCATTGAGAGTGACCACCGCATCCTAGGGACCCCTTCCGACTCAGAATTTGCCCTTGGCATCTGTGTGGTACCCCAAAGAATCCCAAGGGACTCCTAATATGTTGCAGATGGGAGTCCTGGGGACCCTCGGGTGAAAAATCTAAGGGAAAACCCTGTTGGACGTTTCCAAATATCAAAGCAAATGTACTATAATAAAAAATGACTGGCTGTTCCATTTTACCTATTTTGACCTTGACCTTTAAGCTGATTAATAAGGGTTAGGGTTCTATTTGAGTGAGAGGCCATTAGTGGTAAAGGGATGAAGTGCTGATAAATAGGCAAATGAGCCATTAAGTTTCTAGCTTAGAACTATGTATTTTAAGCAAATTGTAATTGGCCTTGGGAGTGTTTGAACCAGTCTTTCAGCCGGTGATCGGTTTTTAATGAGGACCCTGCATATTTATTATTTCCATATTACAGGCACAACTTGATAGGTTACAGAGTGAAATCAGTCATGCTGCGAAGAAAACAGGAATTGCATCCGCAGCAAAACTTGCTACAATTGTGCCAAAAAAGGAGCTGGTATGTATATTATTTGAACGGTAGACTCTCGTTATATTTGACTCTTGAAGAATTGTGCTGGACTGGAGAAATGACACGAAACATTTTCTCCTTTAAATTGCTACAAAACAAACCTTTTTTTGTCCCCTTTCACTCTTAATCTTCTACTGTAAATATTAGAGGTGAAACGATTAATTGCGAACCGCGATTTTTCATGCTCGATTCGATTCGATTCGATTCAATGACGGCAATTTCGATTCGATTTTTTTTTGGTAATGCCTACTTTCATTTTCCGTAGTATGCGAGTCAAAATGACTGAAATCTAATGAGATCAGCATTCTTCTCGTGTCGTCAGGCTCTTTTCGCTCCATGTATTACGTTCCGAAAACGTTAACTAAATCCCAGTTGTCTAGGCGCTTTCTTCATACCACACAGAGTAGTTTCAAGCGTCCGTAAACTAGTGGGATAGCTATTTTATTCTTGTCCTATTTAATTCCTTTTAAAATCGAAAATCGAATCGAATCGAAATTTTTTGAATCGTTTCACCTCTAGTAAATATCAATATTTTTTTAAACGTGTATTCGTAATTGATAGACGGGAAAAAAGCATTGATATATCGATATCGTTTGATTTGATGACAAACGTGGTGGCATTAGTTTTATGCAGGGCTTTTTTTCACTGGTAGGGGAAGGGGCCTTTCTAAGATTCGGGGAAAAAAATAACACGAAGGTTTGCGAAAGCGGAAGAAAAAACTTGATGTGAACTGAATTTTAGGGGAAAACTACATGATTTTAAAGATTTTTCCTGAGGGGAAGACGCCTATAAAGGGCCTCTGCTGTAGAAGGGATAAAAAACCTGTTATGGGTGGCCATTGAGCCGGATTTCACTCCATGCTGTTACTGATTTCTTCATGGTTTTCTTACAGAATGAAGGAGAGATACCAGATATTGAATGGTGGGATGCTTATATAATTCGAACTGCTGATTCGTAAGTAAACTTTATTACGATGGTAGAACCTGTGAACAATGGCCACCAATCGGAAAGAGGAAATGTGGCATTTGTATACAGTTGGTTCTTATTTAATTTAGTGTATTTAGTATGGTAATTCTGGTTGATTTGGTGTTGCAATTTCGCAATCGAAAGAAATTGATGATTTCAGAGGAAAAAGATGAAATATTTGCTTATTTGTTTTGAATTCGATGAAGTGCCTATTGGTTATGTGTAGTATACTGTATTTGCTATCTGTAGACGCCAGTTATTAGAAATTTTAGTGATTTCTGAAAAAGTAACGTTAAACAAACTTGGTTCAGAATCTGTCATTTTGAAAGTTGTACCCTTTGTATATGAATATATATATGTATTTTTGGTTCATATGGCCATTTTAGGCCTAATGTACCACCATTATACACCATCACTTCGAGGTGCTAGCCCCTTATAGTTGCAGGTTTTTTATGCCATTTTTGGGTCTGGTAATTGGCCCTGTTCCCCTGGTAAAAAAGTATATATTTTTCCCCATTGAAATAGAAAACTTCCCCATAAATGAAAAACCTAGAGAATATTCTATCATCATATATAAAACTACTTTTTCCATGGAATTAATCATGCAAAATCTTGTGTTAAGTGCTTGGTTGAATGAAGAATAGTTTAGACATAACTTTGTGTTTAGTTCATTAATGAATGTAAGTTTTTATTAATTCCCAAATTTGATGCTTCATGATGCAAATTTCACCTATCAAAGGGACCCGATACCTGCTCCCTAAAAACCATAAAAAAGGGCTGGGTTGTATGTAAGCATAGTTTGAAGACATGACTGTGGATTACAAGTATGGTGTAGCTAACTGTAGTACAATGCCGTAAATTGATATTTAATGGCCTGTTACCGCAATAAAACAACAAATTTGTTATTAAAATGTTTTGAGAAAAAAATGATTAGGAATATTGAACTATGATTGCGAATGTGACTTTCATGACAATTTCTACTTTTTGTCTTATGGGTGCTGATAGGTATGAGTCATTAGAAGATAACACAGATCTCAGATCCCGACTTGAAGGTATCACCCATCTGGTTGAGCATCCAATACAGATGAAACCTCCAGGTTGGTGTACAACGTTTATGGTGCAACCTCTCCAAAATAACACCCTTTGGGAGAAGCAATATTATGTTGTTGTTGAGAGGTTGTTGCTCTTGCTGTTGAGAAGTTGTTGCTCTAGTGAGATCAAATTTATAGTTAAATTGTACAGTGAGAAAAATTATGCTGTTGTTGAATGGAGATTGTTGCTCAAAAGAGGGCCATTCTGGAGAGGTTGCACTGTTTATAACAATAGCAATTTGTTCAGTGTATGTGCGTGCGTCCGTCCAAATTATGCTTGTCTGAACCATTACTGTGTCATAAGATGAGCATTTTAAAATAAATTGGCACAAATGTTCAAAACTGTTAAATCCATGTATGTAGCTTAATGGTCAAGGTCACACACAGGTCAAATCTCAAAACAGCCTCTGGACCATTACAATACAACTTCTTCATCTCTTGACAAAAAGTGGGCTTGTCATGGCTTCATATCTTAGCTTACAGTATCATCAGTTTTTGTGGATAAGCTACAAATAAGTAAACTAAAGAAAACCTTGGGAATATAACATTAAAATTACAGTAAAACCTCACTTAGCAGCCACCTCAAATTGAAGACCATCTCATGATTATCACGACTTATTTTCTAACTTTACACCGAGTGTTTAACACTATTTTACTACATGTCAACCTGATAATAAGACCACCTCAGTATTTATACTCCTTTTTTTGGTCCCAGTAGGTGTCTTTATACTGAGGGTTTACTGTATTTGCTGTTTGAGATGCTTAGTATGTACGGATCTATTTGTAGCGATCATTTCATAAATTAACCCTTTGCCTCATTATACTGCATTTCCCTGAAGCAGACGACTTTTGAAAACATTTTGGCAAAAGAAGCCATCACTTGTAATGAGTAATGGCTTCTTTTGCCAAAATGTTTTCTTACCCAATTTTTCTGAAATAAATGGATGTTTTGTATATTAGCTTTGAATTTAGGAGAGTCCAAATTATGCTTATGAGGTAGAGGGTTAACAATGTCACACAGACTTAAGGAACTAATTGAGAATTTCTACGCTAGCTAACATTTTTGTGTATATTTGCGATTTTCAGCGGAACCCGAAAAAGAACCAGTTATACCTGTATACCTGACTGCTGAGGAGCGCAAAAAATTGCGGCGACAAAACCGACAAGAAACTCAGAAGGAACTCCAGGAGAAGATACGACTGGGTCTCGCGCCACCAATGGAACCGAAAGGTAAATGTCAAGGTCGTGTTGTCAGAATGCACAAAATTCACACGTCCGGTAAATGAGTCGAGGCCTGTAAGTAGGAGTTTTAGGAATGAACTGGTGAAAATCTTCTCGCTTTTTTAAATATCCTTTTTTTTACCCTAGGGGTCATTTCTAAAAAATCCCTAAATCTGGGGAATTATTTTAGGTTGTAGGGGTGTATATACCCACCATAGCTCAAAGAAATCTCAGCATGAAGTAAACATTTCCCATTGTTGTGATCTTGTTTCATGGAAGTAAAATTATTCAGCATCCACAGATCTGTTCTAGACTAGTTTTTGTTCTTTCTGTTTAAGAAAGCACAATTTCATTGGTTGTTAAATAATAGTCATCCAATGAATAAGCCTGTTATATAATCTTTCATTGGTTGTAAAATAAAAGTCATCCAATGAATAGGCCTGTTATATAATCTTTCATTGGTTGTAAAATAAAAGTCATCCAATGAATGGGCTTGTTATATAATCTTTCATTGGTTGTAAAATAAAAGTCATCCAATGAATAGGCTTGTTATATAATCTTTCATTGGTTGTAAAATAAAAGTCATCCAATGAATAGGCTTGTTATATAATCTTTCATTGGTTGTAAAATAAAAGTCATCCAATGAATGGGTTTTTTATATAATCTTTCATTAGTTGTGAAATAAGTCATTTAATATATTGGCTTGTTATATAATCCTAGTTTTTAGGGATTTTCTTGCAATAAGTTGTGACATGTTTGTTTTTATGACATTTTATTTCAGTGCGTATGGCAAATTTAATGAGAGTCTTGGGTTCAGAGGCTGTTCAAGACCCTACAAAGGTTGAAGCTCACGTTCGTGCACAGATGGCCAAAAGACAGAAGTATGAAATTTTTAATTAATTTTTATTTTTTTATATCTTTATATATATATTTACTTTTAAATGTCCTTTAAATTTTCTGCTCTCTTATATTGAACTGTTTCCATCCAATCTTAGTAAATATATCAATATGTGGCTATATTAATTTTCTTAGCAATACCCATGCCTAGGGCCGAGGTTACAAGACTTGAGATCAGTCTACAAACTCAAATCTCATTTTCGTCCTCAACCTATTGCAGATCCATGTTTGTTCATTATACTTGCTTTAGCAAGTCCTTTGATCAGTTTGCTAAATAGTGCTGGAAAATTATATAGTTAACGTAAGAATACTAAGGATTAGCTTTGAGATCGATCTCAAGTTTTATAACCTAGGACCCTATTCACTCAGATCATTCATGTGTTCAAGTTGGCGGGTACTGGTACTTATGGAGAACAAGGTTAGGACTGGTTCAGAATGACCTTGACCTCATTTTATTCCAGGGCTCACGAAGAAGCCAATGCCGCACGTAAATTAACGAAGGATCAAAGACGTGAAAAAAAGATAAATAAAATTAAGGAAGACACATCATTAGGTGTTCATGTGTCTGTGTACAGGTAAATACTGTTACTCGATCTCTTTTATTTAAAGATATCAATACAACACTTTTAATACTTGATTATCATGACAAGGTGCAATTGCTAGACAAGGGACATTATTCTGAAAGCTATAATTTTGGAGCTATGCCCCTTTTTTACCTTATCATGTTCAAACTCAAGATCTCAAATGTGGCCCCTGTTGCGAACATGTAAAACAGATAAGCGTTTGGGCCACTCTGTGTATGTTCTTCTTATATTTAATGTTTTAAACATATTTTTTTTCAGAGTGAATGATTTAAGTAATCCAGCCAAAAAATTCAAAGTAGAAACAAACGCTAATCAGTTATATATGACGGGCATTGTTGTTCTGTTTAAAGACTGTAATATTGTCGTAGTGGAGGGAGGGCCGAAACAGCAAAGAAAATTCCGTCGTTTGATGATGCATAGAATCAAATGGGGAGAGGACAGACAAAGAAAGAAAAAAGATGGTAAATTAAATCTGTGTAACCTCTCATATCCAGACCCCTCTAATTTGGACCCCTTTAATCAGGAAATCATCTTTTATAAAAAGACCGTTTAAATCTAGAAATTAATTTAACCCAAATGAATTTGTCAGTCTAAATTTTCTTTTTCATTTATTTTCTTCAAAACATTTTCTGTTCTTTTCTTCAAAACATTTTTTATTTTTTTTTAGTACGGTAACAACTACAGCCCATTCTAATGCAGACACCCATTTATCTTAGTTTCTGTAGAAAGTTGTCTCAAAATCAAATACTGTTTTTATATTCTCACGTTAAATGAATAAAATGATCAGTTGTCGTCATGTTCTGTGTTTGTTTCAGATGATGATGACGCTGATGAATCAGAAAATACAAATAAATGTGTTCTTGTTTGGGAGGTAAGTACAGGATCTCGTGGTACCAAATACTCCATGATGAACACCCCACTGGACGTAACATTTTGCTGGGGGGGCATTCATTGTAGATAATAATGTAATGTCGTTTGCATTGACTGGCAGGAACCAATGGGCTTAACCCCCCCCCCCCCCCGGAAACAATACGTCTTCATTTTGGACCATAATTAGAGAAGTACCAAGTTAATAAGGAAACATTTAAACATATAAGCTACTGGAAAGATACCTTGATACTGTGTGTGTGATTTAAGCTTAAGCTAATTTAAGTTTATTTATACTTCAGGGAACATGTAAAACACGCGCATTCGGAGAAATGAAATTCAAAGTGTGCCCCACAGAAGCGTTCGCTCGTGAACAGTTCAGAAAACATAACGTCGAGTCTTACTGGGACCTTAGCTTTAATGGCGCAGTACTCGAAACAGCGGGGGAGGAAGTCTGATGGAATGTCAATAATGGGATTGGAACATGTTTGGGTGGATTTGAAGAAATCAGGCATGAAAATCGTTTTTTTTGCTAAGTGCCGTTATTCAAGCGTAAACTGAAGATGAAGACTGGTATATCCATTGTGGTTTTGCGGAGAAGGTTGAAGTTTACTGAAAGCCACCAGTTTAAGTTTATTGTTTTTGTCTCGACATATTTTGAAACTGTTGTTAAGGAGTCTGAAGTACTGGTTGCCCTACTGGGAAGGAGAAAGCAGTCACCTGTCCTGAAAAAATTTGCAATAATACAGAATGGTAATGTCTCTGAAGTATTGATCATTGATTGGTTGTCTCTGGAGTATTTTGTCCTTTTACACGATTTATTCCTTTTGTGTTTCCCTTTAGTTAAATGAGCGTTACTTGACCATTAGTCGTTGATGCACATTTAAACAAACAAATGAGCGAGCTAGCAAACAAGTAAACAAACAAACAAGAAAGCAAGCTAAAACCTGACCGAACAAACTCACAAACAAACAAACAAACAAGCAAACAAACAGTATTCTGTTAAATTTAAAAGAGACTGACCAGTCTTCAGGATGAATTCATGATATGATTCTTTGATAATCAAGCTTATCAGTGAATGAATACTCTATAAGACTGACATTATCATTGAAAAATTGTTGGTTTGCGATTATGCAACTCAAAAAAAATTCCCCGATTTTTTTTATTTTTGTCTTTCATTCTATTTGCTTACATAAAAATTATGTTAATAAAACAATAATGCCTACCTACCTACCGTTAAAAAGTTGGGTCATGTGACCACAAACGAACATTTTTTTAAGGTTAGTCTGATGTATGGTTTATGTATTGAGTTGAGAACCTTGACCTACCAGATTCTTTGTTAATTGTAAGGCTAGAGGAAAAATAAAAATATTCATGTTTACAGTTACTTGATAAAAAAAATGGGGGAGATATGTCGCAGGAAACTTTTCTCGTTATTTTTCTGGACATATCTTTTGTAATTTGGAGGTGCAAGTCATCTCAACATAGTTTCTTGCCTTGTATTTTGCTGTAAAAAACTTACAGTTGGGGCCAACAAGATGGGGGGATGTGGGCGGATAACCGGAAATGCCGCTATTTTCTTTTTTCTGACTTAAAGGTATCCACAATCAACAATGCAAACCTTTTCTTCTTTATGTGGCAAGTATCTGTGTACGTTTTTTTTTCTCAGTCTCAAAGTTGTATATTTTTGTTCATACTGATATGTCAGTATGTATGTAATGAAGATATGTTACAATTATATTTGAAACAAAAATCTGATAAATAATAAAAATAACAAAAATCTGGATTTTTTTTTTTTATTAATTTCAATATTTTATTCTTCAGGAATTTTTCATCATATTTCTTCCGTTTTATTCTTCGAAAGAATGTCAATGAAATTCAGTAACACTGTTAAATATTGTAACAATATGAACAATAGATACGAAATGTTTTTAAAATTACATTAAATGGTTCAGTGTAATAATACTCTTACAAATAAATAAAAAAATTATGTGAAAAAGACCACTTAACACAGAAATGATTCGCAAAAAAAAAATAAAAAAAAACATGCAAAAAACTGACGATTTTACAGATCTTTAATAAAAACATAAACAACTAGATTTATACATCACTGTTTAAAGAGAAATAAATTGGTTGTAAAAACAAAGAAATTTTCACACAAAATTCTAATTAGATTTTATTGATTTAAAGATAGCAAAATTTTCAAACCAGAATTGCAAGTACCAGTAAATTGAAACGATTTTGTAACTAAAAAATGTTTACTAATCACAGAATAAATATCACAATTTGTATTAGAATTATTTCAATTGTATTAAAAATAAAGAAGCATAGAATGTACAAAAAATATCACAAATATCAATGATCATAATGATGAAGGTGTAAATGAAAATGAAACAGAAAGGAACCAGTCTATAAATGAAGCCTTATCATTGGTCAATTTAAATTCACTTTCCTGAAACAACCAATCAGATGCTTCCATTTTCAGACTGGTCTCCAATCTTTTAATAATAACCCTCTAAATAAAATATGTAGACACAGTCTGGACGGACTTGTTCAGCATACAAAACCTTTGTAAAATCATCACAATACCTGATGTAGGGACACAAAACATAACAAAATATTCAACAAATGTGAATTACACCAAAAAGTACAAAAATGCACAAAAATACATGTTTTTTTACACAAGACATTAACATCAAAATGCATGATTTATAAAATAATTAATGTAATAATCTCAAATAACTTTTATCTGTAAGTCTTACAAACAATTAAATATACAAAAGCACTTTATCTTAAGTCAGTAGTCAGTGGGCCTACGATAGGATACATAAAAACATCTATAACAACAGCTATTCAATAGTTGTACAATCAAACCTGTGAACAAAGGCCACCCTTGGGAAAGACAAAATGTGGTCTTTATTGACAGATGGCTTTTATTCAAAGGTAAGTCTGTTCTAAATAATCAGTGACAGTTTTTTTTAAGAATGGCCTTTATTCACAGGGTGGTCTTTATACAGAGGTGGCCGCAAATACGGGTTTGACTGTACTTTGCATGAGAGATTAAATTGAACGTTTTTTTTTTCAGCCATTTTTGTGTCAGTATTTCTTGCACTATGTACAACAGCACAGATTTACACACTTAAAGCGTAGTGAAATCTACATTTACAAAATAAATAAATAAACATTAGAGGTAAAAATTGCACTAATATAAAACAGTAATTGAGCACTGTACTGAATACATCAATAAAAAACTGAACTTACAATGGTTAAAACTTTTACAATTACATCATTATACAGAGAAACCTGAGTTAACCGTCACCTGTTTACAACAACCAATCATTCACCACAGTCAGTGTGTCCACAATATACATTATTTGATAAAACAGATAAACCTGAGACCAACAAGACCATCTGAGCATAATGGCCATTCATGATTCTCCTTTGTCTTTGGTGACCTTTGTTGGTGACCTTTACTACTAAACTTTGTTGACCTTTGCTGGTGGCCTTTGTTGGTAACCTTTACTGATGACCTTTGTTGGTGACCTTTGTGACATTTTCTGATGACCTTTGTTCGTGACATTTGCTGATGGCCATTGTTGTTGACCTTTGTTCGTGACATTTGCTGGTGAACTTTGTTTGTAACATTTTCTGGTGACCTTTGTTTGTGACATTTGCTGATGACCTTTGTTGCTGACCTTTGTTCACAGGTTTGTATGTCCAACACCTAAGAAGTATGACTGACCACTCAGTACAGTGAAACCTGTAAACTAAGGCCATCAAACAGAGAGAAGAGATATGGCCTTAATACACAACAGACCTGTTTAAAGAGATTCACTGTATCAATAATAGATGGATCAAAGAGTGGCCATAGTAAACAGTGTGACCTTTATTCAAACTTGAACCAGTCTATTAAGGTATATTAATAAATATTGACTTTATGCAAACCTAATTTATATATATACTGTAATAGACTGGCCGTTCTGCTATAAATGTTCACATTTATTAAAAGCTAGAACCAGTCTTATTACAGTGTATCTATAAATAATGACCTTTATTCAAAACTATAACCAGTCTACTACAGTTTAACAATAAATGTGCACTACAGAGAGGCTATTGTACACATGGTGACTGTTACCTTAAGTTTGACTACACAAACAAAGGGTTCTCATAGTTTCCATACACACAGGTTCACCAGATATAAAAAGAACAGATTCTGGAAACCAGTCTAAGAATTCAGTTCAGTGATTGGCCATTTTTAAAATGAAGTTAGTCAACAGCCAATCAGATTCCTCCATTTCCAGACTGGTAACCTATCACACATTTATATCCTTAGATCTAAAAACAAATAACATTCAAACAAGTCATTATAAAAAAATAAACGAAAACAGCACTAGAAGGTAGTTCCTGCATTTACAGAAGACAAAAGCACTGAAATTCATTATGGCTAATATCTTGATTGATAAGGCCAGAAAAAATAGCCTTGTTTATGGTCCCTTGTGAAATAAATTAAGGTATACCTATACCTATCCTGATCTATGATTTATCTCCAAATATTACAAAACTTCAGGGACAGTGTTAAAATATAGTATCTTATTAGACTTTAAGTGCTCGCTGTGGTGTCTGGTTGTTACTGCAAAGAACAGACTTTACTCTCAGACGAAGAACCAACACTTCGACTTCCAAGTTTAGTTTTCTTTTTCTGAACTTTGGTGAG
Organism: Lutraria rhynchaena; assembly: GCA_008271625.1. NCBI lineage: Eukaryota > Metazoa > Mollusca > Bivalvia > Venerida > Mactridae > Lutraria > Lutraria rhynchaena. The sequence goes on from VIBL01000030.1 coordinate 1,375,348, forward strand.
TTGTTCCTGAAATCAATCATTAGTACTGAGAATACATTTTTCAAGTTTTAAGACTATTGTTTGACAGTATTTCAGTTAATTACTCGGCGTGTCCATACCACTTAACTCTGAAGTCATTTTTTGGTAATACGGCAAGCAAAGTTTACAAACAAGCCGTTCAATTCAAAATCTTTAACTTCACGCAAGTTCTTTATTTATATATCAAATACGAACAAATAAAGTGGAGGCCAAAAGTGTGGACTACGCATGTAATGAAATGTTTTTTTGATAGATGAACAGTTTCAACCTGAAAACGGGAAAACTTTTGCCAAACAAAATTTCGTAAAAAATTACAGAGGTCCACAAATTTTTGTCCACATACAAGCTTAGGCCATTCTGTTTTTTTTTATTTTGTTCAGAATCAATCTCATTTTGCAAAACCTAGCTACCTATTCAAGAAAACACACCCACTTATTTTGAAAAAAATAATTCTCCTGACTTTAACAGAAACATCATATTAAACATATTAAAAAGAACAACAGTCAACTGACTAGTTTAAACTCAGAACATAGAAATATAACACTTCAGATTCTGATTTTGTGAGTCACTGTATCCTACACTAGAATACCAACGAACGATTTAAGAATTAAAAAATCACAATCAAAAATAAAAATCTACATAAAACATGATTTGCAAACTACAGCCATTAGTCTTGAAAGCTGTAGAATTCAATCAAGAAACGGTGAACTTGAATAACATGGTGTTTTTTTTTTTTTGTTGTTTTTGGCTGATGGACCTCAAAACCTAAGCGTACACGGACGCTTAACAAAATAACAAAACAGAATGACCTTACCTGGAGTGACTGCATGATTCTCTGATTGTCTTTAAGCTGTGATGTCTGTGACATCAATTCTTGTTTCAACATTTCAATCTGACTCTGTAAGCCCTTTTCTCTTTCCTACAAATGAATACGAAAGTGTCTCAAAATCGATAAAGGATTACGGGTATGTTCTCCAGGGTCTAATATCCCACCAACAGCCTGGGTCATCAGGCAACTTTTCCATCTTTGTCGGGAGGACGACCCCAGGCATACACCTGGGTAGAACCACCAACCTTCGATAAGCTAGCTGGTCAGCTTGCCTGCATGTGAAATTTGGTCCCAGGTGAGATTCAAACTCACAGCGGTGAGGGGCCACGGAGACAATGACGAATTTTTTCAAAATGAAGAATATAGTTGATCATAAAGAGGAAAAGTCAAAACTGAATTATTGCTAAACCAATCAAACTATAAAATACCATAAAGGAAAATAATTTATACAAAATATAAATTTATTTGGAGATCAGTTTGTACTAAATAATAATGGTTTCTCAAAGAATGGCCTTTATTCACTAAGTGGCCTTCACTCGGAGATGGCCTCGAACACAGGTTAGACTGTGTATGTATATGGGGCCTCCTTTGAGGTCGAGGGATTACGGTCTTTTGATTATAACTGCTACAGAAATTTACCAAGGCTCTTTGTTCTGCTTCAAGTCTAATCTGTTCTTGGCTGCGTAAATGTTCACACTCAAGTTGACGTAATCGTTGTTCAGCCAACCTCTTCTCTTCTCGGGTCATATGCAGTTCACCCTACAACAAAGATAACGTCAATGTATTATATACACATACAGTCAAACCTGTGAACAAAGGCCATCTTTGGGAAAGACAAAATGTGGCCTTTATTGACAGATGACCTTTATTTGGAGGTCATATTGTTATAAATAATCAATAGTGTTTTTCAGTAAATGGCCTTTATTCACAGGGTGGTCTTTATTTGGAGGTGTCTGCAAATGCAGGTTTTACTGTATTTTCAGTCTTACAGTATTTCAGAAATTTGAGATTGCTTAAGCAATGCCCCTAGGGTCAAAATTGGCCTCATCGTGAGGATCAGTTGTTTTACATAGATTATACGGGAAACCTTTAAAAATAGTTCTAGCCAAAATCATATTGTGTTGCGAATATTTGGAAGTACACGCCCACCAGTAAGGCCTCTTCTCGTCGTTTCACGGTGACATCTGACACAAAACCGCGCGCTGACAGCTGCTCTTTTAGCGCCATGTCTTGACTGAAACATAATAAAATCAACATGCAAAGAAAAAAATCTATAGAAATACATATAGATAGCAAAACTTTTTTGAGTAACCCTTTGCCTCATAATATCTCATTTCCCAACGTTTGAAGCAGATGACTTTTGAAAACATTGCGGCAAATGAAGCCATTGCTTATAATAAATAATGGCTTCTTTTGCCACAATGCTTTCCACTCTGCCTGAGAGAAATAACCCAAAATATGCTTATGAGGCAGAATTAAAAAATTGTTTGAATACAATCTTTTTAGCGCCGAGATATAATTCAGATAAAATTGAAAACATCATCTAGAAAAAAAAAACAATGAAGACAAAAAATTTTTGGCAATTTTCTAGATTGCATACTAACCAGTACCAACTAACTCATCCACAGGGAACCAGCAACTTCTACATATTTGGAGGAAAATAGACATTGTTGTCAAATTTTCATGAAATAGTATAACCTGCCGGAATTGAAATTTGATTCAAGATTGCTAGGCTACAAGTCCAGCACACTAACCACTGGACCACAAACACGGCCAAGCAATTATCATTAAAGAATAAGCATGTATAAAAACTGATTGTACCCAGGGAGTCCTCGCGTTTGTCGAAATCTGTTATGCGCCCACTGGGCACCACTGACGGCACTTTTAGCTCGATGAGACGTCTGACTTGTAGAATAACGGCGGGACTGCTTCATGCTAACTGGCATAAGGGTCTTAGAACGACTGAAAAATTAAGTTGCTTAAACTAACAATCTAAAAATATATTGAACAAAATTTCTAAGCAGCCACCAAGGTTTTTGGAAAATTGGAAGATAAACGTGTGTTTTGTCAAAATTTAACAATCAGTGGCCATACAGAATTTTGTTTAATTTCTATAAAATGTGTTTTAACTACAGCAACAAATTGTTCATTGCATAAAAACATAAGAAGGCCCAGTTTTGGCTGGGGCCTTCCTCTACTGTTAAAGTTGAAAAAGTTGCCATATGACATTGGCTGTGGGTGTGTTGTTAAGCCCAGAGAAAAACACACAATAAAACTCCACATAAAATTATGTCAGGCTTTCAACACCACACTAAAAATGAACAATGTCATACAAACGTAAAGTTTCAATTACTTCATAATTCCGCAGTCTTTAGGACTGCCATCTGATTGGTTGGATAAATCTACTTCACTTTCCGTGCTGTTGGTTGACACTGACCGTGCACGAGCTTCACGTGGTGTTATCTATTTAGGGTAAATTGAAAAAACTGTTAATACAAGAAATTATTATTAACTAGCAGGAAAAATTAGAGTTAGAAGCATAGTGATACAACTCTGTCTTATTTCTAAGTTAAATTTCCGAGGCAAAATTAAATACAAAATGATTTAACTTTTATTTCACAATAAAGGAACTTCTTCTCAATAAAAATTTAAAATACAGTAAACCTTTGTTATTACGAGCATCGAAATCAAGAGCACTCGACTTATCTCAAGGCTTTTTTAAAATACAATCAATTTTTTTTGGTATTAAGTTGTGTGTAAATTACAACCAACAAACAAACATCTCTTTATTACGAGCATTTAGTCTGTTCTGAGATGACACCTCCAGATAATGAGGTTTTACTGTATTGAAAAACAAAGTTTAAAATACGAACCAGGTTCGCAGGAGGCACCAGGTCACTATTCCTGGGAGTAAGATTTTTGTCAGACGGAATTTTACACGGAGTCAAGTCTCTATTTATCTGTATACTCGACATTGATGTGTCGATAACGGCCAGACAACGTTCATCGTCCGAATGACCACTAGTGTCGTCTGCTAGGTTACCGTCAGTGTCGTCACCGAGGATACCAGTTGTTAATGTGTTGCCATTCACTCGAGACGTTTTGTCAGAACTCATGTCAGCCAATTCCTCCTTTATCCAGGTCGGGACCTGAAGAAAAAAAGTATGTAATAAAAATGAGTACAGAGTCTGGTCGTACAAACATACATTGATTTTGCGACAAATTTCACCTAAATCAAATGTTGGCAAAAGAAACAAGTCCACACTACTACAATCAAACCTGTGAACAAAGGCCACCCTTGAAAAAGACAAAATATGGTCTTTATTAAAAATGTACCAAAAATTGAAAAACACTCAAAATTTAAGTTTTTACTTAAAAATTACAGTAAAACTTCGCTATCTCAAGGAGTCATCGAAACAGACGAAATGCTCGAGATGGATGTGGTGCTCATAATAACAGGGCGTTTGTTTGTTGGTTAAAAATTATACACAACTAAGAACAAAAATTGACAGGACTTTAAAAACTCCTCGAGATAAGTCGGGTGCTTATGATATCGATGCTCGTAATAACGAAGTTTTACTGTCAAGATATACAGTAAAATCTTACTAATCCTTGTGTGTCCATCTCCGACGTTTCTGATGAATATTCATCCCCACCCTCTCTGCTAGAAGCAGATGTAGCAGTGTCAGTGCTTGGTACCGGTAGGGTCGATCCACTATACCTCTTCCTGTTTTAATAAAAAAAAATACTGTACACTATCACTTATCCTAATAAATGACCAAGGAGAGTAAGATTAATCATCAATTCATTTTAATCGATTAATCACCGTATTAAAACCAATAAATGATCCACCATATTGATTTATAGAGGGGGTGAAATTCTTATTGGATCTGAAAAATTATCTAAACTCGAACATTGTTATTATTTGGACACTGTGTCTCTTCGTTCTCGACCGTTAAACAACTGTGCAATGATGAATAAGCTTAAAATTTTTCCCATAAGTCATCAGTTCTGGGCTAACCTTATTCCACGTTTTTTCCTGGATTTTCTACGAGGGGGCGGGGCTGTTGTTTCCACCTGAATAAATATATTCTCACCATGACAGAAAAATGACGACAGTGTAAGCATCTCTTCTCCGTATAAAATTCTACAAGAAACATAAAATATGGTTTCAATGTGAAGCGTCATTCGTAATACAAAAAATTACTTCATTACAGTAGAACACAGTTATAATGAATTCCTGGGGATCCAAAACCTTACTTCATCATTACAGTAGAACACAGTCCATTATGACAACACAGTACGTACCTCATTACGACAACATGTTACATACCTCAGTGTGACAACATGTTACATACCTCATGATGACAACACGTTACATACCTCATTATGACAACATGTCACATACCTCATTATGACAACACACTACGCAACACCTTACGTATGACATTATGACAACACGTTACGTACCTCATTAAATGATCAGGCGGGTATATAATCTTAGAATCATCTTTCAACAAACTACTGGTGTCCTTCTCTTTCTCCTTGGCATTCTCATGGCTGCTTGCACTGGTTGACCTTCGTGGTACACTGCCTGTAACGTAACAGAATAAACCACAATACAGCAAAAAACCTTGATAATGAGACCACCTTGGGGACCCGAAAAATCGGTCGTAATAATGAAGCGGTCTCATAATCAAGTTGAATTATAGGAGAGTTAGTGAAAACCGGTCCAAAAATAAGTGGTCATTATAAAAAGGTAGTCGTAACATTGAGGTAGTCACCATTGGAGTATATAAAATTATCAGTTTGTATGTAGAAACATACACTCGTATATTGTTATGTTTGTCCTTATTTTTTTAAACTACATTCAAGCTTACCAATTGCTATTCACTTCAATCTGTGCATACAGCCGCACATCTCAATCATGCGCTACAGGAAGGTTCCTGCACAAATTCTAGCCAATACTTAAACCAATTTTAGGGGTTGTAAAATTTGTTGTAAATTTGTGTAAAGGTGGGGTTTGAACCCACAACCTTCAGATCTGGAGTTTGGACACTCTGACTCAAGACCTGGGTTCCACATAATTAAGTCACAATCAGTTGCCACCAGAGAAGACATTGACCGGACCATGCATACATACTGAGAGGTCTGAATCCCGTTCTAGCGGCCATATCAGACCCTGCACTAAGATCTCCCGTGTATCCACTGTCTAAGCTTGTCTGTCTTTGTGGACTCCTTCTGTCCTCCGCCTCCTTGTGTCCAGAATTCATATCTACAGAAAAATTCCTAAACTTAATAACATGATGAATGACCTTCATCTGCAACCTTGACCTTTGAGGTTAATCAAGGTCAATTAAGTAAACCAGGCATGTCGGAGAACATCATTTAAAAAGAATTAACATTTTGAATAAAAAAAATCATTTATCAATGAAACAAACTTAGAAAAAAAAGTTAGCAATGAAATTCTGAAAATACACATAATTAACATGACCCTGACCTTTTAGGACATTATCTTAGGTCAAGGTCAACCTAAAACGCTTCATGTTTTCAACAGATCAGACGATAATGTTTTAAGTAAGTTCATGAAAAATATATTATTATCATACTATCAGGGCTCGTATCTTTCGAGCTGTTAACACTAATACCACTAGTGTTACTGGCTTGTCGAGAATGAGACGCGTTACGTGGTGTCACGGACTCCACTCGAATATCGTCCTTATGATTACTGTTTAAACTTGTACGACTATCTAACTCGTCGGTCGTGGACATTGCTGATGGGTCTTTGAATCTCAGACCCCAGTAATAGATCTCATTCTGGTCAGTGCTGGCCACAGTGTAATGGTCCCCGCATTGCACTCGCTGAAAAAAAGAGGCCAGTTACTAATGGATTGTAAAAAACAAGCGCCTCTAGTTACATGTAGATGAAAAACAGTAACCTTGACCTTTGTTGTACCGAAAGAATACTGGTTAATAATAAATCTTCATTTCATTTACAACCACGAGAGACGTCACTTCTAGTTTAAAACTAACAGCGAACAGTGACCACTACACAAACATGACACTTATTGATAAAATGCACCACATAAACCATATTTCAGTATAACGGCCAACAGAGCGTTCAACCATATTTCTCCTCTCTTTTGGCGCCTTTATTCATGAATTTGACTGTGCAGTCAAACCTGTGTTTGCAGCCACTTCTGAATAAAGGTCACTCTGTGAATAAATCCCATTCTTTGTAAACTGTCATTAATTTGACACTGAACTCTGAATTAAGGCTATTAGCCAATTAAGGCCACATTTTGTCTCTCCCAAGGATGGCCTTTATTCACAGGTTTGACTGTATATCATCAGTAACAATGCCAAGGGAAGAGAAATATGTGGATTTTAAAATACAGAAAAACCTCAAAAATCATGACCAGCTCAATAATAAAACCACCTTGTTATAACGACCACTTATTTTCAGACTGGCTTTCAATAACTCCCCTATAATTCAACTTGATAATGAAACCACCTCATTATTACGACCGATTTTTCTGGTCCCGAAGATGATCTCATTTTTGAGGTTCTACTGCATGTTGTTTGATATAGCATAGAGTACATAGTAAATTATGTATACAGTGCAACCTCTTCAAAGCAACACCACTGGGAGATGCAAAATTATGTTTTTGTCATTGAGAGGTCATTGCTCTGCAGAGGTTAAATTAACAGTTAAAATCGTACAGTGGAAAAAATCATCCTGTTGTTGAAGGGAGTGTGTTGCTCAAGATAGGGCTACTCTAGAAAGGTTGTACTGTAAATTATATACAAAGCATACCACGACACATTTGTCCTCCATTGATTTCAGCAAGACCGGAGCATTCACAGATTTTGTTCCCTCAATACCCAGTTGACCTTCTGAGTTCTTGCCAAAGGAATAAACGTGTCCCGGTTCGACGATCACTGCGGTATGATGTCGCCCCATCGATATATCTATGACACGTTGTCTCAGACGTACAGACGTTGGTACTTTCTGACCTTCAACTTCAGTCTAAGAAAGGACGAGTGGGTAAAAAATAACTTAAACGTAAATTTGTTAAGTTTTACGCCTTTTTTCGGATAATTTGGTAATTAAATGTTTTAAACTTTTGAACTTAAAAATCTCGCTAATTGTATACCTTTAACAGCTGACAATATGTCCTCAAAACAGCCAATAGGATAAAACACTTTATTTACAAACAAAGGATAATAAAAATTAAAGTTTAAAAATCACTATCTTAGCTTAAGATATGTCTATGAAACATGGCCCAGGGTACAATTGTGTGCATAAATATGAAGCATTAATCCAGTAGATTGTTTTTGGATCATTATTAAATGTCTGAAAGTACAGTTAAAATATGTAAGATTTGAAATCTTTAAAGACAGTTAATTGAGCCAAAATACACCATGAAATGAACCACATCATCAGGGTCAAATGCTCGGCCAATCCAGGGCTCAACAAATTTTTCTCAAGCTACTTGTCCTGCAAGACAACCAGCTAAGAAATTTAACTAGTTCTAAAGCAATTTTAGTTCATCCTGAGTGAATTTCTACCCATAATTACGAGCGGGCGAGTGGATTGGTCCAGCCCTGCAATGAATCATGAGGTGTGTAAAACGTGATAAAAAAAATACCCCATACCCTGATAAATATGTTCTTCATAGCACCAAGTATACCCTGCCTCTGATTCAAGCCCAGCTTGTTGTCCGTGTTACTACCACACGCGAAAACGCGCATTCCCTCCTCCGTAAGGAACATGGTACCGTCATACCCGCAGAATACTTCGTGTATCAGCACAGACTCTGGTATGGTCACTCTCATTGGGTGACAGCTGTGTTTACGGATGACAAAAATTGTATTTATGGTGAATCATCAAGGATCTAGTTAATTTTATACATGTACACAAATAAGTTTGCTAATTCAATTTTTGTCTCCGATGTGTTGAAAAGTTATTTGAGGAGAAGTTATAAAAAATAATTGTGTTTCCAGTTAATTGACTAGAAAGTAGGCTACGTTAAAAAACCTTTCTTTTCTACCTATTTTTCAACGTATATCTCTTGTACTTTTTCGGCACAATTTGTCCACAAATGTTTTTATAAAATCATAATTGGTTGCAATATTTTGGGCTTTGCTATTAAAATCTTTATAGCGTCCGCACCAAAAAAATCTTGTGTCATTATTTCATTGCGCTGAAATTTACGAACTGGTCTCCGCTGAAAATGGTATACAAAACTTTCAATTAATTTTATTTATTTTTTGTTCGCATTTAATGCCTTGAAAACAAATTTGAACCAAAATGTCTGAAATATATAAAACGAGATCCACGATTTCTGGCTGGCTTTGATTTGTTGATTTGTATCAATGATAATGATAGGTGCCTCTGTGGCTGTGTATTTATGATCTTTGACTAGTAAACATATCGTTGTGAGTTCAACAAGTTCCACTTGGTACCAAAATTTCATGAGTGAGGAAGCTGTCCAGCTAGCTTATGGAAGGTCAGTGGTTCTAACCAGGTATACGCCAGGGATCTTCCTTCACTCTTAAAGATGGAAATGTATCAAATGACCCTGTCTGTGCAGCGTAATGCCCCAGTGAAAAAAATGACAAAAATCCCGATACTGTTGGATCAACCCTCATTAAATATTGAGAATCTAAGCTTCTTACTGATTTTCTTCATTTCCGAGCCCCAGTCGACCATCAGCCCCTTGACCCCAAGCAAACACCTCACCATCGCTACCAACAACAACAACATGAGAGGGGCCACAAGCCACCGATATCACATCAACACTGTAATGGCATAAAAATATGAGTCACTCAGCATTCAGGTCCTTTAAAGGATTATTAAGGGTCATTAAGGGCCACTGACAGAGAAAGTCCTTCTAGAAGCTACTAAGGATTTACTTTATTCACAGGGTGGTTTTTATTTGGAGGCGGCAGCAAATACAGGTTTGACTGTGTCAACCAAACAGTAATGGACTGACTGTCACTTCAGCCACTTGCCTGATGTCTGAAACAAGTAAAATTTCACTCGGGTAAGCCAAAACAAATTGAAAATTTTCACCTTAACAATATAGTAAACTAACAGATTTTTAAAAGTTATTACAACAAACACAGATTAAAAAGCTTACGTCCAATATTGGACTCATACCTGAGTAATGATTCTATAAGTCTGGGTCGGTACACAGGGCTCCAATCGGAATGACCCAAACAACCCCTGCTTCCATCACCACACGTCAGAACAATCCCACGATCACTCGCAAATATACTGAAACCATCTCCACAACATGCTCTGTAGTGCGTAAAACGTATAAATGAATAATTACGTAAGTAGACGTGGGCTTGATAATAATCGTGTTCACGGCTATACGATTGACCTTACTTCTTGATGCCAACATAAAAGTTTATAACAGCAAAATCGAAAGTACGAAAATATTTGGAGATGAATTTAGGGAAAGTTTTGCGATCTACCAACCATATTCTTTTTGGTCAAGTTAACATAAACACGACTATTTTTTTCTGGTCTCATGCGCATCTGTCCATTTAGGCCACAATGAAGAATTAATTTATGTGAAATGTTGAGGAAATCTAGGCTTTGATTCAGAGCAAAATGAGACAAACATTAGTAAATAACATTCTATAAGTGGTTTATTTCCCCAACAGTTTTTGATTAGGTTAATGATAATGCATTATATATTTGCCTGCTTATTGATTTTCCTGCACGAGCCTCAACAAATTGTCACTGATATTAAACTGTTTATTTACCTGGTTATCAATTTCCCCGTAAGAGCCTCAACAGGTTTCGGTTTAGTCAATGATATTGCATCTCCATGCCCTAATTGTCCCTCAGACCCTTTTCCCCATGTGAACACTTGGCTTTCTGTGGTCACAACAATCACATGGTCAGCACCAACAGCAGTCTGTAAAAGTAGTAATTATCACTCACTATATGAGGCCACACCCACCTTTCTGCACACATGACAGATAACCATACCCACATTTAAATTCACAAAGCAGATGACCATGCCCATTTTCATATTCACAAGACAGATAGCCACACCTACTTTTTGTATTCACAAGGCAGATGGCCATGCCCACCTTTATATTCACAAGGCAGATGGCCACGCCCACCTTTATATTCACAAGGCAGATGGCCACGCCCACCTTTATATTCACAAGGCAGATGGCCACGCCCACCTTTATATTCACAAGGCAGATGGCCATGCCCACCTTTATATTCACAAGGCAGATGGCCATGCCCACCTTTATATTCACAAGGCAGATGGCCATGCCCACCTTTATATTCACAAGGCAGATGGCCACGCCCACCTTTATATTCACAAGGCAGATGGCCATGCCCACCTTTATATTCACAAGGCAGATGGCCACGCCCACTTTTATATTCACAAGGCAGACGACCATGCCCACCTTTATATTCACAAGGCAGATGGCCACGCCCACCTTTATATTCACAAGACAGATGGCCACACCTCCTGTTTTGTATTCACAAGGCAAATGGTCATGCCCACTTTTATATTCACAAGACAGATGGCAATGCCCACTTCACTTACAGGGCAGATGGTGATGAATATAGAACTTCACCTTTGATGCTAAGGTCAAGAGCCAACATTGATTAATGGTTAAATGTGACCAAATGGCCAAACTCTAGCACTGACAAACCAGATCAAATTAGCCTCTGAAAAACAAGGTCAACAGTACATAAAGGTAATTCTTTTCCAATTGGTGTCCTATAATGTCAATTTTGACTGTGTGTATAACATTTTTCAGCAATGAATATACACAGCAAGGCTTAACTGTCACAAAATACACTTGTCAAATTGATCTACTGAAGAATGAATGGGAACTGTTCAACTTTAGGGAGTGAACAACTATTGTAGGTGGCTCCACCCACCTGCCTGCCCACCTGCCACAGGTATTCCTATAATACATACCCCACAAGACAGAATTTAGACTTTAAAAAGATGAAAGTTACTTACAGTTTTGATTTTGACTTTTGGGTTGAGTTCAACAGGGGTCAGGCCAGCAGTAGCACTATCAAAATAATACAATATGGATCTGAAATATAAATGCATTGTCTTTTTCAATATCTTCGTAACTACAAATCACATGAATATGACTCCAACAGGGCCCATATTTGACCCTCAAAATGGCATTTTGACCCATGAAATTAGTAAAATAAAGTATATTCATTAGATAAAATGGGAGGTCACTCTAAGTCATCAAACTGTGAAATTTTATCATACCTTGTTTTCTTTTTAGAGCCCTCATTTTTATCACGAGCAGTACTGGATTCCTCGTCATTGTCCGATGAATTCTCATCAATAAAGTTGGCCAGCAACTGAAAATAGAAAAATGTATTTTTTTTAAATTTCCACACAAACTACAATCATAAATCATATTGTTAACTATGTTAGCAAAAAGTTCTTTTTCGTAGAATTACTTATTTAAGAAATCTACTGAGGGATTATTCCTATATAATAAAAAAATGAACAGACTGCGAGTTTGATAAATAAAAAACCAAATAAATCAGTTCATCAATTAATTAAAATTAATTATTCGATTAAAACTTGATGAATTACAAAAATCAAATTTGATTTTATATCACTGAATCAACTCCCCGCTATAAATTCATGTATTTTCAAGGGACGCAACTCATACAAACTTTGGAAGACAACTCTTGGCAGACTACAGCAAAATGGGAAAGTATTCCAAATGAAGCCGACCTGTATTGATACCATATGCCAAACTGGCAGCTCTAACGGAAATAAGAATACGTTAACATAGGGGGTGACATAGGGGGCAACATAAGGGGTGACATAGGGGGCGACATTTCATACCTTGGGTATATGGGTATAAATGAGTTCATCAGCAGACGGACGATTTTCCGGTTCCTGCGACAACATCGACATAATCAGATCTTTAAAGTCCTGCGAGTAATTCCCTTTAACAGGTGCAAACTGACCCTGAAATAGTAAAGAAAGTGATGTTTAATGTTTTTTACACTCAAAACACAGCATTTAAATTCTCACAACATAAAACTTTCGGAATTCAGTGATCGTACTAAAACAAATAAATGTCAATTATTGCCTTACCTTCATGATTTTATTGACTAGAGCAGGTAAATTTGTGCCCTCAAATGTTTTCTGTAGACATGCCATTTCGTACAAGATACAACCTAATGCCCAGATGTCAGATTTGTCATTGTACGGTTTTCCTTCACACTGAAACAAAAAAACAAACATACTAACTAAATTTAAATCAGAATGCAGCCTTACGATTGGTCAATTTTACATATGAGATTAAAATCGACCAATCAGAATACTGACATTGTATTGATTACTGTAAAAGTTTTGTTGAACCTGGACATAAAACAAGAGTGATGTTAAAGTAATAATCCTAATACAAAACCCAAGCCAGAATGCAGCTTTACGATTGGTCAATTTTAAATATAGGCTTAAAGCCAACCAATCAGAATTGTGGAATGGAATGCAGCTTCAAGACTGGTAAATCAAAAAAGAAATGTAAGCACACAGTTTAATGTACAGGAGTAAAATTGAGTAATGTCAAAGTATAATGCTAATAAAACGAGTCTAAGAATGCTGCCTTTCCATTGGTCAATTTTTATGGTTGCACTAAAAACTAACCAATTAAATACTTTCATTCTGAGAATGGACTCAATATCGCTTTATAAACGAACCAAGTCTTTTTCTCCTTCACATAAAAAATTTGGAGGATTTTTCAGATAAACAAGTATAAATATAAAAGCCACAATATATTAGGGTGTCACTGAATAATTCTACTAAATATTCACCATTTCAGGACTGATGTAATACGGAGTCCCAAGTACCGTATTGGCTCCCTTGTTTGCAGTGGACATCATTTTAGAAATACCAAAATCACCGACCTTCACTGTACCCTCCTTCGTAAGAAAGATATTCGCTGTCTTCAAATCTCTGAATGAACATATAACATAAATAATTGATAGTTAATCAGTCGAAACAGAAATATATTCATTTAGACCACCTGTCCATTAGAACCTGAAAAAAATTATATCTAAGTTGTATGAAAAAAAAATTAAGTGGTTGAAATATTTTGCCAAATATTGAAAAGCAGTTCAAAAATTGAAAGTCATTGTATTTAGATGTTTTAACCCCTTGCATATTTTGGACTCTTTCAAATTCAAAGCTAATATACAAAATATCAATTTATTTAAGAAAATTGGGTTATTTCTCTCTGTCAGAGTGGAAACAGTTATGGCAAAAGAAGCCATTACTCATTACAAACAATAGTTTCTTTTGCCACAATGTTTTCAAAAGTTGTCTGCTTCAGGTGCAAAAAAATGCGGTATAATGAGGCGAAGGCTTAACAAAGAGGTGGTCTCATTATTTAGAAGAAATACGTCAGAATGTAGGGCAGCACTATAATGAGATGGTCTTGATTTTAAGAAGATTTCTGGCTTAGGTTTTAATATAAAATGAAAATCAGTACGAACTGAAGTTTGTGTAGTAATACTCTGTCATGGACCATCTGTATGGCGTGGTAGAATGAACAAAAAACCTAAATTTGCCTCCTAAGAGACTAAATTTGCCTCCTAAAATCCTATGTTTGCATCCTAAAAACCTAATTTTGCCCCTTAAAAACCTAAATTTGCCTCCTAAAGCTAAATTTGCTTCCTTAAAAATCCCTAGGTACGTAAGTCCCCTAATAATCAAGTATTTACCTGTGCAGAATCTTATGTTCATGAATATGGCGTATAGCAGCAACAATCTGTTGAAACATCATAATTACCTCCCTTTCTTCTAGTGGTTTTTCAAGATTTGATAAATATTTAGACAAAGTACTGAAAACATGAATAAAACAGATTGAATGGTACCTAGAGTACATTTAAATAAAGTTCGGTCACTCAGAAAATTCGAAAAAATAAAAACATAAAAATTCACAGACATAAAAGTATTGAGATTTCCCTTTTCTGTTTTTGAAATAAAAAAACCAACTTTTAGCTAACTTTTTGCAAACTTCTGCACCATAAATTCTACAATAGTCTTAATGCTACAGTCAGAGAAACACAGTCAAATGTGATGAATTTGTCATCTCTGAATATAAACCAACAAGTTAACAATCGTTACGATACAACAAACGTTGACCTGATAGATCAGCATCGAAATATAAGACACACTGCACATCTTAAAATTTGATTCAGGCCGCAACCATGGTCTAGTAGTCAGAGTGCTGGGCATGTAACACAGCAATCAGGGTTTAAATCCAGGTCATGCCAAGGTCATACCATTGTTGCTGGGCTACACTGAGTCACCGAATGACCCCGGCTGTTGGTCCAACGTTAAAACCCCGGGAAAAAGAATTAAAACATTAAAAAGCTGGTGTATAACACTTACCCGCCATCAGCATATTCCATCTCAATCATAATCACACCATCTTCTTCAAATGAATCAAAGTAACTTATAATATTCGGATGTTCCAACATAGCCAGTATGTTCACCTGGATACAAAAATCACCATGGTTACCTAGGAATTAATATCCTAGACCAATCCAACGCAAGAATATTCTATCAATAGCTAGTATATACATGGTTCTCACCTCCATAACAATTGATAACATGAAAACTAGTTACATAGTGTTTTTTCCCAGGTGACTGGTCGCTGATCAGGGGGAGTAAACATTTTTGTCAAGGAAATGAACGCTTTTTTCAAAGCCGAAATATGACCAGAAAAACAAAAATTAGAATAATAGGACAGATACGAGTATCAGTGACTCTACCAGCTTTGCGATGCATCAATATTCCATCAACAAGCATTTTGAGGAGAATGGGCTTACCCCACCCACTCCCATCACCCTGTCAGATTTTCTTAATGGAAAACAAGTTTCGTAAAAATGCCCTGATGGTGTTCAAATCCACCGGAATTGGCAGAAGAACTCACACTCCAGTATGAAGCTGGGAATAGTGAGTATTTACTGACCTCGTTGAGGGCCATCTGTCTCTCTGAAGCCTTCAAGTCATGCATGTTGATTTCCTTCAGAATAACCAACGAATCATCATCCTTCTTTTTATACAGGACAGCAGCACCGTAAGCACCTAGCAACGAAACAATATTTCACCTAACAATGAAAAATTATTTACCTAGCAACAAAAAAATATTTTACCTAGTAAGGAAAATTTTACACCAAGTGAAGAAAAAATATTTTACCTAGCATAGAAAAAATATTTTACCAAACAACGAAAAAATATTTCACCTAGCAACATAAAAATATAACACTTAGTAACATATGGAAACATCAATAAGGCCAAATAAAAACAAGACGACAGGTTCTGCCACGAAACCAGGTTTTCACGAGAAGTTGTACACATATGCACAAAATAAACAAAGGGCCATAATTCTGCAAATAATGATTGAAACAAATTCGGCAAAAAATGATCAAAACCCCGGCAGTATGCACTGGGGTACTTGGTGATGTTAATTACGTGAAAGTTTCGTCAAAATCCAATTTAATAACCAGGATTTTTCTTTAGGAATCCTGGTTAAAAAAAACAAATGTCAAAAAATTCAAAAACTTTTCATGATAAGATTTCTTCATCAGATAGTAAATATACTTATTAAGTGGACGATAAAATATTTTCATGAAAATAAAACATTTTTTCATGAAAACTTAGAAAGCCTTCATGAAACTTGTATATGTCAGCAAGGATTTCACCTTTTCCAACAGTTTGAATTTTTTCAAATCCAGCCAGTGTTTGTTGCTGCTGTCCACTCCAGCCTCGTAATTTCTCCAATTTGAAGTACAACTCTCCGATACTACTGTAATGATTAAAAATCAAATCATCATTTTCCAATCTACAGTACAACTACTCAAGAGCTGTGTGATTCAACTATTAATTTAACCTCTCTAGAACAAAAACCTGTCAACAACAACAACAACAACAACATAATTTTGCTTCTCCCAAAGGGTGCTGCTTTGGAGAGGTTGCATTGTATCTTAATGATAGAAACAGAACTTGTCAATTTGTCACATGACTGGAAACCAACAGTTTTTTAAATATGGACCAATTTTTCAATTAGGCCTAAACAAAAAAAAGGTTTGTTTTCAGTTACATGCCAAAAAATATGGGTTGGTAAGTAGGGATTTTTTTCTTTTATGTTTTATTTTTACTTATATCGGCAAAACTGTTGTTTAAATTACAATATAGCACTAAGATTTGGATGCTATAAAAACTTATAAGTTGGCAGGTAAAAGATGGGTCGGTCGGATAACCGCAAAACAAACCTTTTTTTAGGCCTAATTTTAGAGGGTAATATTTTCTGCTTACCACTTTGGTGTATCTTCACCATTAGTTTTGACAACATCAGTTCCTGCAATATCCTTAAATAATCTAACTGGAATCTGAAAAATGAAATAGAGAATTATTCTCTAATAGAAATGTTGAAATTGTCCTGAAAATTCATGTAAAATTTATTTAAAATAACTGACAAGAAAATTTTAAAATGAACTTACGCCGACACAATTTTCGATTTCTTTGTCAATACAACCACCGTCAGTATGTAGCAGCATATTGCACGCCAGGAAATCAAGTCTCACTCCAGCATTAGTCTTATCTATGTGATTGGACACCAGCGATGTGAAGAAATCTCGTACTGACTGGTTCTCAGTTATGGTTTCTCGAGTAATAGTCTGAACCTGCGTGTAGAAAGGAGGCAAAAGGAAAATAAATATAAAAAAGAAAAAAAAAGGCCACTGCGTTATAATGGGTGCTTATTCTTAGACTGGTTTTCAATATTTTCTCAATATTTCAACTTTGTAACCTGAGGTTCTTTAGGTCCAAAAGGTGGTCTTAATATTGAGGTTTTACTAAAATTGAATAATAAACTATTATTGGAAAAGAGACAAAACAAAATTAATTCACAGCATATAAGGTCACTTTAGATAGGGGTCCATGGTAAGATAATACCAACTACAATACAGTAAAACCTCCCATGATGACCACCTTGTTATACTGACCACTTATTTTCAGACCGGCCAAACTAACTCCCCTATAATTCAACATGATAATGAGACCACCGCATTATTACGACCGATTTTTTGGGTCCCAAAGGTGGTCTTATGAACAAGGTTTTACTGTATACTGCTTCAAAAGATCCTGTGTTTTAGAATTTTAAAGCAGTTTTATTAACACTGTCCAACAAAGTTAAAGTTTGAGCTTAAGTTTGAGCTTAATTAAAACATTAATCAAATGTTGACTAGTTAAGTAATCATTTTTCCCATGTCAGAACGAAACCAGTCATGCATCCATTTCAGCTTTATTCAAATATTTAAGACAACAAAGAGGATATGTTTGATCCCTGCATCCAATCTGAATGTACAGATAAACGTTAAAGAAAAATGGAGGCATCACAGTCTAGAGGTAGAGCGCCAGACCTCTGATCCGAAGATCCTGAGTTCAATTCCTGGCTTCGACGGTTTTCATTCATGAACTTCAAAATCCCATTTTTCTGTCACAGTGTAGCAACCAGGAAGCGAACTCGGGCGTAATTAATATAAGCAAAACTGCCTGTTTCACAATCTAGCTAAAATAAATTTGAATAAACTCATGAAAATTTCTTGATATAAACTTTGCTTTTACAACATACCTTGTCTTCTTTACCGCATAGTTGTATTGACAGACCAGAACAGCTTAATATAAAAGCTACACTCGCACATTTAGCTTGACCGAGACTTCTAGAAATCAGTTCTGAAGAAGTGGTTAATAGATAAACTTCAATACTCTATCGATTACAAAATACAAAATTCCAGAAAGTCAGGTAAAAGTGAATTTCCTAAATACTGGTAAGCCAATCTTCATTTATCCAAGTAAGGCCTAAACAAAAAAAACCGGTTTGTTTCCAGATATATGCCCAAAAAATATGGGTCGGTAGGTAGGGATTTTTTTATTTTATGTTTTTTTTATGGGAATATGTGCACTGTAATATTAAAGAGTTGTGAAAATTATAAATTATAATAATTATAATATTATAAGAGTCTGCAGGTAAAATATTGGGTCGGTCGGGTAACCTTATTTTAGGCCTAATAAAAAAACTTTGACATCTATTTCTAAGTGAACGTCAAACTCACCAAGAATTCCTTCCAATGTCGAGTTATAATATTTATACTGTACAAGCACTACATTGGGTTTTAAGGCGTGTCTTATGGCAGAGGTGTTTCTCATTCGGCTGGATACAATGACAAGACGTCTGGGTGACTCCTTCTCTAGAAAGACAATAAGAAAAAATGGGTTAAACACACCAAGATTCTAACGAAATTAATTATAAGCAAAAAGTGAATTTTAACAAACAAACGGTGATACTGCAGGGGAGTAAGAATGTTTTCATGTAGCCGGTAAGCTACTAAAAGTAGAAGGGGGTGGTCAGGGGGCTCCCCCCAGTAGGGTGCAAGCGGTAACCCAGTAAAGTACTTGGCAGGATACTCAAATAGCCAAATGATTTTTCCAGCTTCAGGTTCATTTCTACACCCCTGATTCTGGAACATTTAATAACCAAAATTAATTTTTGATTGACGTTTGGATTACAAGGTAACTTATATCTAGATTTTCTCATTTAAAATTTTTACTGCTGAAATGTCCAAATACTTGATAAAAGTACACAACTGATTCCATGCTAACTTACAGAAAATTCCAACACGGAATTGGAATCGGAAAACTAAATTTCAGGAATGAGTGATTTACATAATTCATACAAAATGTGCAAATAAAATTACATAAATTGACTTGTTTGTCAATGAAATTGAAAATGTAAAAATTATGTTATACAGTCAAACCTACATTCTTTGAAAAACCATCACTGATTATTTAGAACAAACTGACCTCCAAATAAAGACCACCTATCAATAATGGCAACACTTTGTATTTGAAAAGGGTGGCCTTTGATCAAAGGTTTGACTGTACTTCATAATTCTTTTTAATTTTTGAAAACTTACTCCCAGCCCCCATATCTTCAATATCCACAGCCTCATCCTGGTACGATATAATAACTTCCTGTTCCTCAAAAGTTTTACTGTCACATGACCCGAATGATCCCACAGATCCACGGTTCTGTTTGTAGTCATGTGACTCATTTCTGTGGTGACCATGATCATGTGACACACTTCTGTATACCTGTTAAGTTTAAACATTTTTTTTTCACTGGGGTATAATATTTTTTATTTTATTATTTACATTAGACATGTGTAAATTGACTATGAAACTAGAGGAAATATTTTATAGAAAGGAAATTTTAAACATAATATACATTGAATTTGTAGCGATAAATCTTTCAGACTGGCAATTTTTAGGTGGGTTGGTCAGCAACAGCAAACAAATAATATCGTACATTATGCCTGAGTGAGTGAGGTAAAACATCATTAATTCCTACCTGAGGCTTTGGTTTGCCGTCGGACTGTCCCGTAGGTGGCTTATTCTCAGTCAAGATTGTCTTTACTTTAGTTTTGTCATCAGAGTCTGGTATAAAGTTCGGATGATTGACAGGACTTGGTCGCACTTCCACTTTATTTCCGTCATTTTTAACATCTCCGACTGACGCCTGAAGGTCTAGAGACTCGCTCATCGTTATGGCAACATATCACTCATCATAATGTCAAGGTCAGGCTTCACGTATATCCTAGAATTCAACAGGATTTACTCAGCTACATATTCTAGGGTGAAACTAATTCACTGTCCTATATCATCGCAGATGTAAAACATACAAAATAAGTTACCAACAATAACAAATCATGTATCATCTTATAAAAATGATGACAATGAAAGAAAAATATTTGGAGTACAAGTTTTATCTTAACAGTCGCATTCAAACAAGCCATCCTCCAGCCTATTCAGGGCATTTTTCATAGGTAGGGTAAGGGGCCTTTCTTAATTTGGGGAAAAAATTACGAAGTATTTGGGTAACAGGGGAAGTTTAGCTTGATGCAAACAGACTTTTAGGGGAAATCTGCATGATTTTAATGATTTTTCCTGAGGGGAGGACACCTATAAACAGCCCTTGCTAGAGAAGGGAAAAAAGCCCTGCTATTTAAGATGGCGCTCAATGAAAAAAGTATCTTGCGGTCTGATTTGAATTGCTATCATCACTAAATCCAGCATTATCAGGACCTAGACCCTTTCCCAAATTTGCCAAAAAATCACTGCAAACATTAACATTATAATGATTAACAGTTTTTTAAGTTGTAATTTCTACAAAGCATTTTAAATAAGCCGACATTTTTAACTAGAAAATATTGACATACACCACAGAAACATAGACTTCATTTACAATTACAGCCTTATATTAGTTTGGGACCAAATAAAAAAATACAATGGCGATTAAGGGCAAAATTCACTCTCATAAGAAATTGACAACTATGGAATCATATGCAAAGACAATACTAAGTTACCGTGTCGAACTAATCTTAACTCCGCTAGGAATGTCGAATTCGGGTGAAAAAGTTGTTTGGAAGGGCTAACATGTACTATTTTAATAACTTTACAGATTGCCACGAAGATTCATCCGGAAGAAATACATTTATGTCGCAGGCAAATGAAAAGTTTTCGATTTTAACAAAATAAAAACATCCGATTTTACGACATCCAAGCTTTGACTTGTTTACGGTAATCTATTATACGGTGCATGTGGATTTGATCAGCGGCTACTTTAAACCGGTTCCCCTTTACTCTGTCTCTATTTGGTGCATGGAAAATGGAACGGGAGCCAGTTTGGGGCTACTGATTCCTATTTGGCTTAGAAAAAATACATGCATTTCTAATATTAAGTTAAATTTGATGCGTTTAGCGCAATTTGTTCATTGTATTGCATTACGTAGAAGGGAGAAAACTCTTCGCGGAACTTGTGTTAAACTGGTTTCCGCTCTATGCGGCGGTGAACCAGGAGTACCGAAAGAATCAACGGAAACCAGTTCAACGTATTTCTTGAGAATTCCACACGCGCCATTAAAATAAGTTTCAGGTTACGCACAGCATGAAAATAATTGTGTTATTTTGTGATTAGAAACAAATATTTTTTTAATTTGGACTGGTTTGTAAACAGAAAGATCTTTAGAGCATATTTAAGTGAAAATAAATACATGATAAGGGTGCGTTTCCGAAACGGCACACAATTAGTAATAGACATCTGAGACCATTATACATTGTGTACTTATTGTGTATAATTGTCTCAGTAGACATGCAACAAAGACCTATACTATGTAGACATGCAACAAAGACCTATGCTATGTATACATACAGTCTGAGACCATTATACACATGTGGGTCTCATATTCAGTACAGGTCTTTGCATGTAATCGTTTTTGGCGAACTTTATCTTGTTAAGAATATTTAAATATTTGTTTTTTTACAAAATTTTACAATCAAATATTTATATATTTACTTAATTAGCCAAAAATAATCAAGCAATTAATGTTGGACGCTGGGTCCTTCAAAGTTTAGTTTAGAATTCACTCTGAAGCACCGTGTTGATACACGGAAAAAAGAATATCATTATCCTTGTCAGCCATTAAAGGGGTCTGAAACTAGGCACGCCCCACCCCCATTAATTCCACCCTTAATAAACATCGTTCGTTTTATCACGCTTTATCATTAACTTGAACTATACTTGATAAACACGTGATTTTTATCAATTGTTCAGTATTGTTTAATTTTGTACAATAACATTTTGCTATTTGTTGCACGCATGTGTTTGGATAAATTTGTATAATACAATAATATTCTGTTCTGTTCTGTTCTGTTCTGTTCTGTTCTGTTCTGTTCTGTTCTGTTCTGTTCTGTTCTGTTATGTCTTACATAAATTGTTTACATACCTCCTCTCTAAGAGTAGATAATTATGTACTTTAATATATATTATGTATATATCCAGGCTGATAAAGACCACTTGTTTGAACATATTTTAATTGAAGTCACCGAAGGTTCACAGGCTTTCTTAATTTCGTTATTGAATATCGGGCGACCGACAGAATTTGTAATTCCTGTTTGCGTATGATTAAGAATTCATTACATGTTTGCGCAAGTAATTTTGATGGACATGAAGTTAAAGAAAGGTTTGTACATTTGATAAGCTTATGTGACATACAAGTGTATATTATCATTTATTACCGTTATGTTAACGCATGCGCAATGCTCTGGTGTTGCTAAATGCTGCATGTTTTTTTAAAGAATTTCCTTTCTATCTTACAATTAACCCGAGAATTTATTGGCTGTCCTGATAGCTTAAGGAAGGTTGGTGGTTCTACGAAGGTGTAAGTCTGGGGCCTTCCTCCACTGTTAAAGCTATCAATCTCTATCCAGAGTTGTCGTTCGTTATCCATCACATACACGGAAATAAAGAAGGGTGTGTTCATTATATCCGATACTTTACGATATCCGACTTCACTATAACCGCGTTTCTCTGTATAAAACAAACATTGATTAAAGTCGAGCTGAAATGCTTCAATTATGACACTTTTTTCAATTTATGTAAACTTTAAGTAAATACAAATAGTTGTTTACGTAAGTCAATCACTAATTTATAATCAATACGTTGAAGTTAATTATATTTGAATAAAACGGGGGTCAAATAATATCTACAATTAATGAATAAAATACTAATTAACTTATCAAAGAAAGGGTATAATTGAGTATAATAACCAGTGGAAAAAATCATCCCTTCATTATTCCGGGGAGTATTAGATGTTTAACTTCTGTAGTTATTTATTTAACTGGACTTGCGTACTTACAGCTGTAGATGAGTTGTTTGTACAATGTAATAAAAACGGTTAATTTTCAGGAAGAATTTTTGAATTGCGTATAAAAGCGTCAGTGAAACTGTTCTGTAATGTTCTGTTGTGATGAAGGACTGTAAAATTATGCTCAAACTCATTTACGAGAATTAAAGATCGAACATTAACACAGAAAAGTTATAAAATATTTCTAAAATACCAATAAACGGTAATATTTATGTATATATACAGTACATATAATAACACTGAATTTGATATACAGACTTTCTTTATCTTTCTTAATATTGTTGCTTAATCTGAGTTCAATATGGAACAACAACAACAACAACAACAGCAACAAAGTCAGAAACAGCGTCAGTATCAACTACAACAAGGTAAGCTTTGTTTTTATCAACTAAACTTGTAGATTTTTTTGGATTAAACTGTTAAGTATGTTTGCTCAACAAAATGCCACTCTATTGTTCAGTCAAATGTTTGTGTAATTTTAAACAACTTAAGATGGCTGAGACATTCTTTGAAGTAAAAAGCACCAAAGCTGTTGTATTTTTGAATGTTGCTATAACATGTATCACGATAGGTGATAAATAAATACGTTCGCTTGTTTAGTCCTTTGTTGCACGGTATGCCTGCGAAAATGTAGTACAAAGTGTCACAGCTTGCAACATTTAGAAAATGATAATCATTTAATAAAATATGCCTTCTTAAGAAAAAAAGCCACGCCTTCTGCATAAAGGCCTAATAAATATAAGGAAAGTTTAATTCAAAATATAAAATAGTTTTAGGAAAATGTCTTTGTGATAAACAGACAATACTTTTTTTGTCTTTGAGACGTTAATACATTATACTAGGATACTGCTTATGTGACTTTTACTGAACTGTGTGTGTATTACAATATATTTGAATTAGATTTGTACTTTGTGTATTTTATTTAATTCTAAACTTTGTGAACTGAACTAAATATCTGTTGTTATTGAGTAATGAAAAAAAACTTGAGGAAACATTGAACTTAGCGCTGAATCATTAACAACAACAGCAACAATTAAACCTGAAAACAACAGTATCGTTATCACCATAAACAACAACAAAATTATTGCACCATTCTCATCATCATCATCAGCAGCAGCAACAGCAGTAACAGCAAGGTAAGTTTCTGTTCTGTTTACAGTTTATTTCATTTCTTGAGGAGAATTATAATAATATGATTTAAGCTGAGACCATACTATATGTATAATGGTCTCAGATATGAGGTAGAACAAAAAAATATACAATATGGTAACCAGGCTGTATGTTGAGATTAGAAAACATGTAAAACCGTGTGTGTATAAAATCACTGTACGATTCACTTGTACTGCTTGTTGCGATCACAAGCAACTTCTAATTCCAATCAGTGTACGATTTATTGTGATGCTGTATAATTCAACTTGTACGATTTGTAGTGATTACCGGAACTTGACTCGGTTATATACGGAATATATACTCACTCACGCACACGCACCATGTCACTAAAACGTACGCACACAGATAATTACAAAACAAAGACGCACTCTTACATACAACAAATAAACCTACAGACATACACAGTCAAAAGTCCTAACATTAAAAACATTCTAGATAGTATTTATTTGGTTTAACATAGTACGGTTTCACTGTATATTCCATCTAGTATAGTGTCCGTTCCATGAGATCTTCTGTTACAAATATGACTTACAGTCGTGCGTACTTAATACTTAATTATCATGTATTAAAGTAATTGTCATATGAATCAATTGTACAGTCTAGTATTTGAGTTAATTATACATAAATCCTTTTTTACCGAAGCTTCCTAGACAATCACTGTATAAAATCAATTTACCGAACTTGTTATTTTACCGAAATTACCAGCATCCCTTAATTCACTCCCTCATGATTAATCAATCATTAGCCGAGCCTATTCTTAAAAAAAAACGCTGAGAAACAACACCGAAAAAAGTCTATCTGAATAAATGTAAATAATCTAATAGACGTTTTGGTTCTTTATTCGAAAGGTATAAATGATCGTTTACCTCTGTAATCAGAATGTCTCTCTTTGCAGACGACATTTTTATTTACATCTGCATAATTTCATCATCGGTTAATTATAATATATTACGTAATATTTTTATAATGTTGATCAATCTCGTTAATTAGCGTTTGAAACTTTAAGTTACGCTATATCACATCAAGTCTGTCTGAGTGAAATGTTTTATTGACCTAATTCACCGACATTAGCTGTACCGTAAACTGGTTGCAGTGCACCAAAGAAACTGTCTCTGTACAGCCGGAGTAAACAGGAACCAGTTTAACTGTACCGGTCTTCGGACAATTATTTCCTGGATGAAAATGATATTGACTGTTAAAAAATGCGAATATAATACTAAGAAGAACTTGCACTCATTAGATACTGTTGATGCTCTGACTAGTCCATAAACATTGTGTTGTGTATAATTTTACGATCAGGGACTCAACTACTCTGGTCGTTATAACAAGGTAGTCGAAATATTGAAGTGTGTGTTATTGCTGTACAGTAAAACATCCATAATGAGACCACCATCGGGACCCGAAAATTCGGGCGTAATAATGAGGTGGTGTCATAGTTGAACAATGAAGGAATTATTGAAAGCCATCCGAAAATAAATGGTTGTTATAACAAGGTAGTCGTAATATTGAAGTGGTCGCGATGTGAGGTTTTACTGTATTTGCGTGTATATTCTAAATACCTGCGCGTGATAGATTATTATTATAGCTGACGGTTCTTTTTGATTAATTAGCGTTGCGTTCAATCAAATTATCAATTGCTTTGCGCTGGAGATGAAGTACAAAAAAGTCGAATTACTCATTGTTGAACAGTGAATAGTTTCTAGTCTTCCAGACTGTCTGTGTTTCGGATTCATATGAGCGTCCACAAAATCCTCCATCTGGAATAGAAGTACTGCCTGTAAGAGCTGGATTAATAAAGCTTTATTTGAAAAGTTGTCTCCCCTGTATTGTGTACATGTCAAATTTATGCTCGAAAATATTGATTAGCTGAGTGAAGTACTTGATACCAGACTATTACAGTTCCTGGTGATATAAATGTACGAATAGCTCGGAACCAGACTCATTTTAATTCCGGATGTTGAGATGATGAGTGAAGAGCTCGGAACCAGTCAGATTGGAGTTCCGGATGTTGGACGCTTTTAGTTTATGCCAGGCAAAATAAATAAATAAATAAATAAATAAATAAGTGAGTGAGTGAGTGAGTGAGTGAGTGAGTGAGTGAATGAGTGAATGAATGAATGAATGAATGAATGAATGAATGAATGAATAAAATGAAATAAAATAAAATAAAATAAAATAAAATAAATAAATAATATATGTAATTGCTAATGCAGTTTGGAATTTAATTTGTCGTAGTTTTCCATCAAATATAAATGATTAAAAACTGAATACAAATTGTCGTCATTATGTTATCAATCATGCAACTGTAGACGAAATTTATAAGTCCGTATACACGTGTATAAATAAATGCAGAGAAAGCTTTCATTAAATTCTTATTTCGATGCGGCATGCGTTAACTTTTGCATGCACGTTCGCGCATGTTTACCTTGTTGAATGAAACAAAGTTTTAAACTTTTGCTGTGAGAACCTTTGGTGAAGATAAAAATGTTATATACACGTATTTTTTAGTCCTAGATAAAATAATTCGTTCTTGTAAGCTCCGAATTACAATAAACTGTCTTAGGGTCCGGGAAAAGGGGCGTTATAGTAAAACCTCACATAGCGACCACATTCATATAAAGACTACCTTGTTATAACGACTCCTTATTTTCGGACCGGCTTTCAATAACTTGTTTATTAACGTGTATGCTTTACACATTTTTTAAATGTTTGAAAACCTGTACGATCGTCCTAGCAAATAAGAAAATAAAGACTTAAAGATAAATATAGAGACAAGTCCCTTTAAACATAAATGTAGAGTTTAGACCCTTTATACATAAATCTAGAGTTTAGACCCTTTAAAGATAAATATACAGTTTAGACCCTTTACAGATAAATATAGGGTTTAGACCCTTTATACATAAATCTAGAATTTAGACCCTTTAAAGATAAATATAGGGTTTAGACCCTTTATACATAAATCTAGAATTTAGACCCTTTAAAGATAAATATAGGGTTTAGACCCTTTATACATAAATCTAGAGTCTAGACCCTTTATACACAAATCTAGAGTCTAATCCCTTTATACACAAATCTGAGGTCAATTTCCTAATTCAAAACATACATTAGTGAAGTCAAGTTTCCATCGAAATTACATTTTCTTACGTTATCAAATCACACATCAAGCGGATAGTATAGTCGCTACGTTTCAAATTTCTCGAATGAAAACTATCAAAAATGGGAACTTTCAAATCTTCTCATTGTGGGCACTTAATTTCACGCAGCAGAAACACCGCATCTACACTGTCAAATAAACAATGGTCTACTTACATCTCAAGTTCGAATTTTGATCTGTATCAAAATTTTAGATGAGTTTATACACGAGAGAGATGAACAGGGGTGTTGGTGGTAAAACTTTTAGCAAAAGACTAGTGGATAAACGGCTAACGTGAAGTTGCATTAATTTTGTTTTTTTAGTCGTAATGTGTTGGACTTCTTTTTAAAAAAAGTGGATTTCTGTTGAAAACCCGTCACTGATTATTTTTATAACATACTGACCTCCGAATAAAGGCCAGCTGTCAATAAAAGCCACATTTTGTCTTTCCCAAGGATGGCCTCTGTTCACAGGTTTGACTGTGTTTTCGTTGTATGTGTATATACATACATACTTACACACGCGTGAAGAAATTTACGAGCCAACCTTCCTTGTATTGAAATGGTTTTTTCTGTAATCATTTGCTGATAAGTATTGCATAATTTCATTTAAATCGCGACTTTAATTACCCCTCAAGCGATAACATAGCGTCATAATTTACATTAATTTTAATCTAGTGTAGTCCTTTTTCGTAGCGCTTCTGAAAAGACTAACAAAATATTATGAAGCCGAGTTAGTTATTAATATTGTTAGACGCACGAAATACATTTTGAAAGTCATTTAGTCATTTCCTAGTCATATATGGTCTATTTTTTGTTTTGAAAATATTTAGCTGTAATAAATAGTGAATTGTAAGGTATTCGTGGGGAGTTGATTAATTCATGAGTGAAAGTTGAAAATTTTCCAAAAAAAAAAAACGGAACCTCGGTGCCGCGGAAACAATAAAAACCAGTAGGGTCCGGACCAGGGAAAAACCGGAGGATAACATCATAATTTATCAATAACAATATTAACTACCCTGTAATAAAACAAAGAGTATTGGATTAAATATCTTCAGACAAGCATAATACATGTATAGTACGTTTTCGCACAAGTCTTTAAATATTCCACATCCTTCCTAATAGTTTCTCATTACAGTTCATTCAAGTGTGAAACAGAAAATTATTTGACGCACAATATGTACCTAAAAAAATTGTAAAAATTAATAATTTCAAATTTTATTTATACCGATAATTTAACTATTGAATCAGGACGATTTAATGACATTGTCCGACGAAGACGTTATGGTCGAAAATCCTTATCACTTTTCTTATTGAATACATTAATATAAAGTAAAACCCTCGTCCCTGATTCTGTTAAGCAAGATTGGTCAATAATAATATACAGTCTAACATGCGTTTGTGGCCACCTCCGAATAATGATCATCCTGTGAATAAAGGCCATTCTTTGAAAAACCATCATTTATTATTTAGAACGAACTGATCTCCGAATAAAGGGCACCTGTCAATAAAGACCACATTTTGTCTTTCCTAAGAGTGACCTTTGTTCGCAGGTTTTACTGTACGTAACCTACATTACATTTGTATATGTCATTATAATGATAATAGTCATTGTATGATCATAATTAGACTTAAACCAATTGCCAAGCTTAAAGATATTTGAAAAACATTTATAGCCCTTTTAATATCTCGATAAAATTAAAGAGTATACGTAACTGCTGGTTCAATTCATTTCTGATATGACCCAGAAATTTGTGACAATTCTTTTATTATCTTCAGAAGAATAAGATAGAATTTACAGAGATATCATTTTTTACAACCTGTACTATATACACAGTCAAGAATGTCTGTCATATAAGAACGCCCGCTGTGCTAAATGAGAGACGCTCTCAGTAGGGATCCGATAAGTTTTAATTACACACAGTATAGTTAAAGAAATTCGATTTTATATTTTCACTGTATAGTTAGAGAAATTCGACTTTAAAATATATAAAAAGCCACTAAGATTTTATTAAAATAATCTATAAAAAAAATAATGCAGGGACTCTACATAACACGTAATGTAATGTAGAGTCCCTGGTGCATGCGAATCTTAAGACACTTAACTTTTGAATATAATTGGAACCAATTTGATATCGGAATATGCCCCAAAAATATCCCTTTGTTTCAACCCACCTCAATTTTTCCATCTTATTTCAATGTAAACTTGAAGTATCAGCTTTACCATAAAAAAACGACCAAAAGTTTATCATTTTACAAAAGTAAAAAAGAAATATTATTTGAAAGAAGAGAAATAAGATTTAATTCATCGTCAGGGCAAATTTGATATTGCAATTGATAAAAAAATATGATGGTATAAAGATTTTCCTCCTATACTTTCCCGTAGTAATTTTATTGACCACCGACGATCGTGGATAGACCTAAAAGTTGGACCCCAGTATTGAGACCACCTTAGGGACCTCAAAAGTCGGTCGTTATCAAGTTGAATTACACGGGAGTTATTGAAAGCCGGTCCGAAAATAAGTGGTCGTTATAACAAGGTGGTCGTAATACTGGGGTGGTCACAATTTGAGGTTATACTGTAATTTGATTTCCCCAAACATAAGTTTTAAATTAAAGCGTACTGTCGATGTTTTATTGAATAATAAATATGATAGGAGAATCAACGTCCAGTAAATCTCTTTTCTTATCACAAAAAGATACTAATTGTAAATAAAGAATCGTGCCATTCCATTTTCAGCCTTTTTATATAAAACGCTCGCGCCTTTTACCTCATAAGCATATTTTGGGCTCTCCTAAATTCAAAGCTATTATACAAAACATCAATTTATCTAAGAAAATTGGGTTATTTCTCTCTGACAGAGTGGAAAACATTGTAGCAAAAGAAGCCACTACTCATTATAAGCTATGACTTATTTTACCATAATGTTTTCAAATGTCGTCCGGTACAGCTGCGGGGAAATGCGGTGCTATGAGGTAAAGGGTTAACTTAAGACGTGACGTTTGCATCGCTTGTCGCAAAAATTGCATTACTCAATTAATGAAATAAACTCATATCATGTAAAACTGAAGGGGGCGCCACGTTCCGCCCCGCTCACCAACTATGATCCCCCCATTAAAATACTAACACCACATTTCCTACACGTAATGAAATCCTTCGAATTATGATCCTTGAAATTTAACTAAAAGTGTATTTTGTGAATGCTTGATGTATTTTTAACCACGTGAATTTACACCGAGTTCAAACACTATTTTTACAGTCCATTTACTGAGTAATAAACGTTTATAAACAGCCACCAAAATCTTATATTAACTTTGACATTTAACAAAGCGAAGTCGAATTTTAAAGTAATGTTGTGCAGATAAATTTGGGATATATTTTTTTGTATTACGATCTGTTCCGTTTCCACGACATTGAACATCTGCGTCGAAGAATAATAGGGAATATCGTTCATTTTTTTCATTATTTTTGGATATTTCAACAAACGGTTAAACAAGAGAAAAGGTTAGTTTCTTTGGCTATTGAGTGACTTGTAAAACGAAAGGATTCGTAATATTGCGTTTATTTTATTTTTTTTCTTTGTGATTTTTTTTCAACTTATAAAGAAAAAAAAAAATTTGTGTTTTTTTTTTCAGTTTATTAAGGAAAAAAATATTTTTTTTGTGATTTTTTTCAGCTTATAAAGGAAAAAAATATTTTGACTGACTTTATTATACAGTAAGGACCTTCCCTGGACCTGTATTTATGAAGTTCCTCACAGTGACTTTTTTCTTAAACTTTGACTTTAGTCCAAAAAATTTATTGATTTCGTACTTAATTTTGAGGAATAATTTCGGTATTATTTATTAATGATCTTAGTCCTTTTTCCCACATAAATCTTGACTTATTTTAAGTGAGCTAAAGAGGTATTTCAAATGTTTTAAGAAAATTTCTCAAAGCACATTTTGTTTACAAAAATGCCACCAATACGGAAATAAAAATATTTTCGGCAAAAAGTCGCAATTTCACCCACATGGACGGTAATTTAAGTGGGAACTAGAATCTATATTTTTCATTCACTATATGACCAGATAGTTTTTATTTGTCATCAACATTTCAAGAAATCAATCCATACAATTAAACTTATGAACAAAGGCCACCCTCGGGGAAGACAAAGCATGATCTTTATTGACAGATGGTCTTTATTCTGGGGTCAGTTTGTTATAAATAATTAGTGACGGTTTTTTCAAAGAACGGCCTTTATTTACAGGGTGGTCTTTATTTGGAGGTGGTTGCTTACACAGGTTTGACTGTCCTTAAATCATTCTTCAGATCATTCAAGAATATTACTTGCTTTATTGTATGATTTTTTCCCCAACTAAGATACTTTAGACTGAGTTTAATAAAAAATAATTACGAAGCTTTATAAATACGAAACCAGACTTTTTTTCTTAAGTTTAACGTCGCACCAACAGCCAGGGTCATTTGTCGACTTTCCAACTTTATCAGTGGAGGAATAGCTGGACAGCTTCCTCAAATGAGAAATTCTGTCCTCCAGTGAGATTCGAACTCACAGCTGTGAACGGCTAGTGATTACAAGACAGAGACCTTAACCACTAGAGCCCGGATGCCTCGGACCCCTGACTTAGAGCATAACCTAATTATGTTTGTATTTGTTTTGATTATACATTTATTCTTTGAATGATTTATTATAATTACTTGATATAATTAGAACACTTTAAATAAATGTTTCACGGTACGTCGCCTTCAAGCGACGCAAGATTAGAAAACCAACCTATGGCATGGTGGAAAACCTTTAAACATAATTTAAACACAACGCATGAACGCAAAAGGCAGCGACCTAGGTCCAGTGGTTAGTTCGCTGGATTTGCAACCCGGCGATCCGGGTTCAAATCCCGGTCGTGGCAGGTCATACCCTTCGAGGAAAATTTGACAAAAAATGTCGATTTCCCTCCATATATGGAGAAGTTGCCGGCTCCTTGTGGAAGGGTAAGTTAGTACTGGTTTGTATACAGTCCAGGAAAGCTGGTTAAGTGGTTAAGCTGGCCGCCGTTTATTATCGTAAAATAGTTGAAAAAATGGCGTTAAACCCAGTGAAAAAAACGAACACAGAAACAGATAAGGGGTCGTTATAATGAAACGGTTTTCAGGTCTTCCGGTGGTCGCAAAATTAGATTTAAATGTGTAAATTAAGCACCATTGGATAGAAAATGAAATAAAAAATGTGACAGCATCAAAGCCGCTGGGGATATACATGTATGTCCCCTTTGCTGGTATCTCTATCATAGCCCCTAGTGGACCTTATTGTAAAATACACCACAATGACAAACTATAAAAAGGGATATTTTTTTAATGTCGTTAGAAATAAATTAGAAACAAATGCTCTATTTAACCATCCGTTCATTTCCTAAATAAGGCCTAAACAAAAAAGGTTTGTTTCCGGTTACACTCCAAATATATGGGTCGTTAGGTAGGGATTTTCTACGTTTTTTTACATATATAGGCAAGACTGTTGCGAAAATTACAATATAGCACTAAGATTTGGATGCCGTAAAAACTTTTGAGTTGACAGGTAAAAGATGGGTCGGACCGGAAACTGACCTATTTTTAACGCCTAATTTACACAAAACAGTCGGAACTCCTCGGCTTATTCTGAACATGCAGAGGAAGGTTATAGTTACAAATGACGCAGTTTATGACGTAGTTTGTCACGTGACTGTTTATTCAAAGACGAACAAAACTGACTAAGACGGCTACGTGTGAACAACAGCCATTCATTGATGCAGATTTGTCTGTAAAATAGACCAAGTCAGAAAAAGTCGTGTTTCCGGTTACCCGAATGACCCCTATTTTATTTAGTGCCGACCCTAAAGTTTCTAACTGCAAAATTCAGATTACGACCAATTTTTGCCGTAATTGAATAATAATAATTCGTGTTAACCGCTGTAACCGTACTCTACTGTTTATCTACATATACAGTCAAACCTGCGAACAAAGGTCACCCTTGGGAAAGATAAATTATGGCCTTTATCGGCAGATTTGTTCTAAATAATCAGTGACGGTTTTTCAAAGAATGACCTTTATTCACAGGGTGGTCTTTATTCAGAGATGGTCGCAAACACAGGTTTGACAGCAGTGTGTTCTAGTGTGACCGCATGAGTTTAGGACATTCTGTTTTAAAATGATTCATACTTTAACTACGATTTAATCGCCCTAATCATGAGTATGGGTCTGAAAGTTTTCATACGCACGCACAATATCCTTGAAATTATTTAAATGCCACGACAGTTAAAATGATTTAACATTTCAAAATTTTATAAGCAATCGTTCAAATGACATTAAAACCTTGTTAAACTGTCAACAACGCTATTTACTCGGACGATGAGTTAAAATATAATATCTCTGGTTCAATCGTATCGTGGTAAAATTCTTGAATTTTCTCTTGTTGTAAAATGCATGTTACAGTTAAACACGGTTATAGAGAATACGGATATTGTGGAAAACTATAACCGTGTTTTACTGTAATGAAGTAATTATTCGGGTCCGGAATTCTCAGAAAACAGGACTTTTGGCCCTGTCCGGAACGGGTCCGGTTTTCAGGGATTTTACTGTATATTAATTAAACTCTTTACATACAAAAATGTACAAGTACTATGTTTGCAATAGGATTAAATGCAATATTAACTGTATGAACACTACTTATTACCATATAAATTATACCAGCGTGTTCTGTCACACACTACAACAAAAACGAAAAGTGTTTGTAGGATGTGAGAAACAAAAAGATGTTTGATTTAAACTTTATTTTAAGCAATGAGCAATACAAAGAACACATACAAAATTGTGTATACATAATTATGCTTCGGATTGGAAAACAAGGTCATAGCGACACTTATATTAATTCCTTTCCTTTCTGATTTTTAAATTGTGAAATTACTTTATATGGCCAGGAGCTCATAGTGCATGAATAAATGATGTTTTTTTTATAAACGACTGATTGATAAAGCATGCCTAACGAAACGAAATTATATTTTTTAAAGACCTAATGTTTTGTCGTACATAATTTCATTCTAGGATAAGAATTTGTCAAAAAATGAAGTGTTGTTTTTCATTTTTAACTGGGGTTATCAGTTAAAGTGAGGTTACTTATATCGAATACCGTTTAGATGTCTCAACACTTATAATAAAAAAGAATGAAATAAAAAAATCCCTGCCTGCCGACCCATCTTTTTTCGGCATGTTACAGGAAACAGGACTATTTTTAAGGCCTAATATTTTGTCCCGCTTAATCATATTCTAAATTCAGATGTTTTTTTTTTTTTGATAGAATATTCACTGGCCTGAAACGACATACGCAAAGCTGGCGGCAATATTTCTAAACTTTACTTATTACATTCTTGTTGTGGGTGATTTTTTTCGGCATCGTAAATTTTGATTTTTACTGTACCAGGGTCGAGACAAGCTGATAACATCCGTACTAGTTAGTTACTGTTGTAACATCAATGTGAAGTAATTTACTAGTTATATCAGTCAATATTTATGCTACTAACGTCATTATTACATTACAAACACCACATTTTCAGAAGTTATTAATTTTCTCTAACACTGAATTATCTTAGTTCTTAAGCTACAAATAACTTAATAAAGATTATATCCTATTGATAAATCAAATATCTGTTACACAGGGATCAATCAAAACGGTTTTAATACTGACGTGGTCTCTAAATGAGGGGTTTGTTGTAAAGACGTGGTTGCTAGGTGAGGTTGTACTGTATCTTAAATATATAATGACAATGATAAATTAATAATGACAATTGCAAATTATTTCAGCATTGAATTCCGAATATCCTTGAATCAATAATGATACACTTATACAAATGTTTTAAAGCGAAATGGTTAAAATATCATTAGATGGCATATATGCCTTTTCGTTCATAACGAGCGGACAACCGGATAGACCGGAAGTTACAGGACAGATTTGACATTTAATTATAGACCGGGCGTAGCCGAACAGACCGGAAGTCACCTGACAGGCCGGAAGTTCTATGCCAGATGTCATTATCTCATATTATGCATGTTTTCTTGACGCCCAATTTTACTAAATTGTGATAATCCCTCAATCGAACTAGTCCCACAGTCGCTTGAGACTACCGTAACTTTTTTTCTGCACTTTGTTTTTGCGTAAAATATCATAAGACTTGAGTAAGTTATTTTTGAACATCTATTTCATGTAATTATTGAAACCAATTGCTAGAGTTTAGTCAAAAATCAAATATTTATAGTCATCTTAACGTTAGCACGATATAGTTTAATTTTGTCGTACAGGATTCATACACTGTTGATACGCCCCGCCCACTGTTAGCGAGCCCAGAAACTTACGTGTTCGTTTTTATTTACAAATCATGCTTCCTATAGTTATTTAAGACTCGCTAGTCCCACGCATGAAGACTTACGTTTAAAATATATACCATGAAATCACGCACAATTGTTGTATAATTGGTAAATGGAGACGTTATCATTAGCGATCTGCGTATATTATGTTCGAATATCTACTGAACTCTAGTCGTATCGTCTGTCTGTGCAAACATTTGGCTATTTGACATTGTAATTTTGACAGAGAAAAAAATTTGTGATATAAATGTAGTGAAGTATCAGCCTTTTCTCCGATAATGGGGTCTGTTTTTTTTTTTCGCGGAAACTGATGACAAATCACTTACTTACACTCACGAGCACCAAAATTATCAATTATAACAGGCCCATAGTTTAGCAACCCTCCTTCGCCCCAGCCCCCCCCCCCCCCAAAAAAACACAATTCATTTTACTCCGCCGCTAATCATTAGGAGGATAACTCAACAGGGGAGCGTCAAAATTAGTTTTGCTTTCTTTTAATCGCCATTTTAAAAAACAAATACAACTCCAAGGCTCTGTTAGATAAAGTCAAATGACGGAGATACGGCTTTGAACACGCAACCTCTCGGTAACCTGTCAGTCATACTTTCTATCGACTGAGTTAACAAGATAGGCAAAGACATTGTTCTAACACACAAAATTCCCGCTTGTCTTTTGTCCATTTATTTTAAATCGGAAGTCGCGAAAACTGATGACAGTTCATTGCCGTCAACCGGGTTGATGTAGGTGAGGTACATTATATATTCATTAAACGTTGCGTTTGTTCATTTAAAGACATTCTTGTTTTTCCTATATCTTACAAAGCTGTTGTCAAGTCATGGACTGGAATTATACCTTTCAAATAAGCACAAACTGGAAAAAAACACGATCATACTTCGGAACAAAGATCAACATTGAGTGAGAAACAATGTGGTCTTTATGCACAGTGGCCCGTATTCTTCGGATGCATTTTGATCTCTAGTAATATCAAATTTATCATAACGAAAGGTCGTTGTATACAAGGTGATCGACATATGCAAGTGGTCATGAAAGCTGGTTTATGGCGACATGAAGTCGCGATTACGACATACTTTCAAACAATACGTTTAAAAATTTTCATAATGGTGACTATGAACGTGAATAATTTCACAAAAGCATAAAATTCAAGACGCTTTATGTAACGCCAATGGATGATTTTGTAATTTTGGTGTGACAGCGTCCTTAAAAGATGTTTGTTTGAGGTTAACTCGACCCAAAAGTAGATAGGTAGGTAGCTAAGTGTATGACTTAGTTAAAGTTATATGATTGTACTGAGAACAAAAACCTGGGCTAAAGAACGAAACATTTCCTTTGGGTAAAAAATCACTATAAAAATATGGGGTCGGGGATCATTGAATAAGTTGGTCGTTTACTTGCAAACCAGCATTTTTTAAGACTGACCTTACTTGTGTAGTTTTGAGGACTCGCTACATAAAATGTCATCTTTGTAATAATATCTTTCCTTTTTACTTCTATTTTACGGATAATTTGTCACACAAAACTCCATTTTGTTTGAATAAAACACCCTCTGTTCATATCACTTTACAGTAAGAGTTTTGATAAGAAAAAAAAATACAAAAAAGTATATTTTACGCGTTCCAATTTATACACGTGTCCAATGGCAACAACTTCCTAAGTTGTTCATGATGGCTCCGGTGGTAATAAGGATATACAAAAATGATCATTCAGAATTCATCCGGGCTCCCAAATGAATGGGGTGTCCTTGTTAGGGAGGTGTCCGCATTAGAGAGGTGCGGGTAATTTTTATCAGTCCATTGGATTATGTTTTCATATTTGCTAATGATTGTGGTGGGAGCCTCTGGGGTCGAGTGGTTGTAATCTATGAGTAGTAATCACTAGCCTTTCACCGCTGTGAGTTCGAATCCCCTCCCGTGACACGATGCGAATAATCTGTCCGGCTAGCTTGCAGAAGGTCGATGGTCCTATCCAAGGGTATACCCTGATGTCTTCTTTCATCATCAAAGCTGGAATGTCACCGAATGACACTGGCTGTTAGTGAGACATTGAACTCTTGTGAAAAAAATGCTGTGCGTGGAATGTTTTTTTCCATTTGGCTGGTGTGTTAATTATTGTATGACCACTCGTTCAAACTATAAATTGTACTTTAAGTTCTTAAGGCAAAAACCTCGATCATGTTTAATTTTTGTTTTTTAAGGAATAGGATGGGTTGGTTGGAAAACTTTCCTTTTTTTTGTTTTCTTTTCCAAACATACATTTCGTACTTAGAGGTAGGATTCGTCCTTAGATAGCTTCGTACTTCCCGAATTCGCTGTTAGAAAATTTAAAGTCGAGGTCAAAAATTGGAGTCTACAGGGTGACGGTAAACATGACTAATTATTCCTGGCTTCATCACCGTGAAAAGTCACGATTAAGTAGGTTTGGTAATAAATAGTGACGCATAAAATATTTCTGTTTAAATTTCAGACGAACTAGATTTAAAAAGTCAGTCAACCGCGCGATGGTTAAAATTATGTGTGCTTAGTAAGATATCCAATCATTTCGTTCTAACTTAGTGTAACAAATGATTAGTTGACTAATATGAAAATGTTGTCAAGCGTTTAAATAAAGATAGAAATCTTAATTACATTTATATTATAGTGAAACCTTACTCACCACTTAGTATAACAACACACTGTATGTTGGGAAAATATTTTTTTTCTGGATACATCCAGGTGGATTGTTCCGCGCTCTCTCGCTGACCTCGGAACTGTCAACTGACCCTCCGCACTCCCTTTCTCCCTCTCTTCTCTCTCTCCCCCCTCTCTCTGTCTCTCTCTGTCTCTTTCTCTCTCTCTCTCACTCTCTCTACTGCAACCGCTTAATTTGGTGTCAATTTTCCATATTTCCTCAATATTTCAACTTGTTGATGCTACCACCTCCGTATTAAGACCATTTCAATATTAAGACCATTTCAATATTAAGACCATTTCAATATTACGACCATTTCAATATTACGACCATTTCAATATTAAGACCATTTCAATATTAAGACTACTTTATTTTGGGACCGATTTTCAATATTTTCTTTGTATTCCAACTCGATAATAAGCTCGTTTTCAAACGATCCATGACAATATATGATTTACTTAAAATAGTTTATATACAAACCTATGCCTATATAGACTATCAGCTAATGTTTATGCGGTTCACTTCTGTCATTAAAAGTGCGTTATTTTGACAACAAAGAACTTCATGCGAGATTTTGGAGTAATATATTGGTCACGGGTGGAATATTTCATTATTAACGAAATCGTTCGGGCTTAAATTTGTCACGTATCCCTGGCGATATTATCTAGCGATTAAAAAAATGAAAAAAATATCCGGCTTACAAGAGCTAAACAAACGTAATGATTGCTTTTGAATAGCTATGTCGCGGATACCACAGTAAATATAATAATATTTCGCTACTGAATCGACAAATCATGCATGGTTAGAAGTTTTCCGGAATTCTAAATCAATATAGTGAGCAAATCTATTTTTAATCTTTTAGTTATTCTAGTCTTTTAGCTTGAATGACGACAATAACAGAGGCGTTCCAAATAGAACGAAAATCACCGCCATCTTATTCTCTCTTTTTTTTCCTTTCAGAATTGGTTCCGTATATACAGAATAAAACGACCGGCGCATACAAGGTAACTATTAACATCGAAGGCCAGGAACCAGTAATAAAAGGAGCAACAGACGGTGTTATTTCGAAATCACCCATTGCAAAATATCCGGCCATATTTGATTTTCAAACCGCCATTCATGACGTCACAAAATTAGGAGTTAGTCATTGGCCAGATGAATTCTCCATCGGCAGGTGCGCATTACGTCATGAAACTCCAGCTTGGCACGTGAAACGATTTTTACCTCGAGCAAATGACCCAACGATTGCAAACGCATATTATTTAGAACGCAACCTGATACACGCAACATCCGTTGAAGAATTCTTACGTCATATTGAAGAGCGGGAAAGGTAAATAGATCAGCTAAATTCTGATTGGTTAGTACAGTCAGTTTAAATACTGAAATTTACACATTCACTTTCGGTATGAATACTCACACCTGATTGGTCGATTCAGTCATTCCAATATTAATGACAAAAACTGATTTGTTTTCAAACCATTTTAAATGATAAAAAAGTTGTTTTGCTTTTTGAATCTAGAAGTTGACACAAAATCTTGTTTGATTATACAGAGGGCTAATATGTAAAAAAAACAACAACATTAACTAGTGCTTGTGAAAAAAGGCTAATGCAGGCATTCTGTCACTCAAATGATATTTATTAAAGTTATTCATGTGTATATAATGGCTAAATGCGCGGAAAAATCTCGATTTAAATTATCCTTAATGATTGCTTCGACATTTATTAAACTCACGGATGATATTTTATAAGAAGCAATCATCTTCGTCCGAATCACTGTCCATAACATCCACTTCCGGTTTCCATTCGCCCCATGAAAAATGATACACTTGTAAATCGGACGGCGAGTAGTCGTTTATCAGACGATTAAGCGATATTCTTTTTCTCATCCATGTTGCATAGCAACGGTTGTCACAACAGTCATACAGTGACGTATTAGCATAACTTAACAGACGGCGCTGTAATAACTTTTTATACAGAGGAATCATCCGCCTCCGCCCGTAACGTTCTATTGGCTGTGGAGAAAGACTAGGTCCACTGTTACACACACATTTACTCGCGCATGAATACATTTTGTTGTTATTGTCATCATCGTCCGAAGTACTACTTTCTGAATCGGATGGACTACTTTCAGAGGAACTTTCTGAATTTGAATCTGAGTCAGATTCTGAGCTGGTATTAGAATCAGAGCCTGAAGTTGAAGATGATTCGGCACTTGATTCTGAGCTCATTTCTGAATTTGAGCTTGAATCTGAACTGGATTCAAAGGCGTCCGAATAAATCAATACATCTGAATGAGTACTCAGGCACTCTTGGATTTTTTTTGGTCTGTGCGTCTGTTGATCCAGATCGTTGTCCAATTTTGTTTCACTGCAGAAGCTCTTCATCGTTTTGAGACGCTTGAAACCGTTTGAATACTCTGATATGTCATCTGTGTCACACTTTCTTTTATTTCCATGATCGGTAGTCAGGCGTTTTCTTACTAAATAAAAAAAAACGGACATAAAACATGCAATACATGTATTTCAGTCGATTGACATACATCTTCAGCCAAACCTGTGTTTGCAGCCACCTCCGAATAATGACCAAACAGTGAATAAAGGCCAATCTTTGAACAAAACACCGCTAATTATTTAGAACAAACTGACCTTCGAATAAAGGTCATCTGTCAATGAATGACACATTGTGTCATTCCCAAGGGCGGCTTTTGTTCACAGGTTTGACTGTTTTTGGTCGGCTACATGTATGTAGTTTTGACCAGAGTTTTGGTATGCTATTAACTTTGTAAATAGTTCCATAAAATGTATTACTACTGCAAAACTCTTTATTTTCAATGGTAGTCCGTTACAAGAAAGTAGTTCCATAATAAATTATGTATAACAAACCTATACAGAGAGATATAACAACTTTCAGTCTATCATATATTTATCACAATATACAAAATAATTGATTAAAATCAAGGCATTTGTCGACTTATGATAAAAAATAGTTCTATGAGCAGTATTAATACACCAAATTTTAAATTTTGAATGTTTAAAATGGTTTTGCAATATGTATTACTACGCCGTACAGAAAGATCAACAAAATAGGACAATGGAAAGACACAAACCTCTCTGCTTATTTTTTCTTCTCTTTCTTGGACGACTAGTGACATCCGACCACTCATCTTCACTGTCAGACTCGTAACCAACTCTTGCAACTGTCTTCCAATCGTCATTGTCATCATCTTCATCCTCATCACAGTCGTCAACATCATAGTTAAACTCTTCCTCATGAAGATTAGCTCTTTTTCTCTTACCTACCACGTCTGAAAAGAAAGAAATCTATATTTTATGAAAGCGAATGAAAGACTTGTCAATATTCATGAACAGTACATCTTTAATTAGAGACCACTCCAATATTTAAACCACTTTATAATAAAGATCACCTATTTTCTTTCTTTGAACTTTATTTCGGCTGTATAAATCAAATATTGGCAACCGTCGGGCCTTTCCGTAATATTGATATAACAATGAATGACGAATGGTTTGAAGTGAAAAATCGGCAAACTCCGTGTCCAATAATAAACATCGGATACTCTCGTAATATTAATAAATTAAATGATGGATAGTTTGACATGAACAGTCGGCAAACTCCGTGTCCAATGATAAATAATCGGCAAACATCGGATACTCTCGTAATATTAATAAATTAAATGATGAATAGTTTGACGTGAACAGTCGGCAAACTTCGTATCTTTCCGTACTGACTATAGTTCTGTTCAAGCAATTGATATGCAGAAACTACACATATCAGTGAACAAGTACTATTGCTTACGTGACAGTCGACAACTACCACACGAGTATAACCATTAAAATGAATTATTTATTAGGATATAGGTAACAAAATTGAAACATTTAAAAGCACATTAATGTTTTCATTTCAAACAGGCGAATATGAAGCAGGGAAGAACAAATTGCTAATCTCAGAAATTTAAGATGAAAAGAAAATGAATGTCATGCTGAGGTTTTTTGTGCAAAGTTATACAGCAGAAACTCAATATTAGAACCTCAATCGGGACAAGATGTTTGGGTTGAAATACAGAAAAATCCTGTCAAACCTGTGAACAAAGGCCATCTTTGCAGGGATTTCCCTGATGCAGGTTTCTTGCATCCCTGACTCGATATTCAACCGAGGCCCTTGGCATTTCCTGTGTGGGCCCCCTATAAATTCCGACGGACACCTAGAATGTTGGAGATGGGAGTTTGGGAATCATCTTAGGAAAACCCTGCCCATGGAAATGACAAAATGTGACTTATTTTAAACACAAAAATGTGATATTTGGATCGTTTTAAGGGTCTCAACTGTGGTCTTATTTACAGTGTAGCTTACTGTTTAGGAGAGGTTTCTTCATGGGTGAACAGGGGTTGTTACAGCGAATGCTTGCAGTGATAATGCCTAAAAAGGCTTATTACCGGTTACCTGATCAGCCCT
The DNA here is from genome assembly GCA_008271625.1 of Lutraria rhynchaena. Taxonomy (NCBI): domain Eukaryota; kingdom Metazoa; phylum Mollusca; class Bivalvia; order Venerida; family Mactridae; genus Lutraria; species Lutraria rhynchaena. Next base: position 1,418,852 of record VIBL01000030.1, read on the forward strand.
TCTTTTACCAGCCAACTAATAAGTTTTTACAGTATCTAAATCTTAGTGCTATGTTGTAATTTTCACAACAGTGCTGCCGATATATGTAAAAAAATCATAAAAGAAAAAAAATCCCTACCTACCGACCCATATTTCTTTTGGCATGTAACCGGAAACAAACTTTTTTTTGTTTATGCCTAATGTAATGTAATGTAATGAGTCATTCTCACCAGCTTGGTTAACATTTTCACCAATGTTTCTTTGCACACTTTCATCTAATTCCGTCTCCGTATGGCATTCTTCATTGTTTCCGACAATAAAGGTCCGCAACTCCTTCATAAACGCCTCAAGCTGGTCCCTGTTGTGTAACAAAGTATCGGCTCTAAATGAAATAAAAAGAACAAAATTCATAATTGTTTCTTTACGACAAAAACAACAACAACAACAACAACAACAATATGTGTGTTTCGGAAAACGGACCGAAAACAGCTATGAAAGTGGTCCTAATATCACGGTTGTCCCGTCATTATATAATTCGAATGGTACATGTATTAAAGTAGATAAAATATTTGGGAAAAGATTTATCTTCATAATGTATACTTGGTTTCACAATAAAATCTGAGTTCTCACACATAAATCATTGTCATATATGTATAGATATGCCATTTATTACTATGCACTTAACAAAATTTCGTAAAAAAATGTTATGATAGATGATGAGTTATGAGTGCAGTTTCTTACATATTTATTTGTCAATATTTTATTTATAGATATGCATTTATTTATCAAGTAGACGCTTATTGTAATAATATTTACGTATTCGTTCATCTATTGATGATAATGTTCCTTCCTTCCTTTGATTGATTGATTGATTGATTGCTCGCTCGCTCGCTCACTCACTCACTCACCCACCCATTCACTCACTCACTCACTCACTCACTCACTCACTCACTCACTCACTCACTCACTCACTCACTCACTCACTCACTCACTCACTCACTCACTCACTCACTCACTCACTCACCTACGTGTTTGTCAAGAGCATACCTCAAGGTTATAAAATCGTCATAGGATACAACATCTTCCGGATAATCTAAATCCATGGTATCTTCATTTATATTCATTTCCAAATCATTTTTCAGCATCACATTTCTGTTCCATCTTAATAAATACGGCTGCAGCTACCTCCGTTAATCATCGTTATGACAATAACGACGCTACGTCAAATATGACGTATGATTACGTCATGACATCATGACGTTATGACGTAACGGTATCATGGAACGTCGACATGGTCAACTTTGTAAATAAATGGCCCGTTTAAATTGTAATATTTTCGTAAAACATTGATCGAACATTTGTTTGAGAAAGTCTTTAGACATTTTCATTTCTAGCTTGCTTTGCAAAAAAGGTATTTAATCTTTATTCAAACAATCGGGCTAAAAGCGAATGTAAAATAAAAGTTTCTTTCAATTGTTTGTTTCAGGCAATCCGAACTTGCAACCAATCATATTTCCTTATCGGCGCCATTCATCCAATCACCGAGCATCTTTGAATCACATGACAACCGGAAGTCACTAGCAATAGCTTACCCGGAAGTGAACAACACGAAATCAACAAAAATGTCTGATATCGGAATGGTCAACCCGAGTTATGAACCGACGGAACGTGATGATTCTACTGAGCATAATCACGCTGTTGTCGATATTACAGAACTAAGTGAGGAAAAAGACCTCGGCACTAGTACCAAATCAAATGGAACGATTGACGTCAAAAATGCTGACGTACTCATAGAAATATCTGACGAGCATGTAAAAGAAACGGTAATGCAATGTCCATATCAATAATCAGCTACCGTAAAACCTCAATCTTAGTAGTAAGGTTTTGGACTAAAGGGCGGTCTATGTATTAAGGAAGTCTCAATATTCAGTTGAAATGCAAAACACAGAAATTGGTTCGAATATAATACAGTGCTCCCTCCCGTAGCGTCACTTCCAAAGGCCGATTCCCTCCAAGAAATGACAACAAGAAGCACACATACACATAATAAAAACACCTGACGCGAATGTATCAATTCCCTCCAAACAACAACTTCATTAATAGAACAACACTTTTACGACTCTGACACGTGTTGCTATTCGGAGGGAGCACTGTACGTTGTTACAAGTAGTATGGTCAATCTTAATACTACAGAAGCAGCTGGTGAAGTTTAGTTAATAAGCAATTAATAATTCCGTAAATGGAAAAAAGGTTAACATTTTTTGAGCGAGTAGATCCTGTCCGAGCGCAGGCTGTATGGTCATAAAACTTGAGTGTTTACATTGTTTGATTGAGTAAATCCCGTCCGAGCCCAAGCTGTAAGGTTATAAAACATGGGAACAGTCTCCAAGCTCAAACCTAAATTTCTTTCTCAAAGTATTGCATTTGAAATGATATTACCGTTTAATGTTTCTGTACATTGATTTTAGACCAGTTATGCTGACAGATCAATGTGTGATTAATATCACCAGAATTAAGTAAGAAACATTAAAGACAAATTATGAGATTTGAGCTTGGAGACCGACCTCAAGTTTTATAACCTTGGACCCAGAAAAAGTCCCACATGTGAAGAAGTTGTCCAGCTGGCATACATAAGGTCGACGGTTCTTACCAAAAGTACACCTGGTATCTTCCTCCAACGTTAATGCTGGGAAAAATGACCAAACGTTAATGCTGGGACAAATGACCCAAGTTGTTGGTGAGACGTTAATCCCTAGAGAACATTTAATACAGTGCAACCTCTCCAGAGCGGCCCTCTCTTGAGCGACAACCTCCCTTCAACAACAGCATGCTTTTCACCCAATGTACGTTTCGACTATTTATTTGACCTCTCCAGAGCGGCAACCTCTCAACAACGACATAATTTTACATCTCCCAAAGGGTGTTGCTTTAGAGAGGTTGCACTGTACAATAAAACCTCGATAATGAGACCACCTTCTGGACCCGAAAAATCGGTCGTAATAATGAAATGTTCACATTATCAAATTGAATTTCAGGGGAGTTACTAATTGATTGAAAGCCGGTCCTAAAATAAGTGGACGTTATAGCAAAGTGGTCGTAATATTGAAGTGGTCGCTATTTGAGGTTTTACTGTACTTAAATGTTTTCCTTTCTTTTAAGGATGAAGTTGAAGTAAATGGAAACAATTTGCAAGAATCAAATTTACGGCTTAGTGTGACGTCAGCATATAGCGATCACCAGGAGACCAGCGGAATTAAAAAGAAGGGAACCATTGTCGATCGAATGAGTAGGTCATCGAAAAAGCAGACGGACTCAAAGTACGTATGTTAATCAATCATGTTGTATTTCTTTTCACTAGGTCTAACGCCGTTTTTTTTCAACGATTTTTCAGTAATATACGTGGCCGGTTCGCCTAACCAGCTTTCCTGGACTGTGTTCTAACCAGTACTAACTTACCCTTCCACTAGGAGCCGGCAACTTCCACATATTGAGGAAAATCAACATTTTTGTCAAAATTTCATGGAAGGCCGCATATGACCTGCCGCGAAGGGATTTGAACCCGGATCTCCGGGTTACAAGTCCAGCGCACTAACCACTGGACCACGGTTGCGGCCACTTGTGTCTTACAATGAATTGTTCATGGGTTTGAACCACACACAAACTGTTCGTCAGGTGATACATTGTAAATGCATACAGTGCAACCTCTCTAGAACGACCTTCTCCTGAGCGACAACCTCCCTTCAACAACAGCATGATTTTTCCCCACTGTACAATTTAACTATTAATTCAACCTCTCTAGAGCAACAACCTCTCAACAACAACATATATTTACTTCTCCCAAAGGGTGTTGCTTTGGAGAGATTGCGCTGTGCCCTAAAAGAATACATGTAATTCTAAAATTGTAATATTTCACAAATACAGCCATAATGAGGAATTTTGTTTCAGCAATGTATGTTTTACACTGGTTTTAAATTTGACATTGTGCTATTTTCAAAGTTTCCGATAAAAAACTATCACAGTTATCTCCCTTGAACATTACAATTATCTGAAATCTGTAACATTTCCTACGTATGTCTATATTATTTTAACTCATAGTTTAGGCGTTGAAATGCAGCTCATTGTTCCAAGGTCCCCAGGGTTTGGTCGGAGATTTTTCATGGCTGAGAAATGGACGTATGTTAAAAATCAGGACGCCTGTCGCTTCCCCCACCCACCCGCTGTTTATATATCACCATGCAAAGACCCCGTGTATTTCCACATCCTTCGTCCTTTCATATGCTTTAGCTCATTTAATATTCTAACTATAGCGTATATTTATTATAATTATGTACCGTGGAACCCTGGTAAATCAAAGATAAATGATGCTTGTTTTTTTGTATTGAAGGTTAACATGCGTTCTTTCGACCGAATTTGAAAAAAGATACAGTCAAACCATTGTTTGCGGCCACCTCCGAATAAAGACAACCCTATTTGAAAACCCGTCACTGATTATTTAGAACATACTGACCTCCTAATAAAGGTCAAATGTCAATAACGGCCACATTTTGTCTTTCCAATGGCTGGCGATTGTTCACAGGTTTGACTGTATTATGCTTTGTTCTGGGGACGTTTGTCTCATTCTGAGGTAACGTGAAGGCGGGGTTCCACGGTACGTTAGTGGGAAGTTTATTCACTATGCTGTATTTTGTTGTTCCTTTTATAATTTTCCATATAGCTTATTTCATCTGTACCCGCCCACTATCCTCGACTATTAGAGCACTAGGTGAACGGACCACGAGGTTCGTGAGTTCGAATCTTTGGCGTAGCACCGCACTCATTCCCTGTGATGATTCGGTCGATCTCATTAGGTCTGAGTCCGTACATCCTTCTTTGCGCCGGTATATAACAAATGATGTTAAAACTGATTCAAACTCGATTTGATTGATTGATTGACTGGCTGATGATTGACTGGCCGACTGACTGTGTTGAGGTCTTCCTGTTTCATAGCCTATACGTGTCATTTTAAATACCAGTCTCGATGTCAAAGCACATGATTTGAAATGCAAGCATTTGATTGGATCGTTGTAAGGACTGTATTCAAATCGACCAATGAAAAGGCTGCATTTTTGACTGGTTTTCCTGCTTTTTATGTTTTAGCTTTTTTACAAACATGTTTTGCTTTTTCCTTACAGCAACTAATACATTTTAATGTATTTTAATGCGTTTTATAAATTATCATACAACTTTCATGTTTATCATGTAGCTTGGTGCACTGCAATATCAAAAAGGGTGATCAATAATTTCTTAATTAAACGTTGAACACAGCAAAAAAAAATAAGAAAAAATGTTTCTTTAGTCGTAAAAATTAAACAAAATTAACTGCTTAACCGAGATGATTTAATTTTGATGTGTCATAATTATGCAGTCAAAACTGTTTACAAAATATTAAGCGAAATGATTAATCTAAAACATAAACCATCTTTTGCTCGGCGATCAACGGATTACTTTTTTGAGTGGCAAAAAGTATTTAAGTCTAACTACAAATGTACAAATAATAATATTTAAATACGGATGGCTCAAATGGGTAATAGGTCATAGTTACAAATTTTGATGCTAAATTTTGAAACATATTTTTGTTTATTTATTTGTTTATTTATCAACACCAGGATACCATTGACTCGAGGTGCAGCATTCTTTTCTACGTGTTTATGGACGTAGGTTGAATATGTTGTTTATGTTGTTTTATGTTGTTTTCATGTTGTTTTATGTTGTTTTATGTTGCTTTTATGATGTTTCTGTTTGTCGTTTGCATAATCCTTGTTCGATGTTTATGTGTTTGTTGAATGCATAACTTCATGTTTCTCTCGGTGTGTTTTTCCTTTTTGTAAGAAAATTGTTAGTATATACGTGCACAGTAAAACCTCAAATAGCGTTCATCTCAATATTACGACCACCTTGTTATAATGACCTCTTATTTTCGGACTGGCTTTCCATAACTCCGGTATAATTCAACTCGATAATGAGACCACCTCATTATAACGACCAATTTTTCGGTTCCCGAATGTGGTATCAATACGTTTGCAGAAAAAAACTTACGTACTTACCATCTAGATATAACGACAAATTTTTGGACCCGTTTCTAATATTTCCTCCATATTTCAACTCGATAATGAGGCTACCTTACCCTAAGATCGATTTATTTGTCTTACACACCTTTATTTTATTACTACAAATCAATTTTAACTAATTTATATCAGTTATCCTTCATTCTTGTTAATTCATTAACCTTGTATACCGCTATTACATGTACCTTTTTCCTTTGTCTTTTATTAAAATGCGCGCTACATGACCATTAATTACTATAAAACACCATTAAACAATTAAACACACGATTTATAATGTCCCAAAGGTGGTCCTAGTATCAAGGTTTTTCTGTATCCTGTTCGTATGTCAATGTTTGGCGTTACGTACGTTTCTCATTGTTCACAGTTAAAAAAAAATATGTTTGTTATGTGTTTGTTTCATTGTTGTTTGTGAATCAGTCAGTGTATTGTTTGTTGTTTGTGTACGTGTTTGGATGATACACTGTGTATCTTATTTTAACAACATGCTTTTAAGTTTTCTAATAATTACAAACACCTTATTATGCAGTATAATCCAATAGTGATTTCTCTCACGTGATTTCTGTTGCAATATTCGCTTAACATTACTCGGATTATATCGCTGAAAATATATGTCCGAGATATACCAACTAGTCTAATGGTGACCTTTGTACTTAGTATGACCGTGATAATTTCTCTGATTTTGTTGGTATAGTATGATATTTTTTGTCTCAAATGTATTAATGCGAAAGAAATTGCCTCACTTATTGGCTTTATATCTCGTTTTACAAGAATCTTGTAAAACGCTGAGACGTTGACAGAGATGTATGTGATGGATAACGAACGACAACTCTGGTAAAGATTAGATTGCTAATGCAATATTCGTTTAACATTTTTTCGGACTTTATCGTTATAGGTATAATAATGTCTGAGATATTAATACATTTGGTAACACTCGGATAACATCGACTACAGTACCTTTTTTCAAATCCCCATTTCAGTTAGCTGAAAATTGCTGACTTTGAATTTTGTACATCTTCCAAATTAAATTCGTGTAAACCTCTTGACGTTACAAATGCGCATGTAAACTGCTCTAATCAATTTGATATAAATTTTATGGCTTTTTCGATCATTACAACTTCAATGTATTACAAATTACTAAAAGTCACCGGCTCATTTCGTTCTATAAAAAGTCTTCGCATTTACGATACGACTCGATTCACTTCCATTGGCATATTACCATTGAATTCATTGTTAGGTAATAATTTACAACCAGACAGCAACCAGGCGTTTAAACATAGTGAAAGACGTGCATGCTACGCTTCAATTCTGATTCAGACATTTTTCTTAATTTTCCCCGAAGGTTCACGATATATGCAACATTTCTCTATCCAATCTTATTGCGATGGTGCAAAACATTGTGTAAATCTATGCATCGTTACATGAAGGGTTGAACAAAAGTTGAAACTGAGAACGCGAGAGTTCTCGTACGGAGTCCGTAAAGTGACATTGTACACATATATTTTAACTTGTAGCATTCTTTTTTATTTCGTTTTTACGCAATAATAATTCGTAAAAACGAAATAGTATTTCGTATCCACGAATTAAAAACATTTCGTATTTACGAAATATTATTTCTTATTTACGAAATACTAATTCGCAAATACGAAAAGTTATTTCGTAAAAACGAAATAAATAAATAGTGCTACGTGTTACAATATAAGTGTAGAATGTCACTTTAAGGGCTCCGTATTATCACAATTGTAGATAGACACAGCTTTTAATGACACGAGATCACATTATTATATTCACTAACTCACTCAGATAATTAGTAGATACTTATAATCAGTTTTAGTTTCACATTCTGTGAAGACGCTGTAAATGTAACTTCCGCTTAATCATAATCTGACTAAAATCACTTCCGAGATAAAATAAAAACAGCAAGAAATATTTTTTTAAATGGTATTTAATGTAAAACAATTCAATCAGACAAAATTCAAATATTATGTTTGGATTAGATCTTTATCCGTTGTCTATGGTACATTTTGACAACAAAGAAACAGGACGTTTTGCATGTCGGCCATCTTGGAAGACAAGCCGAACGTCTTTTGAAACGAATGCTCTGATTGGATGAAAGAAAGATGAAGAACATTTACGTCAATATTGACGGAACTTTTGAGTTACTATTAAAACTAACTGATGTGATAAATAGTCAGGTTTGAATACTCACATGTACTTTTGATTTGCACAAATATTTATTTATTTATTTATTTATTTATTTATTTATTTATTTATTTATTTATTTATTTATTTATTTATTTATTTATTATTATTATTATTATTACTTAAAATCATCATTTTGTAGAAAACTAAGTTTAAAAGTAATTTTTATATTTATTTTCTTAATTGAGTTATCAAAAAATATTTTGTTTTGTCTTCATTTAAATCCTTAGAATAAGTATTCCTAAATTGTGATATTTTGTCTAAACAAAATATACAGTAAAACACGGTTATACTGAATCCAGATGGAGAGAAGAAATGGATACTGTAAAACACGGTTAGAGTGAACCCAGACGGAGCGAAGAAATGGATACAGTAAAACACGGTTAGAGTGACACACAGATGGAGCGAAGGAATGGATACAGTAAAACACGGTTAGAGTGAACTCATATCTGAGGGTAGAATCGGATATAGTGAAGATTTATTTTCCTCGAAAACGCCGCTCTTTGTTCAACCTTTATGAATACGTTGGAGTTTTCTTCCGGGTCCACTGGATTTCAATATAACCGTGTTCTACTGTATTCCAATGAGTGTCTTATGGAAATAATTAGTACACAATGAAGTTTTAGATTTTTTTCTTGTTTTGTATAAAATCACAGAGATGAAGACACGAAATGGCTTGAATGGATTGAAGTGAAGTTTAGAGATATTGCTGGGGACGATGGAGAGATAGATAGAGACGAATTCAAACGTGCACTGGGTGTTAAAAAGGTTCGTTCTTTGAGGGCAATATCTCATTTTTTTTGCGTTCAGTTAAATACGGTTATGATAAACTAGGATAATCCCTCCCTTGAAAGTTTTTTTTATGTCAATGTAATGGATATTAAGATGTCATGAACTATTATTTTGAGGTTTCCTAAAATTCAACCTGAATGAACGAGAAAATGAAACTTTGACAATATTTACCTGGTTCTGTTGTAATGGAACCTTAGTGATCACAGTAGCTCTCTATTGTATTGTCACAGACTTGTTAATATAAAGAAAGATGGCGATAAAACGGTGATAGTTTTGATAACCGTGAAATCGAGATATCGAGGTTTTACTATGTTTTCGTCTTTTAAATTTTATCTGCAGTCGTTTTTCGCCGAAAGATTCTTTGAATTATTTGATCAAGACAAAAGCGGAAGTATTGAACTTGGGGAGCTTCTGGATGGACTGCGCATGCTCACAAAGGGAACACCTGCGCAGAAGTTGCAGTTTTTATTCGATGTCTACGATGCAGACGGTATGCGAATATAGTAACCAGCGTTTAACAGTAGCGGAAACTTTAACAGAATTTTAACATCTTCGAGACTAATTAATATAGCCACTAAAGTATTAAAATTACATATACAGTGCAATCTCTCCAGAGCGGCCAACCCTTGAGCAAAAACCTACCTACAACAACAGCATGATTTTCCCCATTGTACGATTTAAATATTAATTTATTCTCTCTAGAGCAACAACCTCACACAACAAAATATCTTTGCTTCTCCCAAAGGGTGTTGCTTTGGAGAGGTTGCACTGCAACTGAATAACTACTTATTTCCGAAATATTGCAAGCAGCCAATCAAACGTGCTCTAGTTAAAACTTCTTACCCCACCACAAAGAAAAAAAAATAGCAAAAATATTGCGACGGAAACTAGCGAACATTACCGGAAATTAACGATTGTTATATAATCATATGCTTCAGCAAGCGGAAGCATTGAAAGAGATGAGCTTCAAGCAGTCCTGAAGGCTTGCATGGAAGAGAGTTCGCTTTCATTAACTGATGACAACTTGGAAGATTTAACAAATGTGTTATTTGATGCGGCTGATGTGGATGAATCTGGAACAATAACATTTGATGAACTCCGAGCAGAGCTGGAAAAACACCCGGGGGTTATTGAAAATCTTACCATCAGGTTTGTTCAGAAATAGTTTAGTTAGACAATCGTTTATCGCTTAAAAGTCAATTATGGCTAGGTAAATTTGAAATCCTTGCTACCCTTCGTTGTACTTACAGAGTAATGTATCCTATTTATTGTCTTTGGGATCTGTTGTCAGTAAATATCTGAAATGTTAACAAGAGTTTAAAAACTGCAAAAGTTTAAAAACTGCTATACGAGCTAAGATATGTCTCTTTCATAAACGCTTAAAGGCCCTACGCGTAAAATTCTTGTATTCATCCGAGCTGTTTCGCTTATCTTTTCCAGTGCCGCCCAATGGCTAAAACCTCCTGACAAATCCAATAAGAACAAGAGTCGAATGCGTTATTTCACTTTGGACTATCTGAAAAACAACGTGAGAAAAGTGGTATTCTTCTTCGTGTACTGGATCGTTAATATCATACTTTTCGCCGTGGCGATGTGGCAATATAGAGAATCGAATGGCTGGATTATGGTGAGTGTACAGATGACATTTACATTTTCTTTGTGATAAAGTTTCACTTCCTGGACCACGTACATATTTAGACCATCGGATATTACAACATCCTGTGCGACTGTGATCCTGTGGTTAGTGCGCTGGATCCGGGTTAAAATACCAGTCGCGGCGTGGCATACTCTCCTACGAAAATTTGACAAAATGTCGATTTTCCTCCATATGTGGAGAAGTTGCCAGCTCCTTGTAGAAGGGTAAGTTAGTACTGGATGGTATAAAGTCCAGGAAAACTGTTTTGGTGAACCGGTCACCGTATATAACTGAAAAACGGCGTTCAGTGAAAAAGAGATACAACATCTTGGTTTGGTCCCGTTTTCTGAGGGATCGCGGCAGTCTTACAATTTTATTTGAGAAAAGAGAACAAAATTAAATACATACAGAAATAATACGAAAATACGCCTGGACAAAACAAACGTTGTGTTTACACTGTGTAAAATCATCCATGACTGTTATAGATTGCTAGAGGATGTGGCTTATGTCTAAATTTCAACTGCATGTGGGTCCTAGTGCTGATGCTCCGGAAAAGCTTGACGTTTCTGCGCATGACCAAACTAAGTCACGTGCTTCCGTTAGATCAGCACATATTGTTCCATAAAATGACAGCTATTGCGATCGCTGGATTCGCAATTGTTCATACTGTTGCACATATTGTCAACGCAAGTAAGTGGTTTGTTTCTTACGTTTTTTTATGCTGTCTTATTTCATTGGTTACTATTATTGCACATACAGTCCATCACGGTTACAGTGAAGTCGGATATAATGAAGAATCGGATACAGTGAGGCACTTATTCATTTCGTCGTAATGGATATAGTGATATTATTGGTGTAGTGAGTTAATTATTCGGGTCCCCAGAACTTCACTGTGACCGTGTTGTACCGTATATCAAAATCAAATATGAAAGCAAAGCTAGTTCTAATACCAGGATTAACCCATTTTAATGTCTTTTGTTACACAGAACTATTTGCAAAGGTCTCATGCGTCAAACTTTCTGCGCATGTGTAGTACTTGTCAAAGTACGGTCAAACCTGTGAGCAAAGGCCATCTTTGGGAAATACAAAATATGTCCTTTATTGACAGATGGCCTTTATTCGGATGCCAGTTTGTTCTAAATAATCAATAACTGTTTTTTATAGAACAGCCTTTATTCACTGGGTGACCTTTATTCGGAGGTGGTTGCATACACAGGTTTGACTGTATTTTGAATCTAATAATATTTTAGCCCAGCTGAAATACCATAAATGTTAGCATACATACCCTGATATTATATGGTATATAAGATATACGGTACCAGAGTTTTCAGTATAAAAATGTTCTGATATAGAGTTACTTCCCTTTGAATAAAGTGTTTTCTTTTTGTTTCGAACTCCATGTTATTTTAAACCACAGATATTGTTGCTAAGGCGGTAGATGGCATGAACATGGCGGAAGTACTTTTTACGGCAAAAGCGGGAGTGGGTTTCGTAGACGGAAGTGCATTTATTACCGGATGGTTGTTAGATATCATACTCGTAATCATGGTGATTTGTTCCATGCCGTTTGTACGACGTAGCGGTCATTTTCAGGTATTACCTGGTTACATATTACAGTGTAACCTCTCCATAGCGGCCCTCTCTTGGGCAACAACCTTCCTTCAGCAACAACATGATTTTTTTCTCATTGTACGAATTAATTATTGATTTAACCTCTCTAGAGCAACAACTTTTCAACAACAACATAATTTTGCTTCTCCCAAAAGGAGTGCTTTGGAGGGGTTGCACTGTACAGCAAAACACGGCCATATTGAACTTGGATATTGTAAAATATTGGATACAGTAATACACAGTTATAGTGAACTCGAATAGTGTGAAGATATAATTTCCTTAAGCATTCCGTTCTCCGTTCCAGGAGATAATGATGTTGATATAATGAAGTACATGTATGTATTCGGGTCTTCAAGTATTCATTATAACAGTGTTCTACTGTATCTAGTACGGTCAAACTGCCCGGCCTGTTGATGTATATTGTGTAATGGCTATATTTCGTAACATTCATTGTTTCTTTTTCGTCCTGAACTGACTTATGAGTGATCATTATAACACAATACTGGTGACTTACGATGTCATGCCTATTATAAAGTAATAACGGTAACTGAGTCATCTTTGACAGGATTATTTTACTTAAAAATATAAGATTTTCAATTTATCTAATTGACCCATTAAAAGATCATTGATTACACTTTCATAATTGATCATTAATCCAACTCAAAGTATCTGACTTACCTCCCTTGAATACTAAATTATTGATCCACAAAGTTTATGACTTACCTCCCCTGAATATTGTCATATTGATAAGATATAATTTTACGGATAAAGTCACACCATTTCACCATACATCTTTTACCAGGTATTCTACTGGACCCACATGCTGTATGTCCCTTTCTGGATCCTTGTATTACTTCATGGACCCCATTTCTGGAAGTGGTTTGTCGTTCCTGGCGTACTCTTCATAATGGAGAAGATATCGAGATCCAAATTCATCAAAATGGCGCGTTATGGTGACACTTTCATTGATGAGGTCAACCTTCTTTCATCCGGGGTAATTCTTTCATAAAGTCATAAAAATACAGTAAAACCTCGTTATTACGATCATCGATATCACAAGCACCCGACTTATCTCGAGGATTTCTTAAAGTCCCGTCATTTTCTTTATCTTAGTTGTGTATAATTTTCAAGTAACAAACAAATACCTCTTTATTACAACCACCTTATTTATCTCGGGCAGTTGGTCTGTTCCGATGAATCCTCGAAATAACGAGGTTTTACTGTAGTTGTGTTTACAGAGTTCACGTTACAAAAAACATTTTAGGAAGAATCTTACCTTTTAGTCTCAAAATGGTGTTTATTTGTGGAGAACTAAAAAAAGAAAAGTTACCGTCTTTAATACGTTTGGACAAGTATCCCTAAGCTATTTTTTCTAGACATTTCAAGAAATCACCCCGCTCTAATTCCATTCTAAGCGAATTATCTGTCCATTAAGCAAGCGTATCTTAAACACCAGAGGGCATTACTGGATATATAGGAAATCCACGTTATTATATATCATTCCACGATAAAACATGGTTGACTGTTTCATTCTATTCATACAAAAATTAAGTCACAATCTTTTGCAATTCCAGGTCACTCATTTGAAAATCACTCGCCCAACCAACTTCCGGTACAAACCTGGTGACTACATATTTATTCAAATACCGGAAATAGCGAAATATGAATGGCATCCGTTTACCATTAGCTCAGCACCGGAAATGGAAGGTAATGTGATGGGTTTCGGATAAATAATTTCGGATACAATAAAATATCAGTTGTTTATCGGTTACAGTTGATTTTCATCAATACAGTAAGACATAAAAGTTGAGATTTACCGGAGATATAAGAACCACTGCCCGAACCGTAGAAAAAAGGGTCATAAATTGAGTTGGTCTCATTATCAAGTTAAATATAGATGCAATATTGAAAATGACGTCATCTTATAATTTTAAGTGGTCTCAAAAAGTAGTTTTACTGTAGTAAAATTCACGAGGATTAAGAATTTTGTAGGTAACGCATTCTTTTTTTAACAACACAACAAACGTACACTTGTACTTGTAAATATATTTCCTTATGAGGTTTGGTCAATTGCATTTATACATATAAGATATAGTTTCTGTTTCGCTAGTTCAAGTATTAATGAGCACAGTTGCCTTTATAATATCTAGTACAGTAGAACCCCTCCAATAATGAAATCGCTGTTTATCCGGACAAATTCGTCTCTAGGCCTATCGAATTTTAATTGCAATAACACTGAATATTCTTGTCCAGATATAAAAAAACCCCGTACAAATCTGGAAATTCAAGCACAGACTTTTTCCTAGTCCAGACATGTCCGGATCAGAGAGGTTTCACTATGTTAATGTAGCAATGGCGACAAGTTATTTAGCTACTGTTATTTTGCAGGTCATATATGGTTACATGTACGCTCAGCTGGGCACTGGACAAATAAGTTGTACAAATATTTTGACCAGCTTGAAACATCGGAGGAGAAGAAAATATCCTGTAAGTTTTTTTGCATTTTTATTTTGATACATAAACAGCCATCAACTTGATACAACCCCGCCCACTTAGCTCAGATGGTAGAACGACGATGGATCTAGCGGAATAATTAACGATTCGTCCCACTAACGATTCGTCTCATAACGACTCGTCCCCTTCTAAAAACGACTTACCCATTACAAATATGCCAAAGCCAGGACGTTATTTCTAATTGGCCGTTACCTACAAGTGGTTGTTATCTACAGGTGGTCGTGACATCAGGGTTGACCGCACAATATTTTTTCCGAGCAACCGACAAAATTATATCTCAAAGTAAAATGAAATAATAAGTTTTAACCATTAATTTTTCAGTGAAATCATCAAAAAAGTTCGAGAAGTTTGAGCGGGTAAGTACAATATTATATGTATATACATGAAGTACATACAATAACAATTGGCTTAGTTTAAATATACAGTGCAACCTCTCCAAAGCAATACCCTTTGGGAGAAGCAAAATTATTTTGTTGTTGAGAGGTTGTTGCTCCACAGAGGTTAATTAATAGTTAAATCGTACAGTGGGAAAATATCATGCTGTTGTTGAAGGGAGGTTGTTGTTCAAGAGAGGGCCACTCCGGAAAGGTTGTACTGTACAAGTATGTACCTACAAATTTTACTTGTCTATTTAAACTAAGTCAATTATAATTCGTACTGCACTGCTGATTAATAGTACTATTTTAAACTGAATACGTAATGTGAGTTTTCTAAGGTACAAAATGTCATTTGCCCTTTGTTTGTATCTAATAAGAGTCTATTGAATGGCCAGAACTCAGTCCGTAGTCACATGACTCTCCGTGGTCGCATGAGCTCAGTCCGTGGTCACGTGACAATATGGCGGATAATATAAATACCAAAGTCAAATGACGCCCACTCTGAGTCACAGGACATCTCGGAAAGTTTGCAGATGTTTATGGAATGAGAGAATTATATCTTTGAATTGACATTTTCCTAAGTTTAAACTTAAAAATGAGGCATCCTCAATCTTGCAGCCATTTTTCCTTTGACCCCAAAGTTGGTCTTAATGTTGATTTGCAAATAACAGAACCATATCGATATTAAATTTTCGCTGAAACCACAAAGGTGGTCTGAATATTACAATTTTAATGATGCGACCACCTCAATATAAAGACCATTTCTCTTTTATCAGAAAGGCGGTCTTAATGCTAAGGTATTGATATTGTAACCGTTTCGAGATTACGATTTCTCTCTGGTCACAAACGTTGTCTTGTTATTGAAGTTTTATTGTAATTTACTTCTAGGCATATTCCCGACGCATGTCTAGAGCAGGATCCAAATCAAAGGGTCAGAAGCCGAAGGAGAAAAACAAAGTCGTGAAGATCAAGGTGAGCCAATTTCCCCCTCATCTGTTTTGGTTTTTACTCGTTAAACTCTTCTCTGGCTGACTGACTGGCTGACTGACTGACTGACTGGCTGACTGGCTGGCTGGCTGGCTGGCTGGCTGGCTGGCTGGCTGGCTGGCTGGCTGGCTGGCTGGCGAGTGAGTGAGTGAGTGAGTGAAGAAACAAAAAATGAAGGAAAGAAAGAAGGGAGGTAGGGAGGGAAAGAATGGACAATACGAACGACAGAACCCTTTAAACCCTTTCAATTACTGGCCAGATCTGCTTTTGTTTGTTCAGCTAGATTTTACTTCATTGCTATTATTGCTAAGTTACAATCGTATAAGTAAAATGTAACAGTCAGTCATGTTTTATCACAGAATAATACATGGGTTAGTTTCCTGCAGGCTTTTACAAAAGCTTTGGTTACTATACTGTAATTGACCCCTATTTGACGCTTAAATTTCAGTGTTTCATCGATGGACCATACGGCACTGGTACACGGGAAGTGTTTGACACGGATCATGCTGTACTTGTGGGTTCTGGAATAGGGGTTACCCCAATGGCGTCGATATTACAGAGTGTGTGGTATAGATTTAGCGCTGCAAAACAAAAATGTCCAAAATGTGAACATGTTTGGTACCCGGATGAAGATGTCGGTGTAATGAAATTACAGAAGGTAATTGAATGTTTATATGAATACGGTAACGCCCCACCTGGCGGCCACTGACATATTACGACCATTTCATTATAACGACCACATGTTTTCGGACCTGTCTTTTATTTCTATATTGCGACTTCATCATGAAATGACCTTATTAATATTTGCTGGCATTTTCTTAATTTAAACCTCAAACCAGCAAAATATAGTCATTCTAACCTAAAATACAGTCAAACCTCGTTATTAAAACCAAATTTTAAGTCCTAAAGGTGGTCTTAATGATCGAGGTTTTACTATATTTCTGTTAACCTGGACCATATTTTGCTGGCTTTTTCTTTATTTAAACCTCAAACCAGCAAAATATAGTCATTCTAACCTAAAATACAGTCAAACCTCGTTATTAAAACCAAATTTTAAGTCCTAAAGGTGGTCTTAATGATCGAGGTTTTACTATATTTCAGTTAACCTGGACCATATTTTGCTGGCTTTTTCTTTATTTAAACCTCAAAGCAGCAAAAATACAGTCCAACTAACCTAAAATACAATGAAACCTCGTTATAAAGATTACATTTTAAGTCCTAAAAGTTGTCTTAATGATCGAGGTTTCACTGTATTTCGGTAAAGTTGTCCATATATTTTGCCAGCATATTCTTTATTCCGATTCTGTATTGTTGCTTTTTCTAGTTGGATTTCATATGGATAAACAGAGATCAGAAGAGTTTTGAGTGGTTTTTGACTTTACTGAATCAAATTGAATTTGAACAAACAAGGCATCATGGATTGCTTGAAAACTGCATACAGATGCATATGTACATGACAGCGGCCCAAAAGAAAACAGACATGAAAGGAATCGGTCTCCAAGTGAGTGCTTTTACAGTAGTACACGGTTATAATGAATACTTGTGGACCCGAATAATAATTTCGATGTATCAATATTCTCACTACGTAGATTTATATACTTCATATAAAATGTGCAAATAAAATGACATCATATTGATTTGTTTTTCAATGGAATTAAAAATGTAAAGAATATGTTATACAGTCAAATCTGTGTTTGTGACCACCCCCGAATAAAGACCACCCTGTGAATAAAGTCCATTCTTAGAAAAACGTCATAAATCACGCAGAACAAACTGACCTCTGAAGAAAGGCCATCTCTCAGTAAAGGCCACATTTTGTCTTTCCAAAGGGTGGCCGTTGTTCACAGGTTTGACTGTATATCCATAAGGATGAAATGAGGAAAAGCGTGTTCGGAGAAAGTACATTTTTAAATACAGGCTCCAAATATGGTCATAATATCGAGATTTTGCTGTACAGTGTATTCGTCCATTGGATTTTGCTGCAAAAAAAATTACCGGTGTCGAAACATGACAGCTTTTTGTTTGGTCTTAATTTGTTAGTATTTTGTTAGCTTACACTCACTGTATATTCACGTTTTTTTTGTAGATTGCGTTAGATTTAATGTACGAAAAGAGCCAAAGAGATCTCATCACTGGATTGAAAACGAAAACGGAACCAGGACGACCTGATTGGAATAAGGTTTGTCATCCATAGTCAAACATTACGCTAGAAACTCTGTGTTCCGGACTTTTCCGGACACCGGGAAACGTCCGGATTAGGAGGGTTCTAGTTATGGTCGATTTTACATATAAGAAATAATGAGCAAATATTATAAAGAAAAAAAGTATCGAACCAAAAATGTTATCGTTTGGATCAACGTGATTTTTGGATTAGAGAAGTACAGGTTAGATAGGTACATATTAGATAGATACATATTAGATAGACACATATTAGATAGATACATATTAGATAGATACATACATATTAGATAGATACATATTAAATAGATACATATTAGATAGACACATACTAGATAGATACATATTAGATAGACACATATTAGATAGATACATATTTGATAGATACATATTAGATAGATACATATTAGATAGATACATATTAGATAGACACATATTAGATAGATACATATTAGATAGACACATATTAGATAGATACATATTAGATAGATACATACATATTAGATAGATACATATTAAATAGATACATATTAGATAGACACATACTAGATAGATACATATTAGATAGACACATATTAGATAGATACATATTTGATTAGATACATATTAGATAGATACATATTAGATAAATACATATTTGATAGATACATATTAAATAGATACATATTAGATAGATACATATTAGATAGATACATATTAGATAGATACATATTTGATAGATACATATTAGATAGATACATATTAGATAAATACATATTTGAAAGATACATATTAGATAGATACATATTAGATAAATACATATTTGAAAGATACATATTAGATAGATACAGATTAGATTGAGAGGTTCCATTTGTTTGTTTGTGTTGGACTACCAAACAAAATAGAACAATTTTCTCGCGGCATTATAACAAAGATTTATCCTGTTCAGATAATTGGTTTATTTGATTTTGACCAGCGGAAGTATCACTGAGTTTAGAGATGGTCTTCTGTATTAGTTCGTTGAATATGGAATTTTATTTTATTTTTCCAGGTATTTCAAAAAATAAAGGCTGAAAATAAAGGAAAAGTAAAAGTGTTCTTTTGCGGAGCGCCTGCATTGGGAAAAACTATCAAAGAAACAGCGGCAAAATATAATTTTGCATTTTCAAAGGAAAACTTCTAGCGTAAAATGTGTTGCTATGATACACTTACGTCAATTTCATGTGTTGCTATGTAATGGGTGTTTTTCACGACGTGGTGTTTCTTACTATCACGTGATGTCTTAGAAATCCTTGTTGGTTTATGAACGCTTATTTATTATTAAATTTTAATTAGACGCTTCATTGACCAATATGAAACTTTCAATAATCGTCATAGGCCAACATTGACAGGTCAACAGTATGCGAATGACCTCATGGAGAAATGTTGCCGCTATATTACATAACCGTTATACGGTTTATAGTTTAATTTACCGAATTTTCTCTAATAGACACCTTTCTCTGAACTAACGTAACATCAGTACTGCAAAAAAAAAACAATCACGACTTTTGGTAAATACTCATTTAATTATCCTTTAAATCTACGGTGTCCAAAAATAACATTGAATTATAATTCATTATTGTGAAAAGTTACATTTGTTGAAAATGTTTTTGAACACCTCTTTGTGTTCTTTAGGGCGTATTCGGTAATTTTACTTATTATAATATATAATTGTTAAACCTTTGTTCTTTTTGTTACGAACATTTTGCGCTTATGCTGTAAATATTTGGAAAGCAGGATTTTATACTATTTTTTCGAAATACATTTTGTATATAATATACACTTATTTTTACGATACCGCCTTTCTTATTCTTTTTTGATGTACGTGCACAAATGACATAGAATGTGAGCCAAGTATGCAAATGATGTACGATAAAGTATGACGTAACAGTGACTTATATTAATGATGAAAAACTTAACGTAACAGTGACGTATACAAATTATGTAAAATATGACGTAACAGTGACGTATACAAATTATGTAAAATATGACGTAACAGTGACGTATACAGATGTTGTAAAATATGACTTAATAATGTCCCAAGAAAATGATGTAAAATTTGACGTAACTGTGACGCATGCAATTAACTTGCAATATGACATAAACAAATGATACATGCATGTGCACATTTTTATACCGGAAAACGACATTAAATGCACATTCGGTCGTTTCAAAGATTTTCTTCCTCCGCATAAAACAAGTTGTTCGTGACGCCATTACACATTATAATTGGTAGGTCACACTCGGATTGGTGAAATTGAGCAGCCATGTTTTACTGTTGAATAATACATGAGTTGTTTCCCTCTATGAGTTTGGTGACAATGTAGCAGAATAAAAACTCGGGACATTTACACGCAAATAATTTGCATTTCAAGAGTGTTTATGGAACGGTGGTGCTATAACATTTAACAGCTCGCGATAACGTATTTCTGAAAGAAAAGGTTTTGAATTATCGATACAAGTATAGAGTTTGTAATTACAAGATTCAATTAAGTCATAAATATTGCAGCTCTTCGTAAAGGCAACAAATTAATGTAATGTACGTACACTCAAGTTACATTCTGTTTAAATTACGCGGCGCATATTTGCAGGATGTTAAACATTAAGCTTGGCGTACAGTGTACAGTCAAACATGAATTTATACAGGGCTATTCCGGTTAATATGGGAAAATATTAAGTCAGCACGTGACCAAACTCAGCCAATCAGCAGCAAGTATTCTGTACGAAGTAAAATATAAAAAAATCTGTTATCCAAAAGGGAATATCAAAAGTCATCATGTTTTTGTCGTGTTTCACTGCGGTGTTGAAAAAAACTATAAGAGTAATTGTTTGGGGATTAATGTCTTAATTAACTTAAAACGATTCAAAGAATATGTCAGAATATGTCGTTTAAACAGTGTCAGTTTCTGCATTACATTTAAAGATAGTTACAGTACGTTGTTACTAATGAAATAATGGCATTGGTCAACCTGTATCACGATATAATTATATCGCATCGGTCAATCTATATCACGATATATATCGCATCGGTCAATTTGTATCACGACATATATCGCATCGGTCAATCTATATCACGATATATATCGCATCAGTCAATCTGTATCACGATATATATCGCATCAGTCAATCTGTATCACGATATATATTATGTCGATCGGTATGTGTCGTGATGTACATGTGTATGGAATCGGTCAGTCTGCATCGTGATACACATGATATCGCGATATAAATCGTATCGGTCGATCAATTCCACCTATTCAGTATTTTTTCGTCGCATTTGTCCGGAATTAGTCTAACTAGGTTTGACTGTAATTATTTCCTTCGTGCATATGCTGCGTATGCTGCAATTAGTCACATCGGATACAAAGAGAAATAAGAATTTCAATCGTTCAATTTTCGCTAATGGTTAATAATTCAATGTTTTCTTTCATACTCAATTTAAGGCCATTAGCGACATTTATGTATGTGCAGCCATAAAAGTGGGTAGCTGCTTGAAACCGTTTTCATCGTTGTAAGATCATAGAAATGATAAGCTGCGCGCGCATCATCAAAGCACGATTGGTTCGTTTCATTTGCGTCATTTCTAGGCGACCGGGGGCCACGAAAGCAAATCAACACTAACTGTAAGGAGACTGGCATTTCCTAAATTCTGTAACTGAAGTAAACTATGGCGTTTTTAGCTGTTTTGTTCGCCACTGTTTCTGTAACGCAATTAGGTGTCACGGCAGCGACCGGATGTAGAAGCGTTCCCATAGTTCCAGAAGATTTAAACACCGTGTTCGAGTATGGAAAGCTTCACAATGAAACAGCGAGCACTTTGAACGAATGTGTTGAAAAATGTCGATCTTTCCCGGCGTGCAAAACATTTTCTTTTAACCGGGAGGAAGAAGGCTGTCACATTCAGCTGATGGAGGGACCTTACCACGAAATGACGAGCCCTTCAAAGGGGATTTATTCATCAACCATGAATCCATGGAAAAAGGTACGTATGTTTTCTAAACCATTCCTCCATTCGATCGTTTTTAGTTGACTGTAGGTTTGGGATACAGTGGGACCCCCTCTAACCTGAATTGGTTTTGTTCGGATTACAGAATCTTAAACTAGCCGGCCAATATTTGTAAAAGTTTCATTCCCACTAAGTTCGGGTTATCTTGACATGTCCATGAATGACATAAGGCCTTGCTCCATTTTTGCACCCGAAAATCATCAAGCATTTTTTGCGATTTTATTATTGTATCGGTATGTAGAAAGTTTGTTCAAATAAGAAAACGCGAAATACATAAAATGTTCGGAAGTTTATCACGGCTAGCAGCACCGCGCCTCAGCAGAGAAGAGAAGGTACGATCGCTTATTCTGCTTGCGTCTTAAACTTCCGGTCTTAGCTATCACAGGAATACTATTTCACGTCTCAATGTTCGATTAGGACAAAGACATTTCTTACGGGTTCTGGCCGGGGAGACAGAAGGTAATAAGACTAGACAACCGTCACGTAACCATTACGCAT
This sequence comes from Lutraria rhynchaena, assembly GCA_008271625.1. NCBI lineage: Eukaryota > Metazoa > Mollusca > Bivalvia > Venerida > Mactridae > Lutraria > Lutraria rhynchaena. The sequence continues at coordinate 1,441,751 of VIBL01000030.1, forward strand.
TTACGTCAAAGTTTCAAAACAGCGACAAGTACAGTTGTACAGTTTGGTGTCAGTACGTGAACAGTACTGATCCGTTTGCGAGTTTACAGAGTTCTGGTTAGACCCTGGTGACAGTATGATGGAGGTATCATAACGGGACGTAATCACATATTACCTCAGCGTTGGGCGAGGCCTTATCTACGCTGGACACGTGCGCTATGGACAAGCCGTAGTGAGGGACAACAAGCCGTAGTGAGGGACAACAAGCCGTAGTGAGGGACAACAAACCGTAGGAAGAGACAACAAACCGTAGTGAGGGACAACAAACCGTAGGAAGAGACAACAAACCGTAGGAAGAGACAACAAACCGTAGTGAGGGACAACAAGCCGTAGTGAGGGACAACAAGCCGTAGTGAGGGACAACAAGCCGTAGTGAGGGACAACAAGCCGTAGTGAGGGACAACAAGCCGTAGTGAGGGACAACAAACCGTAGTGAGGGACAACAAGCCGTAGTGAGGGACAACAAGCCGTAGTGAGGGACAACAAGCCATAGTGAGGGACAACAAGCCGTAGTGAGGGACAACAAACCGTAGGAAGAGACAACAAACCGTAGGAAGAGACAACAAACCGTAGGAAGGGACAACAAACCGTAGTGAGGGACAACAAACCGTAGGAAGAGACAACAAACCGTAGGAAGAGACAACAAACCGTAGGAAGAGACAACAAACCGTAGGAAGAGACAACAAACCGTAGGAAGGGACAACAAACCGTAGGAAGGGACAACAAACCGTAGGAAGAGACAACAAACCGTAGGAAGGGACAACAAACCGTAGGAAGAGACAACAAACCGTAGGAAGAGACAACAAACCGTAGGAAGAGACAACAAGCCGTAGGAAGAGACAACAAACCGTAGGAAGAGACAACAAACCGTAGGAAGGGACAACAAACCGTAGGAAGAGACAACAAACCGTAGGAAGGGACAACAAACCGTAGGAAGAGACAAAAAACCGTAGGAAGAGACAACAAACCGTAGGAAGAGACAACAAACCGTAGGAAGAGACAACAAGCCGTAGGAAGGGACAACAAACCGTAGGAAGAGACAACAAGCCGTAGGAAGAGACAACTTGCCGGAGGAAGAGACAACAAGCCGTAGGAAGGGACAACAAGCCGTAGGAAGAGACAACAAACCGTAGGAAGAGACAACAAACCGTAGGAAGAGACAACAAGCCGTAGTGAGGGACAACAAGCCGTAGTGAGGGACAACAAGCCGTAGTGAGGGACAACAAGCCGTAGCAAGGGAGGGGTTTGTAATTAAAACAAGAAATAAAGCCACAAATGGTACAACATTTACGACTAAGTGAAACAATTTCTTTCGGGCGATACATTGGAGACAAAAGATTTTATAATTTGCATGACAACCACAGAAAATAGTTTACAACTCTTAACAGAAACTGATGGCATCTATGGTGTTGTTACGTAATTCATTCTTATTTTAGCGGTTTTGAAAATACACGCGCACGATGTAGCAAATATTCCTCCTGTGAATAATGTATCTCGCTTAGCAACTGACGAAGCATAATAATTAATAATTCACGAACTTTCTGGTTTGACTTCCTATAAATCTTAGAGAATGCAAATCAGTAGTAAATCAGGCATAAATCAGTAGAAATCATTGATTAAATACACGGCCGCACTTTGACACCCAATGCATTTATTGGCACTATGGACGAATAAAGCATTCGTCAATTTGGATACAGCCAAACCTGTGTTGAAAGGCATCCGTAAATAACATTCACCCGTGAACCACTGCCATTCTTTTGCACAATTGCTAACATGATAGATCAAATTAAGCTATAACTTGTTATATTTTAAAATGGGATTTTATATTCTTCACCCAATTTTACCCCCGGTTTTTTTTGCCACTTTTTGATGGAGAGATAGCCCTCAAAAACGACATTGAAAACAAAAACTCATAAAGATTTGCCGAATACTCTTTATTTTACTATAATTTTACACAAAATTTTACATAATTTTACATACAAAATACAACATGATGACAGAATTTTTAGGACGTTCTAAAAATGACAAGAATGCTTTTTAGAATGTTCTAAAATATAATAGGAGGAAATTTTAGAACATTCTAAAATTTCGGACCTAAAATATAAAATGATCTAAGAGGTTCTGGTCAGAATTTTAGAATGTATATAGTATGACAAAGACCAATAATTTTAATGCATAGGACCCTCACTTTCTCTACCTTGAAAGTTTGAATGAAATGCTCAAAGAACATAAAAATTCAACCACGTGAATAAATTTTATGTAAAATCTTGACATCCAAATATATAATACATGACACGGAATTGATAACAATAAATCTAACGAAAGATTACCTCAGTTTTGTGTGTAAGAGTATACTTCTGTCCCCTTTTTTGTTCTTTATTGTTTGAAGCCTTCTTTTTCGAAATCCATTGTTTTATGCAGTTCTCTTTTTTCCAGGTACCTTTTAGTCGGAGATCCTTTCTTGTCCCTTTTGGTTTGAGGTCCTGTTTTATGCGATGTTCTTTTCAGACCTAGGTCCCCTTATTTCGGGGTCCCTTTATTCCGGGGTTCCCCTCTCCGGCTCCCTTTTAATTTGTTCCGTGTCATTCCAAATTGAGAAGATTCCTGTCGGTGGTGCGTGCAAAAAATAATCAAAAAAGATCAAGCATTGTTTTCGACCACCTCCGAATAAAGACCACCCTGTGAATAAAGGCCATTCTTTGAAATTCTGTCACTGATCATTTAAAACAAACTGACCTCCGAATAAATGCCGTCTGCCTATGAAGGCCGCATTTTGTCTTTCCCAAGGGTGGCTTTCGTTTACAGGTTTGGCTGTACATTTAATGTATAATTCTGATCCCCCTATTTTTCAGGGGCCATGCTCTACGCATGCGTGTAAAACGCGCCAAAGATGTCATCCGACAGGGGCCGGTCACGTTTGCAAGAGTGTATGTGAGTATCATTGTATTAGACAACAAAAAAAAAACATATTGACTCGGCATATTGATGTTGTTTTTTTTTAAAATGAAAGTGTTCGACAGATGGCGCTGAAGTCTTAAGACTTGTTTTACAAACTTGTTGATTTTCAGAGGTGAAAATCATCTTAACCCTCTGTTTTTGGTATTGAAATGTTCTTGTCTCAACGAAATTTACATAGATGTTCGTAAGTAGGCTTTGATTAGTCATGTAATTGTAATGCTTTAATTTGCGATCCTACAAAAATTAGATTATCAATTCGCCCCCCTCCCCCCGCTTTGGTCAGTCGTGATGATTGCACGATCATCGATCCGCTTCCGCTTTGGAATATCGCGATGATCGCATGACAATCAATCCGTTCCCATTTTGGTATATCGCGATGATCGCACGATCATCGATCCGCCCCCGTTTAGTAAGTCACGATAATCGAACTGATTGATGACCTAATTTAAATTAGGCTGTTATATTTATAACCACAATGCAGTTAGATAACAGCAGGCTATTAAATTCAGTCCAAGTAATGGTATGCATCTTTTCAATATCAGCCGACCGTGGTCAAGTAGTTAGTGCGCTGGACCTGTTACCCGGGGATTTGGGTTCAAATCCAAGTCAATGCAGGTCATACCTGTCTATGAAAATTTGACAAAAATGTCTATTTTCCTCCATTTGGAGAAGTTGCCTGTTCATTGTTAAAGATAGTTTAGTACTTGTTAGTATACAGTCCAGGAAAACTACTTAGGTGAACCGGTCACCGTATATAACTGAAAAATTGTTGAAAAACGGTGTTAAATCCCAGTGATGAAGTCACATAACAACAAACACTTTTCAATATCGTCTGTTGAAAAACCAACCGTGTTTCTATTTTCAGATGACGTTTGTTTTCGCTTCCATTCCGACGAGATCTGTTTCATACAGTATGAAAATTTCGAAATGGATGTCCCCGGGAATGTCTTGGGAAGCAACAACACAGTCACAAGTTTAGAATGTGTCACGTACTGTACCGAAAACCAGCCAACGTTCAAGTCGTTTGTCTATGCGAAAGACCAGAATCTTTGCGCATGTATGGGTGTCACTGTGGAAGATTACGAGCAACAAAACGGTCCATTGGTTGTCAACGCTAACATGGACGTATACAGCAAATAATGACATCAGGCGTACAATAAATACAGTGCATCACGGTTTTACTGAACTCGGATATACGGAAGAATATGATAAAGTGAAGACAGTATTTTCTTCCTGAGCACAACCTTTGATATACGAATACATGTCTGTGGTATACTATGGTTATAATGAAGTATTTATTCGGGTGCCTTTGAGTTCGGTATAACTGTGTTCTACTGTAGTCGGATTTCCATAGAACGACACATGTGTTAATCGAGCCTGAATTTATATATGCCAATGTCATAATCTTCTTATAAAATATTTTTATCTTCAGTGCACACAGATCTATGAAGTATCACAGTAGTTTTTTTAATATTCTAAGCAAATGTTGCGTAAATCAATTACATGGGTCAAGTTATCCAGAAGGATATTTGGTTTTATATACAGCAAGACCTCAATACTAAGCCCACTTTATTGGAAGCCGTAGGAAGCGGTCTTAATATCGAGGTGGTCTCTTGATCAAGTTGTAATCTTGAAGAAATATGGACAAAATTAGACAAAAAGTTACCGGTCGTTATAATGAAGTGGTCGTTATAATGAAGTTGTCGCTGAGCGAGATGTCAATGTATTTTCATTAATTATTGCGCAGTTGAAAACAAATCTTTTATGAACAATTTAGTGTTTTCGTGTCTCTGTTTGCTGCACCTTGCATTATTAATGTGTTAATGGAAAATTGTAATTTCGAATTTAGTTTATGATCTAAGAGGTTCCAATATTTTCACTGAGAAACTTATTTTACTAATTTCTGCGAGCTATTTTAACATGTTCATTAATTTTCTAATATTTAGTTAATATACTGCCTGTTGAAAGAACATGTCACGTTTGATATATATGTACGATCAAACTTGTCTGTAAAGACCTCTTTTGTGAGAGTAAAACATGGTCTTAATTTGAGATGGTCTTTATTTAGAGGTTGCTGTTTGTATAAGGTACAACCTCTTGTCTTTACGATCCGGTGCTCTCTATTTACAGACGATCTGTATTCAAAAGTGGTCATTATTCACATATGGTCTCTATTCAGAAATGGCCTCTATTAACAGGTGGCCGTTAAAAAGAGCTGACACTATTTTAAGGTAGAATGAATGAGACGTTATAATGGCAATGGATATGATTTGCAGGCTTTTATGTTTTATGAGATTTTATCTTTAAGAGATTTTATCTTTATAAATTATTTTATTTCATCAAGATATTTTTTGTTAATCGGTATAGTCATTTCATAATTATATGTTGACACAGTAAAACCCCTGAAAACCGGACCTCTACCGGACTTATTCGAAAGTCCGGTTTTCAAAGAATTCTGGTTTTCAGAGAACTATTTATTATCGAAGAAAAACAAATGGGACTTGAAGAAACGTCCAATTTTCAGAGCACTCCGGTCTTCAGGGAGTCCGGTTTTCAGGGGTTTTACTGTACTTGCTTATATTACATAAACATGATTGTTGGTTGCGGACGAGAGAAAAAGCCGGATCAGACGGGTTTCCGGATTATTGAAGGTATTATTGGACAATACTGCACTATGAATTACGAAAGGTTGGAATAAAAACTGTACCGAAAAACTTGTCCGGATTATGGAATTTTCCGGATTAGAGGGGTCCAGATTCGGGAGGTTACAGGCTTTTAACTGCTGCAACTGTTCTCTGTCATAGTTATTGAATTGTTTCGTGTATTGTGTTTTATCATTTCGTAAGATATGTTGACGATTAAAGCTGCAGACTTTCTTCATAACTGTTACAAAATACAGTCAAATATACGTATTAAACAAAAGCAACCATGGGAGTGGAAGACATGTGGCCATTGTTCACAGGGTGACTTTATTTCTGAGGTGGTAACAGGGTTCAATTCATGAGCTCCTGGGTTTGAGGTTATAAAACTTGAGGTCGGTCTCCGAGCTCGAACCTCATATTTTCATTTAATGTTCCTAAGGTAAATTTCATCAGAAAAGAAGGACATTATTGATACATTATAAATACTACGAAATTGACCTGAATATGTATTTAAACATTAATCATCTCTATCTTTTCAACCATAATACATTGAGAACGGAACTGTGATTTGAGCTCTGATACTGTTCTCAAGTTTTATAACCTCGGGGCCTGGGAACTTTATAACGAAACCTACAACTGAGGGCCTTCTCTGCAGCTTTAAGCATTCCACATTTGTACATACAGTAAAACCTCGTTATTACGAACGTCGATATTTTGAGCACTCAACTTATCTCGAAGAGTTTTTAAAGTCCCGTCAATTTTTGTTCTTAGTTGTGTATAATTTTCAACCAACTAACAAATACCTCGTTATTACGGGCACCTAGTTCATCTCGAGCTTGTTCCAATGAGTCATCGACATAACGAGGTTTTACTGTATGTTATTTCATGTATATTGTATTTGTCGTAGTTTTATTTGTTTAAGGCGTAGAAAAATTGTTTCTGGTTACATGATCATCAAAAATTGCTAATTAGGTAGGTTGGTAGGTAGGGATTTTTTTTTTTGGGGGGGGGGTTACAATGTTTATTGTTCATGAAAGCCGCTGTTGAGATTTTTGCGGAAAGGTAAAAAAGTGAGACATTGGATGTACCGTTCTCAATCCTAATAAAAGGTCTCGGGTGACGGGAAAAAACTAGAGTAGGTCGGGTAACCAGAAACAAACGCTTATATTTTAATAAATGTTGAAGTTCAATGTTTATAATTATTTCATTCAATGATTAAAAACTTAAACATTTATGATGGTCAATGTATATGACGATAGCCCTTATGTATACCACACTATCGAGCGGACAACGTAATCTTAACGTTGAATTAAGCCTTTTCTATGACTCTTTTTGAATTTTTGTTGTTGCTGTTTTCTTTATATATTTATATATTTATGTGTATCATTATGTACTGTATTATGTTATACCCCCGAGGCCAGAAAAATAGTCATCTTTCCGGTTTCCCGATTGACACTAAATTTTGGCGCTGCTACTAAGGTTTCTAACAGTAAAAACCAAAGTACGAAAATATTTGGGGACGAATCGAACCGTTAAAGTACGAAAGGAAGGCGGAGTAAAAAAATAAAGAAAAAATTTGATGCCTACTTACCCTAATTTTTTGCCAAGTAACCGTAATCACGACAAACCTTTTTTCTGGTCTCTTGAGCGGCAAGGTTTTCAGTATTATTAAGATAATGCTGAATGAATGGCTGGTCCTGACGAAGCTTCTCAAAGTGTGTCCATTTAACGGGCCTTAAACGGCTGTACGAAGACTTCCGAGGACGAATGGCTTAAGAGAGGCCAATGGGAATTATCTATTTATTTTTGTTATTTTCGCAGTTTTGTTATGTTTGTCGTTTGCTTGAATAAAATGCAAAATGGTATTTTATTGGTATTTTCTAATTGGTTCACAAGAAGTGTACATTAACTCGTTTGAATATCGAACTGTTTGTTAACGGTAGATAAAAACGGTCCATTCTTTTTTAAAACCAGACAAAATTAGGAAAACTGTGACACATATAACACGGTCAGGTTATACTTACAAAAAATCCAAATACAGTATGACCCCTAAAAACCGGACTCCCTGGAAACCGGAATTATCTGAAAATCAACTCCCATTGTTTTTCTTTTTCTTTTTTATAATCAATAGTTCTCTGAAAACCGGAATTCACAGAAAACCGCATTTTGGCCCATTCCGGAAGGGGTCCGATTATCAGAGATTATACTGTAAATGTTGATGTATTTTATAGACTTCACCTTGGCAAACCTTTTTCGTTCAACAAGACAAATTAAAAGTCTAGGGGTTTCTGACTCAAATCTGAAGTCTACAGTCCGCTTTAGTAAACACGCTCGGTTCAGGGATAAAACGAACACACACTACAGTGACCTATACGTTTCATAATACGTCAAAATCACTTTTATTTCACTAAAGATGGTACAGTGCAACCTCTCCAAAGCAAGACCCTTTAGGAGAAGCAAACTTATATTGTTGAGAGGTTGTTGCTCTATAAAGGTTAAATTAAATAGTTAAATTGTACTGTGGGAAAAATGCATTCTGTTGTTGAAGGGAGGTTTTTGCTCAAGAGAGGGGCCGCTCTTGAGAGGTCGCACTGTATATAACAATGAATTTTACAGTACTAACAGTTTTTACCTTGTCCCCGTGTATATGGTGTTCACAATCATATTATGTACTATTTTTGTACATAGTTATCGGTGCTAATCTAAAGCATTTAATCTGAAGTGAAATTGATTTATTTATTGAAAAACGATCAATGAAAAATTAATGAAAACGAGACATTGTAACGTAACATCGTGCTTTGGTTAACGTAAGGCCATCCTTAAAACATGTTGGTTTTCTGTTACGCGACCCAAACTCTCTCAGGCAGGCAGGCAGGCAGGCAGGCAGGCAGGCAGGCAGGCAGGCAGGCAGGCAGGCAGGCAGGCAGGCAGGCAGGCAGGCAGGCAGGCAGGCAGGCAGGCAGGCAGGCAGGCAGGCAGGCAGGCAGGCAGGCAGGCAGGCAGGCTGGCAGGCAGGCAGGCAGGCAGGCAGGCAGGCAGGCAGGCAGGCAGGCAGGCAGGCAGGCAGGCAGGCAGGCAGGCAGGCAGGCAGGCAGGCAGGCAGGCAGGCAGGCAGGCAGGCAGGCAGGCAGGCAGGCAGGCAGGCAGGCAGGCAGGCAGGCAGGCAGGCAGGCAGGCAGGCAGGCAGGCAGGCAGGCAGGCAGGCAGGCAGGCAGGCAGGCAGGTAGGTTGGTAGGTAGGTAGGCAGGCGGGCATTTTTTAAAAATTATATGCTTCTGCTACAAACCAAAAGCTAGAATGAAGAACGAAAATAAATGTCAAGATTTTTAATAGAAGGTTTTTATTGAGTCACTCGCTGAGCTGAAAAACCAACACTTTTTTCAGGATGACCTAACTTTGTATTTCACCTCTTTTTCTCAAAATTAAGAGTTTTTTTTAAAGATAATGCTGCCTGAATAATATCCATTTTAAATACAATTTTTACTGATGAATTTTTCGATTAGAGCAAACGTCTATTCAAGAATTATTTATGAAACACGGGGCCAATAAAACAACATTTTTAATGGAAACAGACTATAATCGTAAAATAAAAAGATGAGCTACAATTCGCACAAATTTATAAACTTCTAAAATCTACTAATTACCACATTTACCTTTTTATGAAAATAGTTCATTTCATTGCTGGCAAATGCGTGCTCAGACTGGATGAAATAGTCATGTTTTAAGCGCCAAAAATTCCTAACAGCGTAATAAAAAATGTAACCAATCATGGTATTACGAAAATATTTGGGGACGAATTGTGCCTCAAAAGTACGAAAAGGTTTTTCTTAACATATATATTTTTTATTATTAATAACAGTTATTGTTTTTGACCTACATTCCCCCTTTTTTCTAGTCTAGTAACCAGAAGCACAACTACTTTTCTGGCCTAAGTTAGTTTCTTAGGGTAAATATTATTTAAAACAAGCTCTGTTTGGAAGTTCAGAATAACTTTTATAATGACTGAAGCTCGGTATTTTTAATAAAGTTTTTAGACGCCGCAATTAACGTTTTCTAACCCAAGAATGCGATAATTAACCCCACGATGGCGCATTGTACGGAATGAACCTCATAATGTCGAGTTGTACACTAATCCTAAGCTCCTAATGTCAACTGGGTAAGGACTGACAGAAGGACGGACGGACGGACGGACGAATCAATTAATTTTGAAATAGCTATCAATTGAACCATGCAGGGTCCAAAAGTACCAGTGATAACCTTGGCAGACACAGGATAACTGTTTGGTGTCAAACAAAAACGCAGTGTAAGTTGGGTGGTACTTGTTGCAAAACACCAGACATTCTATCGGTGTGCGAGCCGGGTTCGAGCCTAATACCGAATCAGGGTTATCCATATGTTTGTACAATTTTTCGTTCCATTTGAAGCAAAACTTTCCAGGCAACTGATGAAAACAAACGTTTACTGAAAATGATAAAAAAGTATCAAAGAACCAAATGTACAGTAAAACACGGTTATATTGAATTCGGATATAATGAAGAATCGGATGCAATGAAGTATTTTTCCCTTCAAATACGACTTTCTTAATTTCATTGTTATGCACATACATGTCATGAAATATGACTATGATGACGTCATTATTTATTTCGTCTCTAGGAATTCACCGTAGTTCCTTACAGCAGAATACAATTAATGTCTACCTTATTAAGAATAGAGTTTTATCCTATTAGACGTCTTGCATACAGTGCAACCTCTCCTAAGCAATACCCTTAGGGAGAAGCAAAATTGTGTCGTTGTTGAGAGGTTGTTGCTCTAGTGAGGTTAAATTAATAGTTAAATCGCACAGAGGGAAAAATCATACAGTTGTTGAAGGGAGGTTGTTGCTCAAGAGAGGGTCGCGCTGGAGAGGTTGCACTGTATTTTTCAGATAAGTTACTTACCTGATTTCTTGCAGATGAAACTGTTTCCAGCCGGGTAACATGTCTCGCCTTCGGTACAATTATGCATGCAACATGGCCCCTATTATACAAAATACAGTAAAACCTACATAACGACCAAATTAATATTACAACCACTTCGTTATAATGACCACTTTCAGTTTCAAACCGGCTTTCAATAATTCCAGTATAATTCAACTTAAAAATGTTGAGATTTTACTGTACTTTGGTATGCCATGAATCCGAGGCTTTCCTTGAAACAATATTTTGTTTTTCGACAGGCCAAACAAAGCGGGTTTCCCAAGTTAAGTTTTTTTTTTAAAAATTTAGTCTTATTATGCTTATTACAAACGCCTATCGTCGCCATTACAATATAATGTGCGACGTGCTTGTACTAAACCGAGCCGTCTTCTATAGTCTGTTACAATCAGTGTTTGTAGGCTTCCGGCTTTGTACCTAATTTTCTATGGATATTAAAAATCATGAACAAAAATCGTGATACAGTATAACCTGATTATAGTGAACTCGGATATAGTGACTAATCGGATACACTTAAGTATCTTTTTTTCAACGAACCCGCCCTTCTTAATTTGGTGGAAATACAGACAAACCTGTGAACAAAGGCCTTTGGAATGACAAAATGTGATTTTTATTGACAGATGACCTTTATTCGGAGGTCAGTTTGTTCTACATAATAAGTAAAGGTTTTTTCAAAGAATTGCCTTTATTCACGTGGTGATCTCTTATTCAGAGGTTGCCTCAAACTCATGCTTGACTGTAGTCAACAACGGACATAAATAAGTAATTATTTGGATACACCGTAAATTAATATAACCTTGCTCTACTGTATACGCTACGTACCGCATTCCATACGCTGCCTAATGATGTCCTTTGGTAATTTAGATTCCAACATACGTGATATTGTGTGAAGAAATTGAAACCACGGCATCCTGGTATAGTACGACACATTCTCGCGCATTCATCTAGGTCACAAGCTCGACTATACAAACTTGACTTCGTTTCTAAATGGTCAGGAAACGCGGATATATTAGAACATCCTATTAACGCATTGACCATCGAGGTAGAAAGATAAATCGAAACAAGTAAAGAGATCGTAAATTCCATCGCTAATTCTTGCTAAAACTTTCAGCTTCGACTGACTTGTTTGATGGCATTCAACCAGCATTTCAATTAGTCAAAAGATGCGCACGAATTTTTAGTAACTAATCGGATGCGCGCGCATTTTTTACATCTAGAACACCAAGACGTAAATCGGCTATTATCTAAACAAACCACTTAAAACTAATGATTAAAACATAAAAGTGAAAACTTTAAATGATTCTGGTGGAAAAAATGATTACATTTTATTGCGTAGTAAGAAAAGAGATGAGATTAGTAAGCGCGGTATGTTTGAAGTGTTTTTTTTTCATTTCGCAAAGTTTTGTCATCACGTGATCCATTACCATAAAGATTCTGGAATAAGATTTGTCATTTTTATGGCATTAATTATAGTACTTGGTATACAGAGTTAACGTTCCTTTGTTGATAAAATGAATATTACAGTAAAACCTCGATATTGAGACTACCTTCGTCACCGCGGAAAATCGGTCGTAATAATGAGGTAGTGTCACATTATCAAGTTGAATCACAGGGGAGTTATTGAAAGCCAGTCCGAAAATATATGGCCGTTATAAAGAGGTGGTCGTAATGTTGAGGTCGTCGCAATTAGAGGTTTTACTGTAAGAATTGATCTTAATAATGAGGTGGTATCATCATCAAGTTGGATCACGGGGTAGTTATTGAAAGCCGGTCCCAAAATAAGAAGTCGTTATATTAAAGTGGTCGTATTATCGAGGTTTTACTGTATAATTAACTTATTTAGCTCTATTGAAAAATAAAAGCTCTTAGCGATCAACTTAATATTACGATAACCTCATTGTAACGAACATCGGATTTTCGGAATAGTTTTCAATATTTCTGACAAGTGACCTTTAAAGCAGATTCGAATTTAAAAGACCATGAGAAAAGTTCTTCAGCTTTAACGGAGTAGATTTAAAAAAAAAATTGTTTTAGCTTCGCTCCATAACCTCACAAGAGTTACTTCCCTTTTGAAATAAGGTTCGTTCCATAAGTAAACTGGTTCCCGTTGATTATATTAATTATGTCACCGGTGCTCACTATCAGCGCAGGGAAACGTGAGTTTATGCCGGACAAACGAGTTTGAACTGTTGGATATTCGTTTTACTATAATTAAACATGTAAAGTCTGCATGTTTCTATAAGAAAAACCTACGGATACGTATGCATCTAATGAAAGCGAATTTTGGAAGTGGCGTGGCGGTAATTAGTCACGTGTACATGAAATTTATGTTGTTGTGAAATTTGCTCCCGGTTCACAAAACCAGTTTTCCTGGACTGTACACTAACCAGTACAAAGGTTCCAGCAACTTCTCCACATATGGAGGAAAATCGGCATTTCTGTCAAATTTTCATAGAAGGTATGACCTGCCGCGGCCGGGATTCGAACCCTTATCTCCGGGCTACAAGTCCAGCACACTAACCACTGGACCACGGCCGCGGCCTAATACTTTATTATTGATAAATATACTACTATCACTCACTATATAAATTTCCACCGATATAAATTTACTCGTTTGAATATCAAATTGTTGGTTAACATTAACAAGCGTAAGATGAGAACGGTTTATTCCTTTTTTAAAAACACGAGATTTGCTTAGACACACGAGGAACGAAACTGAGAGTTGAGATTGGAGACCGATCTCAAAAGTTTTATAATCTCAGACTCTGATTTCTTAATCCGCGGTTGTTCTCTCTACCAACTACGCAAAACTGCAGACATGGCTCAAATAATTAAGTGAAATCAACACGAACTGTTGACAAATGATACATGTATGTATTTATTCAATAGATACAGTAGTACAAAACAACAAGATTATAAATATATTAAACGTACAAAAAAAGTCTGGAAGACGCTTGGATTTTTTTTGGCCACATACGGAAAAGTACGACATTATACAATATTTAAAAAAACACTAGACTATTAATTACATGTACTAGCTATGACTACATAATGGTAAAACTACTTTTCAATGACAGGAGTCAGAGTATGAACGTCTGACGTATAGGGAAAAGGCTGGCAACTCTTCAGCTAAAAAGGTAAAGGAATAGAATTGAAGTTAAAGAATCAATATGTAAGGAAAGAGGGGAAATTGACGACAAGTACAATAATTGAGAAAAAGAGCACAGAGGTTTAAATAATGTGATAGAAAGAAGTTCGTATCAATCATTTAACAAACAGAACTGAGACAAAAGATGAAAAAAAGGCGAAATAATTGAAATTAAGTAAAAATAGAAAAAATGACTGGAAAGACAAAAAAATGATGAAAAGTTGGTAAATTGAGAAAACGGTGCTGACGCTTGAATAACGTGATACAAAGCATATCTTTTAAAATTACTCATACGTAAAATATTTGTAACAAAGTTATACAAAATACAAATAAGACACAAGAAGCAGATACTTAATTGCACATAAATTAACATTTTGGCACATAAAAATAATACTGGACATTCAAAGAAAGAATACATACAGATTACATTGCAGTCAAACCTGTAAACAAAAGCCGTTAAATAAAGGACAGAAATACAGTCGGCATTCAGAGTTGGTCTTTAACAGGGTTATTTCCTGTTCAGCGTGTATGTTCATGTATGCTAAAAATTGACCGCCGTTCATGTGGTAGTCTTTATTCAAGGGTGGCCTTTAACTCAGGCTTGACTATAACTAAGAAAGTCTTTAAAACAAATACATAAGTACAGAAAAAAAAATATCTGGAAATTTACTGAGCTTGGAAGGCGTTTGAAATGTCACATGCTAACGACTTTCAATAGCGTCAACACTTCTGTATTGCAATTAAATTTCAAAATTGACGTACAGTCTATTGCACTTCAGTTCAAAGTTAAGTGAGAATACAAACAGACATCAATAAATTTTAAGTAACATTCGGTAATGTTAATCCGATCACTAACCACAATCATTTCTGAATTACCTGGCACAGTGCCATTTTTTCTGAACACGCTGGCACATCACCAATCATTTCTGAATTCCCTGGCACAGTGCCATTTTTTCTGAACTCGCTGGCACACTTCCAATCATTTCTGAATTCTCTGGCGCAGTGCCATTTTTTTCTGAATTCACTGGCACATTGCCATTCGTTTTCTATAATTTCTGGCACACTCCCAATTTCTTCTCAATTTTTGGCACAGCTTCGAACGCTCCCACACTCCGTGGTTCAACATGAATCGTTAATAAGCGTTTATTAGATTAATATATATTAAATGTATATTAATACATATATTATATATATATATAAACACGTGTATACTAATTATTTATATATGGCAAGAGCTAAAGCGAAATTCATTGTCTCAAGGATTGAAAGAAAACATAAAATCAAATTGTAAAACATTTTCATTCAAGCACTATTCACACATATTTAAAACTAAGTACATTCTGAAAGCGGTGAGAACCATATAGTTGCGTTTTATCAGCACCTTTCTTGTAATTGGTTGAAAAGATCACGTGACTAGTTTAAACTTTAAACCAATAGCACAGGCTAGAATTGTCTAAAAATAGATACTCTCCAATCTGAAACGATAAATAAATTATTTACGAATACTTAAGAACATTTTATAAATGAACATTCATATCTAGATGTTTCACTAGTTATATTTGAATATTTAGTATGTCATATTTGACGTCACGGACTTTTTAGAGTGGAGTAAAATCTGACAGCGGACAGAAAAAAATTCGTTCCTGTCGTTTTCTTGTTTTCGAATAATCGTATAAAATTCGAAATCATAAATATATTGTATGCTCCTATAATTTTTCAGACGTGTGAATCACTTAGCACTTGTCATTTATTTCTTACGCAATAATTAAATTACAAATCCTGCTCACTGAGAATTCGGTTATTCCGAACTTCAACCCATATTTTATGAACTGATAAAACACACAGGCAAGTATTTAGTATTGCTGGATGAAGACACTCACCTTCCAAATTGGGATGAAGCGACTATTGGTGCTGAAGTACGTGAACTATGAGCTTGTTGTTCGGACGTTCTGTAACTAAAAACAACAAAAATTGATGAATACTAAAATGTTTGAAACAAAACAGAGAAAAAATCTTGTCCAAATTTTTATTTATAGCGTAGAAAGTACAGTAAAACCTCAAATAGCGATCACCTCAACATTACGACATTACACCGGTCGGGTAAAGCAAAACCAAAACTATTCTGGCCTTGTACAGTTTATCTGTAGTTTAACGGCCCATTCGACAGCTATGGTCATTTCGGAGCCTTATACAGAGTAATAAGAACTAGACCGAGGATTTCCGAACACATCTTACCTCGTGACGCTGTATGGAGGTGGTGGATCGTCACGTGATGTAGAAAGTTGATGCGTTCTGGAGCGATGCACGTGATCAGCAATATACGTAAAAACACTATTGTTGCTGTGATTAAAATCTGAAAAGAGAACGCCATCTTGTGACAGAATTGCGTGTATTTCTTTTTTTCTTGGTTCAATAAATTAAACTCTTCTAGATTTGATTTTGAATCCACGTCTCGATTTGTTTATTAAGTGTATATACATTATACTGACAGTTATTGAATATAATAAACTTCAAACAAACTACACTCAACTCAAAGCATTTTGTTTATTGTAATTGCTTTTATTGTTGCTTATTCGTGTCTCTTATATCTAAATGTATTTTGTACAGCCTTCATAATGGATGGTTATAGTAAAAACCAAGGTCATTTGATAAATCGTGGGAAAGGCTTGTTATTGTGTCCTGTTTAAGAATGCGGTCTTGCCATTGGTCAATTTTAAGAAAAATAAACTCGGAACGGCCTATCAGAGCCTTTTACGTACCTTGTGACGTATGTTGCGTGTGACGAGGTAGATAAACTGATTGAATAAGTGCACTTGTTTGTGTCCGAGGACCAGGGTTCGAATCTGACGCACGCTGATTTGGTCTTTGATTCATTTGTGATTGAGTTCGATTTGTGCTCTGTAGAACTGGAGCAGACGGTAATGGTCTTTGAGCATGCGCACTAGCTCTGTTGACAAGATCTCGCGCTTGTTGCAAAGCTGATCCGCTTGGTGACGTCACGTTGATTGAAGTAATATTGTTTGAAGTAGAATGAGGTTGCATGTTTTGATCAGCTGGAATTGTTTCATAGTGATTTGTCGCCATGGCAACATGTTCCGTTCTCCTCGATCGGATTTGACGTTCCTCTTGTGACCTTGAGTTTCCCGCTTCTCTGTATCTTTCAGACGCTTGATTAGTTCTATTTATATCGGGAATTGGTCGTATTTGTAAAGTGGTTTGGTTTGTCGTACTCTGTGATGGCACGGCGGAAGCTTGGGCACTGGAGGAAATTCTAGTTGCATTCTGGGTAGCTGTCCTGTTACTATTTATAGCTTCATTGTAAGATGGCAACCTAAGATTTCTCGTTGAATCAATATTCGCTTCATTCACTCGGTTTCCTCTTCCTGAAGATGCAACACGAACTTGACTTCGGCAATTATCGGCATTTTCCGTAACCACTGGAATCCATGTCCAAATCTCGTCATATGACGTAAAAGTTGGATTCACGCCACCGTGCCTTGGGTTACCTTGACCTTGTAACGATAACCCATGAGCACTGAAATAAAAGCAAGTTATGTTCATAAATTTTTAATAAGTAAAAGTCGCTCCTTACGTAAAATCCCAAATCTGTGCCGCTTACATTGGGAATGTATGTTACGAAGTAACCGCACAAAGCGCGATAACTGTTTCGGTAATTATTACCCAGATCTAACGCGATTACCTCCCTTCGTGTACAAACCGGTATCACGTCGATCTAGTTTTAGTCCTACGTTTACTTCGATGTAACTTCGTTAATACAAATGAAAGGTTGTTAAGACTTTAAGTGGTTGTTAATAGGTATTAATAGAAAATCAGGGTGCTCACTACACACCAAAGTTGATGGTCAAAATGATCCTTCGCTGATGATAATTTGAAGGGTCAATAAAATTTCCTTCTAATGTTATAGTAAATTTGACCCTTTGGTACTAATTCTCAAGAGCCAGAAGCTTTACTTTACCAATTCCAATAGTCAAAATGCTATTTTAAGGGTCAAATGAGAGCCCTGCGCCCATGGTGCCCTATCTACGAGAGTCCTAAGACAACACATACCTTTCTGTGGTCCTTCGTTTCTTGTGGGTTTTCAGGATACAGCCAATCAGAATAAAGAGAGCAATCAGTAACAACCCGCCGGCTATCCACAATACGATTAACACCGTTTCAACTTCCTGCTCTTCTGGAGTTGCCGTCGGCGTGACGGAGACGTCCTGGGTGAACAAGCTTGTTGAATCTAAAAATAGTAAAAATTCTCCACATGATAAATCACATTGAACAGTCCAATTGGTTCAAAATTATAAAGTAGACGAATAGGTCTGCAGTGTAGCATAATGTTGAAACTGGCTACATACATGTATTCATACGCGTGCTTTTGAGGTACGATTTGTCCCCAAATATTTTGGTACTTGCGGATTTTGCTGCTAGAAATGTTTGGTCGGTCGGGTAACCAAAAAAAAACGACTATTTTTTTTCTGACCGAATCGTTATACGCACTTTTATAGCTGTATACATGAATTAATGTAAATTGCAATCTTGTTTTTTTAATCCAATTTTCTTGTTTTTCAATTTCTGAATTATAAGCTAACATTAAAAGAGAACGGCGTTATTTTAGGGTCAAAGTTCATTTACCTTTATCGTCGGATTTGATACACGTCGGTATAGTATCATTCCACTTTCCGGATGTTCTGCATCGAATTGCCGACGGCCCCGACAGGATTTGGTTCAAGCCAGTGCATTGAAATTGTACGGATGTTCCGATATGATTTGAGAGAGTAGACGCAACCAGGTCGTCATGGAGACCAAGCGAGACAAGAGGTGGACAACGAACTGAAAGATAAGGAGAAAATGAATTACGACAAGTTGCAAATTTTGGAAGAAAAACATGAAAACTTAAGCCCGGTGATAAAATGATTCCCGTCCCATGTTACAGTGTACAACCAGAGTCAACGGGAAACAGTTTAGCACGGTGACGCAGAAACAAAACAAGCCTGTCCGGACCGGACCTTAAGACAGACAGTATTCCATCAAGCCCCATTGTGTATTAAACATAAAATACACGTAAGCTGATATGTACATGTACCCCTGTGTGTATGTTTTCTAAAAGTTATGGAAAAAACATGTCTTATAAAAAAAAGGAAACTCTTTGTTGAAATAAACATAAATGGTGTTTTTATTCTCCAGAACAAAATCCTTGCCCATGAGAAATCCTTGCATTGGTCGATAAAATATGACAAAATGAAATAGAATAATCATAATGATGTATCTATTTTTCCTGTGTTTACAATGTGTAATTAGAGTAACACCTTTTATTGGTAGACGCCACATGTTTGTCTGTGAGCCTTAATTCCTGATCAATCGCTCACACGAAGAAGAAGCGTCCTATTATATAATTCGATTCGTTCTCGATATTGTTCGTACCCAGGCACAGATGTTGACTAGATGTTGTCACTTCATTACGATATTCGATATTGTGTCAAGTTTCAAATCATCGCCATGAGCTGAGCTGTGACTGTTTCTCTTGTTTAGATCCCGAACATTTTGAATCCATAAACACGGAAAACTAGTTAATAAAAATTCAAACTCAGTTCACCATTTCCTTTTTACATATTTTAAATTAAAATCGTCCTATGATATTAATCCATCAACTTTTTCTCACAAGTTAACGGATCTTCACCACTTTTATATCCCATTATATCTGTGATTATGCAGAAAATTCACATTTTTTTTCGTCTATAAAAATGATTCAAAATTTCATTCTCACTCCCTCCGCGTAAAATACATAAAATGTTTACAATAATAAGTTTTAACGTATTGACAACAAAATGTCACTACAGCAAAATAAGTCAATAAATCAAGTTTGAAGGGTAAATAAACATCTGTTTCAAAGCGGTGATTGTGTTAGAAGATAATTTAACACACACTGAATTATCGCCGATTAGATCATGAGTTATCTCGCCATAGATCTAAATTACGTCTCCCGTAAGCTGTCAGTGTTTCTTTATCTGTCGTTCTGTGTACACGAGGCGTATGGGGGACATTACGTAATATTATGACAATATTTCAAACTTATCTACACGTCCGAAGAAGATCAAATAATCTCTGGTACCCGCTTCATGAATACAAAGTACTAATAGCACAGGAAGAAGCAACGGGAACCAGTGTACATTAAACACGGTACACGCATGCGCATTAGAGTGATATGACGTGCGCGGCGATTCCAACACACAAGAGATCTAATCTATTAGTTTCGTTCGATTATGAGCTTTAATAAAATTTACTTATTAAGGAACTGTACAAATACTTCTTGGTTTACATTAACGATTATTTGATAATGCACCATGATCCCTTGTTTGGATGATAAAGGGGTCAGCTAGTACAAACACTTCCTTTACAACCATCTCTCGAACTAATCATTTGTGAATCCTAGGTTCATATTTGTAAAGTAACTAAGGAAAATTAAACAAAGTTTTTTTAAATCTTAATTATTAACAAGCTTAAGCCATTTGTTAATTAAGCTTCTTAGGTGTTGAATGTAGGGTCGGGGATATGTAAAGTTGATTTGAAAACTCAACTCTTGATAATATGACTCATGAAGTATACAGTCTGAGATTTTGTTGAAGATGAACGCTTCAAATTCATGTAGCTTGGAACGCCGCATTCGGACTTTCTCGGTCTTTTTCGAACAAAAAACAACTTTTTTCTATTTGAACGGTAAAGACCGAGGAGTTCCAGGAGAGACTGTCGACGTGATTTCTACGGTTACGACGTCATACTTGAAGTCACGTGGAAGCCAGATGTTTAGACAGAATCAAGATGAACCATGAGACAGAATTAACCGATAACCAATCTTGTTATAAAATGTGTTGTATTAAATAAGACCACCCTTAAATAACTATTCTTTCTTCATTCCAACATTTCGTTTTTTTAGTACAAGCATATAATGTTACCCCCCCCCTAAAAGATGCTCACCGACCTACATAATGATAGAAGTTTGGGTGGGGCGCGTAAAAGTAAACCAACATTTTTAAGGATGACCTTTTCTGTTAGAAATTCAACGTTTTTTTTCTCAATACTTTCTCGAATAGTTATTGCAGGTTACTTTTCAAAAATTATATCGATCTTGTATTCTTGAATCATAAGTCATTTTTTGATACAAATCTAGGACACGATTGCTTTAATATGACTTTTAATGTTAATTTCTGCGTGAAATAAAACGCTTTATATCTTACAGTTACCCCTTTCAATGTGATTATAAATATGTCCGCTGACTCATAAATTATAATTACAAGGCAGCTTAGAGCCCCAGAGTTTAACATCTGTCCAAAATGGTGAGAAAAAGGAAACAAAATAATATTGATTTTTTTCATGTTTTCTTTGTACTAATTCAAATACCGAGCGTAACGTGATAGCGCGAGATGTACGACCGCCATGTTTGGCCAAACAATAAAACAGCTTTAAATTAAACATAGGGACACATGTCAGCCCCTTTTTGTTCGGATGTAATCAATGTCTATGGTCGATTAGTGTTCTTAACACGCATAAAAATTAAAACTTATTTTCCTTTGCGTAGAAATCGTGTGAAATCGAACCTGAAAATCGCCATTAAGTCACTCAAGTATTTCTTAACGAATATTTTGTACCAACTGAAGATAAAATTGTCGAACATTGACCAAAAAATCAGAAACACACGTAAATTTGATTTTAATTATCAGTTCTGACAAAAACTGGCACATTTTATAAGATTCTTGATTTGTTGCAATTAAAGAGTTTTATTAGGAATGCTGGATTATCTTTTCTGAATAAATTAAAACCTTGATAAGGAGACAACCTTCTTTGATAGAAATAAATCGGGTTTAATATTGAGGTGGTCTCATAAAACGTAAGGGAAATATTAAAAGCCATTACGAAAATATGTGGTCGTTATCATAAGGTGGTCGTAATAATGAGGTGGTCACTATTTGAAATTTTATCTTATAACTTTAGAAATGGTAATGTAATAACTCGTCACTTAACTGTGTTTACCGTAGGTGGGGTAAAACAGATTCTAAATTTAGAATAATTTAAGCTGACTCCAAGTTGACTTAAATTCAGACCACCTATAACTGATGATGGAGTCTCTAAATTTGTGCACATCATCTGCTGACATCATCAAAAAGTGTTGACTAATTTAAATCATTAGTTTTGTGATATTACAGTAGGACACGGTTAAAGTGAAAAAATGAAGAAGGGTGTGGGTATGTTCAGGAATCTTCACTGTACTAGATTCTTCACCAAATCAGAATTCACTATAACCGTGTTTTACTGTACTAAAATCTTCACTATATCAGAGTTCACTATAACCGTGTTTTATTGTATTTTATTAAGTGCTTTGTTATTATATTTGATACATGTATAACCGATATGATTATAAAATGAGATTTAAGATTTAAGGCTAGTCTCAAGTTTTACAACCCATCAAGAAATACGATTTTCATTCGTCCAATAAATAAGTGGTCCCTAATTCAATTAACAATAAAAGCGAGGTATAAATTAAAGCAAATGAGATTTGATTTGTTTAGGGGGCCAATAATATTGTAAATATGATATACCGCAGATCAATCTACTCCGTAATTATGAATAACTCTTATGGATACACACAATGTTCATAAATTTAATTAAATACAATAATACCGATCTAATTAATATAATAAATTAATAACATCGAAGTTGGGGATTGGAGACAATATTTAAGCAAATAGACAGAGATATTATTAGATGTAATTAAGTTATTATTGAAGCAATTAACTGTCAATTTCTGTAATGAAGTTGTGTTAGTCATTTGAAAGTCGTCTGCAGTTCTGTGGTCGTAGGCTGTAATTAATGAAATGATACTGTCTTTGGAGGTTTTCCGGCGGAAAAGTAACAAATGTCACGTTTTTTTTCTTATGTTGCTTAGCAACCGTTTCGTGAAATCGATATTTTGATTAATTTTTATTGAAAATTGAACCAGGATCGTAGGGAATTAGTCAATACACGAAACTACATCAAGATAGATTGATATCAATATAATGCGATGTACAAATGTAGAAAACTCATTACTTGTACATTTATGAAGCAATATCTGTTTCATATGATGCAGCCGACAGTAATTTCAGAGCAGACGATACTAACTACAGAGGTCGTTATGGGTCCCTTTGTCATGTGGTCAGAAAATCAGTTGAGGTTTTTTTTGTAATTATCCGCCAGAGAAGCAATTAGAAGTGCTCGGCATGTGATAATATTACTCGTATGTTAGAAAAACAAGATCATTTTACGACTGCAGAGTAACATAATTGGAACCACGCTTAACAGTTTGTCTCTTAATACAGCATTTCTTCGCATCTGAAGCAGACGACTTTCGAAAACATTGTGGCCAAAAAAGCCATTGCTTGTAATGGCTTCTTTTGTTATCATGTTTTCCACTCTGTCAGAGAGTAATAACCCAATTTTCTTAGATAATTTGATGTTTCGTACATATGCTTTGAATTTAGAGGAGTCCAAAGTAATGCTTATGAGGCAAAGGGTTAATCATGATTTTTTTTTCAATTTACACTAAATGTGACAGTCTATGACTCTGACAAAATCTTAGTACAGTAAAACCACACACACACACACAGACAGACAGACAGAGAGAGAGACAGAGAGACAGACAGACAGACAGACAGAGAGAGAGAGAGAGAGAGACAGACAGAGAGACAGACAGACAGAGAGAGAGAGAGAGAGACGGACGGACGGACGGACGGACGGAGGGAGGGAGGGAGAGAGAGAGAGAGAAACTTGCGCCGCACCCGGGGTTCGAACTCGCGAGCCCGAGATTCGTGGACTTTACTATAAGGGCTAAGCAGAATGCACGACTAAAATGCAAACTGTTTTCAACAATCGAGGTAACATGAATCATATCACTTTACGAACGATCGTATGGCTTCGCTCAGAACAGACAAAGGTAATTATTCGGATAAATTCATTTGGAATGTCAAACAGTGTTAATATCATTTCTTGAATGTCAAAGAATAAGCATTTCTGCGTATGACATTTCGAAGCACTTTGTCAGTTGTCCACACGTGTAATCGACATCTTGCCACCCGGGGTAATGCGATCACGCCTTTGTAAATGTATTCTCACGGGGGAACCAGTCATTGCATAGAATTATAGACAGCAAATACTCGTATTCGACCTTTTACCGTTTGACTAACCGAGTTAGATGAAGGACATCGTTGATTTTTACGACATAGTCGTCCTCATGGGACACCGCACTCACTCGTTCGTGACAGTCCGTAAGTTTCCGCCAATTACCGGAGGCGTTCTGAGTAAAAAAAATCAATATATTATGACAATAGAACCTCGTTAATTCAATGTATTTTCAGGACCTTAATTATTCCACTAAAATTGATACTACAAGGCAAGTGCCCGCATCGAAATTAAGTACATTTTAAACGATCGAAAAAGCGCTGCCAGATGGTACTTTGTAATGTCGTCTGCCCCAGTCCACGAAATAGACTGTATCAATGTACTTTGATGTAGCAAATTTGTAAAAATGCGCGTGAAAATTGAATTACCATGGTAACATTTATCAATCGCCAGATGCACGATCTTGATAATCGTTCTGGTATTAACATATTTGTTATCTTATCAAAAGTGAAAGTTGAAAAGCGTACAACTTGATTTTTGAAATGTTCAATTAATCAATTAATCAAAGATATAAAAAAAAATATACAAAATCTTCGTAATTTGTTTGGTCTTCTTAGTATTATTTCAAAACTGATTTTTGCGATCATATATATTGCGCATGCTCATACCTACATGTATATACATGTATATGAACTATTTGATTATAATTTTTCAGGTTTTAGATCATTATTTGCACTTAACAGGTTCCCGTTGACTCTGGCTGTAACATGGAACGGGGACCAGTTTATGTTTGCGCGGGTAACCGCTAAATTCACGTTACAGTATACTTGTTGACGGTCCAGACTGTACGTAATAAAATATGCATTGGAACTCTTGCTCTAAAAGTCTTTTATAATGCAAGTATAAAGATTGTGGAGCAAAACCTCAATATTAAGACCACCCCAAAGATCAAAATAATCATCCTTAATATTGAGGTGGTCTCATTATCAAGTTATAACCAAAGAAACACAAAACATGTGATTTTTATAACAAGATGGTCTAAATAATGAGATAGTCTCATTACCAATTTAAACTACGGGAGAAATACAGAGTAAAGGTCCGAAAACGTGTAGGTTTTATATCGAGGTGGTCTTAAAATTGAAGTGATCTTTAAATGAAATTTTAATGTACGTGTGCATTTTTTTGTACTGAAATTTAGTATTAACTCTTAAGTCATTTAACCGGAATAAACAATGACAATAATTGTTATGTGTTTTAATTAAGTTAAAGTCCAATGAACGATATTCTTTCACAATAGGCCTTTTCAGAAAGTAGGTTATCTCCCTTGAAAAAATCTGTCTCATTCGGATTCCTTCGGACACTGGGTAGTATTTTTGATGATGGCGCCTTGAGACTTACATGTGTTGAGATACCAAGGAGGACATTAATTGAAAATAATTGATAAACACATTAATCAACTATTTAAAAAGATGTTATATACTGATAATGATGGTTGTTTGAAGTCAAATTAATAATGCTACCTTGTTCAATGTGTTTTTGAAGAACATTTAACTAGGACAAAAAGTCAATCATCATATCAGAGAGGTGTAAAACAGTTATGTTAAAATTTCCGTTAAATTCCTAGTAGTACTTCATGAATGCATAAATGTTGGACCACATTTAGAATTGATTTAATAGTTTTAAATGATAATACCATCTTACTAAACACATTTCATTTGTGACACTATAACAGATATGAGCTAATACAAGATCAAACAAATATAATGGCGCACATATCTACAAGAATGCATTTAATAAACAATATTTATTACATAACACTTATTTTAAAAAGTGACAATATTACGTACTCAATCTAATGGTCTTATAAAATATAAAAGAATCGAAGTTTAAAATGACCAATTCTTTCTTAAAAAAACTTTTAAGCGTATAGAACCTGCCATTTTATTTTATTTTTATACGTGTTTCTCAACACGCTTAGAAATTTAACAAAACATTGTGAGAATGATAATTAGTGTTTGTCACATGCCATGACTGATTAAATATAGAACATGTTTGACCCCCAGACAGCTGTAAAAACAATGTAGATCCATAAAACAACGGGTGGTATAAATATATATGACCGCATACTGATTTTCCGGTTTAATTAATTGCTATCAGTAAGGATCGTGTCACCCAGACTATGATTTGACAACTTGCTGATATTAAAGCTGCAGATTTCACTAAGATAAAATAAAAACACAAGTGCGCCGAATTTGCAAATTTGTGACCACAGCCATCAAGATATATCACAAAGATAAACATTCTTGTTTCGTTACATAAAATGTAAATCAATGCTTTTTATGGTTTTAACAAACAGTTCTATGAAAGACAGCATCGGTTTGCCTGACTGCTATTTACGAGAAAACTTTGATTACTTTATATTTCATTGAATATTTTGAAACTTAAATGTCTGAAGACACAATCGAGAAATGACTGAATCATGTTTTATCGGTAGGAAGTGTTAGTAAATATCATAAAGTATAAAGTACTTTGCATCTTTATCAGATAATGCCTGAAAAGTTGAACGTACATGTAAAAAATTGAATAATTTGCCGTAAATTAATTGATTTTTCACTCACATCTGCCCAAGGGAACATACAGCCTGGGAGGACAGTGTTTCCGTTTGTTGGTCCAAAGTGTCAGACCAAATGTTTTTCACACAACATGGTTTGGTCACTGTTCCCAAACACAAAGTTGGACTGATTATTCTTACAATGCTGAATCCCGGTCTTACTTGCTCGTAAATCAGTTCGAAACCGAGGCATCAGTAGCTTTTGTCAACTAGTTTCCCTACAAAGATCTTTCATACCCAACAATATCATTGGAGAGATAGCATAGTTATTTTTGTCTATTAAATCAGAATGTTCTATCTTTTTGAATATCCTGTTCCCTCCGGGGATATTCCCATGTGGCGAAATTCACTATTTTTGACAGTATAACTTATTACACCAAAAAATGTGCTCACCTCAATAATAAGCTATCTTAGTGAAGGTTTGTGTCTATGATTTTACTCGTTGCATATTAGAAAACTAATACACAACCTTTTGAGTATTTCTGTTCTAAATAGTTTTATAATAACACTTTCTTTGCTATTATAGATTTTTAAACCTGTTTTAATTTTTTTTTCTTCTATTATGACATAACAAGGATTGGAAACTACTATATAAATACATATACAGTAATTTTGACATTAGCAACCAGTTTGACATACATTTAATTAGGATACGATATATATGCAGTGTTAAAAATCATGCATCTAAGAAGCGCAGTACTACCCGGAAGTAGCAGGTGCGCGTTTTTTATCTCCTAATGAAGAGCTACCAAGGGCAGATAAATCATGTTTCTGAAAAGGCCTATAAATTATCCACTTTTACCCGGATGTTGGATTATTGCGCGATTTAACGTAAATAATTACAAAGATTTTTACGACAATTGGCCGTAAATCGTCACCACGTGCATATGTATGCAAATCATTTTGCATGCTTTTAGAAATCCACACAGATGTTTAAAAGACCGGCACCTCATTTACAAGACGTGAAAATTTGACACAAAAGAAAATTATACAAATGCTAAAATCTCCATCTTTAATTGTCAATGTCCGCTGCTGCGCACAAAAGCCCTTAAATATGATTCGAATATGGTAAAAGGGATGCATAAATGTCTTGAAAAAGGGTCCACGTTCCACGGCTGCAGATTGGAAATATGGTCAAAGATTTCTAGACGGGCCCTAAATGTCATATTTGATCATGTTTGTATACATACAAATTGAATATAGAAGAAAATTTGAAACACAGGTCCAAGAATATTTGGTCGTTATAGTAAGGAGGTCCGGATATTAAAGTGGTCCGTAAATGAGGTTTTACTGTATTATTTTCACAGCCGTATCTATAGCATGAGGGTTGCAGAATGATCTCCTGGGTATTTCGGAATGTAACCACTTGATTACTTATTAATACACGTCAATAGATGACTATATGTTATTATGAGGATACAGGCACGCACCAGACATATTTATAAATGAATTATGAAAATTCAATAAACACCGGTAGAAATACAATATACATGTTGCATCTACTGTACAACTTCGTTATGAAGACCTCTCCACTATAAAGACCGGAGATAAGAGGTACAGAACAACCTCGTTAATGAGACCATGATCCTTCAGGATCCGAAAATTCGGTCGTAATGAGGTGGTCACATTATCAAGTTGAATTGTCGGGTAGTTATTGGAAGCTCTTAAGATAAGAGGTCGTTGTGACAATATAGTCGTAATATTGAGGTGGTCGTTATGTGAGTTGTTACTGTATTTACAATGAAGTGGTCCTACCATCGAAGTTTTCTTTCACCGTGATTTCTAGGCTTTATAGTAAGACTGGTTCCTTATTAAGATCAGAGGTATGAAAAAATACGGATGAAATATAGAGAACCGGTCTGGAAAAAAGGAATCTTTATAATGAGGTGGTCTTAATACTGACGCGGTCACTAAGTCTGGTTTTAATACCTGTACCGGCTCAATTTTT
Organism: Lutraria rhynchaena; assembly: GCA_008271625.1. Classification (NCBI taxonomy): domain Eukaryota; kingdom Metazoa; phylum Mollusca; class Bivalvia; order Venerida; family Mactridae; genus Lutraria; species Lutraria rhynchaena. The sequence continues at coordinate 1,470,228 of VIBL01000030.1, forward strand.
TCACTGGGTTTAACGCCGTTTTTCAAAAAAATTCCATTTATATACGACGGCCGGTTCACCTAAACAATTTTCGTGAACTTTATACTTACCAGTACTAACTTACCTTTCGATAAAGAGCCGGCAACTTCTCCACATATTGAGATAAAAAACATTTTTGTCAAATTTTCACATAATATATCTTTTCATTGGCGTTCGCTCTCAATTAAACAATGTCTACATACAGTATAACCCCTGAAAACCGGATCCCTTCTGGACTTATCCGAAAGTCCGGGTTTCTGGGAATTCCAGTTTTCCCAGAACCGTTGATTACTAGTACAGGAAAGAAAAAATAGGACTTGAAAAATCGTCCGGTTTTAAGGGTGTCCGGTTGTCAGGGGTTATGCTGTATTTCTAATGAACATACTAATTTTTATCTAACAATCCGTCGCTGCTAAGAATTCAATAGAATATATCTCTACAAAAGCTTTTAAAAAATTATTGTGATAATTAAATGCGATCAAAGTTGTTTGATTTCGATCTAGTTTTTAACTCCATGTTCGTCAGAATATTGATCTTTCTATTTTTGCTAGAGACAATTAGTAAAAAAAAAAACGTTTAAATTAAATACGCGTGCGTGGCTCGAGTATGCACGCGACGCCACGCGCAGTATGCGCATTTATCTGAAATATAAAAAATAATAAGAAAAAAAAAACAAAAGAAAATCGTGACAACTTACCCGGATTGTCAGTGCTCATTGTATGGCTGTTGATGATGAAATGTTTAACTTAGTTGATACACATAACAGATTTCAGGAAGTATTCAATGAAACGAGAGGTACTCGAGCAAATTCGCACCTCCGGAATTCGCCCCGTTAATCCTCGTAACTTATTTGCCCAAACGATTAAGACCTCTTCAAGTCCGGCTTTAAGTCTTGTAGACCTATTGTGCAATGTAAGATGCCCCTCTTATGAGATTAAATCACCACCGCAGCAACACATATGGCAAAAATATCCATAAAATTCGCCCCGATGTTGAAGTCACGATCAATAGTCATAGATTATATTCCTCACGAGAGATTTGAAGCGAAATTACCCGATGTTTAATTTATACACGGCATCTTGACACTATGTTCAATCAAAGATGTTATATTCCATAAATTATTGATACACCATTAAGCGGTATTATCAGGACCAGAGTGACACTGATGGAAATTGAATTTTATCACTTTTTTTCCGTGAAAAAATCCTAGTTTTTATACAATTTTATAATTCTCCAAACGACACAAATCACATCCCATTCGCCGCAATGACTTGAAACGCGACACGATATTAGATATTTGACAGCCAACACATGTATGAACGCTTAATTACCAATTATATCTTTATAAATAATTAGTGATAATTAATACTTCGCCTGATTATTGATTATGGTAAATAAATATGCATATATGTTGTATTCACTCTAATTACATTCGCCTACAACCTAGTTGTCAAACACTGCGCTGATTACGTAATACATTGACAATGTCAGTCGATACATATGTAGTGCACACTATTTCGGTATAATATTATTCTATTGATGAAGTTTTATTACAAAAATGGCCATTTATATTTATAATTCATACAATAGAGAGTTAATAACATATTGTGCCGGCGCCGTACTGAAACGTATATTAGATTCGCTTGTTCGCACAATATACAAATCTAAACCGTCTGAATTTTAGCACAATCACATGAAATTAAAAAAATAAATCCGTGAAATCACACCATAACAGCAATAAATGGAATCTAAAATAATTTCTCTGTCATTTCAACGATCATATTTACGATGTCTTTTTATTCTCCGATGTCGCTTGCCTCAGCAGCCGGTTTATTGTCATATGACAATCACGTGACGAACGCAACACGACATCTGATTGGCTGAGAAAAATATCGTCGCAGCGAATGAACAAAGATAAAATCGGCGTAAATGTACAACGGCTGAACGAACTCAAGTTGATACAGGATAATTTTAATCGCTCGATTAGCTTAGGTTTATTATTAGATCAAAGTTAATTGCTTTCTGGTTCACAATCTTACATCAACATCTGGCTGCTGAAGTCAGGGTTGGTTTAGTAAGTTACTACGTAAATTAATATAAAATAATCTAATAATTTTAAGGATACACTTAAAACATCAATTCCTTTGTCAGAGAGAATTTGGTGAAATCAAAGCTATTTATATAATCATTAGCTGATAAGGTCGTACGCACTAAAACTTCGATATTAGGACCACCTTTTAGTCCATATAAACCCATGATATTAAAGTGGTTATACTAACAAGTTGAAATATAGACGAAATAACGAAACCCTCTGCAGTTATTAGTGATCTTTATCAGGAGGTGGTCAAAATACAGAGGTGGTCACTATGTGAGGGTTTATTGTAATAATGAAAGAAAATATGCATACTATATATATAAGATAAACATAATTTGTACATATTATGTACATGTTTATAAGACAAAAGACTACAAAAATGGATTGGTTAGGAAAATAAACTGTGAAAACATGTATTAATTCCTTTACAATATAAGGTATTGATGGAACCCAAACTTAGGTATCAGTTTGACATGATAACTCTACAGTAAGACCTCGATAATACAACCACCTTTGGGATCCGAAAAAAATCGGTCGTAATAATGAGGTTGACTAATTATCAAGAACAAAATCCTGGTTCCGCTTGAATTATGTTATGATGGTTTCAACGCCAAGTATAGACATGTACAACTACACCCTTAGTTTTTAAGTCACCTCGAAAAAGTGCAGTGTATGAAAACGCAGCCTGAATATAAATATGCAAATCAGTCGCATTGCATCAGACCAGTTGGACCTAAATTATGCATGTACAATATCGCGCCATTTTTTAAAATGTTATTTCACAACTCGGACAATAGTGCTCAATTGGTAACTCGTACTCTTGAAATAAAGGGCCGAGATACTTAGCGAAACATCTGCTGTGCTCCTTTCAAGTCCGTGTCCTGTTTTACAATCGTTTATTTCCACAAAAGACGGTCCACTTTGTCTTTAAACTGTCTCTCAAGTGCTTCTTTTCAATAGCCTGTCTCATATCCGACATTTTGTCAAATTATGATAATTTTGGAAATGTAGTCTGTAGACGGTATTGTTACGGCACCCCTCGGGTTTTATTGTTCACGTTATAACAACTCATTAGTGAATAATACATCTGTCATTGTAAAGACGGGGAGTCGATTTAGAGACGGGTGCATAGTATTTTAGACACGCCTCATTCGTCGTAAATAACTTCGGTTCTTTCCGTCACACATCGCTTAATTTCGTCAGTGCACGTAATAAAAATGTCAAGAAGGTTTGAGTTAGAAAAGTTGGAAAAATGTCAACTCTATACAAATCTTATAAACATTCAGATAGGATGATAGGATAGGATAGGATAGGATAGAATAGGATAAGACAATAAGCATAATTAAGCCAGAAAAAGCCGTGTTTCTAACATCAAAATTCAAGGTCCAAAAAGAAGACTCGAACTTCCAAAGTACAAAATTTAATGTCTGAATAGAAAAAGATTTTCTGGCTTATCTACCCTATCTATCTATCTACACGTATACACATATAAACGTGTATATATATTGGGCCGTATATATATATATACACCACTACTTGTCGGTTATGTTCACTTAAAGATATATATATATATATATGTGTGAACATAAACGATATATATATATATTTGGCTGCATTTTAATGATGATTGTTCAGGAATTTTATCAGACAATAGAAACTGTGCCAATATATTATATAGATCCACAACGGAACGACGAAAATATTTGAGTGGGCCCCAAAACCTTTCCTATATAGAGACTGCACAGTATATAGGGCCTTGGTGGGCCGAATCTTCCATGCTCACGAGCCTGATAAATGACATTGTAATAAATATGGTTTGTTGTCGCACATTTTTCTAAGAAATAAAAAATGCTTATTGATTATCCTGTGAAAACGTGGACTTATCGGTTTTAAAAACGCAGACATCAACGTCAAAAGAACCGCATTTTAATAAACTTCATCCGCAATTTAGCGTTTTTTTCTTTGTGTACATTTACGACAATCGCACGCGAGTCTGTATACTGCGCATGCGCATATCCGAAATTTAAGACATTTTTCATCCATAAGTGTAAAATGTTATTTACATTGACGACGATTTCAAAAATTATTTGGATTTTGTGAGAATCTCGACAGAAATATACTTCTGGCACTGAAACTTACAATGCCATACTCCATTTAAGAGCTATAATTGCTCTCGGGTTCGGCTAGCTTCCGAATGTTCTGCGAAATGAGATCGAGTTGACCCACATTCTACTCAAGGATTTTAAAGTGTAGCGTGTGTACACCATTTGAAATGTATCAGTTTCAAGACGCGAAATCATAATTCGTATCTGATCTAACGATGTATTTGGTAGACATGTGATAATTGCTGATTTATTTCCTGTGTACTGCAACAAGATTTTGACAGCTATGTTTATTTACAATGCAGTAAGATGACTCAGCCTAGATGATGATTATTCTGCTTGACCTCCTTTGAGGGATATAACTAGAATGTACTCCACTACTGTTTTGATGCGCAAATATCCGTGGCTAATGAAATGTATCTATCTGACCATTTGTTGTGACAGTGTGCAAAACCTAATATGATCTCTGCATTACTCAATCAGTCTGCCATTGGGTCAGTGCCATCAGGTGTATCTTCATCAATGGAGCAGTGTGGAAACACGTCAATGAAAGAAGATGCAAGCAAAAAATTTACTAAAATACAGGATGGACTTGAATCGTCCATTAGGTGAATATAATCTCTACAGTATGACTTATCATATATTATTTACTTTACACATTCAAAGATTTTTTTTATTAAATATACTTGCATTATCAGGGTAGTAGAAATGTTTTCGTGTAGCCCGGAAACTACTAAAAGTAGTGTCCCTTAACTGGAGACGTCTTGACCTCTGTCGAATCGACCAACAGCTGCCTATACCACACAACATTACTGCTGGTCAAGTTGTCATACCACTACCCCTTATATCAAACTCCTTGAAAGGCCATCCAGGATAACTCATTCACAGACATTCCAAATCCAACATATCTAGAACAGACTATCATAAGTATTCTTTCTTTGCAAGAACCATTGTTCATAGGAATGCACTACCACCAGATATTGTATTGCCGGTTGATTTTTCCAGCTTCCGGCTCATTTCTACACCCCTGATTATGAACATACCCTTTTTGGGAGGGGGGGGGGCTAAATTTACACTTACAGTTAGGGCCATATGGCCACTTCCAGCATTTAACAGTACCCTTAGTGTATTATACCTTAGTAGAACCACTGATCTGTAAGTAGCTTAGAAGTCTGGACAGCTTCATCACTTGTGAAATTTTGTGGATTCCAACTCATGGCAGTAGGGGCAAGTGATCATTAATGGTCAGAGACTCAACCATGAAGGCCTCCCACTTACTTACTCACTTGGTTTTTGTGTGCAGACTATTTGTACTGCGCTGTTTTTGTAGCTCAGTGTTTCTTTACCTTTTGGGGAATGGTGGCAGGGCCCCCTATGGAGGGGAAAAATATAACATTGTATTGTAAGGGGAAATTTCACATTGTGTATCATTAGGACAAAATCATCAACAATTTATCTTGTAAGGGAACATTTTAATGATGTGTATTACCAATCTTTGACAATGCTATATGACATTCCCTTTTTAGTTCATCTGTTTCGAAGAAAAAGTCGAGCAATTGTGATTGCTGTGGAGTTATTGTCCCCTGACAAAATTTGACAGGGAACATTCTATAGCTCTTAGGATTAAAACTAGCATAAAACTTGTGGGTTTCAGCTTGAAACTGAGCTCTCCTGAAATTTTTTCTGAATAGGCCAAATCGTTGTGTAACTTTTTTTACACATTCATCAATTATCATTCAATAAATGATCATTGTAAAAGAGTTGCACTAACTTACCTTTATCATCCGAAACTCGAAATAGAATATTTCATTCCACAAGTATTGTTATTCATATTTTATTTTCATTTTAATTATGCATTCACCAGAGCAGAATATGTTATTGATTATTTTGTATTTACTATGACAATAGTGAGACAGCTGCGTTTGTATTGAAACATTGTTTTTATTGTCTTGCAAATAACATTCAGCGTCTCATGCATTAGGATCGCTGAATTGTCTCCCGTGTGATTAATCATCAAAAGAATCGTTAATGGAAGTTACCAATTAAAGTAACTTTATCAAGGCATACTTATTGAAACAGATACAGTCATGTAACTTTATGATTATTACATAACAATAACATGAGTGAAGTTTCTGTAACGTTGTTTTGGACTTGAAGCATAAGTGTTCCAGAGAGCTTTGGCTGAATTTTAGATGTTGAAAACTCAACTTAATTGAAGTATGGTGTCACAAAAGGAACTTTGGGGGAAAATGTCTTTCTTCTAAAAAGTCCTTTGAACTCTCGTGCCCTTTTCTGGTTTCCATAGAAATTATATTACATATTATTCTTTGTTATAAAATTTGATACTGTTTCATTTCAGTTTGGAAGGACGAAGTCGGATCACAAGAATTTTGGTAAAATATTTTTGTTGATTTATACATATTTTGTTAATTATCATTAATTAATTTCTATGTATTTAAGCTATCACCAACAAATATCAACATCAAATCAACATTTTTTATCAAAATTTTGTTGTGTGGTACTACTGACCTGTTGCGGCTGGGATTTGAACCCGGATCACTGGGTTACAAGTCCACTGGACCACAGTCGCAGCTTCATTGCAGGTTTTACTGTAATTTTATTGTAATATGATAATGTATATTTTTTTAATCATATAGAATGAAGTCCACCATTTAACTGATGGGGAGAAGTTGTTGTTATACTTGAAACTACCGTCTGGTCAAGTTGCGGAGGATCAAAATAGACTGTAAGTAACAGGTCTTTTTTATGCCATTTTTGGGTCCAGTATTTGACCCCGTTCCTTTTGCGAGCAGGAACTTGATCATAAGTCTCCTCACACGATAGAAATTACTTATAAAATTTTTATGAAAGGGCCTACCATGTTTGAATATTTCTGAAGTTTCTGATTGGTTGGTTCTGCATTCAAACTTATTTGTGACCAATGGTGAGACAGTACTCGACTGTACTGATATTTCTGAACAAAAATCACCTGTAAGATATATAAATCTATATAAGTTTTTAGTATGCTCTCATAATTTTAAGTTATGTGGTTTTATCTGTAACTAATAGTTTGGTATATTTTAATGCAGGACTCCAACATGCGGATTGCCCACTTCAAACCGCAAAGAGCAGATTGAAGCAGCCACTTGGATCCGAAGTCACCTTGAGGAACATGGGGACGTATGTATGCCCAAAGCTGAAGTCTACGACGAATATAGGTACGTGCTTAAGTGGAAAATCTAGGAAATTGTCACATGGCCTTGTATGAAAATTAGGGGCTCCTCTAGGTGGTCGAGTGGTTATAGTCTCTTGATTTGTAATCACTAGTCCCTCACTACTGAGTTCGAATCCCACCCGGGACCGAATTTCACGTGTGAGGAAGCTGTCCAACTAGCTAACGGAAGGTTGGTGGTTTTACCTGGGTGTAAGCTAAATGACTGTGGCTGTTGGTGTGATGTTAAACTCCAGTGTTTGAAAAATTTTTAAATCTATTTGGGGAAGGTACAGAAAGATTGTTAATATTATGCATGATACGCTGAAATATTCATCAAATGAATTAATTTAGTTACGCCATCTGATACAATCCTATTTATTATTCATAAATCTTGTTTTAGAATCTATTTGTCAGCCTCTGTTTGACAGAAATTGACGAAATTATTAATTAATTGTGAAAATGTTATTTTTCTGTCAAGCATTAAAATTAATGAAGTAATTTAAGCACTATCATGCTAGTTTTATGATTCATTTTCTCATGTTTTGATTTGCAAATGAGTTGAAAAATGTCTTAGCTTTGTTGATGAAGTGGCTATTCTGGTTTAATGAATTCTATAGATAAAACAGGGGAGACAACTCTACTCTTTTTTCAGACAATACTGTGAGCAGCATGAGTTACGTCCCTTGTGTAATGCAGATTTTGGCAAGATGATGAAACAAGTATTTCCAGATATTAACACAAGAAGACTAGGACAGAGAGGACAGTCCAGATATCCTTTGATTTATTCAAACCTCATATTACAGGGGTGTAGAAATGAGCTGGAAGCCGGAAAAATCAACCGGTTATTTGAGTATTCTCGCCGGCTACTTTTTCCTTACTGGGGACATTTCTCCTTTGCCACCTGCTGGGGGGGGGGAACCCGGTCGAGGCAGGTCATACCCTTCGGTAAAAAATTGACAAAAATGTTGATTTTCCTCCATATGTGGAAAAGTTGCAGGCTCCTTGTGGAAGGGTAAGTTAGTACTGGTTAGTATACAGTCCAGGAAACTGGTTAGGTGAACTGGTCGCTGTGTATAACTGAAAAATTGTTGAATAACGGCGTTAAACCCCAGTGACAATAAGTCACATAAAAAAATCAAGAATGATAAAAAATCCAAAGACCCACCTACCCAATTTTTAATAAGCTTGTAACTAGAAACAGATATTTTTTTTACATCTAACGAAAAAATTAACTTGTGTATAATACTATAGTAAGTTTCTCTTACATCTTTTTGTGTCTTGTTAGATTTTTATTTTGTGCCTTAACTTAGTCTGACATATTTTTATGGAGGCTTAAGAAAAAGATTGGATCATGCCCCACCCAGTCTACCAGAACTGGAAATTACATCAAAGACTTTGGAGGTAATATATGTTTTTAAGATATGTTTTTCAAACCTTCAAATGTTACATTTTACCCCCTCCCTGCCCTTATTGGAAGATTGCTGTTAAACAAATTTATATAGTATTAACCTGATTCATTGAAGGTTAAGAATTTGTAATTTTATTTCTTGAGAAAGTGCAATTTGATGTGTGTTCAATATTGACTGTTTTAAAACAAAAATAACAGTAAAGCACTTGTGATCATTTTTACAGTGGAGAAATCTCCCGTCCATAGTTTATCAACTAAAGATAAAATAAATTACGGTTACAAATTTATTCTTTCATAATTTATGTCAAACTTTATGTTTGGTTATAGCGTTGGCATATTAGCTATGGATGGAGGTCCTATAGGTGTTCTGGGAAATTAGATAAACTTGTGTTTTTACTTTTTTAGATGGATACTAATGCTATTGATGGTGAGATTTTCAAATCGTCCTGTCAGTTAGTGTGTGAATGGGCCGATAAGCTTCTGGAAATGAAATTTGGGTGTGTACAGGAGATAGCTGAACATTTAATTCTGAAGACGTTTGTAAATACCAAGTCCGTGGCAGCTTTAACCTTAATCGCTGCCATGCAGGAAAGTGGAAAGTATAATATTAAAGGTGAGGAAGATTTTGTTCTCCCTGCACTAAAGATTTAAGTCCTTATGTATATTAAACGCTGTAAAATCATGTTTTTTTTTTTAAATTTTTTTTTTGTTATGTCTTTGTTTTATATTGTGATGTGATATCAGATATTTAAGCATGTTATGTCTCTGTATAATGTTGTAAAATGAGATATTTTGGCAAAATTTTTCACGATGTAATGTATTTGTGCGAAAATTAATGTTACGTAGATTTATTGTAAAAATCTTTCATTTTATTATTAGATGAAAACCAAATGTTCTTATCGAGAGAAAATCTGATAAAAGATGTATGAAGCCTTGATTTATGTTGTCAAGGTAACCTAAATATTTTTTATTTAAGGATCATCAGTATTTGGCAGCCAGAATGCTGTGAACGGTGATAAACATCGTGAAACAAATCTTCTCCTCGCCAGAAAGTTACAACAGAACAAAGAAATACAGAAACAGAAGGAAAAAGCCCAGGTACGAATCTTGTTGCATAATTTTATCATTTGCTGACTTTTAACGTTATGAATTTTGTTATTTTTTGTAAAACGTGTAAATTTGTTAAGCAAAAGTGACGAGGGGTATCAGGGTTTTTTCTCAGCATTTTTGGAACATGATCCAACCTCTAGAATTAGGAATTCTCGCAAAACAGATTGGACGAAATTGGAAAAAGTCACACTGTATAAAAATAACTTAAAAATAATCAGATAAAACTGAAAAATAATAAATATTATGTTTATTTTTGTTTTTAGATATTGATAACTTTGTTATTTGAATGATTTAGAAATTCAATTAACATTTGAACTGCTGTAAATTAATTTTTTTTTCATTTTTTTTTTCCTATTTGAATCGTTAATTTTTGCCTTGGGATTGGGGAAAATACATACTTTTTGCCATTTGGAACACAACCCAATATAGGGGTGGAAATTGACCCCCATTCTCCTCCCTGAAGTTTGTTTATTTTTTTTTGTTTGCTGTTTTAGTTTTTATTCTCTTCCTTTCTGACCCACTCCTGCTTTTCAGAGAGCAGTATTCTAAATTCTTTGATCATATATTATAGCTCTTCTAATCTTTCTATTCCGTTTTCTTCCCAGGCTCTACGAGAAGAACTCCAGCAAACCGGAGCTGTTGTTAATGTTAATGCGTCAGGTTCCAAAACTCCTGTTACTAGCAACAGGAAGTCTGTCACACCATCATCAATGGTTTCATCTTCATCAACATCATCATTAAAATCACCAAGGATACCGTCCAGTTTTTCTAGTCCCCATCCTGCTCAGTCGCCACAGAAATTCCAGTCTCCAAGAAAGCCAGTATCGCCATGGCAAATGCAGAAGACATCCGAGCCTTGTTCCCAGTCCAAAAATGTGGAACCAGTCAAAAGTAACAAATCCAATGAACAAATTGTGATGCAGTCTAAAATTCAGACTGGTCAAAATAAATCAGAAAATGACAAAGTGCATGGAAACAGTTGTGAAAATAATCTTAAGCGCATTGAACTAAAACTTACTGAGAAATTGCTTAAAGATTCAAGTGTTTTGCATAATAACCCTGAAGAGATTGAGAGAGGTAATGCCCTCGATACCTTTAAAGCCATGGAAACCAATGAACCAGCTGATGCTGTTGACATTCGTGAGGCAGTTACTCCTGAATTATCTATGGACATTGAACAAACTGAACTCAGTCACGTGAGAAAAATCAACTTCGACGAGCTCGGTGGAAATGAAAGCAGTCCTGATGAGTCTAAAACCAAATCACCATCAAATGGTAACATTTCGTCGGACGATAAACTCTCCAGATCAGCTGGTTGCTTGAATCTGAAAACAATGCTTGAAGGGAAAGATGAAAACAAGCTAAATCTGAATAAATCAATGGGATTCTTAGAGTGTTCCAAAAATGCTTTATTTGCAAACCAGTCCACGATTCCCGGAAGAAGCGCGTTCGTTCCATTTTCTCAAGTTCAGTCATTGTGCAAAAAAGATAATCCGAATGCCAGTCAGTCAGTAGCTATGGCGATTCCAGTCATAATGCCGTCTGGTTCTCAGACTCAATCCAGTGAGACTGTGACACAGTCTGCTGGTATCACCATGATTGCTTTACCGACAGATATGCAAACCAGTCCAATAAAAAATCCATCGGAATTGATTCAGTCGTTATTTAAGCCGCAAACTAGTCAACAGTCGGAAATTACTTTACAAACGCCGTTGACTGATTCAGTGTTGCCGTTTAGTATTCAGAATCAAACGAAGGAAAGTATCGGTGTCGTTTCTGTGTCATCAGTTCTTTCAAAGATGACTGGCAGCGAATGTATCGTCACAAGTGCTCAAAGTTCACAGAAACAAATGAGAATGAAATTCACTCCAATTCGTCCAAAAGCTTCCCCGAGCAAAGGACCCATCCCCAAGGAAACAAAAACTGAAGTTCTAGCATACGACAAAGATAAACGACCAGTGTCGGCCATCTTGAAAGAGAAGCGTGCAAAAGAACAAGCTGAAGCCTTAACGAAATCCATCCGATTATCATCAATTCCATTTCAACCAAATATATCTCTAGCTGGTCCCCAGATAAGTGCTTTGCAAGCGGTACCAACTGGTTCCGCTAATATCTCAAATGAAGTTGTAATAATTGTCAACAATCAACCGGTTAAAGTGCAGCAGATTGTGGGTCAAAGTTCAGCCATGCCTGCATCCACCATAGCTTATAAACCAGTAAATAGTCAGACAAACACTGCCTCATCTCAATCTTTGGCAGATAAAGAAACTTCTCAGTTAAATCAGGATTTAGCAAACACTTACAAGAGTGAGAAGAAGACAGGAAGTGATTCATCAGATACATGCTTACTTGACGACGAAAATGATATCGCCGATGTCGGGAGTATTTCGTCTGACATTAAAGAGTTGTCCCCAATGAACGAAGAAAGGGGAATAACTCCGATCTTACAGGAAGGGGAAGATACGCTGTTGCTAAGCGATGCTGAATCAGACATTAATATAAATGTTAATACAAATAATATCGAAAAGGGAGGTAACCTGCCATCTAGAATGAGCAACATACTGTCTCCAGGGAGCGTGGACCAGATGTGGCTAGAAACTCCAAGAAAGATCCAAAAACTAAATATAACGTCGCCGTTCCAAGAAGAATGCTCTCTGGGACGTGAAACTCCCATAAGGATCTCAAAACACTCCGATTCCTGCTCAAGTCGACCAGAGAGCGCTTGCTCATACGGACGTGAGACCCCATCAGGCGCTCGTAAAAGAAAATCTTCCGATTTTCAGCCTCGCCGTGACATCAAACGGCTTAATTCAACTGGCGAGGACTCGGAGGACATTCACAATCTGTCTCTTGTTCTCAGCCCCGAGAGTGATTTCAATATCGGCTTAAATCCGCGTAGAACACAATCTTGCACAGATGAACTGGACAAGGACTCGAAACTCAAACGTCAGCATCAGGCAACGTCAGCCATTCAACAACAACGTCAAAGCTTTCATCAGCTTCAGTTGCAGAAGCCGAGCGCCGACGCTTTGCTTCAAGGACTTCAGAGTCCAGATATTCACAGCTTGGAAAGGGAAGCTCTTATTGAATCATTCCCTAACAGTCTGTTTGCTATGAAACCGAATCATAAACTACACAGGAACCAGTCCAATTCGATCGGTGTGAACGCGAAGTCCTTGAGACAGTCACAGCAGAAGTTAATTCGCCAGCAGCAGTATCTGGATGAAAGAGTGAAGAATTTCTTACAAACAAAGAGTGAAACATCTGAAGATGTCAGACAACTAGTCTGTAAAGATGGAAGTGAACATAGAACCAGTCTGCTTTCCCCTAGTAACAGTAGAATCGTTCAAAAAGCTGACAACCTGGTTGTGACTGACAGAGGCAAGCCATATCAGAGGCCATCTAGTGTAGCTACAATGAGCAGAAATTCCACCAGCGATATGGAAACATCTGATTTGCCGAGCGATGTTGCTGACTGGATCAATGATATTATGGAACAACGTCAGAGTCAGAACCAGTCTGCAATGTCTGAACCAGACTGCCGAAAAGAGACTACCGTGAAGGCTGACCGGCCTTTAAATATACAGAACTTTAGCTTCGGGTCTGACCATGAAATGGTAAGAACTTCTACAGCCAATAATAACAATAAAATAATTGCCGCTAAAAATCATACAGACGAAATTCAAAAGACTCAGGCTCCAGCACTGAGTGATGACAATAATTTTACTGTACCTAAAGCTCCCCCTGTAACAAACTTACGTATTAAGGATCTGGGGAGGCAAAACACTGATGCTATGTCTTCCAGCCAGCGATGTCAGTCTTTGCCAATTTTTGCTTCTCCTGTACAAAGTCCTGTTTCGCCTTCGACTTTGTCGTCCCAGATTGCTCGTAACCATGGCAACAGGGCTGCTTCAATGTCTCCCCGTGGTCAGTCCGTCGATACTAATGTGGGGATACTGTCACCTACAAACTCTTCAGTGAGGAGGAAGGAAATACGTGAAACCATGGTAACAGGCAGTCATCCTGGCTTGGTGCATCGGGACTCTAAACAGGGCACATATCTTGCAAGTATACAGCACACACTACAGAAACCCGTAGATATACCAAACGATGCTGTAAGCCCATTGGATTCCGCGCTAAACCACACTCAATCATCGTCTGCTGTTTTAGGCGGGAAACCTCAGTCATTGCTTCATCAGAGGAGTCGGGAGTCGTCGTTAGATATGGATGACAGACACGTTTCACAGACACCATTTTCTGATTCCGGCTATCACAGCTCTGGTCCAAGTCCCATATTGAATTCCACCCCAGTGTCTGCCGTGGATGGCTCTGATCTGAGTCATGGAGCTGGGTGCAGTCTGAGCAGTCAGAAGCATTCAGTGGCTGAGTCTCCTATTACCATGGTTGCAGGGAACACAAGTCCATTGTCTCAACAATCTCTAAACAGACCACAGTTAATAAACCAACAACAATCTGTCACCATCGCAACAAGTCAGATGAACAATTTTGGAGGAAATCCAAGTCAGCTAAGGTCATCTATTCATAGTGCATTTATACCTATTCAAGGGTCAAATAACATTAGGTACGTGTCCCCGATTAAACCTTTAGTAACTTTGCCCAATAATAGCCAGGATTTAACTCCTGTTATAGACAATACATCGGGCATGAGTAATTTATACATAAATCCGAATAATGGAATGTTGAGTTCCGACATTATGGTTTCGCCACATTCTTCAGACCCTCCCTCGTATGAAATAGCGATAAAACAGTTGAAAAAATCCACCCCACCAAAATCAGTACATGGTCCGAATGACCTGTCAAATGTAACACTCGAAAATCAGAATGGTACTGAACAAAATCTTCAATTTGTTGCTCAGGCATCTGCTATATTTCCCAGTATCCATGGCAATGAAAAAGGGTTGAATAGACCTTATTCTCAGAAATTAATCGAACTGTCCCGACAAAGTATTGTGGCTGATAAGAATGACTTGCTTAGCAATGAGATGCTAAGTTCTGATAAAGATGCTGTATCGTTAACGACAATGTTCATGATGGGGGATGACCAACAGCAGGCTCCGCCCACCTACAGGATGAACCAATCAAACTCAAGATCTAGTGTAACCGAACTTGAACAGAATGGTGCTAACTCAACATTCAATTTCTCTTCCGACCAATTGATTCAAAACAATGCTATTGGTGATACAAACAATGTGTTTAATGAAAGTGTTCTAAATGAAAATATAGATTCCA
This sequence comes from Lutraria rhynchaena, assembly GCA_008271625.1. Classification (NCBI taxonomy): domain Eukaryota; kingdom Metazoa; phylum Mollusca; class Bivalvia; order Venerida; family Mactridae; genus Lutraria; species Lutraria rhynchaena. Next base: position 1,485,425 of record VIBL01000030.1, read on the forward strand.
TGGTGGGACGACCCTCACATTCAGATGTGCTAAATATAGATACATCCTATCAGTCCAACAGTCAGTTTGAATCAACCAATCAGAATGAAGCTGTGCTACCCACAATGCATCAGTTGACTACAAAATCAAGCACAAGTGAAAATCAACTTCTCAACAAACCTAGCTTTTGTAACAAAGGGGAATTGAATGAATTTTCGCAATTCCAGTCACAGAACGATGAGATCAATATATTCACGAGTAGCGGTGGCTTCAGCAACAATGAGTGTTCAAATAATTATAAAAATACTCTCATATCTGGAGGTAAATTAAGTGCTCCTGGTTATGAGTTAGTGTGCGATAATGTCGAGAATAAAACAGCTGAAAACTTTAATCAGAACAGTCAAGACTCAATGGAAGACATCGGAATTCCGTGGGAGTCACTGGGTGAGATTGGGAAAGACTTCGGTGATTTTAGCATGTTTTAACTCCCATTTTGTCCAGTCATTTGAATTAGGGAATCATCAGAAAAATTTGTGTAATAATAAATTTGTTGTGGTTAGTTTTTTTTGTAAGCATCAACTTGGGTCCGAGGTTATAAAACTTATGATTGATCTTTCAAATCTCAATTCTGTGTCATTTGAGTATTCTTAAGTTAATTATCACAATAGCATGGTCCTTTTCAAACGGTACTTTGTTTACAATTTGATTGGTCAACATATACACGTACTTACATGTATTTTAAATGTGCATACTGGTTAGAAATTTTTTTGAGAATAAAAATTAAATTGAAGCTTTGAGACCAATCTCAATTTTTATCAACTCAGATTCATGGATTTATTTTGATGTGATGATGGTGGCTGTAATAAAACAGATTTGTCAATCAACTGTTAATTGTCGCAAAAAGTCTTTAAAATAAGATCATTGGAGAATTAAGAGTTGAATTATAGGAGGGAAAAACAAGAATTATTTATATAAGAAATCTGAATTAGTTAAGGGTTCAAAGTTATGAAATTTGGAATCATTCTCCAACCTCAAATCTCATTTTTTGTCTTCTTATGTTTTAGGTTAATTATGACTAAACAATTTTGATTTTAATCATATGATATTTTGTAGAATAAATTAGCAGAAATTACGCTGAAACATTAAACAGTGATATTATTTCAACAGAAATACTTCCAGAATGATATTGAGATATGAGCTTTGAGACTGATCTCAAGTTTTATAGCCTCAATGCAAGAACTTGTTTACGTTTGATTTGGTATACATCAGTATGGCAGATAGTGGGTATTTTTTTTTCAAAACGTTGTGAAAATGTATGTGGTTAGTGGCAATTCCTTGGAACTCTGTTGTTTTCTTTTGTATTATGCTAACTTTTGAAATGAACAAACTGTGCTTTATTCAAACTGTCCTAAGATTGTCCATTTTTGTAATTAGTAATGGCTTCTTTTCCCACAATATTTTCCACTCTGTTGGAGAGAAATAACACAATTTTCTTATAAAAATTGATGTTTTGTGGATTTGCTTTGAATTCTGAAGAGTCCAAAATGTGCTTTTGGGGCTGAGGGTTGAGCCAGTCATTGTCTTAAACTCATTTTGAATCAGATCATGCAAAAATCATAATATGGTGCTGTAGAGAAAACAAAAGTGGTAGTGAATTCATTTTTTTATGGTTTTTTAAATTCTAAGGCTCGTATTTCATGTAAATTAAAAATTTTCGTAAAAAATTTTCTGCATTTTTATGTTCTTTGATTTTTGTACTTGAGCGTTTTTATATGTGCGTGAATTTCTGATTTTTGAATTCAATGTCATTGGAATGTGTTTTATGATCTGTGTGGAAAGATGCTGCACCTAGCCATAATGATCAACCAGTTTTTTTGTATATTTGTATAATTTTTGTTTAACAGCGTAATTTGAGTATCTATATTTTCAAATTCTGTCCATTATAACTTGTCTATATTTGTATGGATGACCTTATTGGTTACTAAAGGAAAATTAGTAAACTTACAAATAACAAATAAAGTGCGAAAAGGTCATATTTCATTTTTTATACTGTTGATCTTTGCTTTACAAGTCTAGACTGTAGTGCTGTGCCTACTGATAAAGTTGTTATGGATTTTTTGTCCGGATGTAATCTTTGATATTGTTTGTCTAGGCTGTAAAAATGTAATTAGTGACATTCTTCGAGTCTTGATGTTAAGATATTGAAAACAATGTAGTTTCTTATCACATTTATTATGAACTTAAGTTTTTAAGTCCGCATTTTAAAACTTAGGGAAAGTTTTGACAGTGAATTGCGTTGTTTTTTTTTCCCTGACTAAATTTTTTGGGGTTTGCCAAAAATCATCTGTTACATATGGAATAAAAAGGTGATTTTGTAGACCAGTCTAAAAATCAAAGCGAGTGATTGGTTGATTCAAATGACTGTTTTGAAATTGACCAATGGCAAGAGTGCATTCTTTGACTGGTTCCTAAGTTTGATTTTATGGTTTTTACTCATTTGACTGAATTTTGAACAAGGAATATTTGTCTCAATTTGAACAAATGTTGTATGAGAAAGAGCTGTGAATGTTTTACAGCTAAAAAAATGAAGATTTTTTTTGTTTTGTGTACAGTGTATGAATTAAATTGGATAATGATTTGATAATTTTATAATAACTGATGGTAGGACAATGGTCTAGAAAAAGCAAGACCAATTTACTAAATTATGTGGCACCACACCACTGTAGTTTTTTAGATTACATAATGATATTGTTTCATTACAAATACTGAATAGTTATTTACACATTAATGTAATGGTATTTTACTTATTAATGAATTGTAATTTACTCGTTAATGTGTTGAAATTTACACTGCAGAATCTAACAACATGATTTTGGAACACCCCTTATATCATCAAATTTAGTGAAATTGTGAAATTCTAAAAAAATGAAAGTAACTTGCGAAATATCTCTTAATTCAGACTTTTTTCTATTTCATTCATTTAGTGTCATATTTAGATCCATTGTACCACAGCTTTTACATTGGGGTACTTTATTTATACGTGACCATAGGGCGAGTTTTTTTTGTCAAATTTGTTTTCTAAGAAAACAATTGTGTGAAAGTTCATTATTGTACAGTAGTGCATTGTAATTATTAGAAGGAACTCTTTTTCTGTTAATGATTTGTACATAACAATTCTGATGTTGTATTGAATTTTGATTTTATCGCATTTTTGATCGGCTTACGTTTATGATTTGTAATTTTATGTATGTATACAATAAGAAATTTGTGAGAAAGCTCTCCGTTAAAACGATTTGATTTTAATATGATTTTGATTTTATTTTTTGTTTTAATTTATATATATATATATCAAATTGTTGTTTTCTGTCCAAAAGTTTACTCTGTGTTCATTTTTGTGTCGTCTTTTGTCATTTTTAGAAGAAATATTTATTTTATTTATTTAAATTATTCAACATGAATGGTTGTTGTTGAAAAATCATACAGAAATTTAAATTTGCAAAATTGCGAACATTTTCTAGATTTTATGTATCATTCTGTATTTTATATTGGTAACCATGGCAACTATTATTTCTCTTTTCATTATAAATTTCTAAATTCTAAAATAAAATTCAATTTCTAGCTAAGTCGAAATATTTCTTCCCCTGAAATTCAACTTTTGGAAAATGAAATAAAATGTTTCCAAAGAAATATAAATGAATGACATATTGATACAGTATAACCCCTGAAAATCTGACACCTTCTCAACTCAGTCAAAAGTCTGGTTTTCCGAGAATTCCGGTTTTCAGGAGACCTATTGATTATAAAAGAGAAAAAAATGAGACTTTATATATCACCCAATGTTCAGAGAATTTCCATTTTCAGGGCGTCCGGGTTTTCAGGGGTTAAACTGTATTTTGAATTAAAGTGGTGGAGCTGCACATTTTTAATGGTTTTCTATCGCTGAAGTTTTCTTTCTTCGCATTTTTTCACCAGTTTTATCATTGTTTCTTGTCACTGCCCCATAGTGCTTGACAACATACAGTAAGTTTTGTGACTTTTTGCACATACTTAACGATTTCGGACCAAAATTTATAGAACGTTTATGGACCGATTTTTAACAAATTTTCGTAACTGAAATCGGTCCGGGAACTTGAAATTCGGTCTGGACCGGCGAATTTTCGGTTTTTCGGCGCCATGGTGCTTGTATTACGTGCAAGAAAACAAGTTTAGAAATCCATCCAAATCTTTTATGTTATGTTATGGTCAGTTATACAGTCAAACCTGCGAACAAAGGCCACCCTTGGGAAAGATAAAGTGTGACCTTTATTGACTGGTGGCGTTTATTTAGAGGTCAGTTTATTCTAAATAACCAGTGATGTTTTTTTCAAAGACTGGGCTTCATTTACAGTATGTTCTTTTTTCTGAGATGGTCGCAAGTGCAGGTTTGACTGTATTCATTTTCAAATTTGATAAAGGGTTTTTTTTTTAAAAAAAGACAACTCTTTAATTAAGGATATTTTTCAGTTTCAGAACTAATTCATGTTTATAGTTTAAAAATTCATCAGGTTTTGAAATACTTTGTAGGAATCTTCATTTTTCAATCTTGATAAAGAATTTGGTTTCAAACTGGACCATGAGCTTTTCGGTTTATTACCGGACCAGGAGTTTTTTCGGTTTATTTTTGGACCAAGAGTTTTTTGGTTTCAAACCGGATTAAGGGAATACAATCAAAACGACACCATATCTTAATATTAACATGCTCTACTTCATAAGCTCAAATTTATTTGTTGTTTTTATTTGTGTACGGTGTATAACTATACAGGAAGAGAAAGTAACTTTAAAAATTCAAGAAGATTTATGCAAATTGAGCTTGGTCTTTGTGCTTAAAACAAGCCCCTTTTATATATTTGACCAATAGCATGGTTTCTGTTTGCTCAAAACACGCCCCCTTGATAGAATTGTCCAATGGTAAGGTTTCTCTCTATGCTCAAAACACACCCAGTGTTAGAATTGACCAATGGTGCAGTTTCCTTATGGTCAAAACATGTCCCATGTTCGAATTGACCAATGGTAAGGTTTCTGTGTTCTCAAAGCGCATCCGGTCTTAAAACTGACCATTGGTGTAGTGTCTATGTTCTCAAAATACGCCCCATGTTACAAAATACCAATAGCAACATTCCATTATTGGTTAAGAACCAAGGTGTTTGTATGCTCAAAACACGCCCTGTTTTAGACTTGACCATTGTTGCAGTTTCTGTTTGCTTAAAACACGCCCCATTTAAGAATTAACCAATGGTGGCGTTTCTGTGACCTTTGATTACTAATGACCTCTGTCTACTGGTACCGTTTGTCAATAAATGATTGCCTCCATTCACTGATGGTCATTATTACTGTGAAATTCATTTTTGAGAATTTTTCAGGCATTCTGGGAGTTTTGTTTTAAGCAGTGAGATTAACCTTAGATTTGCATAACCTCAAGTCAAGATCTCCAAACTATTTATTGTTTTAAGTTATTTTGACTCTTGTTATTTGTATTAACTTATTCTAATATTGAAGTTGTTTTTTTTTATTTGAGATTTTAGTCATAGTTGTAGATATTTAAAACAAAATTGGTAGATTTTAGCAGATTTGTCACAAAGCTTTGTGAAAGCTTTATGTTTATAAAATCTGAGTTTTGAGGTGAAAATGAACTGATGATACTCCATACTCAGGTTTGTAAACATAAGCTGTGGTATTTGTGTATTAGAATTGTTGTTGTACTAAAATATAGTATTAATAATCCTGAATTATCTGTGGCAAAGTCGTCCTCAAAAAGAAAACATCTGTGCCACCTATTATACAGTCGGAACTATTTTGGACTTGATATACCGTAAACATTGAATATTGAGGACATCTTTGGGACCTTAAAAACGGTTGTCATAATAATGTGTTGGTTTCATTTTGAGACTGATATAGTGCGGAAATATGAAAAAAAGGTACAAAAATATGTGGTCAATTTGAAGAATTTGTTTTAATATTGAAGAAGTTGCTAAAAGGGGTTCACTGTAATGCTGTTTTTCTGTCATTTTAATCTGTTTATATTATCATGCCAAAAAAAGGGTAGATAGGCCATTCTTGAAAAAATGTTGGTTTGTGGTTACAAGTCCCGAACTTTTAACAGTGGATAGATAGGTAGGTAGGTTTGTATTTTTATTTGTTCACATGATATATTTGTATTAAAAACCCAAGAACCTGAATAAAATACAAAATAAGAATGCTGAAGAATATATCAAAATCGCCAAAAAAAATTGAGGTCGAGAAATTTCGTAATTGCAAACCAACATTTTTTTAAGGATAGCCTAATTTTAAAATTACAAATATGAGAAATTTTTTAACGACCCCCTTCCCACCACCCTTTTACTTGACTAAAATATTCCTTACTTGGGCTTCCATTAATAAACTAACTTTTTGAGGATGATGTCTGTTTGTCTGTCCGTGTGTATGTATGTATGTATGTGAGTTTTTATATTCTAGTTGTTTTATGTATGTTTTTGTATATCTATAACAATTTACAATGATTTTTTGCATGTTTTATGTTGGAGCTAAGCTCAGTTATGCATGATAAAGTGTTTTATATTAGGATCTGTGTATTGTGAATGGTTTTTTTTTTTCTACAAAAATTTTCATTTATTTTTTTTTGTTCTTATAAGGGTATAGGTGTTACATGGTAATTTGGCTGATCAAAATTTTAGACATTTGATGTTTAACAAACCTTTGACATACTTATTCTAATTGTGCATTTGTATGTGTTTTATCTTCTGTGTAGGCCATTATTAAAGGATCGCTAAAAAGACAGGTATTCTCAAATATTCCTCAAATAAACATCTCCAAGGGCGTTAGTCTTCTCAAAACCAACTAAGAGAAGTTAATTTCAAGCATTATTTGGTTAGTCCTGAAATTTTTGGGTTATTTGTTATTGAAAAGGATAAGGGTATTAATTCAGGGATGAGGGGCATTTGTTTTCGAAGAAAAATGTGAGTGATTATGATCGCTAGGGTGTCCTTGTTGTCGTTATCGTCTTGCAAAACTTTTCTGTAGTCCATTACTCAAACACTTAAATAGATATCAACCCGACACTTGGAATATTTGATTATCATGTCAAGGCACAGTTGCAAAACAAGGGGCATTATTCTGAAAGCTGTATTTTTGGAGTTATGCCCCTTTTTGACTTAGAATTTTGGTCCAAATTATACCTTATTGTGTTTTAACTCAAAATCTCAGATATGATCTTCATTGCTGACATGTTAAACAGATGAGTGTTGTCGCTGCACTGCGGAGCTGTAGTTTGTATTTGGTATTTGTAATTAGCTCATTTCTGCGTTAATTATTTAATGTTTATTTACGTTTTAACGCCAACAAAATCAGTGGAAAATAAACAAACAGAACTACCGTGTGACTCATAGACGTTTATTCTTTGTCTAAGGTTACATGTACAATTTGCTCTTTTTTCTTACATTCCAGAAAATGTGCAATTCTGTAAGTAAATGAGGGTTGTCTAAAAAGTGTTACAACTGCATTATAATGAATTACTTGTGGGCTGTTTCAAATGTTTAATACATGCATGTATTAATTCTTGTTATTGAAATTTTACATCATGCAAACTACCATATATTATTAAGGACCATCTCTAAGAGTATTTAAGTTTAATCTTAATTGGTCTCCATTTTTATAAATTCATGAGGGCTGTCACAAAAGTATTAAGCTACTGAATTTTCATTTTTCTGGTGTATTACGTTGTATTTTACATCATGAAAAAAAATATTAAAAGAAATATAATAACAGTATTCCTAAACGTTTTTTTCCCCAAAAATGTACAAAAAAGATTTTGTATTTTTTCTGAATATTTTGATACAATTAGCTTTACATGAAATTTTTTTTCTTAAATTTTCTTGAAGCATATCGCATTTTCTCTGAAATTTTATATTTTTTTTTCTTCATAGTCAACGCCTGTGATCTTAAAAAGTCTTTGAGATAAAATCAGTTGATCAAAGAACCATACACTGTTCTATGTATGAATTTTTGGTCTGTTAAGTGAAAAATTCCTGAAAGTTTCGTGATGGAGATTTTTACTCGAATAATTTTTCGTCATTGACAGATTTTGTTGATGTTTTTTTAATGAGGAATTTTGACATTTTCTGCCATCAAATTAAAACAAAAAGATGATGCATTAAAAATTCATTTCTTTTTAAGGAGTACATTATCTTATTTATATATTTGTATGACTGTTGTTTGTTTTGAAAGACTTTTTGTTGTTGTTGTTGTTGTTGTTATTGTTGTTGTTACTGCTGCCGTCGTCTGCTACTTGAATTTCATACTGATGTTGTCTGCTTATTTGTGCTTCAGTAATGTATACCACTTAACAACAGTGCTAGTGTTTTGGATTTTTTGATAATAAATTATTTGCAAATTAACACTTGTGTTTTGTTTTTCATTGATCTTACCCCATCCTCTATGTTTACTGAAAGGCTGCTTATTTATGGTTTTAGCTCACCTGAGCACATAGTGCTCAGTGAGCTATAGTGATCAGTCGGTCTACTCCGGCGTCCGGCGTCCACACCTTGGGGGGGTGTTAACACTCTAGTGGTCACACTTTTGAATGAATCTTCATCAGACGTGGTCAGAATGTTTGTCTCAATGATATATTGGACATGTTCGAACATGGGTCATCTGGAGTAAAAAACTGGGTCACCAGGTCAAATTGAATGGAAAGTTAGTTAACACACTAGAAGTCACAGTTTTGATTGGATCTTCATGAAACTTAGTCAGAATGTTTGTATTAATGTAAAATTGTGGGAATTTGTCAGTACATTTGTTTTAATAATATCTTGGACAAGTTCGAACATGGGTCATTTGGGATCAAAAACTAGGTCAATGGGTCAAATCATAGAAAAACCTAGTTGACACTAGGGGTCACAATTTTGATTGGAAGTTCACCAAATTTTGTCAAAATACTTGTCTTAATGATATATTGGACAGGTTCGAACATGGATCATCTGGGATCACAAACTAGGTCAATAGGTTGAAAACTTCATGAACCTAGAAGTCACAGTTTTGATTGGATCTTCCTCAAACTTTGTCAGAATGTTTGAACATGGGTCAACTCATGTTAAATACTAGGTCACCAGGACAAATCATAGGAAAGCCATAGCTGTTGCGATCTTTACTCAGGTGAACAAAAAAGGGCCATCTAGGCCCTCTTGTTTATTAATTATACCCCAACCATTCCATTTACAGCAGGATTGCTTTATGTTTTATTAACTATACCCTACCCGCTCTGTTTTCAGAAAGACAACTTCATAATGTTATTATTAATCATACCCCATCGACTCGGTTTTCAGCAAGACTTGGTTTTGTGTCAAGGACTGAAGATGTATTTTAAAGGGACTAGAGTCCAGATAAAGAATCTGATTACTATTAAAGGCTCTTCTCCTGAATAACAGTATAGATCCCATCATAAGAACAATCAAACATCATTTTTTATGTAACCTTGTCTTTTTCTAGTATTTTTTATTGTTTTCAAAGTTTTGGATTACTTGAGCTGAAGGCAGTGTATTCATTTTAACTGAACTGCTGTAAATATTTCTGTGAAACAAAATTGAACATTTTTAATGTAAAGCAGACGCCGAAAATGATCCAAATGAATTTAGAGTTGCTTCCCCTTGACTAAGACCAATTTATTTCATGTTTGATTGTAAACTGGTCTCCTTTGACTCTGTACAGAGACAACATATACAAGCTAGTTGAGTTTGTATGAAGAGCTTTCACTCAGGTTTAAAACTGACTTTAGTCAAGTTTGAAGCAAGAGTTGCTTCCCTTGTATTAATACTGTAATTGATTCTATGTGTTAAAGCAGAGCAGCCCCACCCCTTATATCACATGTATTATAATATCCACTAAGATGCCAAACTGGTTCCCGGTCCATGTTGCAGTGCACCAAAGGTATCTGTACAGACAAAGTCAACGGGAACCAAGCTAAGTATATTCTAAGAGTTGTTTCCCTTTAATTGTTGTCATTCGAGATAAACTGGTACCCGTTGATTTTGTTGCACTGCATCATGGAACGGGGACCCGTTTATTATTCGAGATTGCACATGTGCTTAAACAAACATTACGGGCGGAAATATTAGAACAACATGGGGAAATGGCCTCTTTGATTTCATTCTTGAAAGTTTTTACTCTTTTGCGTCAGAATGCGAATGAAACCTGATGATACATGCATCCAGTGAGATATGAGACTAAATATAAATATTCTCAAACTTATCTTAAGAACTACTTATTGATAAAATCTACCTTGTGAACGAAAACCACTCTACAGTATGTATTAATTGACGTAACGGACCAAATAAACATTTGACTGAAAGCTACCTTTGCAAAAACATTATGTTTCTTCTCTCACCGTGGTGGCCTTTGTCGGCAAGTTTGACAATACGATGTATTCCAAACTTTAACAAAAATGATTATATTTCATGTTCATTATTAAAATTAAAAGCAATAAACGATGTTATTTGATGTTTAAGGCCAATCAATGGGAGATTATTTCATTTATGATGTTTTCATTCTTGTATATTAAGAAACTTATTGATTCCTTAATTGCAATTATTAGTCTTTGATGTTAACAGCGAACGAAGGTTTGAAAGAGATAAATTATCAACTTTACTGTTCGATACATTGTAATTTCACCAATTTTCGCGATATACTTTACTTCCAGAAACTATAGTTTTAATGTTTGCTTTCTAAAATTGAATACTCACGAATTTACGAATCCTGGAAAATTTCATGGAGACGAAACTGACCTATTTGATATAATGAACAACAACTGATTAACTAAAGTAGATAAACGAATTAAGAATGAATTCTTCAGTATTTATGAGTATTTTTTAAAAGCAACTGAACTTCGAAATACCTTTTGAAACAAACATTTTGTTTCTTAATATTTAGGTGGTTTCATTATCGAGTTGAAAATAGAAGAAACGTTAGAAATTGATCCGGAAATAATTTGAAGAACGCGAGATTTGGCGTACTTTCTTATGGTTTGATACATTCATTGTATTTTGAAACTGACCGTATACAGAAAAACCCCTTTAAACAGGCCGAGCTCGGGACAAGGTCATTTGACCGGTTTAGAGGGGATGCCAGTTTAAAGGGGATTTTTTTTAATTATGTAAAATGAAGTAGGGACAAAAACATTTGGCCAATCAAAAAACTAAGTAGTACTATAATCGAAGTTGTCTATTAGTCATGAGTGACAATTCTTGGCTTAAAAAACGAGTATGAACCTTTTACGAAAAAGAAACCAAGCGATACAGACGTATATAGCATAAATTCGTTAGCATTTCACGAAAGTGCTCTCAATCTATGTATGCATATGTCTGTATGACTAATATTATCTCTATTGGTCCCATATCAGCGTATATACGCCAGCAATCAATAATATTTATCATATCAGCCGTCTCATATACGTCAGATGATCGTTTAAGCCGTCCCGAAAATGCATAGTTAAAGGCACACGAAGGCGTGAAAAGGCGTATTTATCTGTTGTACTCAAGCGTTGTACCTTTAATGAGTAATTAAACATTATTAGAACAGTAAGATTTCCGCTTCACATCGCACCTAGACCGAATGTGACTAACTTTAAGCGCATTGCTTTCTGTATCATTATCCGAATTAACTCCGCGTATGATTGAGGATGTTAATATTGGCTGGGACGTCTCCATGGAAACGGAACTTTATTGAAATATATTTCGCCGCTCTTAGTGTTTTAGACGTCCGTTGGGCATTCGTAAATTTAGAAGCATGAATATTTTACAAGAACGGCAGAATCTGCAGTTTTTTGATCGGTCTTATTCTGTATAACACAATTGGAAGATACTATTTCGTTCATATCCGTACGAACATTTTGGAGACCGCGACCGTGGTCCAGTGGTTAGTGTGCTGGACTTGCAATCCGGCGTACCGGGTTCAAATCCCGGTTGCGGCAGGTCATACCCTTCTATGAAAATTTGACAAAAACGCTAATTTTCCTCCAGATGTGGAGAAGTTGCCGGCTCTTTGTGGAAGGGTAAGTTAGTACTGGTTAGTATACAGTCCAGGAAAATTGGTTAGGTGAACCGGCCGCCGTATATAACTGAAAAAGTGTTGAAAACGGCGTTAAACCAAGTGACAATGTCGATAATGAGACTACATTAATACCAAGACGATGTTTTGGTCCAAAAGGTGGTTTTCATATCGAAGTTTTACAGTTCGGTTTTCCACTATACGAATGCGTGATGCTATTTCTTCGATTAAGTATTACATGTGTACAGTAAAACCTTAATATTGAGACCACCTTCGGGACACAAACAATCTGTCGTATTAATGAGGTGGTCTCATTATCGAGTTGACTTATACGAGAGTTATTCAGACCCTGTCCGAAAATAAATGGTTGCCGTAACAAGGTGGTCGTGTTATTGAAGTGGTCGCAATGTGAGGTTTTACTGTATATGTTATTATAGAATGAATTATATTGCAACAAAATGGTGTACTTCAAAATATGAGGACAAGAATAAGGTCGGAAAGTTACTCATCGGCTTTGTCTTGTTTCTTTTCGACCCATCATGAAATTATTAATGCAAAATACGAACAAAAACATAGACGTAATCAAAGTCTCGGTACATCCTGATATTTCAAGGACAACATAAGGTATTTATTATGCTATTCTTGTAATAAACTTTTTTTCACATTTGGAACTCGGATGCCCTCTAGTTTTATCAGATTAGTTATGTTCGCCTTAAGTGCGACAGTTTTTGTGATTATGTAATATTTCGTAAAATCAATATTCCGAAACTAAGACGCCATTGCCTCACCACTTGCACTTCAAACATTTTTTGCCGGTTAGCCACGTGACACGAATATTGGTTACCATGGATTCGTACTAATCAAACTGCAGGGGGAAGTTTTTCTAATTTTCGTACACGTAATGTTAATGTATTTTCTTAATTAGACGGAACAAAATTAAGATATAGTACTGCAGAAATTGTACTATGTACCCACGTACACTTTTCTATAATCCGGAATGCTTCGGACAACATCCACTGACACAACTTTGTAGACAATCGGCAGTTCTCGATAATTTCCGTACAATACTGCAGAGCGAAGCAACAGGTTACGGATAGATCCGAGGTATGCCGATTTCATGCTAGGAACGCGAACATGTTTAGTCAAAGTACATCGTTTCTACTCCAAAAAGTTTATGATTTTCAATGGCGTATAGACAACATTAAAGGTCTATACTTATTAAAATGGATTAAAGAGCGAAAGGTTGCGTGCGTCATTAAGGAAGGGAGAGAACTTAATATTCAGATAAAGACTTGCGTTAAACAGGTTCCAGTTCCATGTTGCAATGTACCAGGTAGGAAGAGTCAACGGGAACCAATTTAGGCTTGCGTGCGTCTTAGAGAAGGAAGTATAATTTATTGATTTGCTCTTGCGTGCGTCTACATGGAAGATATTCAGTTACTGCTCAGAACGAGGCTTAAAGTAGATAAATTGGTCAGAACGAGGCTTAAGAAGATAAATTGCTTAGAACGAGGCTTAAAGCAGATAAATTGCTCAAATAGAGACTAAAGAAATTGCTCAACTACGGCCTAGGCGTTCCTAATAAGGAAAACCTGCTTTCTGCGAATGCAAAACATCCAAGTTTTTTTTTATTATCTTCGAATGCTACTTTTATCAAACTGAGCCGTACCAACATGGAAAATATATCAACGTAATACAATTTAGCGCCATACCACCAAAAGGGGAGTTCTGGCTGACTCTTTATCAACGATAGCTTGTCAAAGGCTAAAATCAGACAAGAACGTAACCGAACGGGCAGCGAGGCTAAAACCCGTACCAAACGCATCAATTTTCATCCAGAAAAAACCGGCAGTGCAATTACGCTTTAAATATTTAAGGATCGCCCGCAGTGCTTCATTACAAGAAGAAGACACCATTCCTAAATGATATATCTCCGAAGCTGTCGACATTTTGCAAGCTAATCTCAATGTCACCAAAATTGTTTCCTAAATAATTGATAAGCCTAGATAGAGTTTTCCATGTTTCTGATACCGATTTTGACAAAAATCGATAAGGATGGTTTTAGGAGGAACTTTATTACTTCAAACTTAGAAATAATTTGTGGATACATGAAATTGAGGCAGCAGAGTTTCCGCAGAGTAGACGAGCAAAATTTCTTACAGAATAATAATTCTCTTTTTGTCAAAAAAATGGATAAGAAATTCACCAACGCGAGATTCTTGTAAAGCTTAGCACGTGACCTGTGTCTAAAAATAGAATCTCAGAGAAAATATTAAAGAAACGAATGCGTTTTTGTTTCTTTTTCCATCAGGCATTGTCGTTTTAAATCCCTTACCATGCTTTAGACAAAAAATAATACTCGTTGAACATGACTCTTCATCGAAAGAAGACAAATTATGCAGGAGATATTTTATCTCCGTGTTGAAGAGTCGAATTTAAATCAATGTGTTGGTCTGGATTTCGACAAAAAGTGAAGTACATATGGTAACAATTACACTTCAGATTCTATTGAAGAATTTTCCAGGGGGGAAATTTAGTAAATGGGGCATCGAAACGAAAATTTGCTTTTCCTCGAGAAGGGCACCGCGCGACGGTAAATAGCGACACTTTATGTGAAAGAGCGGACATTTCGGGGACCTTTGATATAGGTTGATTATTTTACAAGAAAGAGGGGCTTAGTGAAGAATGACCAAACGATAGTTGCCTTCGTGATGATCTTGTATTTTCATTGCTACGATGTTTGGTGTAACAAACAGCTCCGATCGAGAAGAATTGCATACCACGTGCATTGGCCACCCACTTACTTGCATATACACGACATTGAAAGATTTGAATTTATTAAATTATTGTTGACAGACTAATGTCTTACATTGAGTCCAAGTTACACGTGCAAACCAGTTTCACTTTCAATTTCAAATGTTGGTGCATTCGTAATCCTCGGACCAAAAAATGGTACAAACTTTATGCATAATGCCCAAAGTACTACGGATATAGTGAATTCAAATCACATCAACGTGCAAAGCGGAAAGTGTATCAGATACAAAGTTATTTACCGCTAGCGCGCGTTCATGCGGCTCTCTAAGATGGTGAAAAATTAAATCGCGAGATTTTTTTTGCAAAACCCTCATTAATAACGCCAAAACAAATTGTATTCACAATGGGAATCTCTTTTGTTCGTAATATTATTTGACATCATTTGCGATAGAGATTTTCATGGCGTCAATAACACAGATTTTTTTCCTTCAACTTTTTTGTTGTTCATGCAAAATGTTCCATATTGTTAACTTTAGCATTTAAGGATGAATTAATTGTGCACTTGGACTGATAAAATAACTGCAACACCAAGTATGTACGGAGTCTTAAAATATGCGTTTTGATGTTTTGTTTTTATGTGACTTATTGTCACTGGGGTTTAACGCCGTTTTACAATGATTTTTCAGTTATATACGGCGACCGATTCGCCTAACCAGTTTTCCTGGACTGTATACTAACCAGTACTAACTTACCCTTCCACAAGGAGCCGGCAACTTCTCCGCATGTGGAGGAAAATCGACATTTTTGTCAAATTTTCATGGAAGGGTATGACCTGCCGCGACCGGGATTCGAACCCGGATCTCCCAGTTACAAGTCCAGCACACTAACAACTGGACCACGGCCGCGGCCTCTCGGTTTGAACCAAAATAGGGATAGGATAGGATCTTGCAGAAAAGGGGACGATGCTGCATAAAAATTCCATCATCTAAAAATGGGGATCATGAAGGGTTTTGCATGAATGCTGTAGTTCTAAAATGTCTGAGAGCAGGAAAGTTGCCAAATTACACCAGCTCAGCTTTACTGTTAAACCTGGCATGGAAATGTATTGATTAAAATTTACTATCATTTTTTTCCGGATGAAATAAAATAGTGTAGTTATGTAATTGTCATGACGTCATGATGCTCGACTGTGTCATTTTACAATGTTTCTGATGTTAAATATTTAAGTACATTTTAATTTAGACTGGTCTCTGTTTTACTTACTTTGACTGGTTCCACTCATTTAGTAACTGCCTCTGGTTCCAATATTTTAGTGGTTCTGAATGAGTCCTCAGATCTTGTGATTTAGTCTGGTTCCAATTTTTTCTTGTTAGCAACATAGACGTGGTCCTACTTCATGTCTAAATTGGTACCCGTTGACTCTGTGTACAATTTTGTGCACTGCAACATGGAACGGGAACCAGTCTACTTCATGTCCTTAGTGATTTGGACTAGTTCCTACTTTATGTAATTGTAACTTGGACTGGTATAAATTTATGTAATTAGTAATTTGAACTGGTGTCTATCTTGTGAACTTAGTAGCTTGGACTGGCTCCTACTTTATGTACTTTGTATCTTGGGCTGGTTCCGACTTTATGTACTTGGTAACTTGTACCGGTTCTTACTTAATGCACTCAGTAACATGGACTGGTTCCCATTACAAGTACTTAGTAGCATAAACTGGTGCCCTTTTTATGTACTAAGTAACACAGACTGGTACCTATTATTTTGTAGCGGAACTAACCCGCATGAAACTCTAAAGTAATACACACCATACAATAGCTACAGTCGAGAAAACAGTTCATTTTTGGTCGACACGAAAAAAAATCAAGTCGGGATTAAGAAATTACTCCTGTATTTTTATCTTGTACCCACATCGGATTCGGCTTTAATTTAACAAAGAGAGCTTTTTACGTGTGATATCAAACTGATGTTTAATTTATAAAATCAAATTCTCCAGCATTTCTCCTTAACTCTGCTAGCAGTAATCTAGAATTTATTCGATTAGGTTTCTTCAGGAGAACATTGGAAACCCGCATTCGTTTAAATCTGATCACAGAATCTTCACACTTCTTACTGGTATGTCTTAAAAAATGTAAAAAAAATGATTGTCGTATTGGTTTTTTTATGTTACCACAGTAACAGTTTCGACGTTGATTTTCAAAGAAACTGAAATTATTGATGTTGTAATAGTATGCTTATTTCTCTTGTTTCTGTTTTGTTGTTGTTATTGTTGTTGTTGCTGCTGCTGCTGCTGCTGCTGTTACTGTTGCTGCTGCTCATAGTGATAACGATGATGATTTTCATGGTGATAGTGATGATATTGGTGATGGTGGTGATGATGGTGATGGTGATGATGATGATGATGATGATGATGATGATGATAGTGATGATGGTGATGATGATGGTGGTGATGGATGATGATGATGAAAATGGTGGTGATGATGAGGAGAATGTTATAATGTTGCTGAAAGTAATGAAGGTGATGGTGATTAAGATTATGATAATGATTCTGTAATTTATAAATATTTATAAACTATTTTAAAAAAAAATATTACTTTTCATTCAGGGAATCAACAGATACTGTTACAACAGGCGTACAAAAAATAATTATACATATATATATATATAAATTTATCCTGGACTCAACTCAATGGACTTCCGGCGTCATAACCGAACATGTTTAGCCGCAAAACAAACCCTTTAAAATTCAACATTGTTTGGAAATTTAACACTTCATATAATATGATTTAACGTGTTGATAATTTCGGTGAGCAAACATGTTAACAAACAATATCTCGTTTTGTATAAACCGGAAATGTTACAATGCTATGACTGGATCTATTTTTGGTCCACCTCAGCGTGTATTGAAATTGTTTGACCTTGAAAACTGATGAAAAATGTAGAAATACAGGTTTTTACAACAATCTAAAAATAACCCAGAAACCAAGCGATACGGCTTAAAATGTTTAAAATTGCACGATATGGTATTCTTTAAGTTTCGTAGATTAATTCAACGTGTAATATAGAGCAAAAAATTAAGATACAGTTTGTATGTATTATATTCTTAAAATATAAGTTTTAAATGCGGGGAAAATATTACATGGGCAAGTTATCGCTCAATCGAAAATAAATATCTTACAGTTGAAATAGTCAGCATGACAACGCATTTGTTTATGGCGTGAAGCCAGGCTTAACACGGTGTTAAAATATGTCTCCTTTGAAATATTACATTTCTATACAGTATCACCTCGTTATAACGGCCCCTTATTTCTACTACGATAATCAGTATTTCCTAAATAATTCCAGCTTGATAGTATTAGAACCATGGTGAAATTAAGACCAATATTTTTTTTTAATCTAAAGGTGGTATTAATATCAAGTTTTTTTCGAATAATTATGAAACAAGTATTTGTACACAGTTTGGGAGAGGAAACTGTCGAACTCACCATTTTTTCCCACAGAATTTATTAACAGTTATTCCAGTGCCCTGTTTCCTAGGCACCCGTTTTCATATCATTGCTTGTAATTATGTGACATTGTCACTGGGTTTAACGCCGTTAAAAGTATTGGAAACTTCCGAAAAACTTTTAACCATGTGTGTGTGTGCATGTATGTATGTTTTTTTTCTATGGGTATTCATACGCTTGTGTTCAACAGAATTTGCAGTTTACCTAGCCAATTGTCCTGGATTCTGTCCCATTACTGTCCCTGTTCTCCGCAAATAAGCACCAACTTCTTCTCATACGCGATCATCAATAGAGGAAATGGTTTAAGATGCAATGTCTTGAACCAAAAGAGCATGTTCCGCGTTCAAGGCTCGAACCCACGAACCCGCGGTTTGTAAACTTAACGCTCTACCAGCTACTAGTAAGTCAAGCGAGCGCTGTGAACGTGAATCTAGAAGTTTATCTAATCTCAGTTTTATAAAAGCCTTGATTTGACGTTTGTAGTGTGGTAATAATGTATACTGTACACACAACTTATCTATGTAGTCATAATTGAGATTATTATTATGCAGACACAAATTTACATGTATGTACAGTACAACACGGTTATCGCGAACTCGGATACAGTAACAGTAACAGTGAAGTACATTTTGTGTTTATTTTACTCCGGACACGCCTTTCTTTATTTTATTGTTAAGGATACAGTGAAATATGTACATATGTGTGAATTGAGAAGTAAGGTCACAAAGAATTCACTATAACCATGTTCTACTGTACTAAGATCACATAATTTAACGTATGAATGGATATACTCTATATCTAGGCATTGAAACAAGTTACGTGATACAAATACATGTGCATATTACTTTCTTTTTACCCACATTGATATTTTGCTTTGTTTTAGAAACTTAAGTTTGAGTATACGTCCACCTGTGAATTATGACTTCAATGTAAAAACTGCCACTACTTATAGTAAGCAAATACATACATGTATTTACATGGTAGACTAAATGAAACACTGAATAATGGCCACATTTTGCTCTCCTTTGTATCTTTTGTTCACAGGCTAATTTATACATCTCAAGTATTTAAACTTACAAAAAAACAGCATTAAAATCACGTCGAACATGCATCAGACATCCTCGGTTATTTCCGTATCTGTCACGGAAACATCCGAACCTCCTTTCGGAATATTCCGGTTTTTCTGCGAGAAAGTCCGAAAAATCAAGGACCTGGAAGGCATAAATACTTGCAGTTTATTTTATTCGGCCTTAAAGCTGACTGTACTTGTGTACATGTATGAACGAGTGATATTTGATCATGACAGTGTAACCGAAATAACATCACAGTATCTACCTATCACATTTCAAAATTCTACCCCAGGTCGCATTAAAAAAATCTTTGTTTGCTTATACCAGTCCCAAGTTAGTCGGGTAGCCATTTCTTGAGCATAATTTTTGGATTTTGCATCGTTGCAGCGCGGTATCTATGAGTAATATGCGGTGCTAGTTTAATGATTTTCTTAGCGCAGACAAACGATATTAGAACCATGCTAATTTTGATTGACTCTGAGGACGTGAAATTAAACAAAAATATTTTTATTTTTTATCCTGACTAGATAATCTACCCAGCATCTAAAGTATGTTAAAATGTTGGGTGATAAATATACAGCATAAACATGTATAAACATGGGACATTTTTCTGTTTGATATCCAAACGACAAAGTCACCGAGGCCGTATTTATCTTAACGTATTGTCTCCCGAGCATAGACATTAAGCTATGTCAGATACCTACATTAACATGCACTTATGATAAACATGCGTTCAAACAGATCCGCATAACTCATGCAAAGGTTTTGGAATTTCTGATAAACTTATTGGCTATAGTGGAAATGCAATTCATGCTTGCCTTTCTCCCTACTCCATGTTAAACTGAACTGTGATTAGTTTCGACTTGAAAATTAACGTAAAAATCCTATTTTCATCGCGGTTTAACGTCGCATAAACAGTCAGGGTTATTTTGGCGACTTTCCAGCTTTAGCATTGAAGGATGAACCCACGTATAAGCCTGGAGTAGACCCACCGACCTAGCTGGAGAGCTTCCTCACATGTGAATTTGGTTATTGGTGGGATTCGAACTCACAGCGGTAAGGGGCTAGTATTGCAAGTTAAAGGCCATAACCACTCGACCATGGAGGCCCCGCGAGCAAATGTTTGGGTCCAAGGTACTTAAAACTTGAGATCGATCTGTAAGTCCAAATCTCTTGGTTTATCTTATAATAAGTCTACGTTAATTATGAATACAATTATCATAAAATAAAAAAAAAACATCGCATAACGACCATCTCAATATTACGACCACCTTGTTATAACGACGTCTTATTTCGAACCTGTTTTCAATAACTCCCCAATAATTAAACTTGATGATGAGACCACCTCATTATTAAGATCAGTTTTTAGGGTCCTGAAGGGGGGCTGAAGGTTTTACTGTATTATATATGTCATACATTATTCTGTCAACATTATTGATCCAAATTTGTACCGAAACATTAAACGGTGATGTCTTTTCAACTAAAATACATGTACTTTGAGATTGGAGTGTGTAGTTTGTTCATTTTAGTTCTGTTCCGGCGAATCACATAATTAGCTAAAATCACAAACTTACGCTCAAAAAATTCTACAAGCTAAACACGCGTCTTCAAATATCGCTAACTATAAGTCAAAGAGATTCCGACGTAAACGTCATACTTCGTTTAGAGATTATTTGTATAGTAATACAATTTGTGTGATTTGAAGAATGAATAATTTAGTGTTTCCTCATGTGACGCCCGCGGGATTTGAACGCGGACTGGAAGAGTCAGAATCCAACTTAAGATCCTTTGTTTTGTATCACTCTTGATTTAAAATTGTTTGTGCTTCAATTATTAACCCATTGTAGGATATACCTTTATCTATTTAAACAATGTTGACGTCACTCTCAAATTTGTGGAACAATTGTATAAGGTACCTTTTTTCTTTCCCGAAGACCGCTTTTTTCAGTGGGTTAAACGCTGTTTACAACATTTTTTTTCAGTTATATAACTCCTCTTACCAGTTTTCCTGCACTGTATTCTAACCAGTACTAATTTACCTTCCACAAAGAGCCGGCAACTTCTCAACAAATGCAGGAAAGTTTACAAAATTTCATAGAAGATGACCCGCCGCGACTGGGATTTGATCCCGGATTGCCGGGTTACAAGTCCAGAGCAGTAACCACTGTGCCGCGGTCGCGGCTACCTGAAGATACTGATCACCAGAAAGTAGTCGAAAATTCAAGAAAAGCCCACAGTTTTTAATATTTGCTCTTTATTTTCCACTTCATAATAAAACCACCTAACTATTAGAACCATTCATCAGGTACTTAAAGTGGTCCTAATATCGAGGTTTTACTGTACATTTGTTTCTTAAAATAGCCTGAATATTGAGGTTTAATGGTACATTGGTATATCTTTATTGGTACCAACTAGTTCGGATTTTTTGGTAAAAAACATACACAGGGAACTGTTCACAAAAACAACGTCCATCGTGCCGTACATAGAGTCTATCCTAGTACTCGAAGCATTCCGATTGAACGTGAACTTTCAAGTGTCACATGATCACACTAATTAACATTTACTTCCGGACCGGAAGTAGAACTTCCTCCTTTGAAGAGAGCAATCTTGAAACGTATTCTGAGATAACACTGTGTTGATATCTTATTTTTCCTTGTTTTATTTCTCTGTAAAACAAACATTTCTTTCCCAACTATTAGTGGGGTCATTTTTTCAAAAAAGCAAGATTGTGCGATAGAAACTTTGTCGAGACCTTGGTTTATCGTGACTAAATGGTGATTATGATGATGGTGATGAAGAAAATGATGGCGATGATGATGATGTTGTTGATGATGATGATGATGATGATGATGAAGAAGAAGAAGATGATGATGAAGAAGATGATGATGATGATGACGACGACGACGATGATGATGATGTTGTTGATGATGATGATGATGATGATGAAGAAGATGATGATGATGATGATGATGATGATGAACTCTAAGACGTTGGAGAAGACAGTCGTAACTCATCATTTTGAACAGGGATGGAAAATAAGAAACATTCATATACTATCATGAAACCTTGGTTAAATGCCATCTTTGAATAACGGTCACCTGTGATCAACGACCACTCTTTAATCGCATATTTGTTGATATTACAGACTAAACAAACCTCTGAATAAAGGCCATTCTTAATCGGTATTGGGTAGTCTTTGTTTACAGTCAAACCTGTCAATAAAGACCACCTTTAGGAGAATAATTAGGTGTTCTTTACTACAGATGGTATTTATGGAGAGGTTAAATTTACCGCCAAAATGTTTATGTTAGAAATTAAACTTTCGGTCTTTTACGATCGAGTGGTCTCTGGTCACAGGTGGTCAATACCAAAGGTTTGCCTTTATATATCCATCATTTATTATCTAGCTCAAGTCAAGAATAACAAGCAGACATGTTTGTCCTGAATATAAAAAAGTTGCCAGAGATCGAAAATTTACCCACAGACTGAATATTATATCGGAATAATACATTTATTTGCCATCACAAACTCGCGGATCTCCGGTTCAATCCGTACAATATTCGCTGCTGTATAGTATTTATCTTTCGGATTGATCTTTATGATAGACATTTGTGTTTTATTGAGACAATATTTGCATTAATTCATTGACACTTCGAGAAATTTATGCGAATAGGATTCATGGGCGGGATGAGGGATTGTTTCAGGAGACCCCTCTATGACTTAAGAAAAGAGGGGTTTGTCAAGTTTAGAGTGGTGTATGCAGTAAAATTTTAAATAGAGACCACCTCAATATTACGACCACCTTGTTATAACGAACACTTATTTTCGGACCAGCATACAATCACTCCTCTGTGATTCAACTTGATATAGAGACCACCTCATTATTACGATCGATTTTTAGGGTCCCGCAGGTCGTCTCATTATCGAGGTTTCACTGTAGCGCGTATATATGGTATATATGTGTATTGTATTCAGAGAGGGGTGAGGTAACCGTTCAGAGGCAAAAAATAAAGTCATACAGTTTAGAAAAGTTGTTATCTGTCAAAATATATAGAGTTCTGAGGTGTGATAAAAAATTGGAATTCTATAGATAATTTACTATGTATTCAATTGTCTTTAAAATTTAAAAGTTGAAGTACCATGCAAAATACAATCAGTCAAGAGTCCGTTTTATGAGAGCAAGTCCTTTAAACGCGTCGATTAACGAGAGAACGCCACTCGATCAGCCCGTTCTTTGTAAATACACACGGATGTTTAGATCATCGATTTCCGAACAATTATAGCTCAAATTTTCCGCATTTTATCGCTAAAATGATCAAAAACTCGACCCTCAATCCATTGTGATATTTAGTCGTATTTCTCCGACATTCATCGGTTTTTTCCGCCGTGCAGTTTTAAATATTGGAAAACTCCTTCGATGTATCTATCCTCCATATTTCGACTGGAGTGTTATCTACACTAAATACATGCAGAAGCAGTTAGTTCGCAAATATGGTCCAATTTTCCATATTTGGCAAACGTAACGATGAATCAAGAGTCTCTACGCATGCGCAGTAAACTGTGACGTGGTTCCGCTGAGCTAACTCGGCGTTTCTGAACTTAAACTCAATGAAGGGAAGGAAAAATTAGGATGCGTTCTACTTGTAAGCCGTAAGTGCGATTTTTTTGCATTTCTGTTAAAATTTACAATTCTATTTATTGCATAAATGTCTTTGCCACTAAACACGGCGAATGCGTTAAGTCGATGAAATATTTAACGTGATATATAACGAGGAACAGCTGGCTTAATGTAAAGATAGAGGGGTCTACATTTTATACAGTATACGAGAAAATGGGCGTATATGTCATTTTAACGATGTCAACTTCTGGCTGCAATTTAGTCCATAAACGCACCTCGCTAAACTTAAGAGCGAAAATAAAAAGCGTGGATGGTAGATTTTATCGAAAATACTCGGAAAATATAAAATAGAAATTTATTGAAATTCAGTTAAGACTGCCGTAGAAGCTGGTTCGTATTCCCAGCCTCACATATAATCAATGAAGTAACATACAATCGGTTTATACGTGTCTGCATTTCTGTTTATGCTGATTCAAATCGAGTTTTTTTGTCGTCTGTATTTTCCATTTAAATGTTAAAAATATCAAGTTTTAATTATATTTCGTAAACTTCAAATTTTGTGGGCATTCGGTCGTGTTTTTTCTCTGTCTTTTCTGATCCAATTTGCAAACTCAATATCATTAAGGCATAATTTCATCTTTAAACAAAATCAAGTTTTCGTGACAAAAAAAATCTTTTTAAAGTGAAAAAAGCCAAGTCACCGTCTTACACACTCGTGTAAGTAAATGAATATTCACGTAAGTTTATACAATGTATTTATGTATTCATATTACAGATATGTGTAATAACTAGTTAGTATGTATATAGAA
Source organism: Lutraria rhynchaena (assembly GCA_008271625.1). Taxonomy (NCBI): domain Eukaryota; kingdom Metazoa; phylum Mollusca; class Bivalvia; order Venerida; family Mactridae; genus Lutraria; species Lutraria rhynchaena. The sequence goes on from VIBL01000030.1 coordinate 1,510,236, forward strand.
TTTCCACAGAATGTTAAACGACCCTATAGATTTACAGTACAAATACGTATATGCTGAGTTAATACATATATACACACATATACCAATCGGCTATAAATTAACCTGATATATCTACATACTTATATGGGAGGAGGAGGGGGGGGGTACAACCAGCTGTCCAATCGACCTTTCGCACAGTTTTAGTAGCGTAATTTCACTTATCTAAACCACATCTTTGCCATTTCCGATTCAACATTAACAAATACTTTACTTAGATTTAAAACCGGTAAAGACCTGAATGTCAGAGAACCGGATAACCGGATTATTAAAACCGGATAAACGAATTGTCTGAAAACCGGATTCATGTTGAATATGTTCATGTATGAATTACTCCGTCAAATTATACATAGTTCGATCTTTTCCAAGCTGAAAAATAAAGGACCCGGATCAAACTGTACTTAAACCTTGTCTCCAGGTAAGTCAGGATTGAGCGTGGATTTATAGTTGTCAAGAGGAGTACTCAAACGCGTGATTTGCATGTATACAATCATTACATGTCTGCAAGTTTAAGTAAAAAGGCTCTTTCTACATCAATAAAGATAAATGTATGTACAATATTGATCTGAATGAATTACTTCATGCAAATAACTTAACAATAGCTGATTTTAAAGCACAATTTCTAGTGCTGACAATTTTTTCAGAAAAATTAAATTCAGAATGCCATAAAAAGAGGCTTTTTCAAAAAAAATTGGTGAGTTTTATGGCGTGTTTTTACTTTACAAGTTACTGATTAAAGCAATTACATTGTATGGACACATCTATTTCATCTTTTGACAAGATCTATAAACAATGAGTGTCATTATCAAATGTAAGTTCTAATTTGTAACTTATCCTAGATTTTGTAAACGTTAAATATAACTGAATGTTTGAATAGTATTAATTTAAAATTGATGCTTAAATATAAATATATAAACGCAACATTTTATTCCTCTCGTGAAGAACGCGAGATCTGGCGAGATTTGGCGAGTTTTCTCATAGTTTGGTACATATTTTGAAACTGACCGAATACAGTGGAACCCCTCTAAATCGGCCTAGCCCGGGATCAGAACATTTGGAAAATTTAGAGGTGAAACCGGTTTATAGAGGAGCCGGTTTAGAGGGTTCCCACTGTACACGAATAATAAAAATTTGCCTGCCCTAATATTTGAGTTTCTATACAACCACTGACTGTAAGATATGGGCGTATATTATAACATTGATAATGACACTGTCAACCGAAGCATGCGATGTTAGACATTTTATCCTGCCCACTAACTAACCGTAAAATCATTCAGTCTCATTACTTCGCCTGTTTCCGTAAAAACTCGGTAATTTCCCGAATGCATCTCGAAATTTGTAGTTTATAAATATTTACATATGCAGACACATTTCAAACTCCATTTTTAAATATGGTCCTATGTATTTTGAGTGAAAATGGTGACTTCAAAAATCTAGATGTACTGTTTTGAATCTTTGCAATTACGGTGTAAAATTTTGAAGTAAACTGGCCACTTACAGATTTGTAAATTAGATTTGTAAACCAAATGACTAAAAACCAATCCTATTTCTAACATGAAAAGAATACAGAAGTGTGCCGGGTTAAAAGGAGAAATCCTAAATATAGTTGTCACTCGAATAAACATGAGTGTATTAAAAGTACAAACCACACGAATATTGTCTTAAATCTACAAGAAATGTGAATTGTTTTGTTTTGAAGGAGAAATTATCATATTTCCATAGATTAGTAATATACCTGATTGAAACCATTTACTTAAACCGTAACTGTTAGCTGGCATTACCATGGCAACGGACCACTAAACCCATTGACAACTGAATCCTAATCGGAACCGGACATCCGTTTAGCTTTTAGCATGTCCGGTGTTTCGTTAAGTTTTAACTCGTGTAAACGTTGATAAGTGTCAATTAACGTTAATTAAGCGATATTAATATGCATGCTATGTTTGTCATCATTATTCAGTCAAACATACCATCATTTATGAGTCATTATTGTTTTTTCTATAATAGTTTCCACACATATTCATACAATGATCATGCATAAATACAAATCATTATTTTCCGGTCCGTAGAATAAATTACCGGGTTTTTTTGTAAGAAACAATGACGATACTTATACATGAACTCATAAATGAAACTCCAAGCGGTAGGGTTTTTAATTTTAAAACTCGTGAAAATAATCTAGGCGTTCGTTTTTGTCTAAAAATATCAGCGTAAATGACTTTCTATGTTGTGCTACGAAACTTCAATATTGCGACCATCTGTTTTGGGCGTAAAATGTGGTGTGAATACTGAGGTGGTCCCATTATAAGGTTAAATTTAAGAGCAAATATAAAACTGGTTTTAATTATTAGTGGTCGCTATAATGAGTTGGTCGTAATTCTGAGGGGTCTGATAAAAGAGAGTTGTACTATATCTAATACATATGCATGTATAATGTAATTTAATGTACATTTTTTGTAGTTGAACTCGAAAATACACAATTTTGCATTAATCCTTTGCCTTATAAGCACATTTTGGACTCTGTCAAATTCAAAGCAGGTACACAAAACATCACTTTATTTAAGAAAATTGGGTTATTTCTCTCTGACAGAATGGCCTCTTCTGCTACAATGTTTTCAAAAGTCGTCCGCTGCGTCAGACGCGCGGAAATGCGGTATTATGAGGCAAAGGGTTAAATTTGGGAATTTTTGCTAAGTCAGCACTTACGGAAAAATACCCTTAACGTTCTGTTTGTGGTGATTTTGTTACAATATAAATATTCATCTTGTTGAAAATCAGCGTAAAAAAATTCAAGCGTAACTTTTCCATCATCGTCATACATAAGGCTATAAAATAGTTGTAAAACACACGCTATGTGATTTTCTAGACTGTGTACAGTGATTTCTGAATGTATAACTAGTGTGTGTTTGTACCTTGGTATGACTTAATTGGCTCGTTCTAAAATGTCTGTTCCGGTTGATATAGAAAAAAGCGAAGCGACATCGGCTGTGGTGTCGAATACTTTGGAGCGACGTCGTTTGTGGATCTCCGTCAATTGAGCGTGTTAAGTACAGTTAAGCCTGTGAACAAAGGCCATCTTTGGGAAAGACAAAACGTGGCCTTTATTGACAGATGGCCCTTATTTGGAGGTCACCGAGTTTATTCTAAATAATCAGTGACGTTTATTTTGAAGAATGGCCTTTATTCACATGGTGGTCTTTATTCGGAGGTTGTCGCAAACACAGGTTTGATTGTATACAAAATAAAATAAGCGGGGATGTATCTATGAACCGTTAAAAAATGAATAAGCTAATTACACTCTAATGATTCATAATTACTGTGAGTACGGTAAAACCTCACTTAGCGATCACTTGTATTAAGACAACCCCGTTATAACGATCACTTATTTCCGTGTTCTAGTTTTCAACTTGATAATTAGACCACCTATCAACTATGATCATTTTCATTGATCACAAACAACGACTGCTCTTTATTGATACGATAAAGTAGATTTAATGACTCCCGAGTAATAGTCAACTGTGCGTGAAGGTCCTTTTTTCCTTCCTTCCCTCTCTCCCTCCCTCCTTCCTTCCTTCCTTCCTTCCTTCCCTCTCTCCCTCCCTCCCTCCTTCCATCCTTCCCTCTCTCCTTCCATCCTTCCTTCCCTCTCTCCCTCCCTCCTTCCTTCCCTCCCTCCTTCCATCCTTCCTTCCCTCTCTCCCTCCCTCCTTCCTTCCCTCCCTCCTTCCATCCTTCCTTCCCTCTCTCCCTCCCTCCTTCCTTCCCTCCCTCCTTCCATCCTTCCTTCCATCCTTCCTTCCATCCTTCCTTCCCTCTCTCCTTCCATCCTTCCTTCCCTCTCTCCCTCCTTCCTTCCCTCCTTCCCTCCTTCCATCCTTCCCTCCCTCCCTCCCTCCTTCCCTCCTTCCATCCTTCCTTCCTTCCTTCCTTCCTATTTTCCTATTTTCAATTCAGCTATCATACGATGTTTAAATTCATATATCATGTCATGAAGCACAGTTTACAAAGATCGGGTACGCCTTCTCTACCAAAGAATGAAATACCACCACTTTTCTGCGAAACTGAGTGATCTCCTCGAGAAGGAACTATTCCCATCAGCAATGATTTTACGGGTAACATCGCTACGCTGTCTATTTCCTCACAATAATACTGTTGTAACCATTACCAATGAGTAACAACTTGACTAATCTGCGAAATACCACCACTTTATGGTCAGCCCCGCCCCCCCTTCCCCGTCCCGCCCCACCCGCTCAAAAACCGGCTTTTTGCCTGCACCCACGTGGTTAAGGACAACTCCCGTCGCAGTATGTATGTATGTTTCAGTTGAAAAATTCTCCGTCATAGATCTAAGCATAGAGTATTGAATTATTTATCAAAGTTCTATAGATGTCGTGCATATGGTTAAACATCTGTCAAGGTTTTAGAATGAAAACGACCGTACAATCAGAGATATGTTTCATAAAATACCACCACTTATAGGAAACTATAGAACGAAGTTAGGCATCTTGTGTTAATATCGAAATTCGAGACCCCCTATTCGTCACACACCTTAGATTTTCTGTTGGCGATTTAATCTGAGAGGAGAAAAAAACGACTGTAACATTATTTCGAAATAAAATCCTCAAAAAACACGCCGCCAGAAATCTAATATCACTTTTTGTCGCAATTCAGGAATAATCAGAATGCGATTTTTCCCACAAAGTCCCCAATTGATTTCCGAATTCATGGAATTGTTCTATTGGCTTTTTTCTCGCTCACTCCACAAGGAAATCTTAGAATACATTTGAATACATAATATACAATAAGCAGTTAAATCACCGTGCACGTGTGTATCAATCTATTTAGCTATCCTTAACAATGGAATAATTTCCATTGTATTTTTTTTAATAATTGTCTTTTTGTTTAATTTCTATGATAAATTATGTCTGGAGCATAACTCCAAAATCGTTTTTAGATTTCGTATGAAAGTTGAAACGTAGTAAGATGGCAGTGAGTAGAAGAACAGGGCATAAAACTCTAAACTGGTTCCTGTTGTCTCTTGCTGCACTTAAACATGAAACGGGGACCAGTTTATCATAACTTTAAACTGGTTCCCGTTGACTTCGGTTACACTGCAACATGGAACTGGGTACAATTTATCATAACTCTAAACTGGTTCACTGGTTGACTCTGGCTGCTCACTCACATAACGGCCACTGCTCACTCACATAACGGCCACTGTTTACTCACATAACGGCCACAGTTTACTCACATGACGGCCACTGCTTACTCACATGACGGCCACTGTTTACTCACATGACGGCCACTGTTTACTCACACAACGACCACAGTTTACTCACATAAAGGCCGCTGTTCACTCACATAACGGCCACTGTTTACTCACATAACGGCCACTGTTTACTCACATGACGGCCGTTATTTACAAATGATTGTGTTAATCAGATATGACTATAAATAAGCACATGTTCATTGCACATTCCATGGATGAATGAATCAATTTTTGTTTTCCTGTGTACATTTGAGAAATGCCATACACAGATGATATCAAACTATAATTACTATGTGAGTACAATCGGTATGCCTGATTCCAAAGGCTGATATTTCATACTTTGAGCCGGGTTTAATTTCTCCCCAGAGGATGTGTCATAAAGAGACGCAGGAATGCGCAGTTGGCTCGTAACAGCTTTTGTAATCAACACCACCTTCCGCTGATTACATTGTCACGTGGTGTGAGTGGCACTTTGGTTTTCGGCTTGTTTCATCCGCGAGATATTGACAGCGCGCGTAGACACGGGAAACAATCACGATTTAAATTCTTCATCTTAAAAATATAAAAAAATAGTGTGATAAGGGTGTAAGTAAAATGTTCGATGATTTCGAAGCTTGCTACGGTGAAATTTATGCATATACATGTACAAATGTACAAAGTATTTATGCGCATTTTATATGGCATTCGGAACACCTCGGCTGATTCCGTACTTCCGTCTATCCTCGGATGTACTTAAAAGTTTGCTATGCGTCTCTGTTTTACATTTGTATATTGCAAAGGAGATGTTACCTCTTTAACAACTCGATGCTAGTGAAATTATCTGGGGTTTTTTTTGCCAAATCATAATTATGTCTGCGGAATGTGCTTATTGACTGACTGGATACATGTCGACATCTCTCTGGTCATTTTGTTCGGATACTAATTTTGTTTAAACTTAATTTGGAAATATAAAACCTATACTTTGGCCGTAAGCAGACGATATTTAAACCCTTAATTCTATTCAAATTGTTGAAAGTTTCGACCAAAATCTATTCAAATTAAACGCCTCAGTCTCTTTCCATTGTTGGTCCTTTGTTGGTCAAAGCAGACGACAACGATGGAATGAGACTATGATGGGTGGTTTACACCCGACCATGATGCAGTTGAGTCGTAAATAGGTCAACTGCATGAATGCATTTTATTCATTTTCGATTAAGATGTTTCGTGTAATTCAATACGCAGTAATTTAGTGAAATTTATCGCTCAACTAGGATTGAATATGTTTATAAACGTGTGTGAAAATTTCTTTATATTCATTGGTTAACGCCTGAACGTCTGCATTGATCGAAATGTGTTTCAAAATATTCAAACCATTCTAGACAAGTGTACCCCATCCACTTTAATTGATAGAAAGAGCGTTAAGCCTCATGGACCTCAAGTTCGCGAGTTCGAACCCTGAGCATGGCGTAAGATTTCTTTGTTCATTTGATCAAAGACGTTATATCTAGAACCATTCGTTCTCCACCGCTGATACAGTGAATCGCGTAGGGAAGCTAACAGTCCCGTGCGGAGAATAATGTTTGAACTGGTACAGAGTCCTGGATCAGCGGTTTTGAAATATGTTACGGAGTATTGCTTTCGTAATCAATGCTACTTTTTGCTATTAGCTCTGTCGTTCTTACCGACGCAAGTCCTACATTTTCCGTTTTAATCATTTAGTCACTACGCTGTGCTATACAAAAAGTACGTCTTGAAGGCTTTCTAAGCTTACAATATATATGAACACACTACTTCACACAAATGGTTAGCAAACATGCGCTTTAAGTGATGAAAAAAAATCATTTGTTTACTAAGCATACATGCAGTTGTTTTTAATTCTCCAGATGTACAATTTGCTGTTGTTTTGTTCCATATGGAAACGAAATGCATCGGGACATTGAATTCCGCTTGCTGATTCCTTACTACGTGAAACAAGAAATAACGCTCTTTGGGAACCAGACCAATTCCCCGGATGTAAATCTTAACCTCGATATGGAAATCGAGAGCAAGACTGGTTCTTGGCTTTAAGAGTCAAGAACTATTGCTAATGGAACCAGGCGCATTCGTGTTATCCCTTGGAAACTTTGGTGCGCGAATTATTAAACTGTCAATATTCGGGGAACCAGACAACTTCCATAGATGTAAATCTTTACCTCAATATGGAAATCGAGAGCACGACTGGTTCCCGGTTTAACAGTCAAGATAATCGCGGATAGGAACTAGGTGCGTCCGTGTATTAAGCTGGTTCCCGTTGACTCTGTCTGCGCACTGCAACATGGAACGGAAACCAGTTTAGTTTTTCTCTTAGAGCTATTGATATACGATTGATTTCGGAATGACATGTAAATAAACACAAGCATGTTTTCTACAGTCTCTATGACACGTTGCCAAAAACTTAACGAGAAATACCGTCTCTATAAGGAAGTATGCGAATTTGCGAATTGGTTGCTCTGGCTTGTACAATTTTATTGAATTGGAAAGGCAGACGAGGCATTGTTTTCCGGCGCCATATTGGCTCGTCAATATTCGTGAATTTCCGTACATGTCCGGAGAATGTGACGCCGGTCTGTTAATGGCCGATATTTTTGGGATTTTTTTTTCTGTTTCTGATCGTGTCTGCTGTAAATATGTTGATATGGTAACATATAAAGAAATTAATAATCTACAGCCAGTTTTTGATATTAGTATTTGCTGCTAAAACGATTATTCTGTGCTAAAATCGCATAATTTGGTTTCTAATATGCATTTTATTGCGAAATTCACCATTGCGATATCTATCTTCTACTTTATAGATTCATTCTATAGGTTAATAATGCCGTTTATTGAATATTGTTTTTGTTTTGTATATTTTCAGGGTGTATATAATGTTGAACAAAAAGGTCGTCTGCCGCTTATATGCACGACGGAACGTAATATATGCGCAATATTTAACATAGGTGCGCTTGAATTCTGAAATGCTGAGCACGAATGCGTGACAATTGGCTTTCTCGAAGGTATTGTAACAGTATAACGATTAAACATTACAGAATTCCTTAATTATCTGTGTCAGTTCCTTTAAGAATAAAGGGGTGTACGAATGCAATACATTGGGGCCATATTTTTTATATAAAAAATAATTGTACTCTTTAGAGTTAAGAATAATTCATGTATAAATAATTTGATCGTAAGCTATCTCGATTTCTTTTCTCGAAGAATTGAATACAGTAAAACACAGTTATTTTGAATGCGGATAGAGTAAATAATTTGATACAGCTAAATCATGTTTTACTTTTTTCTCAGACATTTTGCAATGGGTGTAATGAAATATTTATCTTAGGAAGTAACTTTTTAAGTGCATAAGAGTTCACTATAACCGTGTCCCACTGTATTGAGTTATTCGGGCGCCTAGGAATTCACTTTAACCGTGTTCTATTGTATTCAATAGGTTACAGATATGATACCTGATTATTTGTGTGTAAAACTGATTTGAATTTTTGTTTTAAAGATCTCGTTATAAAAACTTATCCAATTTAAGATGGCCACATCACTATCATTAGCGTTGAGTTTTGTCCCCGCATTTTTTTTTCATCAAATGAAGATCATTTAAACGCTCGCATTTTCATCGTCAGTCTCATATAGACGCTCGTTTTGGCGTTCAAGGTAACTTTGTGTCAGTCGAAGAAATCGTTCGCATGATTTGAGATATTTCTGTCGTATGGTTCGCGAAATAATTTCTCCAAGGAGACTGGGGTTCTCTGCCTACCAGTAAATGTCAGAAGAAATGACAACGCTCCCTTTTAGATAAAATGATGGCGGGGAAAATCTCATATAAATAAAAAGTCATTTATCTTCCGTACAAACTGGTCACGAGAAGGTCGCGTAAATTACACCGTTTTACAAAGGACAATTTTAATCCACATGAATGTGGATATTTTGAGACCACTTTTTTATCAGCAACAATCGAATAACATACAGTAAGAATCCCGTGTCACTAAAACAAAATTACATGGAGTTTTACGGACAGCACCGAGATTTTCCGAATGTTGTTCTGATATTTTCGTTTATCCTCGGACATTTTCCTAAAACATTCTAAATTTGAGTTCAAATGCTAAGAACGGCACCCATACCACGTTGTTATGGTTCCAACCTTTGGGGACTAGCACGTTGGCTCCAACTGGGCCATTGAATCAAAATAATATACAGTAAAACCTTACCCAGCGACCACTTTAATATAACGATTACTTCATCATGACGACCGTTTATTTTTGGACCGGATGTACGAACTTTATTACCTCCATAATCTAACTTGATACTGAGACAGACTCTTTTGGCCCCTAAAATGTGGTCTCAATATCGAGATTTCTATCATTGCATGATTGGCATTAGCGTTTGGTTCATACATACATTTGGCAAAGTGAAAAAAGGCGTTGCTTTCAATACAGACTTCTAACATGACATTGACAGATCATGTCAAGAAAAAAAAATTGTTTCCTACTTGGCCAAAAAAAATGGTAGGTCCGTCCGTTTAACCGGAAGTGAAACTAATTTTGTTCTGGCCCATAAAAATGTGGTTAAGTTGACGGAATTTAACTTTCATTGGAATTAAGAAATTCTGATCCAGCTTAGACGGAGATAGTGAAAATTTAAGCATCCTCCGCTTTGACTGGAACATCAATTATAATTGTAACAGCAAGTCAACGCGAGTGTTTTCCAACGTTCGTAGCACCGTATTCTTCTTGTAACTGCGTCAATCTCTCGCGTCGTAAGGTAAAAAAAACTCTAAGTCTCGTATCTCCCGAGACTTTGTCATCCATATTAGTTGAAATTAGCGGTCTCTGTAGCGCCGTAATCAAGCAATTATCGCTCTAGTAATATCATTAGCTAGAACTTATTTCTTTAAGCTAGTCCGTTGCAGAATAATGCAGGGGTAATTTCAAATAGTACCGGTGTAATTTGATGCTGTGTAATACAATTATGAACTAGAAAATGTAAAAAAAGATGCCAGGACTTTGATAAATTAGTGTTGTTTTGTGTTGTAATCGATCGTTGAGTTCTATAACAGTAGACAAATTACGATTTGGACGAACAACGCTTCTACTGTCTTTTAACCACATCTTAGCGAATCTGACGCAGGTGTTCTTCTCATGAGCATTTCATCTCTTGGGGAAACTAGTGATGAATTTGAGAGAAAAACGCAGACGATGTGAAATAAAAATACCACGTTTTGTGACAGTGTACGTGGCAACTATACGAAATTAAAATTGATTAGAGGCAGTTAAAATAAAAAAGATATACACAAGTACATGTAGATATATGCATGACAGCAGACGAAAACTTTAGCACCGGTTTCCTAGCAAATCACCATGGCAACTTCACAAACAAATACATTATTACAGCAGTCATGAATATTTAAAACTGTCGTGTATTATTTTCACAGATAATTTCCAGTTGAAATCTGAGTTGTCGCTTCCCGTTCGAACAAATTTTCGCTTGTTTGGCGTAAATAGCCTGTTTTGGTTCTTATTTTCAGTACGAAAATTGTTCAAGTTTTTTTTTCTTGAACCAGTTTACCGTTTGATATAGATGTTTATTTTCTGGTACCAGAATCAAAATAGCTGAGATCGCACACTTTTGGTACCCGATTCCATTTCGTCGTCCGTGATAGGAACCAATATCCAGAACGAGGCGTAAATGGCACAAGTCAGAATCTGATTGGCTAAGATATTTTGTAATCAAGCTATTGTTCAATTTTCTATGACTTGGTACCCGTTTCGTCATGGATAACTTTGCGATTGGTTGCGACGATTGGCTTACGCTATGTTCGAAACACCTCGGCTGATACCGTACCCAATGTTCTAATGTTATACGCTATATTCGGAACACCTCGGCCGATTCCGTACCTAATGATCTAATGTTACACGCTATGTTCAGAACACCTCGGCCAATTCCGTACCTAATGTTCTAATGTTACGCGTAGTTGGCCGAGGTGTACCGAAGGGTTTAAGTTGCTGTTGTTATACAGTGCAACCTCACTAAAGCAACATTCTTTGGGAGAAGCAAAATTATGTTGTTATTGAGAGATTGTTGCTCTAGAGAGGTTAAAATAATAGTTAAATCGTAGAGTGGGAAAAATCATGCTTTTGCTGAAGGGAGGTTGTTGCTGTAATCAGATATAAATCGGAGCAAGTCTTCGTCAGAGTAATAATTCCCACTTGGCGCAGATATCTTGGTTCATATTCAGTTTCCAATGATCAAGTGATGCAAAAACACACACACAATATAACAAATAACATATCTGTTTATTGTATTGATTTTCGTACTTAATATTTACTGAAAATGTGAAGATATTTAACATGGAATAAATCGCTAGAGAAATTACAATACACTGGTTAACAAGATCTTTTCTCTATGCTGTATCAAAGCTGTTACTCTTTGCATGTACCGAATACAGTGGAACACGGTTAGGATGAATTCCTGGAGTCCTGAATAATTGCTTCATTACTGTAGAACACGGATATAGTGAATTCCAGGAGACTTGAATAATTACTTCATTACAATAAAATACAGTTATAGTGAATTCCTGGGAACCCGAATAATTACTACATTGTATTCAAATTTCACCATTTCACTTGGTCGGGTTAAAATACTTTACTATGTCCGATTCCTCATTATATCCGAGTTCTTTACAGTCGCTATATGAAAACCTACTTGACAAAAACGAAAATTATGATCGGTTACTAAAAATATTCGTACTCAAATAATTCTTCTCTGAAGAGGTTGCACTGTATACAAATCTTCCCATACTCCATTGATCACTACAGTAAAACCTTGATATTACGATCACTTTTGAGACCAAAAGTTGTCGGTCTTGATATTGACTCATTTTCGTGTGACAATATACCGGAAATATAACGTAATGAAACCTGGTCCGGAAATATTTGGTCGTTATAATGAATTGGTCGTAGTATTGAGGGAATTAGCACGTGAGGTTTTCCTGTACATTTTAATTGACATTTTTGCATAATTATTCGTACATTTGTACACATAAAAAGAATCTGGGGCATTGAGTTTCCCATTGAGTGAGTTTACCCTGCCACTTAGCTTTGAAGTATAATAAGATATTCAAGTGTTCACGTTTAAGAATTTACATACAAAGCCGGATGTCGTAATTTGAAGCTAATTATTACAATATATAAAAACAGCTACGTATGCAATTGTTGTTAGTAACATGTATGTATATATAAGTTGTTCAGCAACGCGGTTTGTTTAATCTATTTGTAAACAGTGAATATTTCAAATCACGCCATTTTAAGGCGGAAATCAAAGCGCTGGAAGACCTATGTCGTGACGCGGTTTCGCAGCGATAGGAAAATGTGTGTCCCTCTTGTAGATAAAGATGGATTTTATCAGTAGGTACAAAGTACAGCTTGAAGAAATGATTTGATTATTTGATATATCTTACAAGATGTATTTTTTCTACATTGTTGGCTATTTCTTATACCTGATGACCATTGATTATCTAAATCATCGTGTCTATATTTAGTAACAGTTAGCTTGTCTCATTTACGTATCAGTGTTTCTTGTAAGTATGACAAAAGCTTACTAGGTACATGCACAAAGAGTCTACGTATAGTTAAATAGATACCGGTGTATAGAAATTAGAAAAACAATCCATCAATTTGATTGGTTGGGGAGTTTTCATCTCTCTGTCATGTTAGCTGTGTATGATTGGTCAAATAAATACGGAACGGACTTTGACTGGTTGAAGAAAAATATTTTCATATATGTCTTTGATTACTAAGTACACAGTAGGTGTATTCATGTAGAAAATTATCAATCAGGTTACTTCTAAAGGCAGTTAATCTAACTACTATTCGAAGATTGTACATCAGTATAAATACACATATTGTGTGTCATATCCGTGTTGAATCAGGCACTAGATTTGATTAGCGAGTCAGAACGTAGCGAGTAGAATACTGCATTTTTATTAATCGTTAATATCATATATCATTCTACAGATAACTGTATTTTGAGAAACCACATGCGAGATCAAAATGCATTATGGTCCCGGTGTTCACACTCGTTTTCACCCCGAAACTTTATCCCATGCCTACTACTAAAATCCGTCTTGTGAAATATTCTTATTTTCTCCCTGGAGGAAAAATATCTTGGAGAATGAGGCGAATATTAGTTATTTTAGATTCCATTGAATCTTAGAGAATAAATTCTTTAAGAATCAATTCATGTATCATTCTTTGGTAGTCATTACCACGTCACACAAGGGACTATTTTCTCTGAAATTAATACGCAATGGCTATTGTTTTATTGACAATAATGCTTTCTTTGGTATTTCGCGGATATCACAATATTCTCAATATTCTCACGGATAATTCGATTGCCTTCCAGACATAACTGTGGTGATTTTTATTTCGAAGTACATGTATTTAAAAAGTATTAATAATAAGCGTCGCTTTTTAGGTCCGGTACGTCCCGAATTTTTGTATGTATCGCGTCTTTAATAGATCATTCTGATTGGCTGATGAATTCGGAACACCTCTGTCATCATTCATACGATATGAATAGATTAATATTTATTTCAACATAAGGCATATCACCCAACAGTGTACACACTATACAATACATATACACGTATATAGATTTGACAATAAATAGCTATATTCAGAAGTTACAAATGTTTTACCAACTAATACATAAAGTTGCAATTGCAGATATTTATAAGAGAAATTAAATTACAGAATGTGTTCATTTCTTACTAACACAGTGCATTATCATAATATAAAACATTTTTTGTGTGAGTTCAGTAACGTTTGGTATAATGGTTCTTCGCCGAACAAGATGGGAAACATACGGTTTTTGTAAGTTTGTGGATGACATAGTATATCATATCTATTGACCAATACCAATTGTCTCGATTGAGGTTAATGCACCCGTTAAGAGCATTGTCAAGAAGTCATATGAGAATAAACATCACAAAGATAGGATTACGTCTGTAAAAATAATTCCAGGCTACATATCTATAACTAAGAATCCGTTCACGTGCGGTTGCTATGCAAACAGTCTATAAGCTAATTATAACATGATTTATTTCAATGTTGCATGATACACGAGTGAACGCGTACGGATCCGAACAGTCTCTTCCTTGACACAGACTTTATAAATGTCGAGTTCGAAGTGTACACAACAATTTACCCCCCCCCACCTCAATAGTCGATGGGTAAAGTATCTTTATGTGTCAAATACAGTCGCTTCTTGAGAAATAGATTTCTTTGGGAGACTACAGCTACTTTGGGTGACTTATTACTACTTTGCCATAATTAATGCTGTTTTTGCGACTTGCAATTACTTTGCAGAAACATATGCTGCCTTTTGTCGTTCTGTGATGTTTCAAGAAAGTTTTTTTTTGTCACACATTATTTGCTAGTAAAATTGTCTGCGTTGCAGGTACTTTGCGTGAATACTAAACTTATGGTGAAAAGTCACTTTGTTCTACATAATATTCCTTTGGGTTCATAAAGTTACTTTGCTCGAAATAAATTGAAATGCATAGTGAAATAACAAAAATAGAATCCGACGATACAAAGCAATAAAGACAATCACAGTAGAATCAGAAGACAAAATTGATTTCTGTCAGGATAATGCTGAACAAACTTGAAATATACATCACTTATGTGAATATATACTGTTCAGTTCTAATAATAGAGTTTCGTACATAAAGTGTTTATTTTCGAATTCAGTCCGTGTCTTAGAGTCTAAAACTAGAAATGAATTGCAAATTGGCACGAATAAAAGGCACCACATTAGCCCAAAACTAAAACGTCGCTCTCGCGTTCTGTCGACTGACCCATTTTCTTGCGGCAAAATTTATTGTACGAAAATATTTGAGGACGAGTCGTATTTTTCGCGAAAAGAAAAAAATGGAAAAGAAATGTTTTTCGACTTACCTATCCTTATGTTTTGGTCAAGTAAGCATGACTCTTTGCCTTCACAAAGCCTTGAACCCCTTCCCTTATTTGGTGCTATGAGTTTTCTGATTATATTATTTGTAAGCTGGTTTCCGTTCTATGGTGTCTGTATACAGAGTCAATGGTTACCAAATGATATCATTTGTGGAAATGGTTGTCTCCCTTGAAAACGTATCAAGGGTGATTTGTCCCTTCACAAAGTGCTTTGTGGGTTTAACGTAAGCATCATATTTCTTGTGACCAGGATTTTTTTTTTTTAATTTCCTTTCTTGCCCAATCGATAGTCAGTGTTTTTTTCACGGTGTATATGCAACTAAGAGGATTTTATTACGAAAAATAGATCAAAATCATGAGTTCATTTACCCACAATCGCCCTCCAACCTTTCTTATTCGTTCTTTCTTTTAAAAAATGTGTAGGTATTTTCCTTAGATCTGTACCTGCGTGAAGCTTCTCCTCTCGCAATTGCTTACAGATGAATTGATTTTATTCTGAATTTATAAATAAAAAATAACTGACATTTGTTGATATTATTTTAGACCTTAAAAGTACATGCTTGTGTGTTCTCACTTTTCTATGACTTCTTATGTCACGTGGCGTGTTACTATTTATAGCTAGTATCTTCGACTGTCTCCCTGACGATGTATATATTCTGGTAATATCTATAAATATCGTACATAATCGATGTATATATAGCCTTTGTCGTGTTATTTTTATGATACTTAGGATATATACTGTTATAATGCTTGGCAATCCCAGGGACTGTACATTACTAATGTAGTATAGTGTCCCCGGCAATCTTTGTATTTTGTAACTAGAAATGAAAGGGAATTTTTCTGGTATTTTTTTCTCTGTTTTATTTATCAGATATGTACTTTTATTTCCGCAATGTCGATTGGGATCGCAATGAACTACAGTAAAACCTCGATAGTAAGACCATCTTTGAGGCCTTTGATAAGTTTAGCAATATTGAAATGTTTTAGTGTCAGATGAAAAACAGCAAAAATAAGAAAAAATGTGCGTATAGTAGTGGTCCTTATAACGAGTTGTTCGTAACATTGCCGTGCCGTAGCCGGATCCAGCATATTTGAACCGAGGCAATCTAGGGGGGTCCAGGGGCATGCTCCTCCGTATTTTTTTTTTTTACTAAAGCCTGTCATTTTTCCCGTTACCTGCCCAAATTTGAACCGAGGCACGCGCCTCGGTGTGCCTCAGTGTAGCTACGGCGGTGCCTTGAAGTGGTGCCTAAGTGAGGCAAACTGGTCCCCGGTCGTTCCATGTTGCAGTACAATCAGAGTCAACGGGAACCAGTGTATAAGTGAGATTGGCAGTAGGTCGAAAATGGGAGTCTTACTTTAGAATGAAACCGCACATTTATTCATGTTTTTTTATAATTCAGTGGACTTCACTTGACGGTAAATACGTGAACACGTATCCATTAAAACCAATCTTAACAACTACTTACTATACAACGACCCCCTCATTTACTAGTATAACTAGTATAATTTCAGGCTTATTTTTTTCAACATTTCCTCAATATTTCAACCTAATAATGAGACCAATTCATCCTTTTCTCGTCCGAAATGTGACCTTAATATCAAAGTTTTCCTGTACAAATGCCGTATGATGCTTATATTTAAACTGTGTACAATGAAAGATTCGATGCACAAATTGTGCTCAGTAAAGCATAATGGTGCGAAATATCGAGAGAGCGAGTTTAGAAAGTTTTGTAAAGATAGAATTCTTTCTTTTGTGTCTAAATAGGGTATAAACCTTAAACACAGTCACGTGACAATTTTTCGCTCTATGTAGCAAGTCCGCTGTTGGTAGATTATCTTACTAAGTTACGTAGCAACGAGACCTACATGGTACAAAAATAGACATTCAGTGACCATTCCAGCCAGGATGATTACTGGTTAATCATAGAACATTAACCATTCATTCGCATTTCATCTGATGGGTCATGTCTATTCATATAATATGAGGCGTAAAAACGCTCCTAGTTGCCGATAATCTAAACGACTCGGGACTTTTTTAGTGCAATGTTTTTCTTGTCAATATTTTCATTTAAACTATTTCTCTGTTCTAAAAATTATAACATGGGGCTATGTACAGTGCAGCCTTTCCAGAGCGGCCCTCTCTTGAGCAACAACCTCCCTTCAACAACAACTTGAATTTCTCCTACTGTACGATTTAACTATCCATTTAACCCCTCCAGAGCAACAACCTCTCAACAGCAACATAATTTTGCTTCTACCAAAAGGTGTTGCTTTGGAGAGGTAGCACAGTATTTGTAAAAAAAACGTCTGCTGACCTCCTGACCCAAAATTTAAAGGGATGTTAGCGAAAACTAGGCATTCCTTGTTTGGCCATGCACATCACTCAAAACCGTTTTGGCAGACCAACGTGTGACCAACAACGCCAGTGTAATATTTCCGATATTATTTATATCAGAATTGTGCATGAGTACGTAAACAATTGTAATAAATTCATATATACACACACATATATACATCTATGTGAGTGTATACATTTTGTGTCAGTGACTGTGTCAGTGATATTTGTTTATTTTTGCGGTGAATTCTGCCTTTTAATCAACATTCTCAGATCGCGTATACACGCATTGATTTTATAGGAGCGATGTCGATGTGCAATTCTATAAGCGAAATCGTCAAAATTTTGCATTTTGAGTAGACTAAATTTCGATCGTCTAACTTGAGCTGTTTTTTCTCTCTCTCTCGAACTAATTTGATTAATAAATTAATTTCATTGCTTTTATTAAACTTATTTAAATCATAAATTTTGAAACTTCGTAAGTCAGTAAATCTATATTAAACTGTACAAAGCAAATATGATATGTTTCATAAACAATGTCCGCTCAGAGCTAATTCACTTTGGTATTTACGTACAAATAATGTATGCTTTAAACTTAATAAATTATCAATTAAAACCACAAATTCGTTATTTTTTAAGCACATATCTTAATTCTAATAGTCCATTTATTCGTTTAATTTGTACTTCCCACTTGTTACGCAATTAATGATTAAGCGTCGCAGTGTTTAAGGGTCATGAACTTTTGTCAGAGGTTATCCGAGTGTAGGCGATGTGACAACTTTTACAGGTGAATATTCGCGGAATATTTGTTTCGCTAATAGATTAGTTTGTTCATTCTTAAGAGACCTTGCTTTGTAAATTGATGCCCTTTACAATGCATTGTGTCTTTGCAGGTAGTTTAACACAGTTTGACGAAAGATGCGTTTCAGGAATTTGATTAAAGCGAGCGTGCGAAAAAGTGGTTGAATTTAGCCACGTGGTTTAGCGGAAAAAGATGGCGGCAGAAATCGCAGGTGTGGGAGTTTGCGTCTAATTTTGGAAGTTTAGCCGATTTGGGTGAGTTTAAACTTGTAAGCAGGTGTAGTTTTTTTTGGAGATAGACAATACTGCATTCTATAATTTATATTTTCTTTCAGAATATTGACTATAAAGCGTGATGCTGAGGTGTGAAGTCATCCATAAATATGCATCAGTGTTTACACAAGTGGGTGGGGTACTGAAATTTATCATTTATTTCCGCGTTGTGTTGGTTCATTAATATCTCAGTACTTTAGATTTCTATGATAATAGATTGTTACGTCAGTAATACTTCTACAATATTCGTGACCCCCAAATAACTTCAGTGAAAGCATTTATCTCATATAAAGTGTGTAGCGTGATTTATACGGTATGTTGAACAGTTGATATGTGCTTCATTAATTGACCCATTTTTCCTGCAAGCTGGTGCATTTAAATGAGAATTTCTGTGTAGTAGTGTGATGCATAATTTCGACTGATACACTGGTATGAAAAATCAATCGGCTCATGTCAGTTATCGGTAGATGAATCTGAAGTGATTCTACACATGTCTACAAATATTCTGTAGCAATTTATACATTACTGTGTGTAACATTTGGGGATTTTCACTAGACGTCAAAAGTTGAAGGGTCAAAATGACCCTTGGCTAGTGATAATTCGATAAGTGAATAATAATAACTCTTATAATATTTTTCTAAATTTGACCATTTGGTGTAAAAATTCTCATGTGTTAAATTTTTCATTTTACTGATTTTAAGAGTCATAGTGCTATTTTACAGGTCTATTGAAAGCCCTGAACATTTTTTATTTAACCTTTTATCAAAATTTATTTATGTTTGCCAAATTTGAAGTGCATATCAAATTATCAGTTGTGTTGGACTATGCTTATTGTTTGTGAAGAATGTTATCTATGTAATCTGAGATTTCGATCTAATCAATTAATTTTACAATTGCAGTAGCTTGTCATTAATTGTTCAATTATTTACTGATAAATTTTATTGTCACAATACTATATATAATTATCTGTTTAAAACTGTATCCATAGGCAATTAATTGCCTTACATTTATACAAAAATCATACTCATATCAACACATTCAAATGTAATTATCAGGCCTGTAGGCTGTTGAGTTACTTAATTATCACATCATATGTTGACTTCCTGCTTTTTAGTTTTGCCCATTTAGACTTACATAAAATACAAATATTGTTTAGCTCCTTCATTGCTTCATACCAGGATGTGTTCATGTTTCAGGGCTTTTTTCACTGCTAGGGGAAGGGGCCTTTCTTAAATTTTGGGGAAAAAATAACACAGCATTTTTGCAAACGGGGAAGAAAAAACTTGATGCAAACTGAATTTTAGGGGAAATCTGCATGAATCTAAGGATTTTTCCTGAGGGGAAGACACCTTTAAACATCCCTTGCTATAGAAAGAAAAAAAAAACTGTGTTTGTAAGTTAATATTTTCAGTTTTTCTCGTCTGAATTAGCTTTGACTGTCGTTATCTACTGATTATTAGAAATTTTTAATTTTTGTTAATTTCATTTAGTGGGGGAAAATGTGTGGTGTGATGCCAAAATTAGGAATTCTTAGGTCGGGAATTGGGAAAAAATGTCTTCATTTTTTATTGGGAAGGGTCCATTTACTAGTGCGTATATTGCTGTTGATTTTTTGCTTGCCTAAATTCCTGATATGCCTCTCATTGATTGTTAAAGTGATGTTCAATACAATAAGCCAAATGTGTTCTGACATTAAGCTACGATTCTCCTAGGAGCTGTTGGCTTATTTCTGCATTGGATTTGTGTTGTTAGTTTTTGATATGGCAGTCATTCCAGGCAAGTATGATCAGGTATGTGTGGTAGAGTTAGCTTTAGGGGGAGCCTCCATGATTGTGTGGTCGTGGTGTGTAACTAGTAATCACTAACCCCTCACCACTATGAGTTTGAATTTCGTCCAGGACAGAATTTTATGAGGAATCTGGCAGGCATATAAATTATATTATAATTGGAATCTTCATCCACTGTTAAGCCTGGAAAAGTCGCCAAATGACCCTGGATGTTGGTACGATGTTGAAAATGAAAAAATTTGCTTTGTATGTTTAACATGACATATTTCTTCCACAGGGGTAGTTGCCCGTTTGCCTCTTGTTGGGGAGAATCCTCCCCCCCCCCCTTCTACTTTTAGTTGCTTACCAGCTACATGAAAACATTTCTACACCCCTGGTTTTTACAACTGGTCTGTTTGGTGTCTAAGGTGATTTTAATATCAAGGTGTTACTGTAATGAGTATGGGCACTGCTTTTCTATGGTTTTTGACATTACTTTTTCGTTTAAAAAATTCCTGGTAATGAATTGCATAGGTATATGTAGATACTGCGGGGCTTGACAGTTTTTTCATGCTACTCGCCAGTAGGACAACCAGCTAAGAATTTTACAAATTAACTAGTTCTACAGCAATTTCAACTCGTCTTGAGTCACTTGCTACTCGTAATTACGATCAGATGAGTGGGTTTGTCCAGACTGACAAAAATATTCCCATTGGCTAAATTTTGCATAACAAGAGCTTCTCTGTAATATACATGTCAGTTCATAGGGCCATCCTTTAAAAAAATGTTGGTTTGTGGTTACACAATGGCCTTATTGTGCCTCATAATACTGCATTTCCCCACAACTTATGAAAACATTGTGGCAAAAGTAGCCATTGATTGTAATGAGTAATGGCTTCTTTTTGCCACAATGTTTTCCACACTGTCTGAGTGAAATTGTCCAATTTTCTTAAGTAACTTGATGTTTTGTGTATTTGCTTTGAATTTGGAGGAGTTTAAGTATGCTTATGAGGCAAAAGGTTAACTGACACATTTTCAACTGTTTTACAAAAACTATATTCTGTTGTTTATACCTCTGTGTATAGAGATATGATTGTGCTACCAAACTCGCATATTCACCTTAAGCAATTACTGTGTGAAAAAAGTTCCTGGTTTATGCTAACCCATACACCATAATTTTTTTCTGCTGACCTTAGACTTTTTCCAGTCTTGGTAAGAATATTTTCTGGCCAATATTTACATTTTCAAATGAAAAAACAGCTCCAAACTGAACACATATGTCTAGGGAAAAATTTCTAACCAACCCTTATTTTGGGGAGGGGCGTACGGAAACTAGGTAATTATTTGTTTTGGCCTACAGTGATTGTAAATAGTGTTAAAGGTATTTGAAGCATGAGATTTTAAACTGATACTGGCGGTATGTATGTGACCTGGTGTTGTATATGTTTGGTAAAGTTTCTGTCTCTATTTTAAGCCGACTCAGGGGTATGTATGTTACTTGACCCTCTGTTGTGTATGTGTGGTTTAGTTAGTTGTTGTTGTTGTTGTTGTTGTTGTTGTTGTTGTTGTTGCCATAGTTATCAAATCTTAAGATTATGGTCTAAAGTTTATGGCAAGTATTAGACGATGGAGACTTTATCTAGCATGACATCATAATTACCTGTATTTATTGTCCTGATTGGAGTAGATAAATGGAGGTAGGTAATTTCTTCTGTGTTATTTATCTGGAGGGGGTTTACAGAGAGATCTGTCATCTTTACAATCTAGTGTGAAAAACACGGATTTTATTGGGTAGGGTGGTCAAATTTTAGGGGTAGTTTATTGTGGTTCTCAGTGCTGCTGAAAGTATTGTTGTGTTTACATGGGGATAAATTCCAATACTTGATGGTTCGGTAGTCGAATCAATATATAAAGTGGCTGGATGGTTAAAACTGTGGAAATTAGTGTAAAATAACTCGACCATTTGGTCAATGTTTGGATTTGTGTTTTTTTTCTCCTTTGCTTACTGAATGTTTCAGTTTTTAGGGATTTACTGAAGTTGTTTTCACACACCATTTGATGTGTTGGAAGTAGGGAAGAAATTACTTTCCTGTATTCATATTACATGATGTATATGTATTGTCTCATTATTATAATATAGTTATGTGTTTATAGTACATATGTAGTTTGTATGCCGTCAGCCTGATTAGCTCAGTTCATAGAGCAGCGGACTTGCAAGCAGACGGTTGAAGGACGAGCCTTGCATCAGGAACTTTATTTTCTGCCTCCAATTATAGTTATAAATGTTTAAACTTGGATTAACAGCACCTGTGGTAAAATTTCAATGATAATACTGTGTTTTTGGGGAGGATGATTTTGGCGACTGAAATTCAGCCGCATTCCCCTGTCAGAAAAGTGTGCTTTTCCCCCTGAATTCATGAATAATTCCCCTTCAGTTGAATGTGATGTATATATTTGTGTATAAACATACTGTTGTACATTTCCTCATCTCTAATACTGCCTTGTGTAGTTAACAATAGTCTCTTACGATATTCTTAATCAAGCTGTAAATGTGTCCATGTTTGTTTTAAAACGAAAAGAATACCTCTTACATTTATATTGCTTAGTTGGTATATTTTTCAGATTGTCTTGGACATGTTTCCTACTTATTGATTGGTAGATATAATTTGTCTCCTGGATGCTGATTGGTGGATTTATTTATTAGGTCTGATTGGTGGAAATAAAGTCTACTCTGGATGCTGATTGGTGGATTGATGCTTACACTTATCCAGATGCTGATTGGTGGAAATGGATGTATCCCGAATGCCGATTGGTTGAAATAATGTTTTCCAGGATACTGATTGATTGATTTGATGGAAATAAATTACTCTGGTTGCTGATTGGTCACTTCATGTAAACACAAGAATTGGAGGGAAAAAACAAGATGCTGGTTGATGGAAATAAATACTATTGTGGATGCTGATTGGCAGAAAATAACTACTGTACTAGATACTGACTTATGATTGGTGGATTCTATTTCTGGAATTAAATGTAGACTATTTTCACATTTCCTTGTCACTTGTTCGTCTTGTCTGTTATGTTGTACTGGACGGAGAACTGATAAGGGCTCGTGGAAAAATAACCAGCTCATCATATGTTCAACAGAAGCAATGGTCTTCATTCAGGCGTATCAAAGTTACTTCCCTTGGAATAGAAGCGGAAAAGGGGAGGTAATTCATGCTTTGGAGGTTGAAAACATTATCCGTCTTGTACCTTAAACTTGTCTGTTTACATTGAAGAAGTATTTGTTGTCGGCTTATAAAATACTTCTTCAAAAAACTCCTTATCTGACAAATTTACAACACCCAGGTCTAACACCATAAACAAGTCGGACTAAAACAATGCATTTGTATTGTGAAAAAGCCCAGTCTGAGTTATTTAATAAGCTCCATGGAGTACCTCTGAATTATTTGCAATTTTGCGAAAGGGTCCAGGTTTGGTCTACTTTTGAAAAATGTGCTGTGCGATGCCAAATGAGAATTTTAGGTCGGGAATTAGGAAAAAATGTCGTATTTTCAATTGGGAAGGGTCTGTCTGAATGAAGGCCATCTGTCTCTATAAAGGCCACATTTTGTCTAAGTTCCCAGGGGTGGCATTTGTTCACAGGTTTGACTGTGTTTATCATTATTATACACTGAATAGACCTTCTAGGCTGACTGTATAAGGACCACCTTTTAGGGGCCAATCTTGGTTCTCCTTGGTTATGAAACCTCCATTTGCATTGATAGAATATCGTTAGGCCTAAGAAAAAGGTTTGTTTCCGGTTACCCAACCACCCCATCTTTTACCTGCTGACTCTTAAGTTTTTACAGCATCCAAATCTTAGTGCTTTATTTCAATTTAACAAGTGTGTTGCCAAAATATGTAAAAAAACAAAAGAAAAATCCCTACCTACTAACCCATATTTTTTTTGGCATGTCACTGGAAGCAAAGCTTTTTTCATTAAGGCCTTATCAATAGATACAAAACAATGTGAAGTAGTGTTTTGTAAGACAGTAAAACACATTAAATATTTTTGCATCTTTTTGTCTGTATGTGATGAAACTTGTGCAAAATACTACGAAATAATAAGCCCGTACATGCTTTCACAAATGTATTCATGCACTAAAATTCTGTGGAAACAAGCCCCCTCGGGGTCCAATCATGCCATTGATTTCTGAACCAAGTTGTGAGTTTATTTTACAAATTTACATTGTACTTAAATTTGAATCTTACCAAATTTAATCAGGGTTTTCGAGGTAAAAAATGACTCTTGGCTGATGATAATTTGAAACGTCACTAAAATTTCCTTATGATTTTATTGTAAATTTGACCCTTTGGTAGAAATTCTCAAGAGCCACTGATTGGTACAAAATAATTTGTTAATTTTACATTCAGAAGGTGCAATAGGTTGGTGCATTTTGTGTTAAGAGCGAACAAACTTCCGAGCACTTATTTGTTATCCATCTTGGAGAAAAATCTTTCTAATTTAAGGTAATATCCTATTTTATGGCCAACAAAGGGAGTGTTTAGTTTTTATGCCTGTCTGTCCCCGTTTTCATGTCTGGAGCGTAACTTAATAATCCAGCCGAAAGATTGACTACAAAAATAAGTACAAGGTGACTATACTTGTGAGAAAATGCAAGAATTGCTAATCCAGCTTTAACTCTGTGATTATAGTATTTTTAGATAGCATATTTCAAATACACAAATTGGTACTTCTAACGAAGGTAGTGCATATTTTCAAATAACCTGTGCATTTAATACGTTTATATGGTTAAAAGTTTTCCGGAACCTCCTTTTTTTCCCAAGTTCAGACCCTACTGGTTTTTGTTGTTTCCGCGGCACCTAAATTAAGATTTCTGTTTTACTTGAAATTTTTCAATTTTCACCCAAAGCGTTTGACTCATGTGTGCGACTTACTTTTGTCGTCAAAACCGAAAAATAGGTGAAATACGTGAACCATAAATGATTTTAGTAATATTATTTCACAATTATATTGAAACATGCATTGTATGTGCGTAAAATTTTTATTCTACGATATCTAATTAAAAAATATTGTGGGAGGAATCTCCAAGCTTTAGAAGTTTTTAATTGAGCGTATTATTCAGAATTTTACTGTCAACATAAATACATAGCAAGTTTTTCGCCACATGAAATAAGGAGACCAGCTATATGTCTACAGGCATATGCCTGGGTAAAGCCACCAACCATCCAGGCGCTAGCTGGAACAACTTCCTCATATGTGAAATTTGGTCCTGGGTAGGATTCGAACTCAGTTGTGAGGGGCCAGTGATTACTAGTCGTAAACTATAATAACCTGACAATGGAGGCACCCCTGGTCTTGATATTGAATTTTATTTACATACATGACAAAAATATTTCCACCAAACTCAAAAGAAATACAATTTGTGTGGAAAACATAATAAATTATGCACTAATTCAAAGACTGGATTATTAAAATTACCAATTGTCGAGTGCAATGAAATTTAAAAGAGGCTGTCTGCTTTGTTCAATAGGTTGAACATTGGATCTACGGATCTTGGGATCGTAAGTTAGAACTCTGGGCACAGTACAGATGCTTTTGTAAGCTAACACTAACTAATGTTCTTGAGACAGCCTTTTCAGTATGACCCCTGAAAACCGGACCCCTCCCGGACTCGGCCAAAAGTCAGGTTTTCTGAGAATTCCAGTTTTCAGAGAACTTTTGAGAATTATAGATGAGAAAAAAAATGGGACTTGAAAAATTGTCCGATTTTCCAAGAATTTCAGTTTTATCAGGGAGTCCGGTTTTCAGCGGTCATACTGCGTGTTTTATTATCATAACTTCCAAATAAAAAGAGTTCCTACATTTTAAATGAAAGAAGCAAATGTGAAGTTTTGTTCTTGCAATGTGCCTCTACTATTTGCATAAACGAAGAAAAAATCTGATTGGTTGTCAACGATTGTCGATAATTGCAAAATGGAATTATGCGAAACATGCACACATTACACTATTAATCTCTTAAATTGAAATTTATTTTCTTCAGTGGGAAATTTTGTGACAAAAGATTTTTTTCATAATATCAATCTGATTGCATTTTATGCTTAACACAAAAATAATTTCAACCAAATTGAATTTAAAAGTCATACCAAAAATGTTAACTGGATTATTTTGTCTTATAATGACTAAATTTTATTGTAATACAAACATAACAGTTGTTTCATCCCTAAACATTGTTTACCCTATAAATATTTCAAAGAAACAAAATTTGTCTGGAAGGGAAAGTGAAAGGAGAGAAGTCAGAAACCATGCAGGTATATAATTAATGTTCAGACGCTGATTTAGTTGTTTCTTTGATCGCTTGCTGGCTTGTCTGCTCTGTGCAGTGTACACTGTTCTGCTCTCTAAGCTCTAAGATCTCTGCTCTCTAAGCTCTGTGATCTGCTATCTAAGCTCTAAGATCTCTGTTCTCTATGCTCTATTATCTAAGCTCTGTGACCTCTGCTCTCTAAGCTCTGTGACCTCTGCTCTCTAAGCTCTGTGACCTCTGCTCTCTAAGCTCTGTGACCTCTGCTCTCTAAGCTCTGTGACCTCTGCTCTCTAAGCTCTGTGATCTGCTTTCTAAGCTCTGTGATCTGCTATCTAAGCTCTAAGATCTCTGCTCTCTATGCTCTATTATCTAAGCTCTGTGACCTCTGCTCTCTAAGGTCTGTGATCTGCTCTCTAAGATCTGTGATCTGCTATCTAAGCTCTAAGATCTCTGTTCTCTATGCTCTATTATCTAAGCTCTGTGACCTCTGCTCTCTAAGCTCTGTGATCTCTGCTCTCTAAGCTCTGTGACCTCTGCTCTCTAAGCTCTGTGACCTCTGCTCTCTAAGCTCTGTGATCTCTGCTCTCTAAGCTCTGTGACCTCTGCTCTCTAAGCTCTGTGACCTCTGCTCTCTAAGCTCTGTGATCTCTGCTCTCTAAGCTCTGTGACCTCTGCTCTCTTAGCTCTGTAATCTGCTATAAGCTCTCTAAGCCCTGTGATCTCTGCTCTTGAAGCTCTGTGATCTGCTCTCTATGCCTTGTGATCTGCTCTCTATGCTCTGATCGTTCTGCTCTCTATGCTCTGTCCTGTGTTTTGTTCTTTGAGCTCTACAATCTCTGCTTTCTAAGATCTGTGTTCTCTGCTCTCCTTTCTCTGTGCTCTCAGCGTTCAGTTTTCTGTGCTCTGCTCTGTAAGTTCTGCTCTCTGCTCAGTGCATTGCTCCCTGTGCTCTGCTCTATGTGCCCTGCTTTCTATGCTCTCTACTCAGCTCTTTAAGCTCTCTACTCCGTTCTTTAAGCTCTCTATTCGCTCTTTAAGCCCTCTCCCGCTCTTTAAGCTGCCCTGCCCTGTATGGTGTTGCTAGGAGTTGTTCTGCTTCTAATTGCGGTAAGTAGAATAGTTTTTAGCTCAGGAAGTCAACAAAGTTGAGTGCAGTATACAAACTTTATCCATAACTTTATATATGCATCATAAATTTGACGATATAATTGTTCTATTGTTTTAGACTTTCCAATTCGTGCAATGTCCACTTTTTGGACTTCACAAATCGTTTCGAATCTACTTTTTGGACTCAACATATATTTGAAAAACCATCATTGGTTATTTCGAACAAACTGATCTACGAATAAAGGCCACCTGACAATAAAGGCCATATTCTTCATCAAGGGTGGTCTTTGTTCACAGGTTTGACTGTATATGTAATTGTATGAGCAACCGTCAAATGTGAATTAACAACCATATTGGAATAAAGCGCCACCAAGTGGTATCACTGAATACCGAAAAGAAAAATATTTACCGAAAACAAAATCAAATTTCCGAAAACAAATTATATTTCGCACGTGACATTCAACAGATATAACTTAATGTTGGTTACAAAATAGTGTTTATAACACTCGTACACGAAAGTCTGAGTCAATACATTTGATTTTATAGATGATTTGAAGTTTTGTAGGGTACATTGTTACCACTCCAAAGTAACACCCTTTGGGAGAAGTAAAATTATGTTGTTGTTGAGAGGTTGTTGCTCTAGAGAGGTTAATTGATAGTTAAATCGTAGAGTGGGAAAAAATCATGTTGTTGTTGAAGGGCCGCTCTGGAGAGGTTGTGCTGTGTATATAAACACAAACGTGAGATACGTGTGCATGATAAACCAAACAACACTCTAAATAAAGACCACCTGTCCACCTCTGTAAACCACATTTGTGCCACATCTTCTTGTCCTTCCATAACAGGTTTGGCTGTTAATTTTGATTTGCTGAGTTAACTCCCCTTGTGTCTTATTTCCGGTCTGAGTGATCGAGCACGTGCTTTTCGATGACCAAATACGGTTCATCCTCCATTTAGCGACTTCACCGACTTATTGGCCCCATTTTTAACCAAATCTTCGTTCTACATAAATACATACAGTTGATCTAACTCAAGAATGATGCTCGCGTGTCACGGTATTTCTATGTACGCTATATGCACGAGAATTCAGGAGAAATTGTAAACGGGAACAAAACATTGATTTTTGTTTTAAATCTAGTTTCAACTTAATGGGATTCTTGACTCATTTATGGTGTTAAATACACAATTTGTGAGTTGCGTAGAGCAGAAAGTGAGGCACCATCGTAAAACTGGAACGTGCACAGGAGAAATGAATAAACTACGGTGTGCAGTTAAGAACATTGCGCCCCTCCATTACCACGGTGTACCATAGAACGGTAATAACTGCCGGAAGTCGATAGTAAGTCAGTGAAAATATGCATTATTATAACACCACTATTTACAGTGTTAGATCACGAATAAAATTATTATCGAAAGTCACATGAATTGTTCGCCAGAATTAAAAATCACCGGTCTTGCACTTTCGATTTTTCATCATTTAATTTCAATCTTTCTTCATCGTTCAATTGGTCCCCATTCCATGTTGCAGTGCTCCAAAGGCACAACCAGAGTCAACGGGAACCAGTTTAAGAACCAGACTAATCGCTCGAGTAAATGAACAAGAACAATGACTCTGGATAGAAATTGCATAACTACGTTTTCAATTGAGCACAGTGAATTATCTCCCTTGACAAAGCCAGCCATGTTTTAAACGGTCCTCATATTGTAACTGAATTCAAGCCAGTCCCATATTAATCTGTTTGTATTTCTCAACTATATGACGATTGAAGAAAGTTGATTAAAAATAACGAAAGTAGATTGAACATTAATTAACACTCGGCAAATCTCGGCCAATATGGTGCAGATAGTTGCACGGAATAGGCCAAGTTGGACCGAATGTAATAATTGAAACATTTTTGTTCAAGCTCTATCCAGAGTTGTCGTTTATGATGGATAACGAACGACAACTCTGTGTAGAGATTGACATTTTTTTTGTTTTAATTTGTTTTAAAGATGTCATCCATCACGTGGTATGTTACTATTATAGTGATTAATACAATCTGGTTTTCTCTGTTACCCGAACACACACACGTCACAATCAATTTATACCAATGGGTCAGGGATGATAAAACTTGAGATCAGTCTCCAAACTGAAATTTTATATTCGTTCAAAATATATTTCAGATCAACATGTATATGTGCAACCGTGGTCCAGTGGTTAGTGCGCTGGACTTCTAACCCGGTGATCCAGGTTCAAATCCCGGTCGCGACAGGTCATACCCTTCTATGAACATTTGACAAAAACGTCGTTTTTCCTCCATAACTGGAGAAGTTGCCGGCTCCTAGTGGAAGGGTAAGTTAGTACTGCTTAGTATTCAGTCCAGGAAAACTGGCCAGGTGAACCGGCCGCCGTATGTGACTGAAAAAATGTTGAAAAACGACGTAAATCCCAGTGAAAAAAAATGTTTGCAATATATGTAGGTAAATATTTTTGTCAATTGACTTGTAGGCAGAATACTGCTTGAAAATTAATATACTTGTCACATTTTAGTTACGAATATTAAAGACAAAAAGCTTTAAGAAAACACAGCTTTTGAAAAAGCTAGCTTGGGCGTTAGTCTATATGCAGAACACAATGCGTAGGCCCAGTCTCTACACGCTCTCTTGTTTTGTCAATTCTAGATAAACATATTACCGCTTGTGATTTTTGCTTTTTCAATAGTCGCATTCGTACACGATCAAAGACAAACTTGTAAACGTTAAATCTTAGAATAATGAACACTGTATTGAAATTTCCTAGAATATCCGGACTATTTAATTGTTTCAAGTGTCATTCTACAGCTTCGCGATTGTTCCGCGGCCCTGTGGGAACAGAGAGCTAGGAAATAATTTCTTAATTTTGGAAACAAATTAATGAACATAAAACTAGGAATTCTCCGCGAATCTTGGTCTAAATAAACAATTAAATGTACAGATATTGTTCGTTGATATTATATTACGTTGTACGTATGTGAGTAATATATTAACTTCGGCAGTTATATGGTGTTCTGTGAATCTTGTAGAAATTATGGTGGGGAAATTAGCCCGGATTTGTCTTTTAAACCTGTCACGTGAAGCGCCCTTCTTTAGTCGGAAATAAAAAAACGGGAACGCCGGGGTACCAGATGCTATCATAACAGACACACACATGTCAATGGATAATTTGTTTTTAAATTTGAAATGAAAAAACAACACTTTTTGGTCATCCAACAGCTCGAAATATTTTGTTGTTGTTGTTGTTGTTATTGTTTTATTCACAATTCACACAAGCTGCGCATTTTTACAAAAAAAGGATATTTTTTATATTAATGATACATAATAGTATATAGTGCATGTATTTGAAAAAAAAACAGTAATAGAAGATACGGAAACACCCGAAGTTATACGATTGTCAGCACAATTATGGAAGAAAATGTTTCTATTTTTGTCCCACTCCAGAATGTTATGGACGTGAAAAAACAAGTCCATGTATGTCAGCTATTTTACCTCATACTTTGAAAGTTATGCTCATTAATTTGTGTACTCTTTGTAAATGATGGATTTTCTGCGCGACAGCGAAAACAGAAGAAAAAAGCTGTTACCGAAACTACATCGTAGAGATTTTGGCACGGGACGTGAACTTTCCATAATTGGTAAACCAGACTCATAAATCATGCTATAGCGAGAAAGAAGAGCTAACTTAGTGAGACAATGTTGAAATTTTGAAGTCGTCCCGGGTGTATAACAGTGTTCCATAAATTGGTTATTAAATTACACGAGTAGTACACGAGGATCTTTAAGTGTAGCGAGAAAGTTCATGACAAACACGTCATGAAGGCTCGAGATGGTACCCGTATCATTGATGAGCTGTACGCATCATCCGGGAACCAATCTGCAAGACTTGATTTGGCTGGTATCCTGTCCGCGAATGCAAAGCACCAAAGGAATCTGAGTGTCTACGAGAACCAATTTGCAGACTTGATTTAGACTGGTATCTTGTCCGCGAAATGCAAAGCACCAGTGGTCACTGAACGTCAACGGGAACCAGTTTGCAAGACTTGAATAAGACTGGTATTGTTTTTACGATTGCAAAGTTTGCATACACACGTAAAATGCAATACTTTGGATATTTATACATTAGGTTTATATTTGCTTTGCACATTCGGATTAGCTACGACGTTTTGCACAAGTCTGGAACCATCAGTAACTGACACTGTAATAACAACATCATATTGCTAATCTGGTTCCCGCGTGGAATATGTCTCTACTATAGAGCTATAAAATATTATTTGCTTGTGCTAAATGATAAAATTGTGTGTAATGGCGACACAATTCTTTGATTAGGATGCCCACTCAGGATATAGTTAAAAATATGCCGACCGAACGGTCTTTTTAATTCGGCTACATGTATAAAGTTTTATGTCCAATAATATAAACACAATCTGCGACCATTATACACTTGTGCGTATAATGGTCTCAGACACAATTTAAGCCGTGTAAGATGTCATATTTTAGGTAATTTCACTTTTAATAGTACATGCGCGTACGTACACGCGTGTCTTCTGATATCTTTTTGGGTCAAAGAACTATTCTATACTGACTGCAGTGAAGTCTTTTGGGAGATCTATAAACTAGTACATGTGTTACGTTCGTTGTAAAGTGGTAATAAGTTTATTAATGAGAAAACGTGTTTCAAAAATATCTAACCCTTAACATGTGCTTTATCTAATAATTAAGAGCCTATCAATTCGTAAATAAAAGTGGTGGCCCGATTTCCAATGACCAAACTAGTATGCATGCTGAAAACGTGACTGACAAAAAGAGCTACGCATTTTATGAAATTTTTGACGGACAGTAAACAAATATATGAAAATTATTAAAGGCGAATATTATCAATAATTTGAGACTATATTCGTATTTAATGAATTATCTTTTCAAAAATGTACATACAGGTGTGAATACCAAATTGACCAAAGGTTATTTTATTACTTTTGCGTATGCGTCATATTTTACGACATCACTGTTTACTGCCGAAAAACGTTGAAACTTAGAAAGAATTGTTGCGACATGACTGAGCCTTCTCGTAGAATTAATTCGGTAACTTTTCTAGTGAATATATTGTGATTTTATTTGATGAACAACTGCTAATGACAGTTACATATCGGTTGAGTGTCTCACGAAATTCAGTTGGCTGACAAATCTTATAGTTTGCTAATTTCAGCGTCTTGGTCATGTAGACGCTTATTAAATTATGTACGGACAATTTAATAACCGGCCTCCCTTGATACTTATTCTGATTTATGTTTCAACTAATTTATCTCGAAAGCGATTGTTTTTTATGTTAATATTGTTAAACGAAATTGATTTTATTTTTACTTAACTTGACTGAGGGACATTTTGGCTTTTTTTCCTTCTATAGCAAGGGCCATTTATAGGTGTCTTCCCCTCAGGAAAAATCCTTAAATTCATGCAGATTTCTCCTCATATTCAGTTTGCATCAAGTTTCCCCCCTTTTGCAAAAATACAGTGTTATTTTTTCCCCAAATTTAAGAAAGGCACCTTCCCCTACCCATGAAAAAAAGCCCTGAATCAGGATTTATTTTTCAGCTGTTTTTATTCATTATTTCTGCATAATTTTATCTTATCTTACATTTTCAGGCAACTTGTAAGAGAAATAATTTACTCTAATGGATAAGAAATGCTGAATCCATTGTTTTAAAGGGTTTATCTATAACTATTCAGTGTCTTAATCGCATTTTATAAATGTCAAACGTTCATTTGCCGTGGAATTTATACTTAGAACTTAAACATGTTATACCATTACTTCCATGTCGTGTATTATGCTATTTTATATGTATTTGTAAATTAGTTGATGTGATACATTTATATATGTATAAGTCAATAAACTTACCAGACCAATTTATTCTGTATTGTTCATATAGATAGAGAACATAAGCAATGCTTGTTTTTAGTGTGTACTTCACATGTACATAGAATGACTGTATGATTTTGTTATCAGTTCTAATGTCCATACTTTTTTCGTCAACGAGAAAAAATTTGAACAATAAAACTTCCACTTCTGGAAATCAAAATCTTTAATTTTTTGAACAATCAAGCTAAGCCTGAAAATTTATGTTAAGACTCAAACTTTGGTTTCCTTCTTTCTTCTGATGTGACAAATATCATTTCTGGCAAAAACCTATATTGCTGAAACTAGTTTGTAAGGGAGATCAAATTACTTGAATATCTATTATCCTTAAAACATGTATAATTTCCCAATAAGCAGTTTAGGCTAATCTTTAAATTCTGTGCCATTGCAGAGCCCTTTTTATGATTTTGGTGAACAGGTATCAGGTCCCCTTGATAGGGGAAATTTGCATCATGAAGCACCATACTAAGGAATTATCAAAGGCTTGTGATCATGAAAGAACAAAGCACAAAGTTATGTCTAAACCATTCTATATTTACCAGAGCACTTAACACAATATTTTACATGATTAATTCCAAGCAGAAAATAGTTTTCAATATATGATGACAGAACATTTTCAACTTTCTTTTAATTATGTGGAAATTTTTCTCTTTAAGTGGGGAAAATTATATACTTTTTCACTTGGGAACGGATCGAATACCAGACCCAGAAATGGCATAAAAAAGGCCTGTTGTACTCTACTATACTATACTTAGACATCAACTTTTGACAGCTTAGTACTTCATTTCAGGGCCGTCCAGGTTCTACCACCAGTGGACGTCACTCAGCAACAGGAAGTGTAAGAAACGATAATGAGCGTGTCTCATCACGAAATTTGGCTAGCAGGGAGGAAGAATACAAGTAATAATCAGGGATTTTTTCCTTATATAATAATTAGGGATGGGACCAAATGTTCGAATGTACAAGTATTCATTTTTTGGCTGAATATTCGACTATGAAAAACAAATGTAAAAATTAATTTGAAGACGGAAATTTGGACAAAAAGAAACTAAAAAATAATAAAACACTCAAAATCCAAAAGCTTTTATATAATAATAGACACCATTAAACCAAAGCATTCCCGATTCCAAATTAGTGACTTTTCTTCATAATTTCTAAATTCTTGAAACATCATCCCTGATATTACAATCAGTTAACAAATTTATTTACTTATTTGCTCGCAATTTTCCTGACAGACCTTCATTTAATATTTAAATTGAAAAATAATTTATTCATTTTTGCATTATAATTTTCTCATTTATTTCTTACCATCAGGCTTGAATCACAGTTTATGGCCAAATTTACTTTCAAAAGTTTAGACATTATGCTAAAAAATACCAAAGCTACAACATGTCTTTTTTTCTAGGGAGACATGTCCACTCCAAAATTTGCAAACACTATTATTGTGAACCCACTGTAAAATTGACATTTGAACATGTTCTTCAAACTATAACCATTTACAAATTCTACCTGCTCAGATAATTAGATTTACAGTAAAAACTCCTCATTAAGATCACCTGTTGGACTAAATGAACCAGTTGTAATACTGAGGTGCTCATAAAATCAAGTTGAAATATAGAGGAAATATAGCAAACCAGTCTGAAAATAAGGGGTTGTTATAATGAGGTGGTCGCTTAGTGAGGTTTTACTATAGTTTTCAGTTCTTTCAAAATGAATCTTAGGCCTAAAAAATTTGTTTCCAGTTACCCGACCAACCCAGTATTTTACCTGCCGATATCCCTATCTACCGGCCCATTGTTTTTTAGGCATGTAGCTGAAAACCAACCTTTTTTTTAGGCCTTATTTGAATTTCATGTTATATATACGGATAATGTTCACCCAATTCTCATCAAACTTTATTGAAGTTATTATTATCAGATACCAACTTTAACATTAATTTTACTTGGAGTCATTTAGATTAATTAAATGTATCTGTTTCTTGCTAATGGCCTCATCATGATTTTAAACACTTCAGAGAAATAAGTACCTTTGATTAACGATGAAAATTGTATTTCCTGTTCGTTAATATTTACATTAAAAAAAAACAACCTCCCATTACCAGAATGAACTGGAACCAGGTACGCTCATAAGTGTTGTATTTTTTTCTGTATTGGAACTTTAGTTACAATATTTGTGTTCCGATTCACTGATATACAAGTGTAAAAAGTAGCTTAACATGAAATTCATCATTTTGCGTTTTAATTGCCCTACATATAGATTCATAATAAGGTATAAATTCCCGTACCTTTGATAGCTGAAAATTAACGCGAAAGTATGTTTCCTTAAAACAAGGTTAGTAATGAATTATTAATTTCAACTCTAAAGCATAATTCTCCGGGGACAGGGAACAAAACGTCATGTCATCTGATGTAGGAAATTCAACCGTGCTTAAAAGCTTGCATGCATTACAGCTAATGCCATCCTTGGTGTAATATTGTTTCATTGATTCGTAAATGTCAGCGTTAATTGTTCCCTCGTTGACTGTATTTACAAGCCCCCTGGATTAGATTTATAAGTTCGTGGAATTAAACCCAAAATGCATTTCCTTTGGGTAATGGTATTAGTTTGAATTTTCTTTGGCTTACGGATTACACGACAAAATGTTTTAAAAGAATCATATTGCATGCTTCGTATACATATATATACATTTATGCATATTTGATTGTGTGTCGCGAGATAGCTTTTCATCCCGTATTTGGAAATTATTAAATCTGGTTTATAGCGCATTCTGTCTGGTAAGAAGAAAGTGCTATATCAGCGCTGGAGATCTCAATTATTATGTCGTTATGTGAGTTTTATAATAAAAAAAAGCCTGACAGTAGAATCTTGTCACTGATTTCATATCTATGGTGACTTTATTGACAATCTCATGGTACCTGTCAGCTGATTTCTGATGTTATCTTATATCCGTCTTACAGTCTTAAAAGTTAATAAAATTATGTGTAAGTTACGTGATCAGAAAACAACTTTTACCAGACTAAAATTAATGATCATTTCTTTTTATTTTTCGTCGTAAAAAATGTTGTTTTTTTATCAAACTGTTCAAAACTGTGTAAGTCAAGCCTTTTTATAAAGACCATCAAAGCTTTAAACATGATATTATTTTTTTTTCACTGGAGTTTAACATTATACCAAAGGCCAGGGTCACTTGTTGACTTTCCAGTTTTAATTGCGGAGGAAGACCCCAGGCTTGCCCCTGGGTAGAACTACTTCAGTTAATAATTTAGGTCTACATATCTGCTAACTATCATTTTATAAGTATGGCCTTAGCAGCAGTTGTTTATTTGGTCTGTTATGGCAATAAATATGTGCTTAAAGAGTGGCTGATGTTCACATGGTCACCTTTATATAGTTTGACTTTTTAACCAGGTTGTCCGAAGGAAAAATCCTGGTTATTAAATTGGCAAATGTCGATGGGCTGGCATCCACAATTTCTTCTGCTCGCAATTCCTACATTTCTAAAGAGATTTCGATGAAACTTTCACATAATTAACATCAGCAAGTACCCCAGCACATATTGTCACGGTTTTGTGATCTGATAATTTTTTTTTGGAATTATGGCCCTTTGTTTATTTTGTGCACATGTAATATTCTGTGTGCAACTTCTCATGAGAACCTGGTTTTGTGACAATTCCTGTCATCTTGTTAAGTATTTTACCTAATTAGCGCTTATTCATTCTTATATTACTATAATCACTGTCTTTTAATTTTCAAATGTCTTTATATTAAAGTAAATTTGATTGGGTACATTTCTCTGGTAAATCGTTGTACATCCTGGGTGTCTTTTATTGAACAAATTACCATTTCTTTATGATATTGGCGCGGCGCAGAATTATTGAGTACTTTACATTACACTTCCTTATTTTTGTTAGTACAAATGTGTATGAATAATTAATATGCAAGCGAAAAATCCCTAATACTCTGTATAAACTAATATAATTCTCATTTATCACATATAATATTATTAGAAGATTGTAATTTGAATCATAATAAGTTTTGGCATGTTCTCGTTGTTTATATTAAGAAAGAACCTTCACGTGCCTGACTAGATGTGTGATGGAACTTCTCCAATCTGGAAATGTCCGGACTGAGGAAATAGTCTAGTGTAGTGGGGTGTTTGATGTAGAGGGGTCTCCAGTGTAGAGGGGTGATCGGTGTAGAGGGTTGTCCATTGTGGAGGGGTGTCTGCTGTAGAGAGGTGTCCAGTGTAGAGAGGTGTTCCATGTAAAGGGATGTCCATTGTAGAGGGGTGTCTGGTGTAGAAGGGGGTCAAGTGTAGAGGGGTGTCCAGTGTAGAAAGGTTCAGATTTTATGAACATGACTTCTATCTGACAAATTTTTTATCTTCTGGAAACTAAATAGCGTACTCATTTTTACAATAATTAAGCGGCTCATTGACTGATCATACATTTTGGTCCTGACCTTAACATTTTTTACTACAAATTCCAAAGAATCAGGATATATGAGGATAGAATGTACCTCGTAATCTCACAGAAGATGTTCAGGAAAAAATTTAGATATGGAAATATTTTTGACCTACCTACCCTAATTTTTTTGGGGTGAGGTAACCACTCACGCAATTAATTTTTTTCTAGCCTAACATCCGTGATATTATTATACAGGAAAGGACATTATTGACATGAAGTAACATTAATTAACATCAGTCTGTGTACCAGACTTTTTTTTATAAATGTATGTATTTTTTATTATTTTTAGATAAATATAGTAAAAGTTTTTTATATAAAAGATATTGGATAAATAAAATTGAGACAATTTTGTCCTGATGATGAGAGTTTTCTGGTGTGAAACAGTTAACAACAAGATTACATGAATCTGTCAATCATGATTGGTCCCCATTTTTACTGTTTGGCAAAAAGAAAATGCTATGTTTCCACTAATATGCCAAATGTATATACAGTCCATGGGTCGACAAAACTTTTTTTTATTATTTTTTTTAGTTCAGAGATATAGTTCATATGAAATTGAAAATTCTGGCAAGGGAAAAGTTTGACTGAAAAAAGTCCAGGGTCAGAAGAGAAAAATAGGGTCAGTTGGCTAAGTGAATACTGGGAATTTTTTTATTTTATGCCTTAGTAACTCAAAATGTTTTATTTTTATTCTTCAGAAAACTGAATGCTGAACTTGAGGCGAAGACAGCAAATCTTGTTAAAGAGGCGGAAGATGTCCTGGTTTGTGACCTTTTTATTTTGTCCATTTTTTATTTTTAATTTTATCATTTGTACACTTAGCAACTTCTAGATCTGTCTTACTAAGTGGAATGATGTTTTTAATGGAAACATCATGGATTGTGACAAGTGTACTTGAAACGTTGTTCATACCTTGTGTGGGTTTTCACTTCAATCATCTTGACCTCCAAAGGGGTAGGGATTCATTTTGGCCCTGAAAAAATGGCCATGTGCGATTTTTTTTCAAAATGTCTCATTTTTTTTTAATGCTTTTCACGATACATAAAAAAACCTGATTCTTATTTAAAGCTTTATTAACGAAATTGTTACCATGGCAATGAAGATGACTTGCAAGTAAATGTGGAAGTGATTGGTTTAAATTGTAATAATTTTGTCATTCATTTGTAAATTAAAAAAATAATTTGTTCAAGATACGCATTTTGATACTAAAGAATCGATTTCTTTGCAAGTTGAGAATTTTTCATTTTACGTTATTTTGACATTTTACGGTGAAGCCCCTTAAAATCCTTGATGGGTGCTAAGTGTGGTATTTAGTATATATCTCAATTTTTACTATTTTCAGAAAGGACAAGATTCGATATTGAGTGAACCGAAGTTACTCGAGAAAATAAACACGGATGAATTTCTGAAGTAAGTGAAATCTTTTCTGAAATTCTCCCTTTTTTTTAAGTCACACAATTTCTCTGACAGTTTGTGAACTATGAGATTTTAGGACCATGTAGATCATGTTTTTAGATTGTGAAAATAAACTCCTCACTTTGAGATCCCTAGTGGTGTTCTCATAGGAATTGGCTGTCGACCCAAAAGGTCGATTTGAACGACTAACGGGCTGGTTAAAACTGGCAAAAAAATTTCCTGGGGGGGGGGGGGCATGATCCTCGAACCCTCCCCGAGAAAGCCTGTTACTTTTCTATTTAAGCCTTTTCAAAAAAATTCCTAACGAGAACACTGCCAAGATTGTGATATCTTTTTTTGAGCTTCTTAATTAATTGAATATTGATTCACCAGGTATCAAGAGATGATTGAATATTGATTGACTAGTCTTTGATAGATGATTGAATATTGATTGACTAGTCTTTGATAGATGATTGATTTTTTTTACTAGTAATAGAAAAATGATTGAATGCTGATTGACTTATTATAGAGCAAAAATTGAATATTTGTTTGTCACTGATTGAAAAATGATTGATAATTAATTGTGATTGATAATTAATTGTGATTGATAATTAATTGGATAAGGATTTTACAAAATGTTGATCATCACTGAATTACAAATGTCTTGTTTCAGAGCCTGTGATGATGATTTTATGTCAGCCAATGAGAACAGACCTGATACAGTTCTATCTAAGGTAACTGTGATACATGTACTGTGAAATCTCGATAATGAGACCACCTTCATGACCAGAAAAATCGGTCATAATGATGAGGTGGTCTCATTATCAAGATGAATTTTAGGGAGCTTTTGAAAGCTAATCCAGAAGAAGTGGTCGTTAAAACAAGGTGGTTGTAATATTGATGTGGTTGCTATTTGAGGTTTTATTGTATAACTTGTGAATAATGGCCAACTGTATACATAGTTGGCACTTACTTACGGAGAAAAGGGTTTATACTGGAACAGAGTCTAGGAACACTGGTTAGGTGAACCACTTTATGATGTTGAACAAATTAAAGTTGAAAATTGGAAAAAAAGTGCAATTTTTTTTTTTAAATTATTTATCAACAAAAATAAACATTGAAGTTTAACTCTGAACCCGTAATGTGACTTTGTAAGAATTCACTATTATGACTTTTAGATGTCAAACCCTCAGAAGTTCGTTATGATGCAGTCTAGCTGTCTGGCGGAGTTTCTTGGATTGACAAAATCAATTTAATGTTTATGTTTGATGTATGACATCAATTTAGAACTAATTGTCTCACTGAACCCCCGGGGGATTTTATATTTGACAATCTCATATGTATGCTGTTCTATCTTCTCATTTTGAAATGGACTTGAGGTAAAAAAAAACCCATCTCTTCTGTCCGGTTCATCCGGTAAGCTTTATGCTCGGCTGGTAATTAAGTAACTGATTTGAGGTGATTCATATTTAAAAAAAACTTATCCGGTTCGTCCGGTAAGGTTTGTTGTTAAAATGTTTTGATGATAAAATAATTGACTTGAAGTGATATTTAAAATGGCAACTTTAGTCCGGTTCATCCAGTAAGCTATGTTGTTAAAATGCTTGTACAGTGATTAAGAAAATAATTTTTGGTGATTCATATTTAAAAAAAAATTGTCCACTTTGTTCGGTAAGCTATATTGTTCAATTCTTGACATTTGTCCGGGTGGGTGGGGGTGGGGGCTGAATTAAGCTCCCATTCTCCGGTTTGCAAAGTATGTTTTTATCCCCTATAATCCTAAAAAATTCCCTTCAGTTGAATTTTATTTAAATCTAGATTTCAACCTTAACTAGTTATGAAATGGTGGTGGATATGAGTGCTTTGTCATGTTATTTTTTCCCCCTAAAAAGTTATTTTTTCCCTTTCTAAGAGCCCCGCTGCCTTTCCCTTAAGAAAAAAACTGATTTTGTAGAAATATGTTATTTCATATTTGAAGAATTTTTATCAATATTTATAAATTTGTTGTGTGTAAATTTTCTCGTTTGTTTGTTTTAGCAGAGTTCGGC
This sequence comes from Lutraria rhynchaena, assembly GCA_008271625.1. NCBI lineage: Eukaryota > Metazoa > Mollusca > Bivalvia > Venerida > Mactridae > Lutraria > Lutraria rhynchaena. Next base: position 1,551,946 of record VIBL01000030.1, read on the forward strand.
GCGACCCAGATCAGAAGTGAAATCAACAAACCAGTCAAGGCCACAGTCTAGAACAAACCAGTCTAGACCTTTGTCAGCTAACAGAAAACCAGTCTCTGCAAAGTTAGTAAATTATGATTGATGTTTTTATATTCTGTCTCACTTCTGCTTTGAAATTCTCCGAAGACTTGACTACCATAATCTCCTTAATAAATGCCCCTGGTGCGTTGTATTGCACTGATTTATTATGTTCTGTTAAATTATTGTTAGAATGATTATTTTGACATGATCAATGTAATTTGGGCAATAATTATAGGAATTAGGATTAGGTTAGCACCTGTGGTTATTAGGCCCCGTAAAATAGATTCCTTGTTTCAGTTAACATCCCCCTAAAAATATGGGGTCAGTAGTTTGGCAGAACATTTTATTTTCAAATATATTTTTCATAGTACATGGATATAGTGAAATATAATGAAAAATGAAAGTATATGCTCGAAAGTAATCAACGAGACCGAAAGAGTCAGGGGTTGGCACGAAAATATGTCGGTCAGGTTAATGGAAACCAGGAACTTTTTCTTTTTGCCTTGTTTTCGGTAGTTAACGAACCGGCTGTGTTTTATTTCAGATCTCGCGTAAAATCTGGAAAAAGTAAAGTTGACGATGTGGCTGTGGTGGATGATACGTTTATGACAGAGTTCAAAGATTTTTCGCTACAGAATGTTGTTGATAACATGGAAGGTTTAGATCTTGACGAGGAAGATATCCACGATGATGTACTACCTACAGCGGCCCAAGATATGGGTTCTGGTAAGATATGTTTTGGCCTGAAAAAAAGTGGTTTACGGTTCCCTGACCAACCCTTTTTTTTAGTGCTGACCCTAAAGATTCTTACAACCTAATCTAAACTAAGTAATATTTTTTATTAGAGAAACCTGATATCTAACAAACTAACAAAAGTTATGCTTTGAAAAGTAATAAAAAAGATTTTTTCTTACCCACCCATATTATAATTACCTTATTAAAACATGAATCTTCTTGGCCTTATGCATTTGTACAAAGCCTACGAAATGTAAAAATGGTTTTCTGTGTTTTTTTTTTTTGCTTTTTTTTTCATTGGGGTTTAAAATCATACCAACTGTCAGGGACATTTTTCAACTTGACCCACTTTAATGGTGGAGGAATACACTACATGCGTTCCTGAGTAGAACAACAGACCTGTTTCTGTAAGCTAGCTGGACAGCTCCCTCGCATGTGAAATTTATCTTACTGGATTTGAACTCACAGTAGTGAGGGTAGTGATTACTAGTCTGAGACCATGACAACTCCACCACAGAGTGCCCTCCCAACACATCTGTGCAAAGCCTGGGAAATGTAAAAATGATTTTATGATTTTGTGTCTACGTAACATTCATATAAATGTAACAGTGAGTTGTTTTATATTACAGAGGCTCAGATAAGGTTTTTGAAAGCTAAGTTACGTGTGATGCAGGAAGAGATGGACAGATTGGGACAAGAAATCAATAAAAAGGTACAATTACAGAGATTAACTGAATGATCGTAACCTTCATTATGAATTACAGTAGAACACAGAACTTTAATGTAGTCCATTACTCAAACACTTTTAAAGATATCAATATGACACTTGGAATATTTGATTATCATGTCAAGGCATAGTTGCAAGACAAGGGGCATTGTTCTGAAAGCTGTATTTTTGTTGCTATGCCCTTTTTAACTTAGAATTTTGGTCAAAACTGCTTATTAAACAGAATGCTGTAAAACAGACGAGCATAAGCACCGCTTTGCAGAGCTCTTGTTTTTTTTTCAAAAAGATTGGCAGAAAAGTTTGGCAAAAAGAAACAGTGTTGAAAACAGGCATAATACAAACAAACAAAAAAAGTAGTTATAAAAAAGTTATTTATTTATCTTTGACCTTCTTGCAGGATGAGGAGAACAGTACATTATCAGTGCGTGTGAAAGAACTTGAAGAAGAACGAGGAAGGCTTACGCGTACAAACGCCGGACAGACCCAACAGATAGATAAATTCAAAAAATTAGCGGAAGACAGTAAAAATAAAACCGACAGTTTAGAGACACAGCTCACTAGTACAAGAAAGGTAGTGCGCTAGAATCGAGATTACGGCTTTTCTCTCTCTGATGCACTTCTTCGTAGAAATCGATTTTCTCCAGTTTTCGATGACATTTGTTCACTTGTAGCACAGAAAATTTTAATGACTCAATTATTTGTCTGATTTTCTGCAAGTTCTTGTCTTTAGTAAATTACTGAAAACTGGGTAAAGCTTACTGTCTGTATTGTTTGTTTATTTTGTCAATTTTTCATCTCTGGTGGGGTAAGGCCGGGGAAAAATAGTCATATTCATGGATGACTGACGCTACGTTTTTGGGTCAGACACTAAAGTTTCTTAAAAGTTTTGGTCACATGACTTAAAACCAACATGCCTCTATGGAAGGCCTTAAATATAGCTGAATATTGTTGATTAAACAATGAAAAAAAATGGTGTTGAACCAAGTACATACTAGGGTTATTAATTACAAAGTGTTTGTTTTATGGTGCTAAAAACCAAAACACAAACTAAAAGAGCTGAAATATTTTGATTTTTTTAGGCCATGAAAATTATTCTTAGTTTAACTGACTTGAATATGGTGAAATGATTATGTTTTTAATTTTTATTTAAGGAATTAGAACAGATGAAACGTAACCAGAAACAACAGACGTCTTCGCACAGTGCCACAGAAGTCCGATTGAACAGAGCTTTAGAGGAGATCGAAAAATATAAAGAACAATTATCAAGGTCAAAGACGTCGTCCAGGGTAAGTATGGAGAGAAATGATGCTGGTTGAAAATCCAAGCAGAGCGATGTACAGCAAAACCTCGATAATGAAACCACCTTATAATCCTTAAAACGACAAGTTTGGAATAAAATGTTGTGTTTGCGGTTACCCATCTGACCCTATCTTTTGGGGGCTGACCCTTAGGTCTCTTTAAGCAAAATTCGAAGTGCAAACATTTTAGGGACCTCCAAAATATGAGTGACATCTTGATGTAAAAATTTGAAAAGATTAGTTTTCCTATCTACCTACCATATTTTTTTTTGTCAAATACAGTAAAAACCCCAAGAAGCCTGACCCTTTCCGGACTTGGCCAAAAGTTCAGTTTTCTGAGAATTCAAGTTTTCAGAGAACTACTGATTATGGAAGAGAAAAAATGGGACTTGAAAAATCATTCGATTTTCCAGGAATTCCGGTTTTCAGAGAGTCCATTTTTCGGGGGGTTTACTGTAGCCATAAACATGGCTATTTTTTCTAACCTGACCTGACTAATTAAAGAAGTCTGTAGAGAATAGTGAATAGTCTGTACTTTATAATTATTGCTAAGTTTTGAACTCATTTCAAATGTTTTCAAAAATAGATCTCCGTGTTTTCTTCTTGTTTTTGAAGTAAGAAAATTAATGTTTTATTGACTGACACTGAATTATTGAGTTATTTCCCCTTGATGTGAAAAAAGTTCAAATTTTTATCTCAAAGAAAATTTCTCATTTAACAAGAATTTTTTTTGCTAATCTTAAAGTGACTTTAGCTGCATAATATTTTAATATTACAGGAATTGATTAATTTTGCCCACGCTCATTTGGTTTTTATTTTTCTATAAAAAACTATTTTTTGAAATTTAAAATTAAAGCTAACATTTCTTGGGAAGCCTTTTTTTCTCTACCTAAAGTTTTTGTATGGCAGAAATCAGAAGTTGTGTAAAAAAGCAATCTGAAGACAAGTTCCATATCTTTGATTATTCTGATTGGTCAATTCTTAGTCCAGTCATCAAACTGACCAATGAGAATGGTCCATTCTAGACTGGTCACCAAATTCCAATATTAAGTTATAACTTCATATTATCATCTCCAAAAATTTGAATGGTACCTAATTTTTCTTACTTAATGTGACTTTTTTAATTATAAAATTGTAAAATCAGGCCCTAGCACATGACTACAGTAAAACTTTGATGCTAAGACCACCTTTTAGACCTTAGAATAAATTAAAGATCATTATCAAGTTGATACTTGAACTAGAAAACTGGTTTGAAAATACAGTCAAACCTGTGTTTACAGTCACCTCTGAAGAAAGACCAACCTGTGAATAAAGTCCATTCTTTGAATACCCATCAATTATTATTTAGAACAAACTGACCTCCAAATAAAGGCCATCTGTCCATAAAGGCCTCATTTTGTCTTTCCCAGTGGTGGCCTTTGTTCACAGGTTTTACTGTAATTCATGTACCTACTGTCTGACTGTAAATTTTTCTTTATAATTAGGTGATCCTGTTATTGAAGTGGGCACTAGATGAGATTTTACTGTGCATATATAATATTGTAAGAAATTTTTTCATATTTTTTACTGTTGTTACGCAGGAAACAGCCGACCAGGAGAAACGCAGAGTGGATCAGTTATTGACCGATAACAAACGATTAGAGAAGCAGAAAAACGAACTCATGGCTGGATTCAAGAAACAATTAAAACTTATAGACATTTTGAAGAGACAGAAAGTAAGTGATTCTTTGATCAAGGGAATCTGTGTAACCCGGACCCATCCGGACCTTAGGTGGCTAGGATCTGGATCAGTCCGGAAAAAGTCCGGTTTTCAGCAGTCTCTGGATCATAACTGTTTTTTATTGTTAGGAAAATTTCCACTGTTGTTTTAGGAAAAGTGGTAATGCAAAAATTGGTAATCACGCTATTGGATTTATCTACTAAATATTTCATCATATTTACACATGATAAAATATTTTCAAAAAAAAAACACAATTTTTTTAAAAATAAAAATTTTTTTTGGCAAATCTTTAGCCATCTGTGCTTTTATATTTTGTTGAAATCGAAATTCCCCCTCTGATTGGTTGATTTTTTGTAATAAATCTAAAAATTGACCAATCACAGTGGTCAGTCCTGAGACTGGTTTAAAAAAAAAGGAAAAAAGCTCAGATTTCTAGACTGGTTAGTTTTAAATGCTGTACAAAATTTTTTATCATAGAATGGTACTCCAACTTTATCTTTCTTATTTTAGATGCACGTTGAAGCTGCGAAGATGTTGTCATTTTCTGAGGAAGAATTTGTGAAGGCTTTAGAGTGGGGAAGTTGAGAAGATCTCATGTTTGTTTTAGTCATGTAACTAGCAGCTCGTTCAAGTCAAGAATTTATTTATCAATCAATGACTTTGATAATGTTCAGTCCATACATGCGTTTTAAATTTTCCATCTTACAGTAGATCGTTTTTTTTTTCATGTATTGCAAATTTCATAATTTAGATAAAACTTTCATGATCTTAATTTCCTGAATTTACTTTGGGTTATATTGTATTTTGATAATCATTAAATTTTGGCGATATTTTTTTTTCTCAATTTTTTTATTCATGAAATTAGATACATGCAAAAAATGATGTACAGTATTGTTATTATACAGTAGAACACAGTTATCATGAATTCCAGGGTGCTGAAGTACTACTCCACTCTATCCATACTTCACTGTATCTGTAACATTGAAATAAAGAATGCTTTGGTAGGTGTGTTGGGGGAGATAATCACTTCTCTAGAGCTGATTTTTCACTATATCCAAGTTCACTATAACCGTGTTGTGCTGTATACAATCAACTCAGAGTGAACAACTGTCAGGGAATAATAAAGACCACTGTATTAGTGGGGGGCCCTTTTTTCCACATTTATTTATATATACATGTTCTAGACCAAGCAAACCCTGAAATAAAGGTCAACTCTATCAGGGGTCAGCGGCTCATTTCATAGACATATCTTAGCTTAAATAGCAGTTTGTATACAGTCAAACCTGTGTTTGCAGCCACCTCTGAATAAAGACCACCCTTTGAATAAAGGCCATTTTTTGAAAAACCGTCGCTGATTATTTTAGAACAAACTGACCTCTGAATAAAGGCCATCTGTGAATACAGGCCACAGTTTGTCTTTCCCAAGTGTGGCCTTTGTTCACAGGTTTGACTGTGCTTTAAAACATGTTAATAGTGTGCATTTTAGACATTGACCTGTAATAGGTCCCCAGCACAACCAATAGGATAAAACACTTTTATTTACCAACAAAGAATGATAAAAATTAAAGTTTAAAAAGCACTATCTTAGCTTAAGATATGAAACATGGCCAGGGTATAATTTCATTGACACAATCTTAATATAAACAGCACATAATTTTTTTCTGAGAGTATACATGTCTGATATTTGTCTTCAACAGTTTCCAATAAAGACTGCCCACCTTCCCAAAAAATCAGTAGAATTCATTATCTCTTTAGAATTAAAGATGGTGTGATTTTTATGTTTAGTAATTGCTATCATAACCGAGATATGTCTATGAAATTGGCCCCTTATGTCTTCTCTCCCGGTGTTGGCATAATTGGGGTTTGACCGTACATGAATATTTTTGATACAATTTTGGATAATTTCCGTCCGTATACATGAAACTTTTTATATGTAAGTATGATATTTATGTGTATGTATTAAAAAGTATTAAAATATTAAATAGCACTATTTTAACTGTTTTCTTTTTTAAACCATCCTTCATTTCATTTCCTAAAAAGCTTAAGTCTGTTGTTATTAGTTATATCAATAATAATTCACTTGTTTTCTGCCTTATAAAAATATTTTTGGTAAAGTTAAAAGTGAATTTTAAATGTAAGGCCAATTTTTTTGCTTATAAAATTTATTTTCATCTCACAGAAAATATTTGTTTATGTCCTTAAAACACTCAAAGTTAAAATTTATATTCTCTTTTAAGACTTATTTATACATACTGCTGTTTGTGTTTTGTTGTTTGAAGGAAAAACTGTGAAAAAAAATGTCAGGTTGAAAATATGCTGATGCTTACAAGCCTTTAGGATAGTTGTCTGAACATTGTCTGAAGTGACATATGTTCATTTTTCTTCTTTTTTGGGGGGGTTTTAATTAGGAGACAGATATTTCAGAGAGACAGCTGTACTATTTGTCAGCTGTAGATGCAACTAGTTCAAACAGACTGTCTTAAATCCATTGTTTTTCAACCGAATACAAATGTTTTTGGGACAATTCTAGCTTATTAATGTGTACTTATTTAAATTTTTATTTCTCCTGGCTTCTAGATTTATATGAAATGGTTTTGAGACAAGACTCAAAATGCAGGCTTTTGATTGGTCCATTTCAAATCTGAAGCAACCAATCAGATGCCTCAGTTTTTATATAGTCTTTTATAAGTGTATAACCTGTTTACTTGACTTCATGAGAATTCTTCTGCTGAATACATATTGCAATAGGTGCATACAATAATTTTGCTAATATAGTAAAACCATACTTAGTGACCACCTCAATATTAAAACCACTTCAATATAACAATTACGTATTGTTTTAATATGTGTTTTAATATTTCCTATATATTACAACTTCATAATGAGACCACCTCAAAATTGAGACCACCTATTTTTAGACTGTTTATCAATATTTTCCTCTGATTTAACAAGGTGGTCTTCATATCGAGGCTTCACTGTATGGAACATTAAAAAGCGAACTATTTATATCTAAATCCGTCAAACAATTGATCAAAGATGAATCTCGTGTCATTGTTAAACAATAGCTTGAAATCATTCTTTGTTGACTAATTACACGTTCATGCAGGATGTATTGTTAATGACTGAGACTATAAATCTTGATGTTTGTACAAATGTACACGTATAAATTTCATTAATCAAACATCACAACCACATTTTGATACCAAAAACAAAACCTCGATATGAATCTACAGTAAAACCTCACATTGTGCCCATCTTAGTATTACGACCAGTTATTTTCCGACCATCTTAGTATTACGACCAGTTATTTTCCGACCATCTTAGTATTATGACCACTTATTTTCCGACCATCTTAGTATTATGACCACTTATTTTCCGACCATCTTAGTATTATGACCACTTATTTTCTGACCATCTTAGTATTATGACCACTTATTTTCTGACCATCTCAGTAATATGACCACTTATTTTCTGACCATCTTAGTATTATGACCAGTTATTTTCAGACCATCTTAGTGTTATGACCACTTATTTTTAGACCATCTTAGTGTTACAACCACTTATTTTCAGACAATTCAACTCCTCTTCCATAATAAATAGATCTCTGAAAACCAGAATTCTCAGAAAACTAGATTTTTGGCCTGGTCCAGGAGGGTTTCAATTTTCTTAGGTTATACTGTATCGAAATTTTCCATTTGATCGTACTGTTTTCTGGGGAATAAAGATAAAATGAGCACAACGACTCACTTTTATTACTTCAAAAATGCTTCAAAATTTATACATCTAAATGAAAAACTCTACCAGGTACCAGATTTGCCCTATTATACACCCCTCCTGTAATTAATGTGTCCACTAGGAACTTATTATGACTCTACCATAGCACAATAAAAATAAATATGTGTTCCTGGATTCTGTTAACAGCTCAGAACAATGTAGTGACAGTTAGGTAGCAGAATGTTTTTTTGTATTTCACGTTGAAGATGGAGTTAATTTGAAAATATTTCCCCAAAAATTTAACAGAGACAGACCAAAAGTTTAGGCAGGGGTGTAGAAATGAGCCAGCAGCCAGAAAAATCAACTGATTTTTTTAACATTCTCTCCAGAAACCAGGATTTTTATTTTTTTCTTAAACACAATAATCCTGAAAATATTAACTCATTTTTTACGCCAAAAATTTAATTTAGTGATTCCCATGGGGAATTTATTTGGAAATTTTCGACATTTTGAGTTGATGTATACTATTTTATAGTCATGAATGAATCTTTTCATTGAATGTTTAACTACCAAATTGTCGTCAGCTTTATTTCATTTACATGATAAAATTGATTTATAAGTGAAATTCTGACATAACTTTTCTCTATAAGGCTATCTTTAAGAAACTGATGGTTTGCGGTTATGTGACCGGTATTTTTACCATTATATTGACAAAAAAAGATTTTCATCCTTTATTCCAGGTTTTCATTTTGTTGTATATGCATATAAAGTTACTATTAAAAGTTTTGGTCGCGCTACCACAAATCCAACAATTTTTTAAGAATTGCCTTAAGTTGTGGTGTATTTAAAAGTGGGAAGGGTACGTTTTAATTATTGATCTTTATTCAGATATCATTCAGAGTTACGGAATGAATCATTGATTTTAATTGACCAATCACCTAAAATACATTAAATAGAATTTCAAGAATATGAAACATAAAGGGTTGTATACATAGGGTCTGCCAGGCAACTTATGATTTATTTACAAATCTCATTACTGAGGTCTGCCACAACTATGCTCCATTGGTTAATGTTGGACTTGTAAAAATCGGTGATTCGGGTTTAAATCCTGGTTCCAGCAGGTCGTACCCTTCTATGAAAATTTGACAGAAATGTCGATTTTTCTCCATATGTAGAGAAGTTGCTGGCTCAATGTGGAAGAGTAAGTTAGTACTGGTTAGGTGAACCGGCCACTGTGTATAACTAAAAAATTGTTGTAAAATGGCATTAAACCCAGTTAAAAGAATATTTAAGTGTTCTTGTAATTAAACGTTGTATTGGTCATAGAGTTACCTTAGTTTTATTTTCAAAAGTAATAAAATGTACTTTGAAGTAACAGAGATAGATTTTAAAAAAAATATATATATAAATATGGAGTCTAGCCCTTTTCAATGCATATCTTGTGTGTAGTCCCTTTAAACATAAATATATGTAATGATTAGTTCTTTTAAATATAAATCTGTGGTCTAGTACCTTTAAATGACAAAGCTAAATCAATGTCATATTGAGCGGAAACCAAGCAATTTTTTCATGAAGTGTTTCTACTTTAAAAACGTAATTTATTGGACAATATTAAGGTTATATGTGTCGGAATAAAGGAAGTACTTTAGTTATCAAATCAATGCTGACGCCTCCTCATAAAAATTTTGGGCGAATTTGTGTGGTACAAGTATCTGAAGTGTTTACCACTCCACCCAAAGGTCACAGGTTCAAACATTGCAAAGGTCAATGAATCAGAGGTCAATTTGGAAATGAAATATCTGATTGGCCTTCCATACGCAATTTCAAAAACTGACCAATTGCAAGGCTACATTCTGAGAATGGTGTCTGAAATCAGTTTCATGAGTTTAAATATTTGTGCTTAGAAGAAATTCAAAACTAGATTTTCTGATTGGCTGTCTCAAAATTGACCAATCACAAGGCTGTATTCTGAGACTGCCTTCTGCAACTAGTTTTACACTGCAATGGTAATAAAGAACCTATTCGACAGTATCAATACAACATATCTTATTTGTTCACAACATTATTCTACAATCTGATATTGGTCTCAAAACAGTTGTGTTCGGTTAAGGGAGATAATTCGAATTGTTAAATCAAGGGAGAGAATCCTATGTGTTGGGGGGAAATTCATTGTGCTTAAGTAGCAGAGAAAATTTTTTGTGTTTTGTAAGAACATAAGGCGTAAGGACACAAGGGTAGTAATTCAATTTGCCAAAGTAAGGGAGAGAATTCATTGTGCTAAAGTAAGGGAGATAATTCATTTTGCTGAATCAATGGAAGTAATTCATTGTACTGAAGGTAATTCTTATAACTGGGTTTAAGCATGGACTGCGTTGGTAAGGACAAGTTTTATTGTAATATGTAAATTGTACATTATGTATGTCAGAATATATGTAAATTCCACATTCCACAGGCCATGACATTTAACCAAAGGCATTTTGGTTTATATAATGATGGTAACTATATGTGGTAAATTTATCATACAAGTTTTTTGTTGTTAATTTGAATGTGTGAATATTTTCTCCACTGATTATGAGCTTCACATTGTTGTATGAGGTTTACTATATATCCGACCAGCAGGTACCCTTTTTATTGAAGATGGTATGTGTGAACCTCTTATGACTCCCAGTGAGGACATTGCTGCCCTCCGAAGTGGGGACTTAGGCCTAAACAAAAAAAGTTGGAGCTATTTTAGCAGCCCCCTCAGCTGTGTTGGGGTTAGAATTCCCCAGCTGTCACCTTACAGAGGGGTAAGACTCCCCCACTATGCCTGCCGGTTTGCCATGGCCTGCAACCCGTGTCATCTGATGACAGGATCCTGGTGGTTGAGTTGGGCCAGAGTATGGCCGTAAACACTCTGTCCCTGCAACACACCACTTTGGCCTTAATTTAGGCTAAACGGGAGGTCAGGAAGGCCTGTCCTGATCAATCAGCTGGTCACGCTGTGACCTAGATCATTTTTTGATTTCCCCCTTCTCTAGTACATAAGTACAAGAATGTGTCATGTCCGACTATTACCATGCCTTGTCATTGTCATATAGACAATATGACAACTCTTTTTAAAACAATGACCTAGAAGGCGGTGGCTCATAGGCTAATCTGGCGAAATGTTTGGTTTTTGATTGACACTTGTAATCTCCTAAAGGTAGTTTCAGCTTGGATAACATTCTGTAGGAATACATTTGTCCAATCTAGCCCTTTCACACAGAGTATATCACTGATGTATCCCTGACATGACTTGTGTTGGCATCCCCAGGTCATGTCCCCTTGTTAGACTCCATGGTGGGTGGGGAGCATCAGTGATGAAATCACAAAGCAATCATGGCATCCCCCAAAAAGCCAAGCGTTCATTAACAGCCTCCGACTCAGACCCAAAATCCATTTAATACACAGAATTTTCCAAGGTTCATTGTCGTTTCGGCAATGGATCTGGATAAGCCCATCACAGGCCTCTCACCTTTTGTACTAGAAAAACAACTCAATGCAATTCCCGGTACGCCAAAATCGGTAAAAAATACTGTAAAATGACACATTGCTTGTAGAGTTTCCACAATGCAACAGTCGAAAATCTCCTTTCTATTCTACAATTTTTCGGAGCGGGGTTGTAATGTTTCCACATAAAACACTGAATTCCTGCAAGGGCGTAATCCGTTTTAGAGATTTAGCATGCTGCGAGTCTCTTGACGAGATTAAAACCAATTGAAAGATGCAAGCTGTTTCTGATGTTAAACGCATCAATATTACCAAAAATGGCAACCAAGTTCCAACTAACACTGACATTCTCACTTTCTCTACTCCAAATGTTCCATCAAATATCAAAATAGGCTTTCATTCTGTCAAGGTCGACATGTATGTGCCTAATCCGCTGCGATGTTTTAGATGTCAGCCGTACGGCCATCACGAGACCAAATGCAAAAATAATCCAATATGTTCCATATATTCTTACAAGGGACCAGACCACGATTCAAAAACATGTATTAACACACCACTCTGTTTTAATTGTAAATCATCTCATCCCTCTTATTCCAAAGACTGTCCAGTCTGGACGGATGAAAAAACATCCTTTCATACAAATACTATGAAAATGTATCTTTGTATGAAGCTAGAATAGTAATACAGATCCGCCGAAATGACCATGAGCAACAAAACAACAAGTTATGCTAATGTTTCTGCCCCAGCCCCTGAAAAATCTTCCTGCCATACTTGTGACATATTAAGGATTTCAAACTCTAGTGGGCATGTTTAAGTAGAGATAAAATGTTATTGTTTCCAGCATCTACCTTCATTAAAAACAAGAGAACCATTATGGCCCTTTTTCGCTCACCTGAGTAAATATTGCAACTCCTATGGTTTTCCTGTGATTTGACCTGGTGACCTAGTTTTTGATCCCAGATGACCCCTGATCAAACTTAACCAAAAACAGTGACCCCTAGTTGTAATGTTTTTCTTATTTTAGGTCATCTTTAGTAAAATGTTTGTTTTGAGTTACCCTACCCAAATATTGGGGAACATATAGCGTTGCACTTGTCAGTCCATCCTGAAATGTTTTATTGCACATAGCTCCAAAATTATTTATACCCCTTATATATATTAGAGTCACTCTGTTGGTAGGTGTGTTGGTTTGTCATTCGGGCGGATGGATGGTTTGTCTGCATTAGGACATGCAATCTTGTGACGCGAACTACTTCAACATTTATTGGGTGAATGAATTGAAACTTAAAACATGTAATCACCATGAAGAGTCGATGTGCATGAAAAATTAATGTAAGTAACATATGTTGTAGACACTTTGACTTATTTTACTGATATTGCATAATTATGTAAAATTTGAAAAACCAAATCTATATTTCCCGAGCACATGTAGTACATTGTGGTGACATCCTTAATTAAAAGAATGAACGTACTATAAGTTTTTGACTTATTAACCTCTAGGTTATTCATTTGTAACACTTTTTAACATATTTTTACATATTTTTTATTGACTGAGAAGTATACTGAAGTATTTTTAGTATAATGAAGGGTAGATTTTGTATATTAATTAACTTAAAACAGACAACGTTTTTTTTCAACATCTTTCATCACCTGCAGTCAAACAGCCCCTATCTGAGTTAAAGGCCCCTGTATGAGTTAAGGGCCCCTACCTGGATTAAAGACTTCAACTTGAATTAACCATACTAAGGTGATTTTCGAATTAGACGGGACTAGATGTGAGAGTTTTCACTGTATTTGTATGTGCAAGTCATTTTGTATTCTGTGATATTATTGGTTCAGTTTCCAATACACGTCGAACAAATCGGCTTCTATACTTACTGGTAAGTTACGATTTGAACTGAAAAAACTGTACATGTATCAAGTTTCCAAATAAAATGCATTTAATGTTTGTAAGTTCTTAAAATAACTACATTGTTTACAGTACCTGTATTGATTTTCCTATTGTTTTATTTTTGTCGTTTTTTTTGCCGATTGTATTTCGAAACTAGTTAGTGTCTAAATTTAGTTTGGGTATTTGTGTCTAACACTGTAATATGAGTTATTTTGTGAAATACGTTTTACAAACATGATTTGCTTTTTGCAATTTAGCAGCTGTTTGTTTTGACCATTTTAATCGACTTTTATTTGACATGAATTTTCTTTTTTTCCCTGAATAGACTTTTTTTCAAAGTTGTTGACATGTTTTAATGATAATGTACTAGTACATTGTATTCACTTGGGTTTAATGTCGCTTCACCAGCCAGCGATCGTTATCATAATGTGGTCTTAATAATGAAGTGGTCTCATTATGCGGTTGAAATGTAGATAAAAATATTGAAAACGGTCAATAAATGATTTGTCTTTGTAATGAGGTGGACTTATCATGCAGTTGATATAAGATGAAAATATTGAAAACGGTCAATAAATAATTGGTCTTTATAATGAAGTGGTCTCATTATGCGGTTGAAATGTAGAAAAAAATATTGAAAACGGTCAATAAATAATTGGTCTTTGTAATGAGGTGGTCTTATCATGCAGTTGAAATAAGATGAAAATTTTGAAAACGGTCAATAAATAATTGGTCTTTATAATGAGGTGGTCTTATCATGCAGTTGAAATAAGATGAAAATTTTGAAAACAGTCAATAAATAATTGGTCTTTGATATTGAGGTGGTCTTACTATCAAGATGGTCTTTGATATTGAGGTTGTCTCATCATCAAGTTGAAATACAGAAGAAGAAATTTAGAACATAAATCTGAAAGTGTGTGGCAGTTGTGTAAGTGAGGTGGACTTTATAGTGAGGTGGTCCTTCTGTGAGGTTTTACTGTACTTTCAGTTCATTTTAGTATTACTATATATAGGTATTATTTGAGACTTATAGTACAAAACACTTTGAAGTAAGGTTAGAAAGTTATCATCGAATAATGGTTTGTTTAGCGTTATTAATAACATTTTGTAAAGTGAGTAATTGCGGTTGACCGAATATTTTTGTGAATGAGAATACATCAAGTTGACCTTTTATTGACAATGAGTATAAGGGGTGTTAATATTCACATGAATTGAGAGGTAAATATAGCTCAGATTATATCTACTGATGTGATATGATATCACGACTATCAAAGACCGGTAATAAATCTCTTCATTGGTCTTAAACTAACAGCCCCTCGGTCGACAGACCTAAGCCCTAGGTTGTAAAACTTAAGATCAGTCCCCAAGCTCTATTATCAAATTTTTTCGTTTAATGTTTCTCAGTTGATCATGGTAAAAGATTATTTAAAAAATCATCCGTAATTCTGTCAGTTATCATGATTGACCTGAATATGTATTTCAACATTATTCGGTGAAATCTTTTCAACCAAAATATTTGTAGAATGAATATGGGATTTGAACTTAAGAAACTGCTCTCAAGTTTTATAACCTGAGCTACACATTATTTGTGTTAAGATTTACCAGTGATTTTATGAGCTTGGATGACCAATGATTGATTGACTGACTCAAGAAGTGATTGAAAGATAAATTTTCCAACAAATTAATACTCACTGTTTGTTTCTTAGTAAGTAATAGAGTTGCACATATCAGTAGCATTTAAGGTGCACATGTACGCATTTACTCTGAACAGAAATTCTAAACATTCACCAGTGCGTCCCTCTCTTGAGCAACAACCTCCCCTCAACAACGGCTTGAGTTTTTTTCCCACCGTACAATTTAACTATTAATTTAACCTCTCTAGAGCAACAACCTCTAAACAACAACATAATTTTGCTTCTCCCAAAGGATGTTGCTTTGGAGAGGTTGCACTGTATTTTTTATCGCTGGAAGAAAATCATTAAACACACATTGTTACAAGATGGTCTTTTGATGTTCTTAATCCAACATTAGCTTAAGAGTGCTCGATTTCTTTGTGTAGATTGGTTTTAATTATTGTTAACACAAGAATCAATTCAATTATTCGGGTTCTTCAAGAATCAAGTTTTATCCAATGGATGTCCAGAAATTCGACTGCATATTTAGAAAAAGAAATTCAGAAAAACTGTGTGTAGGAACCCATTTTATATGAAAGAAACGTGGTTTTAATTGAATGTCATGAAAAAAAATTGGTCAACAAAAAATTTAAAGTGTCACTATTTTCCAGGCTTTATTTAATTTTTATGAAGCCTACATCTTAAATTTGGCCCCAAAAAACACCACTGCCTACTTTTTTTAGCTTGATGCTGATCAGACCAGAAGCTAATTGTCAAATTTTCACATTTGTTTCTTTCTTAATTAGGCATTTTGTTCAGTTAAAGAAGCGTAATTGTTTATCCTAGAAAATGACCTTGAATCGTACATACATGTGGTAGTCAATAGTCGTTAATTGTTGTACATCAGTATTTTATTATGTTAATGTAAAGGTTTATTTTTATTGTTTGGTCATTTTAATACAACAGTTCATGGATTTTTGAAAATATTATTTTTTTGTTTCTGTTCATATTCTGAAGGTAAGAATTTTTCACGTTTTGTTTATTTTTTTCATTGTTTTAGTGGAAAGTTTTATTTTCCATTTTGTTTATACAAGTATATAACCAGACATGGTTGTATGTACGTTAAAACATTTGTTATAAATTTGTGTCTGCTTGATTTGTAAATAATTGTGTTAATATTTACGCCAAAAAGTGATTTATTGTAGACATGTCACTATTCAGATGTTTTTTTGCGGTGAATAAAGTTTCATGTATTTTTTTTGAGTTTTTTCCTTGGAAATCAATATAAAAAACAATTTTCAACTTTTTGTCAAAATATTATTTTTCTAGGAAATATTTTATATCAATTCTGTGTTTCATTCAAATCAGCTAAATGTTAGTATTGAATTTGTTTTTCACAATTCTTTATTTGAAGAAAAAAGTTTCCATGGTAACATATCTAATATTTCTATTTATCTAATATTTTTTTATACTCATTGATAAATTTGAAGGATTAATCAAATATTTATGATGACTCGCAATGTTTTTAGGGCTTTTTTTTTCTAAAAACATGTCAGGGCATTAAAATGAGGTAGGTTGGGCATTTAATTACGTGTATTTGATAACTTATTCATAGAATGTGATAAATTACTTCACATAGCGACTACCTCAATATTACGGCCATTATTTTTTCAGACAATGTTTCATATTTCTTCTATATTTCAATCTGCTATAATGAGACTACCTCTGTATTAAGACCACCTTAATTTTAACAGCCAATTATATTTAGACCTGTTTCCTATATTTTACCTTCATAATGAGACCCATTTGGATTCTGGTCCCAAAGATGGGTCTTAATATCAAGGTGTAACTGTTAGTCACCAAATGTTTTCTTTCTTTTCTTTCATAAAGTATGATGAATTCATTATTCATTAATAATTCCGCAATAAGATACTTCATTGTACGTCTTTAATGCTGATTCAAGTTACCCACACAGCGTATTAATTTCTGTATTAAATGTATACAAACTTACAATTTATAAGTTAAAAGTCCATTTCATGGTACATGGTTAAATTGAATTGCATTAAATTGTTCTCATTAAAATCGTATTTTTCCTAGTCAACATTTCAATTTGACGAAAATACCAAAGAATTTCAATTAAATGCCCTTAGTATAGGCATGAAATATGAGTAATGAAGAAATCCCTTCCTACCTACCCACTATTAAAGGTTCGGTTGCATAACTGCAAACCAACATTTTTTTTAAGAATGGCCTAAGCTCAAGATTATAAAACTTGAGATCAGTCTCCAAACTCAAATCTCATATTTTGTCTTTTAATGTTTTTGCTAGTAATTTAACTGTGATCAGACAATAATGGTATTATTGATACATTATTCTGACAGCATAATTGACCTTAGTATGTATTTAAACATTAATCATCTCTATTTTTTCAACCAGAATACTTTTGAGACCCGGGTTGAGATTTGAGCTCAAAGATTGTTCTCAAGTTTTAGAACCTGTAGGCCTCAGCTGTGCTTTTTTCGTTTTTCTCGAAAAATTACAAGGGGAGCTAATTATGGATAGAGCATTTATCAGAGTATATTCGTTACTTTTGTGGCAGATCATATTACCTGTTTTTTAACGCAAAAGTTGACAATGTCAGGTGACTGAATCATTTATACAAATGTCTTAATTTGTTACAACGATGTAACACATATTTGATAGGTGTGTTTTTTTTAAGGTGGGGGTGTTTTGTCGTTAATTTTAGTCATTTGTACGTACTCTGGCACTCACACAGGGTTTTTGCCTTAGAGTTTCTGCTTAAGGGTTCAAGAGACTCTCAGTACAATATTTTTGCGGTACTTAATTGAGAAAAATTAAGGGTCCCGGTATGGTATTTTCAATGACATTATTTATGGCCACCTCCAGCTCTGAAATAATTTTAGATTTTGCTCAAAGGATAAAAACTATGCAAATGAGAAATATAGTGACTATGTGCGTCTCAGGGGATGCAAAGTTTGGAAAAATGGGTCCCTCAGCCAATGTTATGGGTAGAGATGTAGAAATCTTGTGTAAGGAGAAAAAAAAAGAATTTTTTTTCTCAGTGAGGTTTGACGTTGCATCAACAGCCAGAATCATACAGTTACTTTTCCTCATTAAACAGGGAAAGAAGACCCCAGGAGTATACCTGGGTAGAGCCACTGACCTTCCATAAGCCATCTAGACAGCTTCTTCAAATGAGAAATTTGTCTGGTCTAGGGTGGAATTTGAACTCACAGTGGTTAGGGGTTTGTTAGTTGGGAGACAGTAACTACCTAACCACGCAAGTCCTTGAGAAGAAATATAACTGTTATGTAAGAATGGAATTTAGTCAGTGACTCATTCAATCTTATATGTTATTAATTGTGTACTCATGAGTGAGATTTTCTTATGCTTTAATACAGTTCTACGGATTATTAAATCACTCACAATGTGTCACATTTTTTTTTTTGCAAAAAAAGGAGGAGGTAGTGTTACTTAGTTGAGGGTCGTTTATTTGGAAACATTTGGTATTTGATGTTACAAATTAGTCCATGTAGATCAATCCATTTACTAATGGTGATATAATTCTGTACTAATCATAGGGCGGCTATTTTTGTTTGACATGGGATAATGGTCACTTAATGTTGGTTAATGGTATACTGGTCATGAGTGTACATAAATTTGTAGGTATCAAATTACAGTCAAAGCTGTGTGAACAACCCACCATGAATGTGTACAGGGGTCAGGCCTCAGCAAATACTGTAAAATTTCAGTTAGGCATAAAAAAATGTTTGTTTCTGGCTACCTGACCTACCCAGAGACCCTAGACTTTTTATTAGGCCCAAGGAATAGTACATAATCTGTCTCACTTTTTTACCTTTCTGCACAAAAATACTCCCAACAGCTGTTTTCAAGAATAAAAAAAGCATCCCTTCCTCCCCCCCCCTCCGAAAAAATTTCTTACTTACCTACCCTATGTTTAATGAGCATGTTACCTGAAACGAACTTCTTATGTCTGAGCGATCAATTCAATATTAATTAAGAATACTTCATTTTAACGGTCATTTTGTTTGCAACTTGTTTTCAATTATTCATGTATATTACAACTTGGTAATGGGACCAACTCAGTATTAAGACTATCCCAAATATCGAGGTTCGACTGTCTTTGCTCCCTTTGATCTGGTCTGAATTGTAATTGTATCATGTCCTAAGTATTTAGTAATTATGATGAGCATTTAAGAATGTTTGCCTTAGATAATGGAGTAAGTTGTGGCCAGTCAGGATCATGTCAGATGGTACCATGGTTTGTTCTTATCTTGAAAGCATCCGATTGGTCAGTTCTAAGCACTTCCTCAAAATTGACCAATGGGGTTACAGCATTCCTGGATTGTTACCGAAATTCAGATTTGGAATTTTATTTTATTCGCACTTAAATCTGATAACAAGAGCACTGGGTCTATGTTTATAAAACTTGAGAATTATGTCACATTCCGAAATTTAAGTTTTGTATTTTCAGTATACTCAAGTTAATTATAACACAATCATGCAATTATTAAAACTGTATTCTTGATGTGAGACAATCAAAATATCTACTTTCACATTTGACACAAATGTTCATATTTGTCTGAAGTTTGTTAATAATAAAAAGAGAGATTTTGCTGTGAGATTGATCTCAAGTTTTATAGCCTCAAACCCTGTTCAGCCAGTCCGCTTAGCTGAATCGGCTGAGCATAAGGATTATAGACCTCAGGTGCACAAGTTCGAACTCCTGGCACGGCGTATGTTCTCTGTGATAATTTGGTCAAAGTCGTTATATATTATATTCTCTTACCAGTAGTTTTAGTCATTCATGATGAGAAATTGGCAGTTACTTGTGGAGAATGAGGTTAGCACTGGTATAGAATCTAGGAAATGATGCTGAGAGTGAAGTGTTATTACCTCAGACCCTGGTTTATTGTACTGACAACAATTAAAAAGACTGTGTGTGCTACAAAATATGACATTCACCTACGATAAAATCACGGTAATTTCATCATATTTGACTTCAAATTGAAAGTTGACATTTTTATGATGGATGTAACAAAACATTGTATCATCAGAAACTACAAAAATCACATATACTGCGGTTTCAAATTTCTGTGAAAAATTCAATTACAAGGGAGACAACTGTAGTTTGAATCAATAATCTCAAGGCAGTATGGATTGCCTCCCTTGATTACCGTTACCTCCTTAATTACTGTTTGTTTACAATGCATGAGAAAATGGGAAATGTTTATTTGTTTTGGAAGCTGGATGGAATTTTTTTCTGGCAGATAAGATAAGGATTTGCAGTACAGCAAAACCTGTGAACAAAGGCCACCCTTGGGAAAGACGAAATGTGGTCTTTATTAACAAGTGAATTTTATCCAGAAGTCTGTTTGTTGTAAATAATCAGTGATGGTTTTTCAAAGAATGGCTTTCATTCACAGGGTGGTCTTTATTTAGAGATGGTCTCCAAAATGCAGGTTTTACAGTACATCTTATTGGAGACTTTCTGCACTAGACCACTCTTATCTGGAAATCTGAGAAATCATCTTTAGGAAAATTTTTTACTTTACCAATTATATAATATTTTTCATAAAAAAGACTAAACATATTTTGTCTGCAAAGTAAAACCTATCTAGTCTGGAAATCTTTCTAAACCGAACATTTCCACTGATCCGGACCAGTCTGGATTGCAAAGGTTACACTGTACCGGTATTGTAACTTACCTGTATGATTCAGTTTAGTTGTTGCATAAAGTAATCAAGCTTCTGTCGATTCTGATTGGAATTTTGCAAGCTTCTAGGTAACTTGGACTACCTGTAATTTATTTCCAGAAACAACAGCTGTGAAATTTCCTGCGAATACTTCTTTCATCTTCTGAAATAGATTTCTATCTCTGTACCAGATTACAAAATACACGCGAAACTGTGATAATTGATTTGGTCCTGCCAGTGCTGGAAGGTTGTATAATATCTTTTTATTTTTGTATTACAACATTTTTTGCACTGAAAGGTAAAATACTCAAAAGTATAATGTAAATACCAGTTTAACTGTGGTCTTTGTAACTTAGTACAGTATAACCTTGCTTCGTGACCACTTCAGTATTAAGACCACCTGACTATGATAATCCTTTATTTTTGGTAAAATTTTCTACATTTTTCCAATATTTCAACATGCTATTAAATGAGAGTACCTCAGTACTAAGATCTTTTTAGGAGAGGAAGGAGGGTTGCCTGAAAAGTTATCTTAATATTAAGATATTTTTCTTGGAGAGGAGGGAGGGTCGTCTCAAAATTTATATCTAAATATCAAGTTTGCACTGTCTATTTTGTATTTATGTCAGTTTTACCCCAAACCTGTCTGATACATAAATATTGATCTTAATTCATTTCACAATTTATCACAAAACTTTGATGCCAATACACTGTTGAAAGATCGGGATATAGATACAGATCTTGTGTGAGAATATTCATGTTATAGTGAACGAAAGTTTGTGAAAAGATCCATTCTGACATGATAATGCCTATTAACTGTGGAGATATGTTGAGACCAGATCAATGTTTTTTCCCAAACTGCCTCACAGTGCTTTGATTTGTTGCAAATTAGTGAGTCTTGTAAAATGCAGAGTGAATTTTGTTCTCACAGAGAATTTTCTGAGTGCGAAGTTGTTAAACTTGAAATCAGTCTTGTTATTTTACAAATCTTCAATCTTAACCTATATCTGACTAATTTGCTTGTTTGCAATATGTGTAAGGCCTAAAAAATTCCGTGTTTCTGCTACCCCGACCGAGCCTATGATTTTTTGGTGAAATTATAGTTTTGCACACCGAGCCTAATTTTTTGGTGAAATTATAGTTTTGCTAAAAAAGTCTGTCATGTTCTGGAATGAAAAAAGTAAAAAAAAATAAATTCCTTAGTTCCTACCGACCCTGTTTTTTAGAGCCGAAACATGTCCTTTTGGCCTAAGTACAATGAAACCTCAAACTGTGACCATCTCAATTTCACAAAAACTATATAACGACTACTTATTTTTGGACCGGCTTTCTACTACTCCCCTATTATTCAACTTTATAATAAGACCACCTCTATTTTTTTGGGTCCTGTAGAAGGTGTCATTAATTGTCAATTTTCATCCATGTGTTGAGAAGTTGCCAGCTCCTTGTGGAAGGGTACCTTAGAACTGGTTAGCATACAGTCCAGGAAAACTGGTTGGGTTAACTGGCCACCGTGAATAACTGAAAAAATTGTTGAGGAACGGCATTGAACCCAGTGAAAAAAAAATTGTTCAGTAAAAGAACTATTGTAAATCAACCTCTCTACAACAACATAATTTTGCTTCTCCCAAAGTGTGCTTCTTTGGAGAGGTTGCACTGTATTTTTTAGCTCCGAGATACAGTTCATATGAAAATAAAAACATGAAAATAACAGCTGCAAAAATTTGCTCGAGACCCAAGAAAGTCCAAGATGGGTAGAAAAAAGTTTTGACTAGGGTAGTGGAAACCAGGAACTTTTCTTAATGCCTTAGAATTAGAGAAAAATTTGCCCGAGACCCAAGAAAGTCCAAGATGGGTAGAAAAAAGTTTTGACTAAGGTAGTGGAAACCAGGAACTTTTCTTGATGCCTTAAAATTAGACAGAAGTGTTGAGGATATGAATCAAAATAATGTAATAGATAGAATTGTTTTAGACTCAGATGATAAAATTTCCTTATATTCGCTGATGAAAACTTCTTGGTATTCTCGGAATGTGAAGTGCTTGTGTTTAACGAAAACTTACAAAACAATACGGCTTCATGTGTCGATAATGATTTTGTCTTCTACTACAGGTAGAGAATAATCCATTTCTGTTTGTGCAACGTTGGAGCAGGGGTGGGTGGTTTTGGGTGGGGTGGGGAGGAGTGCGTGGGGCAGGGAGAAGTGGGTGGGTAATTGTGCCGAGCATGTTATGGTGAAAGTGGTGGGTTCAATTCCTAGCTTTTGCCTTAAAACATTTTAAATTTTGCGTGATACTAATTTCGTGACTTTGTTTGACTATTTCAATTTAATTGATTTGCATTTCAACAGGAATTCACTATAACTGTGTTCTACTATAACGAAGTATTTATTT
Organism: Lutraria rhynchaena; assembly: GCA_008271625.1. Taxonomy (NCBI): domain Eukaryota; kingdom Metazoa; phylum Mollusca; class Bivalvia; order Venerida; family Mactridae; genus Lutraria; species Lutraria rhynchaena. The sequence continues at coordinate 1,575,301 of VIBL01000030.1, forward strand.
GGGTCATCAGGAATTCACTATAACCTAGACTTAATCTATATTGCGGGGGCCTTAACATTGATTTGGTCTTTTAGCAAAGTCTTACTGTATTGTAAATGAAGAACAATTAATATAACTATGTCTTTGATCTTTTATGTACAATCAAACAATAATTACTTGAAAATGTCAAACAAACATTGCACTTAAGAAACCTTACGAAAAGTGCTTCACAAGAATTTCACATTTTGACATAAAGGCAAGTTTTGCAGTACTGCAAATCCATTGAACTGTAATGATGTAACATTTTTGCACTTTTGGGTTATTCCTGACCTCACAAACTAACTTGATGTTGTTTTACTGAAGTGAAAAATTGTGTGTCTGGATTTATTTTGGGGAATCAGTCAGATATGGAAATGAATCCTGTTGAATTGTTCAAATTTGGTTCATCAGGCTTTAGTACGGTATACAGTAAAACCTCAAATAGCGACCACCTCAATATTACGACCACCTTGTTATTACAGCCACTCATTTTCAAACCAGCTGTCAATAACTCCCCTATCATTCAACTTGATAATGAGACTGCCCCGTTATTACAACCAATTTTTTGGGGTCCAGAATGTGGTCTCATTATTGAGGTTTAACTGTTTTATGGTTTTCTTGTGTATAAATCATTTACTGACCATAAGATCGTAAGATCTGCTTTCATTTGATCTCATGCTTACTTGGCACCATTGTCGATTGATACAGCGGTAACCACTCTAATCCGGTATTATCCGGACCAGTGCAAAAATCCAGATGAGAGAGGGTTTGCCATATCTGGCTGATTTTTATTTTTGGACAAAAGTTTTTTTTGATATCCTGAATAAAATTTGGTACTTATGATTCTGGCTAGATTGAGCTGAACAACGGCTTAGTTTGGTCCGGATTGGAGCAGTCCGGATCACAGCTGTCCAGATTGGAGAGGTCTAGATGAGAGAGTATATTCAAAGTATATTGAAGGGTCGGCAGAAACACGTGTATCCCTCATTACCATATCTTAATCAAAGTTGCTGGCTTGCAATCATTTTGTACGACTGACAAAATTGATAATTGATACTAAAAGTTGAAACACATCCATCAGATATGTGGGTTTGATAATTATTTCTGCAGACATTAATTTTATTTCTCTTTTAATTGATATTTAATTGATTTTTCAGTTGTTCTTTTCTCTTAGAATTGTAAATACTGCTTTTCAGAGTTAATTGAAAAGCATATATTTACTGGTACAGTAAAACTTCAATAATGAGACCACCTTGGGACCTGAAAAATCGGTCGTAATAATGAGGTGATCATATTATCAAGTTGAATTATAGGGGAGTTATTGAAAGCTGGTCTGAAAATAAGTAGTTGTTATATCAAGGTGGTCATAATATTGAGGTGGTAGCTATTTGAGGTTTTACTGTATTTCAAATTACATGTAATGTGATTCTCAGCATTTTAATTTTTAAAAATTGAATTTTATTTTATTTGAAGTACAATGTTTAAACTGTGTACAGTTTGCGTTACCAAATAATCCATCAAGAATTTTTGTAACACGAAAACTTCGTTCAGGTACATAAGCTATAAAATTCACTTCGAGAAAGCAAAAATGTTTTAACTTCATATAAAAGAATTATCTCAATACAGCCATCTTGGCCTTAGCATTCGATATAAAAAATGGTATTATTTAAATCTTTTCGCTGTTATGCAAATATCTAGGTTCATTTTATATGCATTTAATCCATAGCTATGATACCACTGACCCATGTGAACTGAACTTTTTACCAGTAATATTGAATCTATGTCATTACAACAGTTACTATAAAATCATTGTATTTTTACAGAGGATTAAATTTTGTGAATTTTCGTTTGTTCATACCTTTCAATGATATATTTTTGAATTGTAAGATAAATATTTTTGTGTAAAATTTTAGGTTTTATGTCTGATTTTAATAGTAGTTTAATTGTATACAGGAGAAATGTGTCCTTTAAACACAGTGTACTTTTTCAGAGGTATCACGGTCTGTCTTAACAATGTGTTCAAATGATCTACAATCAAACATGTAAACAAAAGCCACCCTTGGGAAAGACAAAATGTAGCCTTTATTGACAGGTAGCCTTTATTCAGAGGTCAGTTTGTTCTAAATAATCAATGATGTTTTTTTCAAAAAATGGTCTTTACTCACAGAGTGGCCTTTATTTGGAGATGGCTGCAAGCACAGGTTAGACTGTATATTAAACATATTTTGATTGGACTAAATGTGTTAAAATGAACAATATTGATCACTTTTGGTTTAGATAAATTTCTGATACTCCACAATGCCACACATGATTTTTGAAAATCTACGAAATTTTGCAACTCGTGAAATAAATCATTTTACGGCAATAAATGTAAATGCTGTACATAGGAGAGATTAAATGTTTGGAAAGAATTTTCTGATTAGCCTTGATTTGTTCAATACTCATACTGTGAGTGGAATGTACAAGTATAAGACAGAAGTCTTGTAGAAACAACAGTGAATTTATAAGGTCTCTGACTTTTCCGTTATTTTTATGGTGTTTTTGTTGCTACAGGTAGTGGTGTTTTTTAGCGATTTTTGATTTTTTATGTGATTTATCATTGTGAGCTTAGGATAGTGGTTTATACCAATAGTCGTGTTTTATATGAGTTGAGGCGGATCTTTATTGTATTGTAAGTAATTTTATTGATCTCTTCTGTTTGTTTGTTTTGTTTTGTTTAAAGCTGTTTTTCAACAATTTTTCAGTTATATACGGTGACCGGTTCACCTAACCAGTTTTCCTTGACTGTATACTAACCAGTACTGACTTACCCTTCCACAAGGGGCCGGCAACTTCTTCACATATGGAGGAAAATCAAAAGTTTGTCAAATTTTCTGAGAAGCGTATGACCTGCTGCGACTTGGATTCGAACCCAAATCTCCGGGTTACTAGTCCAGGGCACTAACCACTAGACCATGGCCGTGGCCCTTATTGATCTCTAAATATTTAAAACTTTTTATTTATTTTTATTTCATTTTTATATCTTTTATACTACATTCAGTATGTTTGTGATCTTATATTTTATATTATTTTCTGTGTTGCAGTGGTTTTGATATGCTGTTTCAAAAATCCCTAAAACTTGCCCAATACGTTAGGGGCCATTGTTTAGAGTTATGAACTAAGGGGCTGTTTTTTATCCTCTTATGATTTTAAGGGCTGTTGTTGAAAAAGTTATTTTGAGTTAGCGGAATGTTGATCAGACCCCATTTACAGTTTGGGGTCCCTATTACCATGGAGCCTCATTATGAGTTTTGGGGCTGTTGCTGTGTATTCCATTTGAACAGGGGGGGGGGGCATCATTTGTAGAAAAGGGTTCTTTGTTTCTCTTTCTTTAAGTGAGTAGGGATCTTTGTTGTCCCCTTTTAAAGGAAAAAGGGTCATTGATATCCCTGATTAAATAAAAATGGATCATTGATGTCCCCATTGAAATGCAGAGGGATCATTGTAGTCCCTGTTTATATGAAAAGGGGTACTTGGTTCCTAACCTGGTTTCGTCGGCAAACATTCATGATATCTATTATCGTACGAAATCGATTTTTATCCCTGAATGATCCGGATATTCCGACATTTTACGATATTATCAATAACACACATTGTTTTACAAATTCTGCTGAATATCAAAAGATGAGCGAGCATTAAACTAGTTTACAATTTCAGTTGTTTTATTCAAATTTCTGATATCAGTACCTAGAGCAGATACTGTATATATATTTCCTGTAAATGCTTTTTGTGTTGTTGTTGTTGTTGTTGATGTTGTTGCTTTTTGGTGTTGTATGAAACAACATATAATTACACCACTTGTATAATTTATTCTCATAGTTCTAAGGCTGTAAGTTAATATACGCGTTAATCAGCTTATTCACCCACTTTGTTCATTATGTAAAGTATTAGGTCTAAGAACCTTTCTATCGTTTGTTCAATCTTTTGGCTCTGTATGTGTCGGCTGTGATGTTTTCTTTGAAGACATTGATTGCTCCAAGGCCATTCGTCTTTCAATGCTGGTGTACGTGATTTATGTGCAGATGTTTGCAGTTACTTGCGGAGAACAGTAACTTGTGGAGAACAGTAACTTGCGGAGAACAGTAACTTGCGGAGAACAGTAACTTGCGGAGAACAGTAACTTGTGGAGAACAGTAACTTGTAGAGAACAGTAACTTGTGGAGAACAGTAACTTGTAGAGAACAGTAACTTGTGAAGAACAGTAACTTGTAGAGAACAGTAACTTGTAGAGAACAGTAACTTGTGGAGAACAGTAACTTGCGGAGAACAGTAACTTGTGGAGAACAGTAACTTGTGGAGAACAGTAACTTGCGGAGAACAGTAACTTGTGGAGAACAGTTACTTGCGGAGAACAGTAACTTGTGGAGAACAGTAACTTGCGGAGAACAGTAACTTGTGGAGAAAAGTAACTTGTGGAGAACAGTAACTTGCGGAGAAATTGCAAACAAGTCACATAGGCATGATTTTTTTCTGGCCTTATTGGACTTTCACTCTATCCGAGTTCAACTATAATACATTCATAGACTTAGAAGTTTATTTCTCTGACTTGTGTAAATAATGTTATAGATTTATTCTAGACCTCCTAATTGACCACTTTGGGAGATTACGTCTGTCAGATCTGACATAATCACGTTTAATGATGAAGATATTATATCAGGATGTAACAAGATTAAGATACTTATCATTTTTTCCTATACACCCATGTCAAATTTATCATGGACCATTTCTTCCTTTGTTTTAGGAGATTTCAGTTGATTTATGGGTGGGTGGGGGATGATTTAGTTGGACAGTTTTTATTTATCCCTTAATCAACTTGGTCTGCGTTGGGGTAATTGCTTCTGTGTATTTCCATATTTGCTTTCTCAGGCAACCATAAGGGATTAGTATAGGGGCCAATTTGTACATATTTGCTCTCCCATTCATTTTTATTTCTGTTTGATCAGAGAAGCTTAGTTCCTTTTCTCTGACTCCAGAATGTTTATTTTTTATCAAAAAGCCTTTCATTTAATGGACAAGTCAAGGAAAAAATGAACTGGTTCCCCCACTTTCTTTTGATTCGCACATAGACTTAAGGTGCTTTGCATCCATGGACTGGGTACCAGTATAAAATTGTTATAAATGATTCCCAAATGACCCCTTTATAAAAGGGTTCATAAATTAAGAACCAGTCTACATCTGTTTTGACTGACTCCTTTATGACCCTTTTCTCTAGACGGGAGTACCAATATAACCATTTGGTGTTTTTTAGTAATTACTAAATGACCCTTTCTTGATTAGGCTTGTGTTTAAGGGCCAGTCTGCCTCTTTTTTCAATAACTCCCTAATCTCAATTTTCCAAAGATTTGATATTAAGGGCCAGTCAGCAGCCATTCTTAGTAATACTCTAAGGACCCTTTCCTGAAAATACTTAACTTTAAGGGCCAGTCTACAGCTGTTTTCAATGACTCCCTAATGACCCTTATAGCCATGATAACCACCACAGGAAGCTAACGAAAGTCTAATGGCTTATCAGATAATGAAACTCTGCAAATAAATATGAAATGATAAGTGGGTGATTTGTGGACAAAATGCTCATTGCTGATAGAAGAGAGACAAGCAGCTGTCTGACGTGTGGATGGAAGCAAATCATAGATTCACACTTCGAATGTTGAAAAAGATTGGACAAAAAATTAATTACATACAGTTTTGGATGGAATACTCAAATATTAGAATTCCACTGCCTAATCTTAAGTATTTGAGTGAAATTTCTTGTGAAGCATCAGCATATCAGATTTGGTTTAAAATTTAAAGTTTCGCTATTTCAATACTGAACACTCTATATTAAGTGTTCCACCGTCCTGTTACCATTACTCGAAGGAAATTCATCTTTTGAAACATAGGAGTGGAGAATTTTATTCGGTTTGTGAGTGAAATTTATTACAGTGAAAATTCAACGTTTTGGATAATTGAGTTGAGACTTATTTTAACATTTTAGTTGTAAAAAATATTCTTGTAAATAATTAACATCTTGGTCATTTAAACTGTGATGTATTAACATTATTCATGTGGGATAGCATTTGAGTGAACTCTTCAAGAAATTGAGTGAAATTTTAATTGAGGGAAATCTTCAAGAATTTGAGTTACATCTTCAAGAAATTGAGTAAAACTTCAATTGAGTGAAATTTCGAGAAATTTAGTAAAATCTTCAAGAAATCGAGTGAAATTTTAGTTGAGTGAAATTTTCAGGAAATTGAGTGAAAAATTTCTAGAACTTTTACCTTTACTTACAAGCGTGTAAGTATAATGTTTATTGGTTAACATCTACTTTCTGGTAACTGTTTGTGCCTAAGTTTATGGAGAAATCGTGTAAATTAGAATATAATTAGAGATTATTCTCCCACATTTTATGGTATGCTTATCTTACTAGTAGCAACAACATAGCACCCTTCTCCACCCACCTCTGTATGTTAGACACATCATTATCTCATTTTTACGCACAATTTGTGATAACAGTTGAGATGCCTTGATCAGAAACACATTTTTCTTCTCGTTGCTAATTTGTGTGTGGAATCTAATCTGACGTGTTGTATTGTTCTAATCCAAAAATGAGTTTTTCTTCATTTTCTGACGTTTTTTTAATTGTTGCCATGGTAACAGTTTTTATTAGCGCTGACCCATGAATTATTTTCAAAATATGCCTGCCCTGCCCTGGAATTCTGTAGTTTAATAGCATCGTAGAATAAAATACAGGAATTCTGGTATTTCAAATTACCCCACCCAGCTTTGAATGGTTTTCCCCCTGCCTTCTCAACAGGAACAATTTCTGCGTCTGGTAACAGATACATCAACTAGCCATGTTTACTTATAATACAACTGACATTGTTTAACAACAGGTTGGTGCTGGAGAACCTGGAATTCCTACGAATACATAAATCTATGTTCTGAAATAACGAAATACATTCCACCATCATCATACATTATATCTGAACAGAAATGTACAGTGAAAATTAAAACTCAACTTGATCGCTTGATACTGCTTGTTGAAAGTCTGTGGTGCCACATTTTAAATTTTTGTTGATTTTCTTATGTAATACTCTTTATTTACCAAATATTCACAAAAAATAAACACCCCCTCCCCAGTTTTACTTTGACCCCACCCAAAAGGGTTAATAAAGGAGGATTGTGCGTATGTGTGCATATATGTGGAAATATGGACCCCAAAAATGTATACATGTACTGCTTGGTTGTTACTTGTCATATGATGTAATAGCATTAAAACTAAGTTGTTTTTACTGTATGAGAATGCTGCCTTGCCATTGGTCAATTTCAAGGCTGAAAATCGAGTCAGCCAATCAGATGCTTAAGATTTGAGATTTGGTCTTAGGTTATAAAACTTGAGAATTATCTCCCAGCTCAAATCTCAATTTTGAGTTTTCAGAATACTAAAATTACCTATGGTAAGATTGTATAAATATTTCACACACTGCAACAGTGGTTAGTACACTGGACTTGGAACCCATCGATCTTGGTTCAAATCCCAGCTGTGTGGCAGGTCATATCCGTCTATGAAAATTAGACAAAAATGTCTATTTTCCTCCATATGTGGAGAAGTTTCTGGCTACTTGTGGAAGGGTAAGTTAGTACTGGTTAGTATACAGTCCAGGAAAACTGGTTGTCACATATAACTGAAAAAATTGTTGAAAAAAGGCATTAAAACCCAGTGACAATGTCACATAAAAACAAACAAACCACATTTTGTGATTTCTGGTCTGAAGTTGATGTATTAAATCAATATTAAGTTGTTATCTTTGTTGCAAACTAAGCTAAGATCATGCCATACTTGTACGATTTATTTGTCATCAATATCTCGATAATATAAATGTTTTACGACACATCGTTACATCCAGCAATCATTGGACCCTATCTCTTCATCTCCCTCATTGATTTTTTACTCATTTTTCATGCAACAAATTCGGCAGACAGTGAGATGAGCACAACTTGTTACATGAAAATATTATTGGGAGAGAAATTCTCCTGCATTAACAATGATTTATGGAGGGAAATGTTTCGCCAAACTCCAATCTGTCTTTAAATTCACCGTTTTGTATTTGTTTTCAATCGGTAAGGCCTTAGATAATTAATGGCGAGGTTTTCGTCCGATTTTCTTTTTCTGTTATTTGTGGCCCAGATGTGGGAGGTTGGGCTCGTTGAAATGCATTTTTTTTATATTTTTATGATTATTTTAATTTTTTTTAATGGTAGAGATCGCTTTCATAATTCCATCCAACTTGTAAAAATGAGTCGAAATTGTTAAAATGGCTGAAATGAACAAGTTGAAATATTTGTATGTTTTTTGTTCATTAATATATAATATAACTAGGATTGTGCAATACCAGTGAAGGTTTTAGGTGAACCAAAAAAGGACCAAAGGGGCTGGATATAGTAAGGTATGACTGTAAACCAAATTTTTTCTTTCCTTTGGCCTTTTCCTTTGGGAAAATAGTGGTATTTTTTTTAGAGTTAGGGAATATCGAGTCAAGTTTGTGTTTAATCATTGATTTTCTGTGAATCATCTCCATTCCTTTGGCACCGATGTTGTCGATTATAAACTGTTTTATCTATTCTTTGATGCATTCTGGGTGAGCCATTATTTTCTCTGAGAATATATTTTCTCGAGAAAACGCTTGTAATTCAGCTGTATATTTTAGACGGCTGTGTATGATGTATGTGTGTGCGTAACTCTACGAACTGTCTGTTTGTGGAAGTATGTATCTATTTTTATCATCTTCTTTACGTTTTTGAGATGAAAATATGAAAAAAAAAACTGATTTATTTTTTTGAAAGCTTGGTATTTTAATTGACTTGTGGCTTTTGTGTAGAATATGATTAATCGTCAATTAACGCAAGCAGGTTTGTTGTTGTTGTTATTGTTGTTTTTTTCACCGACACTTGTTAGCATTTTATGGATTATTGTGGAAAGTTTGCAGTTAGTTGGATTTCTGTTTATTGACTAATAACGTGAAATTTGCTTGAAACTGGGCGGAGTGCTGTATAATGCAATTTACCAGAAATGTTTGATTTCGTAGATAGAACGAGGATAAAAGTTTTGGAATGAAAGTTTGTTAGATTATGTGCAGCACGAAGTGGATTATTAATAGCAATTTATTGCGTATAATATGTGTTGCATGTCATGATAATCTTAAAGGGACTAGACTCTGGATTTATGTTTAAAGCGACTAGACTAGATTTATGTTTAAAAGGACTAGACTAGATTTATGTTTAAAAGGACTAGACTAGATTTATGTTTAAAAGGACTAGACTAGATTTATGTTTAAAAGGACTAGACTAGATTTATGTTTAAAAGGACTAGACTAGATTTATGTTTAAAGGGACTAGACTCTTGATTTATGTTTAAAGGGACTAGACTAGATTTATGTTTAAAAGGACTAGACTCTTGATTTATGTTTAAAAGGACTAGACTCTTGATTTATGTTTAAAGGGACTAGACTCTTGATTTATGTTTAAAGGGACTAGACTAGATTTATGTTTAAAAGGACTAGACTCTTGATTTATGTTTAAAGGGACTAGACTCTTGATTTATGTTTAAAGGGACTAGACTCTTGATTTATGTTTAAAGGGACTAGACTCTTGATTTATGTTTAAAGGGACTAGACTCTTGATTTATGTTTAAAGGGACTAGACTCTGGATTTATGTTTAAAAGGACTAGACTCTGGATTTATGTTTAAAGGGACTAGACTAGATTTATGTTTAAAAGGACTAGACTCTAAATTTATTTTTAAAGGGACTAGACTTTGAATTAATGTTTAAAGATTTATGTGTTTTTTTCAAAATCTAGAAACTCTTTGTTTTGATGATAATTATATTAAAATGTGACATTAATATATTACTTTTTGATTAAATCTTCAAATATGTTATGGAAAATATAGTTAATATACAAAATATCAAACCACATCCTTGTTTGAAAAGCAGAAATGTTTATATATTTCAGCTTTCGGCAATGTTTTTGCTAGGAGTTTACTGTATAAATAAGTAAGGCCTTTTACAATGTGTTATTGTTTTCTTTAAAAAGTAAATTCCTGGTTTCCACTTATTTCCACAAAAAATGCAGGGTCAATAGGTCAGCTGAACTTTTTTTCAAATATTGTTTTTAGAGAAATAGTTCATATGAAAATGAAAATATTTGCCAAAATATTTGGATCGGACAGTTTAGTGGAAAAGGGGAGCTTTTTTACTGGTATATTGATTTTGTTGAAAATTTTCTGATGTAGTTCAACAAGTGCACAAAACATCCGTAAATATCCAGATTAATTAAATACTTTAAATGCTCAATCTGTTGCCATGGTAACAAATGAAACTTTGTTGAGTTTTTTTTTTGTTGATTTTCATTGAAACGATATTGGCACGCTGACAGGTAGTTTTGCATTACAAATCTATTTCCTGAGGTTGTTAAGTTGTCAAGGTAACCATTTAATAATTTATTTGTTAAAAATGGGTTGCTAGGTGATAAGTGATAAAAAACAAATTGTAGTAAATGACAATAAGTGTATTAGTGCATAATTCTGATAAAAAAATATATAGAAAAATAGCAATTTGCGCAAAAAATAAGGACATGTATTTAACATACCAAAAAGACAGTTTTTTGCCAAAATTGCAAAAAAAATATTTTGTTACATTTATTGTTATTTAATGACGTTTTTTATTGTTTGACTGGTTCCAATATCTGAAAAAATTATTTCTGTAGACTGAATTATGTGTTAACAATTGTTTGTTGTTTTTGCCTCAAAACCTTTCCAGGCTAATAAGAAACACAATTTCTGTTGGCATAGAAATAATTGTACTATTTCTCAGAATTAGATCTACAAAGGATGAAAGCAAATAATTTGTTTATTGTAAATTATTCACATTTTGTGTTGGCTTCGATTTACAAGATGACATCCTGATTTTATTCCGATAAAGTTCCCAGCCTGTTCCTTTCTGTATTACGCATGTACAGTAAAACCTCACATTGCGACCACTTCAGTTTTATTATCATCTTGTAATTATGACTACTTATTTTCGGACCAGCTTTCAATAACTCCCTATAGTTCAACTTGGTAATGAGACCACCTCATTATTACAACCGATAACAACTTCTCCATGTATGGACAAAAATTGACAGTTTTGTCAAATTTTCAAGGAAGTGTATAACCTGTCTTGACTGAGATTTGAACCCGGATCACTGGGTTACAAGTCCAGCGCAATAACCACTGGAGCAAGATCATACCTCAACACTATTCTCTCCCAATTATAGAGATCCATTAGTGCGCAATCATTTTAGTGAAAATTAATCTCTTTCTGGTGATATCTGATTAACAGGATCCCTTAATGTTGATTGCAAGTTGCTAAGTGTACCATAAGTGTTAGTTTATTATGAATACTGGTCCATTATGTCTGGAAAAGTAAATATTTTACATTCTCTAGGCCACCATCATGGCTGTTTCTGATTTGTACGAATTATTATTAGGCTAAAAAATAAAATTGTTGTGTTTGGCGATACTTGATCAAAGCAATTTAGGTTGGTAGGTTGGAAAACTTTTTCCTATTTTTTCTAAATGCCTTTAATTAGAATATGATTTACAATCCATCTGCCGGAATATTCCTCAGCGCCAAAAAAATGGGTCGATTTCGGTAACCGGAAACACAATTATTTTTTTCTGGCCTTACTAGTGTACTGTAATAATTTTAGATAGCTAAATACATTACAGAACACAGACAAACCTGAGTTAGTGAACAGCTGTATGTAAAAGACACCGTGTAAAAAATTCTGCTGCATCTATTCTTTTGAAATAATCTCAAAGTGAAGGTCAAAAGTGAATTATTTTGTCTGTTTGTGGTGTAAAAAGCTTAAATTTACATAAAATATTTTCCAATATTCAGATCTGTTATCTTTTTATAAATTTCAGATAAAACAATATGTGTCAAGTGATCATAACTTGCCGGTCGTTACTATGGACGCTCCTCACCATAGCAACGACCCAGATACTGATAGCGTCAGTAATGTCGCCACAATGGTTGATCGGTTATGAGCGCAAGCCTGGACTTCTCACGCTGAAGGACTTAAATAATAACACAATATCGGATGGCCAAGCCGATATGTTTCGACCGACAATCGGAATTATAAACCGGTGCACCAGACTCCATAAATTCCGTAATATTCTAAAGACGGAAAATTGTGCAACTTTTGTAACGGACTTTGGAATGCCGAATAAAGACTTCCCCGATGCGTGGAAAGCATCATTCGTGTTCTTCTGCATCGGCGGTATTTTGATGGTGTTTACGATGGGAGCATCTGTAATGAGTATTTGTGTTCAAGCCATGTGCGGTAAAAGTATTTTTGGCGTGTCAGGTTTCATCCAAAGTATCGGAGGTAATTATGTTTTGCGAATATGTATGAATTCCTTTGTCCGCAGCTTGCTTCGTAGCTTTTATCAGACAAGTGTTAAAAAATTTGAAAAATTTAGCTTTAACGAGACTTTTTTATACCCTCGCTTAAAAAGTGGGGAGCATATTGTGATGGGGTGGTCAGTCCATTTGGTATGTCTGTACGTACATCCAGTTATCCTTGTCTGATCAATAACTTGAGAAAGAATAAGTCTATGTTTATGAAGGACATGAAGTGGGGGCATTTCTGGTTTATAACCCAATTCAAGACACAATTAACAGACCTAGAAAGTATTTCTTTGTTATGCAATAATACACTTATGACAAAATCTTTGCCTGACTGAAGTCTGGTGACCTTATAAATTCTGGGACATGGCTCTATTAGGCATAATTGCATAATTATTTATTTTTTACATAAGGCAAGCATAAAACAATATGGGTTCTATACAGAACAAATTCAAAGGAAGAAATAAGCTTAGTCTCATGTTCAAATCATGTTTCGATCCTTTCTATTAACATCTCAGGGCCTCCGTGATCAAGTGGTGATGGTCTCTGTCTAGTAACCACTAGCCCGTCACTGCTGTAAGTTCAAGTTCCACCTGGGACCAGAGGGTATTCATATGTGAGGTAGCTGTCCAGCCAACTTAGTAAAGTTGGTGGTTCTTCTCAGGTATAAACCCGTGAACTTCCTTCACCGTTAAGGCCAGAAATGTCATTAAATGACCCTGGCTTTTGGTGCAATGCTAAACCCCCCGTTGCAGAAATATTTGGCTCAGTATGTTTAGAAGTGTCAGTTAGAGTAAGAATTCCATATTCTTTGGACTCCAGATATGGTCTTAATATGGAGGTTTTATTGTACATTTCTCTCAAAAATTACAATTTTATTATTCAACATTTCAGGATTGTTCTGTGTGATTGGTCTGTTCGTATATCCGGTCGGTTGGTCGTCAGAAAAAGTAAAATTTTACTGCGGAGAACAATCGTCTATCTATGGTTACGATCGATGTAGCTTAGGTAAGGGACCAGTCTCATTTACCAGTATAAAATTTTCATAAAAATTGATTCACTTCTGGAGGAACGGGTTTTATTGAGTTCATATACATGATCTGATTTTTTTTATAAAAAGTCTTTCTCTTGCTTGGTGGCATACTGTAAACATTTGTTGGTCCTCTTTCAACTTTGCTCAAATTTATCTGCTTGGCCCCTTTTAAGGGTCACAGGAGCTTAAAATAGAAAAACCACCGAACGTCTTTCTATCATTATCAAATCATTGGATTCTCACCAAACTTGGATTACCCTTTATTAATGTTGTTTGGCTAATTCTCTGATAAGTGACTAGGGGCCATCATGGCCCCTTTTTAGTAAAATGATCACTATTTTTTTAATTAATTCTAAGTTGATTAATAAACCTGTCTTTACAAATACTGTCATTTTGAACACCAGTCATCATTTTGAGGACAAATTATGCTAATTTAATTGATTTAGTGATTGATTTATATATTTTGATTAATTATTGATTAATAAAATGGATAACATTTTTTTATTTGTGTTTCCAGGTTGGTCATTTTATTTGTCCATAGTGGCGGTCTTTCTAATTTTTGTGTGTTCTGTGTTATCCATTGGCGCCGAGAGAGCGACGACGTGTCGGAAGGTCGAGGAAGAGGTCGTCGAGGGGAAAGCCCTCATTTGCGTCATGGTGTAGATTTCTTAGATGTCAATCTATTTATCTTATTGTTAGAAATTGTTAAAATACTCACAAATCACTCTGATATTGCTAGACAATGTTGTAAATGTGTGGGTGGGGTGATCCATTATACCTGAGATTCACTGAAAAAATAAGTCTTTGATCATTGGCAAAAAAAGTGGGTGGGGAATGAAATAATATTCTGTGTCAGAGTTACAAAATAATTCAAATTGTTTAATATATGCTTAAACTTTAATGAAATGTTTTTGAATTATTAATTGTATTTAGGGAAAATATGCAGTATTTAGCATAAGAAAGACAGATATACAAACAAGGCATTCAAACTTTGATATTTTTAGGGCGGAAGTTTGAATATGTCTTTACATTTATTTTGTCAGACATTTCGGAAAAAATAGGCTCTGGCAGTGTTGTACAGAATTGGGGTTATCAAATCACTTCATAATGGTCTGATTATTGATTGGCTGTTTAGTAATGATAAATATGTTGTTCGCATTGATTTCTGGCCGTTAGTCAGGTCACCGTCATCAACTGATTGATTAACTGATTTACTTCAAGCTGTCTTACCCCTGTCTTGTTTTACTCATTCATTATAATATGTAACAATAATTATCTTGAATGGTGCTTTTCATGTTGTATTTTGTACTAAAATATGATTCAATTTCGCCTGGGACAACGATTTCCGTTTTTCCAGATTTTTTTTTAAACAAAGATATAACTCGTAGTGTTTAGAATTTGATTTAAATATCATGATTTTCTGGTTTTGTATAGTGCAATGTTTTAAATATACGGTTGAACATTTTAATAGTAGAATCCTTAGGACTTTAACATATTACTTCATAATATCCTTATTTCACTATATCCATTACGTTTCAATAAAGAATGTTAGAGTTCACTATAACTGTGTTTCACTGTATATCGTTTTGTGTTCACAGGCTTCTCAAAACTGCTGGTATACTTACCTGACATTTGGTCAGGCAAAATTAGAATTTCTGTCTGACCAAATGAAAATTTGCCCGAATGAATGAATTATAAATAAGTGATAAATTTTGTAAATCGTGCCGGACTGTTGGATATTGGGTCCTGTACTCACTGAAAAGTTATTGGACCTGCTGGAAATTTCCGAATGTACGACGGTCCAGCAACTTTCGGGAAGCCTGTGTTCATTTCAATGCATCACTGTTCAAGACCTCCAATTGAAAATGATTGTCACTATTCCTCTAGAGGAACCATTTTGCTGTGAAAAACATTTTGTTTCAAAATTCAGTCTGTTTTAATAGGAAGTTAGACCCTTCCTTGTGTCTTCTGACCCAACAGTTTGGAATTAAGACAGTGGGCAAGTAATAATGAAAACAATGCTGGGCCTTTTTTTCCAAAATTTGGGAAAGTGCCTTAGCCTTAGCCTTAGCCGAGGGAGAATCATATTTCAGTATTGTATTATAGGGAATTTCTTTCACCAAATTGGGAAAAAAGAGGCTTTGTGTAATTGGGAAGTCACCAAATATCGGCCTCTATTATAGAAGGGAAAAAGACCCTGCTGTGACAAGATGGTTGGATACTTGTGTGCAGAAATTTCACAAAACAGGGCTGCTTTATCATCGCTATGCTTGTAATTTTAGTTTATTGTTTGGCCGAGAGACTGTAAGGAAATGTATTTTTTTTATGTATTCTCCGTTTTTTATGCATGAAAAAATGTTTGAATTTGATCTTTAATATTGTTATAGTATACCTTGTGTGTATTACATTATTTATTTTGTCTTATTGTTCAACGATCTTCATGTTTTCATTTTATTGTTGGTCGCCCCGCACATTGTTTAATTGTTGGACGATCCTCATATCATTAACATTGGATGTCACTCATAGTTTGTTAAGATTATTCTGATGTTATAATTTTACTGTTTTTGTACAGTTGAGATGACCCCCCCTCTGTTTTATAGTTTTACTGTTTTAACGACCCTTTTGATTTTTTTCTTATACATTTAGACGACCCTCATATTATTATTTATTATTTATTTTAATAAATGTGTACTAAAAAATGTCCATTATTCGCTGAGTGGCTTTTAGTTGCAGCTGGCCTTGAACTGAAATAAATCAACTTTTGGTGTAGTTTGACCTTTAATCAGAGGTTAATCTAACTAAAACAGTGTCATTGTTCACCTGTGGGCCTCTATTTACAGACGGTCATTAAATCAGTCTTGCCTAGATTTTGTAATACTGTGTATGGATATGTAAAGTTCATTACTCTATACAGATGTACACTACTCACCTTTTATACTCGGTCAACATGATCTTTTCAGGATATTTTGTGAACTTGACTATCACATTCTTCATTTTATATTTTAGAAAGGAAGCGTCTTATGTCAATGCATGCTATCATAAACTTCACTTATTACTAAAATATTATTACATTTTATGTTTTATCTATGCATTGTCAGTTAAGGTAATTGATTGTCTTTTTTATCATTTTGTGTTTTATAAAATATTTATGAAATATTTAATAATCTAGGTGACTGATTATAAAAGTTGAGCACTGTTCATGTAATATACAGGAACCCATTCACCATGTTATGTATATTTTTTAAATGATATATTTGAAATATTTTTACAAAATAATTTCACATCCATTGTGTAGTTGACAATCAGACACAAAAAAACTTGGGGGTCTGATGTTGTAATCTGCTATTGAAAACCAGTCTAAAATGCAAGCTTCTGATTGGTTGTTCTTAACTAGAGTTTGAAAATTGACCAATGGCATGGCTGAAATGTAAGACTGGTGTCAGTTTTTGTATATTTTTGATCCAATTTGTTTACAAATGTAGATATTAGCTGTTCATTTTCTGATTTCTTTTGTATGTAACTGAAACAAACTGGAATCACAAAGAAATTTTTAACAGTTTGTCAAAAAAACGTGAGCTGAACTCCAAAGTAAGATACAGAACAGTCGAAATGAACATGTTTCTGCTTTGACTGATTGTATGTAGTGTATAAATACAAACTTACTCTTGTAGAATAATTTGGTCTTGTATCTTGTGAACCTTAATGTACTACAGTGCAACCTTTCCACATCAACACCCTTTGGGAGAAGCAAGCTTATGTTGTTGTTTAGGTTTTTGCTCTGGAGAGGTTAAATTAATAATGAAATCGTACAGTTGGGGAAAAATCATGCTGTTGGTGAAGGGAGGTTGTTGTTCAAGAGAGGGCTGCTCTAAAGAGGTTGCACTGTATTTTATGATTTATTTTCAGTTTTATTAATATGTATTTTGTTTATTGTCTAATGGTCCCGTTAAATAATTAATAAGTTATATAATAATATGTCACTATTTTATTTGTGTACATAATTCCAATTTATAGGCATGAGCCATCTTTTTACCTGTATGAATGACTAGAAATCGCCAAATGGCAACATGTTGAGCCCGCTGTGTGACCATTGAGATATGGGCCTAGGTCTTGTGCATAACACACTGTCTCATCGTGGAAATAATTGTGCCTAGTCATTTTAATATTCTTTGATCCATAGGGAAGTTATGATCCAGACAAAGTCAAGTCGGATGGACTTAACACACGGACACACACACGCTCACACAAACACGAGACTGCCATTTTGACAACTATGTCGAGCTCACCGCAATCAGGCTCGACAAAAATAGTACGAGTGTTTGATTGCTGGCGGCTTATGTTTAGTTGATTCACCGACTTTTCTTTTTTCCCAAACTCACTTAAGGTATCGTGAGTGGCTATATGGTGATATCAAGTTTTACTAATTTATAGTTTTAAAAAGTCAACCATAATTGTATACATTAATAAACCCACTATACAGAGTCTATTGCAAGTGATTTGAAACAAATATTTTACTTGGTCTGTCTTCTTTAAACCAATATCGCACGTAATTTTCATATTTTTGAATAAAGATCACTACTCTGTATATAAGGATATATTACAACAATTAGACTTAAAATAACAATCATGGTATCATGCAGGGAACCGTGTCACAGATTTTTGATAACGCCCTCCATTCAATAGATATTTGACTTTAAAGAAATTCCGTAGCCTGAACCCCGCTGACAATTACGTAATACGTCATAGATAAAAAACGAAAATAAATATCAAAATTCTGTGACACGGTTCCCTAGATAAGCATTTCCGCTACAAAATACCGAAAACCGCTTTGAAATCCATCTTCAAATAAGTCGGCAATCTTTGTTCAAAAATAGCACCCACTGCGTTTTTTTCTAAGCGAGAAATTAACAATAAAAGTGTCAGATCATTATCACCTTGTGTAATCAACAATTATTCTATAAATTAATACAGCCTACTAAAATTTGCTAACCAATCAAATTCGTTCATCGTTAGCGGATCAATTAGTGAAACCGCCCACCATTTTAGATGACTCTAAAGAGCTTAATTACGAATTATTTGTCAAAATAGTATCATATCGTACCAATGCAATACACAGTACATCAGATTTCTCGTCAACCGAGAGGCTCTCAACGGGGAAAACGGCTGATTGGGAAATCGAGTTGAAGATGGCTGGGGAAACTGCTGTATAAATTAAATGAAATGTAGCCATGCATTTAGTGTAAAAATAAGAACTTAAGATGTGATTGATTTGTAGAAAAGTGTCCATGTTTTATGTCTGTTAATGTAATCATTTAAAAACATACTGATATATAAAGGTAAATGGATATATAACAGAATAGTATAAGATTCTCGAAAAACATGCACGTCCGATGTCCATAAGACGTTACTGTTTTTCATCCTATTGTTTGTTTGATAGCTTTCAATATTTTACCAAAATGTACAGAGTTGCTTAATAAAAGTGCACGCTGAAATAACTTTATTTTATTGATTACATCAATGAAATAGCGAAAATAATAACTTTTCGTTGACCCAGTCTCCCTGTATTAATTTACTGGCAAATCAAATATATTGTAGTTTTATAACTTTAATTGTGTTTGAAACCTGACTCTGGAATATATAAATTTAATTAAACTTGTAAAAATGGTACGTCATAACATTAACGGGGTAACAATCTTTGACAGCTCGTTTTCTTATCGTGTGCGTTTTACTGCAAGGTGCATGAAGTGTCTGCAAACCATATTGCTGTTTATTATATCTCCCGCCAAAACATAAAGAAATATGTGATGCGACATATATAAGGTCTAAATTGACCCATATTGATAGTATAATTAACAAGGCGTTAGAGTATGATATCGATATCACACTTCAATAAGAACACCGTTCCGGATCAGTTATTTCATCATATATTTCATATTTAAAGTACATTAGATGTTAGTAGCCCAATCGACCAAGGTGTTAATGAATTCACACCTTTCTTGCACATCAAATGATTGTTGCAGTTATATATTTATTACGTAATTTTCCACCATAAAGTTTCCATTTTCACAATATGTCACGTCACAACGGTCAAGTTTTTTACGGGATATAGATTTATGCAGTTCGGTATCTTTAGCATTCGTAAACCAACTTCCGCGAGAAAGAGATTTCTAACTACATTTTTCACTTTTTGAGAACACTCTAACACCTTGCTTAGCCTTATTTTTCTTATTTCCCATTTTAATCCGCTTGATGTTGATAATCTGTCGAATTTTAAATACTTATGTTAACATACGGCAAGCGATACCAAATTTAATATCGATTGATACAAATTTGCCCTTAAGGAGCCCCTTACAACGCCGCATCCTAGATCGTTCTCGCTGATAAAGTGGAGTCGATATGGGGGTGCAGTTTTTATCGCGATAAAACACTATTTTTGCATAAAGGGATCGATTTTTTTGCTGCATGGTATGATAGTATGATATTTAATTATTGTTAATAACTTAAAATGTCATTTTCGCTTATTTTTACGTTTGTGGCCACTTACGCTACCTTAAGGCAGCCTCTACATGCCTCAGAAATCAGAACCAATGGTTGACATTTTGGACCGTCAAAGCGAGAACTGTCTGGTTGGGCAGACATACATACCACTGTCCCATCTGAACATTCACTGTCATTAATCTTCTAAAGCATGTGCATAATAAACTTCCTGGTTTTATTTTTTATCATTGACATCAACACATTACGTCTATTAGCAATGCAAAGTTTGAATTTGAGGAATTGCTTTCACTAAATTGCGATGCTGACATACATACAAACAGACAAACAGCTGGACAGTCAGCGTGATGGATAGGCATACAAGCTAATTCAGGTATATTTTTTCTTCCGATTTCACTAGGAGGGAGGGGTGTGTTATAACAATACAATTTCAACACAACAGTGAAAAAAAAAACTCGACAAACGGTGAAGATGACGTATACTTTATTTTGAACAAAACCTGCTTTATTACAAAGCATTCTTAATCATGACTAGAATTATCATAAAATACTTAAAGAGAATCGTAACATTTATATAAGTAACAGAAATGTAAGCAGACAAGCAGCACACAGCTGACACCTCAGTTGAGAACGAAACTGAGAAAAAAGAAAAAAAATTAGGAAAATACAGAATAATCCCTGAAAACCGGACCCCATCCAGACTTGGCCAATAGTCCCGTTCTCTGAAAATTCCGGTTTTCCGAGAACTATTTGATCACTGAAGAATAAGAAATGGGACTCGAAAAACTGTCAGATTTTCAGAGAAATCCGGTTTTCTGGGAGTCCAGTTTTCAGGAGTTTTACTGTAGTAAATTAATATTTCGTATGGAATTTAACACATAATATTACAAAAAAGCAAAAAGTGCTATATGTATGTTGTAATAATGTCTGATTAAAATTCTAAAATGAAATAACACAGATTTCATTTAAATTAACATTTAAAAAATAAAATATACCTATGGACAAAGAAAATTGAAAATATTCATGAGAATACTTATCTTCATAAAAATTTGAATTTTCAATTATTTAAATTTCATTTCTATGAAATAATAATATTTCTTATTTCAATGAAATAATAAGATATAAAAAATCATGAAATAGTTTTACTTCATGAAATAAAAAGAAATAATATTTATTTCATAAAACAATCAGTAAATAAACGAATAATATTTGAATTTAAACACTAACCTTACACTGTTTTACATGCAAAAGAGAAAAAGAATGATTGCTCAATATGCTTGATTTTTGACTTAATAAAATTTAAATAATTGTAGAATCATTAATGTATGACCGTTAATGTATAAAAATGCCTAATGTGATTTATATGACAGAAAATAATAATTTAAAGCAGTTTGTCATAAAATCCAATTATTGCCTTAAAAATAATAAATAAAATTTAAAATGCGCCTTGTATAAAAGAGCTTTTAAAAGACTTTAAAAAATTTGAAATAAATTGAAATTATACAGCTATTATATCATTTGAAGGGTGGTTGTGACAGCTGAGAGAAAAAAAACAACAAGAATAATCAGATAAGACCTAAGTCATTACAAAAATTCAAATTTCGAAAAAAAATCAGTTTGGAGAAAAATAATGAATCTTAATTTTTGAGTATCATTTCACATAATGGAAGAAAATAAATTTCCGCAAAAGATCTGAGAAAAATGTCACCGAACAAGGCAGTAACTGAGCTGTAAACTTACGTGAAGTGAACAAAACAAACAGAAAAATGCCTTTATGATACACACAATGAAGATCACAACATTTTTCGAACTAAACTTCTCAACTATTTGAGAAGAAAATCACAAATTTGGCTTACAATAAAAACAGGTATGAACTTTCAAGTACAGTAAAATATCTAGATGCTGATAAATGAAAAAGTCACATGATAATAATATAGTGTTACAGTTCTTCTGATTGGTCGATTTTTCAGCAGATGTCATAAACTGACCAATGGCAAGACTGCTTACTGACATTAGTCTACAATCATATAAAAATCATTTTTTTATGATTCAGTTTTAAAGTATGCCAGCATCCAGAGATTTTATTGTTGTGCATTTCAATAAGAAAACAAAAAAAGAAATAAATAAATGCAATATAACTCCTCACAACACATCAGCTTTACACAACACAACTGATCCCTTGTAATACAAATAAAGGTTGTAAATGATTAAAGGGAGACAACTGCAGTACAAAAATCATTCCATTAGCAATTAAAGGGAGAGAACTGTGATACGAATCATTCCATATGCATTGAAAGGGAGACAACTGTGATACAAAATATACAGTTAGCAAATAATACAGATAGCAATAAAAACAAATTAATCCATTAGCAATGAAAGGGAGACAATTGAGATTGGCTTTTAACGAGCAACAGCTTCTTTCGTCACAATGTTCTCCATTCAGTCAGAGAGAAATGACCCAATTCTCTAAAACATATTGATTTTCGTACATCAGCTTTGAATTTGGAAGAGTCCAAAATATGTTTAAGGGGAAAAGGGTTAAGACTATCTCCTACTTTGTTTATATTGGAGACAGGCCATTCTAGCACTCACCCCTTCCAATTATAGTAAACAAATCTAAGAATAATGTCAAGATGGCACTACTGACAGAAATAAATCTAAACTAGAGTGAACTTCCAATATGAAAACAAGAAATTAATGGCATGTAGTCATGTATGACATTTATCTGAACACAAGGCTAGCAAAAACAAGTTGAGTTAATGGTTACCTGACCAACCCTATTTTTTTTGGCACCAACCTTAAATTTTCGAACGATAAAATCCAAAGTACAGAAATATTTGGGGATGAATCATAAATATACTCTCACAAAGTATATTAAGAACAGTAATAGAACATTTCTCAACCTAATTTTTTTTTGGTCAGGAAAACCATGAACATAACAAATTTTTTTGTTCTAGCCTTATCAAAGCATTTAATGAGATGAAAGGTCTATTAAGATGATATTATAATTTTGACATACAATCAAATATTCATTTGTACATGCACGTATGATGATAAAAATATTAAAATCAATTAAATACTGGCTTTACCATTCAGTAAAAAAAACTTGATCAGTGAACAAGGAGCACATTCTCAGCTCAGTTGCGAAATTAAAAATCAAGCTCACGAAAAAAATCGAGCATTAATTTTTTGCTTTTCACAAAAGTTAGCGATTCCTTTGAATGAAACTCTCTCTGAGGCAGAACGAAGGTAAAAACAATGGTCGTAAATAAAGGGCCAAAGTAGGGTCTATTTTCTCGACATACAAAATAAGCTGATAAAATTTATACATATTAGCATAAAAAGAAATTCACTACTTTCAACTACATGGAATATACCAAAAAAAGTTTTTTGTCACTAAAATTCAAAACATGCCAAAAAATTAAACCACCAGCAAGCACAAATGATCAGAAACAAATGGTTGACCTTGACATCGGGTCAAGGTCACTACAGTCTGATATTAGATGAATGAAAACATAACACTCACAATGAACACAAACGAAAATGCTCTGACTTAAAAAGAAAGGGTCAGGTACAATAATGCTACGTGTTCAAAGGTATCGGTCTAAAAGCAGACAAACATTACGCTTACTTGAAGTGTTTTCCCTCGTTTTATGCCATTTTTTTCTGATTACGAAAAAGAGAGAGTTTCAATAATGCAAAAATTCTATGCCACACAGAAAGAGCTTGAATAAATAATTGATGACGATGAAATATTTTCAAACTATTGAATGAGTGACAGAATATTTAACAGACTATGAGAGAACAATGAAGCCCAATATGATAATGACTTCCTATTGAAAAAACATATTTGAGAAATTTTAAACGCAGAAATTTGAATTTCTTATTTGATTTTATCTTAATCTAATCCAAAATAGCCTAGAATTTTATCACAAAACAATTCTCAACCAATCAAATGCGATCTTACAGATGAACTGACCAATCACAGAGCTAAGGACAATGTCATCCAATCAGAGAACAGTATTTTTCCTTGTTTACTAAAGAGACCAATAAAATGACACCAGGAGCTTACCTGACAGAGTAATTCATAGTGTCTTGGCCAGTTTACATAAACAGTAGAAATATTTTTTTCTGGTTTGTGTGTACACAAAAATAAAAACCTTGCTGTGATTGGATGGAACAATATTTCTAAAAAATCAACAGCAGACGTTTTATCTACAATCTTAACATATAGCCTAGGCCGACACTGCAAGATACAGAATCATTTTAAGTACATACACCCAGCCCTAATTGCTTCTCAGAATATCTGTAACCATTTTGAATCGAACCCACATTACAAAGCCAGGTTCCCTCAGATTGCATTTTTTTGCTAACAACGTAAAAATTAGGAAACAACTTCAGACATATGATTACAAGGCAGACGTCACTGAGTTTAACTAACCATGAATGGTTTTAAAATCTGAGTCAGAAAAAACAGTCAATGAAAAAGACCAGACTTAGAATGTAGTCATATCATTGGTCAATTTTAAAACATTTAAAAAATTCAACCAATCATAGGCCAGCATTTTGAGAGTGGTTCCCAAACAAATCACTCAATGTAGAAAGACACTATCAAATTCTAGCTTAATACATGTTCCAATGGATTTCACTAATGTACTAATGTGATATTATGCGACAGACAGCTAGAACAAAAAATGAACGCATTTACAGCTCACAGAACCAAAAATTACCTAACAATGCTCATGGAAACAAAATTAATAGTCTGATCACAAAAATATCACACTGCATTAAAAATGAAGCATACAAGACATTTTTGTGGCCATACCTCATGTTTTCATGGTAACAAATTCACAGTTGCTATGGTAACTAAATATTCACAGGATCAAACATACAAGAGAGCAAATATATTGAGACAGACCACATTGAAAATATCACATTGCAAGATAAATAGCTACGATATAGTACATATGGCATAATATTAACACCCTCATGAAATACACCATTCAACTACTTATATCAAAAATAACACTCCCCACCCATTTGAAGTTTGAAATATTACTCCGCGAATTTGGATGGAAAATATTATTTTCAACAAGTGAAGTAAATATTCAGAAAGAAAATGCAAGCTAGCAACAGAGACAATGAACATATACATGTATGTACATAAACCACAAGTCCTAGCCATGCCGAACAGTTTGACGTATGTCTTGACAACCATCATAATTATATAACGTGTCCAATATGAAAGATGAGAGAAAATTTTAGGTCAAAATGAAATTATGCATGAGCAGACGGGTCTTTCTCGTAATGGTATCGATTTGAGACCAGTCTCTTAAATACAGCCATCCCATTGGTCAATTTTAAGTCAGTGCTTAAAATTAACCAATCAGATGCTTGCATTTTCAGACTGGTCCTCTATCAACCTTAAATCTAAGAAAATACATGCTTAATCTTTGAAAAATTCTAGACTAAAATAATTTCTCCGCGAACAAAATTATTTAATGTAATAAAGTAATTAGATCTTTAAATATGTCCAAGCTGTAATGTCAAAAAATGCTTAATTATCAAGTCAGAAAAAGTCTTGTCATACTTTCATGTTAATAATTTTAATCAAGGTGTAAAACTTAAAAAAATGTGGCATTCAGAAAATTGGCGAAAAACAGCAAAAAAAAAATGAAAAAAAAAATTTGAAAAACATTTTTACATGTATGCAATGCAACAATTACATGATGCTTTAAAACCCATAATGAGAATGAGAAAATATTCCATACAGACAATATTCTACGAGTAATTCCACACAAAAAAAATGGTGAAAAACATTCTTTACTCATAAACTACATTAAAAGCATTTATCTTACAGCAACATCTGATGGACCAAAATACTCAGACAACATTTTTTTACTAAAAAGAAACGAAGCCAAGATCGCACATTGAAACCAGTATATTATCATAGAATGCCCGAATATAACATCACCATGGTAACCAGATGAAAATTCACCTCAATATCACCTTGGTAACCAATGAAATATTTCAAAATCAGCCTGGTTATCGAATGAGATTTGACCTCATTATCACCATGGTTACCAGTCATATATTTGATAATCACTTTGATGACCAAACATGAATTGAGCTCAATATCACCATGGTAACCAGAAAAATGCTTCAAATTACAAGATAAAATAGTTCATAAGAATAATCAAAAAAGCTGACCATACGCTGATTCCCAGCATGGAAGAAAATATTGCACATTTCAAGAGTAAATATTAGAAGGATACGTATTTTACACAAATAAAAAGTTATAATAAATAAATAAACACTTTTCTAAGCTATATACAGGTTAATTAGGAAACTGGTTCAGAATATTATAAAGTTGCAGTATTTCTAGACTGTGTCTCAGATGACTTTCGTCCAGATGATGGAGCAGACTGAACCAGTCTGGGAGGTTTAGGCGGAGCAGAAACATTTGTTGTACCACGTGACGGCGTCGACACTTTTACAGATTTTCCTCCCCTGCTGAGTTTCTCATTGGTAACTTTATTGTTTCTTTTTGGAAAATGTTCACCTTTACTCTCAGATTTTACTGCCGTTTTTTTAGGCGTCGTCTGCAGATCTGTGTCAGTGGAAGCTTTTGGCATTTTTGTTGAAGTGTTTGGTTTAGATATTCCGAAGCTCCAACTCCAACGATTTGTTGGAACTGGAATTCTACTGACTGGTTTTACATCTTTTTTCTCTGGTTTTGATGCAGGGAGTAAAAGTTTGTCAAAGAGATTCACAATATCAAATGATACTCTCTTAGAGTTTCTATTCTCACTAACTTCGTCTGCTTTCTTTGCACGGAGTTTAACTTCACCATCTACAGTGTCTTTAGCAACAGTTTCTTCAGTATGGTCTTTATTTTCAGCGACATTTTCTGGTTGTTTACCCTGCACTGAAGTTTTATCAGACTTGGCATCTTCGGCAAATTTGTACTCTGTGACCCCTCGTTTGTAAGTTTTCTGCGTGGAACCAAACTGGATACCAGTCAAACGAGTAACCAAGCTACTGGCTGAACTTGTCATTGACGCCGTTAGCGATTGTTGTCCAGACTGGTTCTCACCAAATCTTGCAGCCATATTTGAAAATAAAGAAACAAAACCAGCCTGACTACCTTGACTGGACCTTAAACTGTCTGATGGTAAAATAATAGGATCACAGTCTACTGAACTAATTTTAGCGTCTTTGTAAACTTGCTGTTGCTTTCCAGTCAGGTTTTCAAATTTCTGGATTTGCGTCGGGCAGTCTACTTCATCTTCATCAAAACTAAGTGAACCAGTCATCTGATCTGCAGTACTGTCAGAATCTGTCATGGGATTGGTTGATTCGATAGTCTCTGATCTTGATTGACAGCTGGACAAATCTTCAAGGTCAGACGGAGATTTCCTCTTAGTCATGGTAGCATTGGTCAACCAATTCAATGCCTTGGTAGCCGTAAGCTCCAAAACACTGGTTTGTGCTTTCAAGGTCTGATTGGCTGGAAAATCCAACGCATAGCTCTGATTGGTTGAACTAATTGAGCCTCCATCTGAGGAGCCAATCATATCATGACTTTTCAATTTTGAATCTGTTAAAGCCTTCTCCTTAATGAATACTGTATCCATGTGGAAAGGTAACACAGCCAACCTCTGAATAGAAACCAACAAATCGTCATATTGTTTTTTCAAAGCTTTGTTCGCGTGAACTAATATTGCACCACTGCTGTAAAACTTCGACAAATGTTCATCTTTCTGTCGCAAATAACCCAACCAGAAATCAAGCACACGTAGACTGAAAAAAAAAACGAAAGGAAAAAATGACTTTATTAAATATAAAAATTCCCATCTTAAAAATTCATCTAGTGAGCATTTATACATGAAAAACAAAAATTGTACAACAGAACTCCACAAATGTTTTCATAGTACCTAGACTGGCTGTAATTTTTTTATTGGATCTTAGACATGGGACTATTTTAGTTTTCTGGCTTGATTTTTTTTCCATTGGCATTTAATGTCGCACCAACAGCCAAGGTATTTTGGCAAATTTCCAACTTTTAACAGTGGAGGAAGACCCCGGGCTTATACCTTGGTAGAAACACCAGCCTGAAATTTGGTTCCTGGTTGGGATTCAAACTTACAGCGGTGAGAGGCTAGTGATTACAAGTCAGAGACCACGACCACCCCGATAATGGAGACCCCTTCCTGGCTCAAGCAAAATATGCATCAATAGTAAAATATTATCAGAACTTACTTCAACAAGCCAAATATGCATCAATAGTAAAATATTACCAGAACTAACTTCAACAAGCCAAATATGTATCAATTGTAAAATATTATCAGAACTTACTTCAACAAGCCAAATATGCATCAATAGTAAAATATTATCAGAACTTACTTCAACAAGCCAAATATGCATCAATAGTAAAATATTATCAGAACTTACTTCAACAAGCCAAATATGTATCAATAGTAAAATATTATCAGAACTAACTTCAACAAGCCAAATATGTATCAATAGTAAAATATTATCAGAACTTACTTCAACAAGCCAAATATGCATCAATAGTAAAATATTATCAGAACTAACTTCAACAAGCCAAATATGCATCAATAGTAAAATATTATCAAAACTTACTTCAACAAGCCAAATACAAAAGCATCAAACTTCTGTTGATGAGTCGTCAGGAATGTCGTCTGCTTTATTTTCTGAACGAGGTCACACAATGAACGTGTCTGAGGAACTGAAGAATAAAAGCAGAAAACAATCACATAATGTCGTCTGCTTGTGGTTCAATCAGGAACTACAAAATAGAATTTTTTTTATCAAAAATTTTTAATGGAGTAGAACTTTTATTTCTAATTTGAACTTACACAATGAACATGGATGAGGGACTACAGAATAAAATCAGAAAAGAATCTCATGATGATGTCTGCTTATGGTACAATGAGGAACTAGAACACAATTTTTAAACTAAATTTTATATACACTCCTAATCTGGACTATTCCATATCTGGTTGGAGGGGTGTCTGGATAAGATAAATCCAGGTAAATGTGATTTCCAGATAAACAAGAGCTCTGCAGAGCCGTGTCAACTGTGCCTTGCCATGATAATCAAGTATTCCAAGAGTCGTGTTGATATCTTTAAAACTGTTGGGTAATGGGCTTACATTAAAGTTTTTGCACGACAATGTCACGATCATAATAGCTCAATTTTTTCTTCAAAACAGACAAGCTAAAAAAGTCTGTATTAAAGAAGTAAAGACAGGAGGTCTGGGCCTGAGATGTACAGCTTGAAGTGGTCAGTATATTTTCAAAATGATGAAGATCCAAATTCAAGATGTCCAGATTTTGAGAGTTTCGGATTAGTGTCCACTGTGGAATCAGAGAAAGTAAAAGCTCTTTGTTTAAAGAACAATACAGATATTTTAAATGTAACATTTTCCTTTTCATCATGAGGATTTGCATAAATTAAACAATAACCGCTGGGTTTAAGGCCTTTTTTTAACAATTTTTCTGTCATATACAACAGTTGGTTCACCTAACCAGTTTTCTAGGACTGTATTCTAACCAGTACCAACTTGCCTTTCCAAAAGGAGCTGGCAACTTCTCCACGTATGGAGGAAAATCATCATTTCTGTTAAATTTTCAAGGAAGGGTACGACCTGTTGTGACCTGGATTTGAACCTGGTACTGGAACCAGCACACTAACCACTGGATCATGGTCGCAGCCTAAAAATAACCATGAAAAAACTCACCTATCTCAACAGAAGCCTCCACAACTTTCCATACTGTAATCTGAACACTGCCAAACATCTGGAATCCAGCTAAATGATGCTTCAATCCATCTCCAAGCACCGCTGTGAGAGCCGTACATAATCTTGTGAGAACAATCTCACCAACCTCAGGTGTCTCTGATACGTTACCAAGTCTTAACTAGAAAAAAAACAATCATGAACCAATTAAGATTTAGTAAATAAAACCTCACATAACGACCACCTTAATATTAAGACCAGGATGAAGTAAATATGATCAACTGACTGGTTTTGGTAAAAAAAAATTTGTTCTTCTTACATGAAAATATCATAGAAACATCATAGTAACAGTGAACTAAGTTCTTTCAGCAGCACAGGCCATGACCTGTCTAAAAAAAAATCCTTTCCTTACTTTCAAGTTCTGTTAAATCTTTCTGAAGTCATCAATAGAACATAAACAGAAAATGGAAAACCAGTCTCCTAATACAGCTTTGTCATTGGTAAATTATTCAAATTTGCATTCAAATCAACCAATCAGAGCCTGGCACTTACAGACTGGTCTTAAAACTCAGATATATCCTTCACACAACTCACCTTATCAAATGTATCATTTGATTTTTGGAAGTGTGCACACAGAACTGCAGAGGCCTTGGAAACAGACATCAACAAGCCTAAAGATAAATAAAAAAACATAAAGATATAAATATAGCAGAAAGTGTCAATGCAAAGATATAAAATAAGCAAAAAGCATCAAAACCAACACTTGATAGTAATATAATCAGAGTGTACAGGAATGTCTATTTTTGTCCAGGAAATCAAATGCATTTAACAGTGACCTTCACCAGTAATATTTGACCTCCACAATAAAGGTATGACTTTCACAATAAAAATATGACCTTCACCCGAAAAGCATATCCCTCATCTTAATGACTTGACCTACATATTTAAAACATACTTTAATATGAACTTACGTAGTTATTGTTTGAATGATACAAAAGAAAATTAGGAAATGACTGGTGTATGAAATGTCTCTGACAGACGGATAAACAGACAAGCAAACAATTATAACTATAACAAGTAAATGCCTCTCTTTATCAAAATCCAAACAGCCATTTCGGAGAAGAAGTGAACACAAGATTTTGTCTGAAGACAATAAAAAAGGGGCATAACTCCGTGAAAATAAATCTGAATAAATTTTTTTTATAATATGCACAAGTAGACCTTATACCTAATGTGTTGGTAAAGTTTTATCAAAATCCAACCAGCCGTTTCAGAAAAGAAGCGCACACAAGTTTTCGTCTACAGACGGACGGACAAACTGAAACCAGTATACCCCCCCTGAAAACTTTACTTACTAATCTTCTCCATCATCACATCTTCAAACCAGAGATTATCATTGGTATCCATGGTAACCTGGAACTCTTCATTAGCCGATTCAGAACTTGATTCACTTCCAGGTAACTCCTCACCAGTCACTTCCTGCGTATCCGTGGCGATCTCCGTGGTTTTGTCAGATTCTGTTTCTATAGATAGAAGATTTCTAATTTTAATATTGAGAGTTGCTTAGCAACATTATTTTAGTTTAATACAGCAATGACGCCTGGGGAGCCTTCCGTCATTAATCTGTTCCTCCGCTGACCACTTCTTTGAAAAAAAAATGCTGATGTTAATTGAAAACAACAAAACTTCAAATATAAAAGAATGGATGAATCTAGAATCAGGTCATGTATGGTGGATCATTAAGGCCATCTAGCACAAGATCTGACCCTAAAACAACCAAGGATGTTTCATTGGTACATTATCATTTCTTCAGGTCTTAAACTTGTAATCTCCATCAAGTCAAACCACGAGTGTAACAGGAAGTAGATGCAAAAAATTGTTTAATTACCCAACCTATCCTTATTTTAATGGTACATACACTGTCTAATTTTTTAACCTTTCTGCACAAAAAATAATCTCAATAGCAGCTTTCAAGAATAAAAAATTAAAAATATACCTCCCTTCCTACCCACCCTATTTTTAATGAGCTTCATCATTCTAAATGCTATACTACTATATTTATACATCCCTCTACAAAAGTTAAAAAATCTAGGGCCGCTGTCGTGGTCCAGTCAGTATTAATTTCATTTGTTCCTAAATGCACTGACAAACACATTACACTAACACGTACATCTATAAATAGCAGGTGCTATAATTAGATTACAGCATAAATTATGCACAAAAATCTCAATATCATGGTACGGTATATATAACAGTTACACCGCATTAAGACCAAAATCAGGACCAAAAAAAATATGTCTTTACACTGAGGTGGTCTAATTATCAAGTTGAAATGTAGAGGAAATATTACGAGTACACGAGTAAAGGTTTAATATGTCAAGTATACCTGTGTGCAATTGGGACTAATAAGGTCATATATTATAAGTTTTCAGTCCATGATATATCGACCATTTTAGATCCAAATATACAGTAAAATACACCATCTGAACCATGTACTAACTAATAATATTATTTACAATATGTGAAAAAGAAAGTAGAAATCTTAAATCACTCACTTAAATCCAACTTTAATGTCTAAAATTCCTGGTAATTTTTTGTGAAAAGGAAAGTAGAAATTTTTTTTACTTCCTTAAAATCCCTTCCATGAAATAAATGAAATAACTTCGATAATAATTCACAAGAAACTAAAGTTTACAACACATTCACAAAAGCAGCATACCGGATAATCTAGATTAATTGTAATCCAGATTAACACCAAAATATCAGTAGAAATTCCACACAAGGGAAGGGAAGTTACTCTAATTTCACAGAACTGATCAATACTAGAATTACCTCCCTTGAATTGAGTAAAAATTTGCGTGGCTAAAAGCCATTATAGAAGGACTTGAATTACAGCCATATTAAGTCAAGCTTCCAACGCAATATGTATCAACGGCAAAAACATGTTCGATTTTCTTGCAACAATAACAGAACAGATGTACTCTACAGGATATGAAATTACAGCTCGCTGATACAAATGTCAATAACATTTGGATCGAAGTAAAGATGTACAGTAAAACCTCACTTAGCAGCCACCTCAATATAACAACCACCTGAATATAATGACCGCTTATTTTCAGATTGGTTTTCAATATTTCCCTCAACATTACAATCTACTAATGAGACCACCTCTACACAATGACCACTTATTGTCAGACTGGTTTACAAAAATACTTTTACATTTCAACCTAATGATAAAAACCACCTCTACACAATGACCACTTATTTTCAGACTGGTTTTCAATATTTACTCCATATTTCAACTTGATAATGAGACAACCTCAATATTAATCCAGACCAATTTTTCAGGGTCCCAATGGTGGTATTAATATTAAGCGGTTACGTCCATTATGAAATTATGATTTAAGGCCAACTTTAAAACATTGTTAGTTAGCAATTACTCGAATGACACATTAAAAAATCCCCAAACCCCCCATTTTTTTTCTTTATATTCTAGTTTTTCATTTCAATACAATAATATTATGAACACTAAAAAGACTAACCTACCCACTTAATTACTCACTGTCAAAAGTTTGGGTCAAATAACTGCAAACCAAAATTTTTAACGATGGCCTAATTAGTGGCTGGTAAATGGGTATTTTATTCTTCTATATTTAATCTAGTCAATATCATTTAACAGACAAGACAATCATTGTGAGTGGAATTGACGAGTGAGTAGTTCTCATGAATAATTGATTATCATGCAGCTTACTTTGACTCGGAGTGAGTCACAGTAATTGATCTTTATCGTAATGAGTTGTTTAGTAACAGAAAACTCAGGTCGCAGCGTTCTGTTCTAAGTGGCTAAAGCTTTTATCAGTTTTGACTAGGCTGGAAAAAAAAATTGTGACATTTACGGTTAGGCAAAAAAATGTAAGAGTAGGTAGGTCAAAAACCTTTGGTGATAATTTTTCTAAGCACCTTTTACATGAAAACAAGGTACAGTTCTTGTGAACTTTGAGTTGTAAAACTGGCTACAGTTAAGTAATTATTTTTCCCCCATGGCACGACAAATCCACTCGTCCACTCGTAATTACAAGAAGAAATTGGCTTGGGACAAGTTAAAATTGCAGTAGAACAAGTTTTAGAATTCTTAGCTGGTTGTCCTGCAGGACGAGTAACCTGAGAAAAATTTATCGATCCCTGTCCCTTCACTGTGCCTTCCCTGATTTAAGTGAAATATGGATATAATGATGTAATTATTTGGTTCTCCAAGAATTCACTATAACCGTGTTCTACAGTACCTGGCTCTATTAATCAAGCTAAGTTTAATGTCACGTGATGTTTTGCAACAAAATAAAAAGACACCTGATACAGTATAATAGCTTTTATAAGAGCTACTGACAACCTACCTGGTTTTTCACTCGATTCCTTGGTTTCCATAGCACCCTTCCCATCATCCTTAGTAACTTCCTGTGGCACTTCCTGTTTCTCACCAGCCTCGTCTGCTTCAGTCGGCGGAGCATTTTTACCGTCTGCAGAGTGACCAGGACGTTTTGGCGAAGCTGTCGGGCTGATAGACTGGAATGAGACTTCCGACGCAAAGCTGACACTCTTACGTTTGTTGCTACTTTCACGATCGGTAGAACTGTCGCTGGCATGGATACTATCAGAAGCTTGTATATTGAAGTTAGCTAAACTTCCGAAGTTCTCCAAATGATTGCGATGACCTTCAGTCATGTGACACTCTCCGTCTTTACCTGAAAGACAATACAAGGAAATAATCATCAACAAAACAGTTGCGATGATACTTAGCTCTCATTATACTAATGACTCATCAGTGTGTAAAACAGTTCATCACAATAAGAAAGGTAAGAATACACAGCACTGTATTTCTACAGACAGCAATTCATGCCAATTACCTTGAATAAGCTGATTTTCCACATCAAGAGAAGTAAAACAGTAAAACCATGTTAATAGCACTTCGATATTACGACCATTTTTCTTTTTCACTGGGGTTAAACATACAACCAACAGCCAGGGTTTAATGGCAGAAGAAAGCCCACAAGCATACACCTGGGTAGAACCATCAATCTTTTGTAAGCTATCTGGACAGTTTCTTTGCAAGTGAAATATTTCTGTTTCCGGGTGGGGTTCGAACTTACAGCAGTGATGGGCTAGTACTTACTAGTATGAGGCCATAACCACTCAACCAAGGACATCCCTCCATGTTTATATAGTCCAAAAGTAAAACTAATCTCTGATAAGCACTTAACTGCCATTTTTAGTACAGTAAAACCTAAATATTAAGACCATATTCTTTGGTCCTTAAGTTAGTGTTAATATGGAGGTTGTACTTATCTAAATAAAACATTACTGGTTCAACACAGTAAAACCTGAACATTAAGACCACCTTTGACACTACCTCAATATAGTAAAACTTCGATAACGAGAACATTTTTTATCATTTTCAGGTTATATTGAAGAAACATTGAAATAAGTACAAAAATAAGAAGTTGTTCTTATGAAGAGGTCTTAACATTGAATGATCGCTAATTGAAGTTTTACTGTATTTTTTTAATTGCTGCTGAATACATTCATGGAGGGCCATGGACTCAGTTTTGAGTATAATTTTATACCAACAAGTTTATGGTCTTGACCAGCAAATAATTAATGCCTAATTATTAATGGGACAAATTAAATGGTTACAACAATGTAGTCACAAAGTGAGGTTTCACTGTGTCTATATCAATTAAATAATTTACCTAAATAAAACATCACAGGCTCGGCACTGTCGTCTGCTTGGTACATCATCAACTGTCCATGTTCGTCTGACACGATATACACCTCATCACAGCCGTACGAGTGGCGATGATTCTTGACCTTCTCTGAAAGATCGTCAAAGTTCAAGGTCATTGTATCAGTAGCAGACATTGACCTTGACCTCAAGCCTCGATTTCGTTTCCTCAAACATGACTTCAGCGGTTTTCGGTCTACATTTGGCACAGAACTCCCACTTGATGAATTTGAATCCAAGCCCATCGATAGTCCACGATAGTAGTCATTCCCAACAACAATAATTTTATCAGTCTCAACAGCCCTATAAAAGTCACTCTCAGTCATATCCTGATCTCCATAGATTGCGTACTTAGCCTCACTTCCGTAGCCACCATCACTCTTCTGACTACTATCTCCGCAGCAACCATCGACATGACAACATTGATCAGGGGAAGCAACTGGTGTCTGTTCCTCTTCTAACGCGTACAAATTTTCATTGCCCTCAGTTTCTAATTTCTTTACATTACTGATCCACTTTTCACTGATTCTACACTGTGTTTGGCTTTTCGAGGTCACCTGGGGTCGTGCCTCATTTGCATATTTTTCTATTTTAGGGTTTGCCGGATTAGCACATTCAGACAGTCTACTAGGAAGGGACTTGGCCCTTTTCTTAGTTCCACAACAATCTTTTGTAGATTTAATTTTCTCCTCAGTATGAGGTGGGAAAAATATTAACCTTTCAAGGTCATTTTGTGGACTTTCTGTCGACCTTGACCTACAATCACAGAAACCAGGGTCAATACCCGACGATGCGGAACTTGTAGATATCCCACTGCTACTGGAACCAATTTCAGTATCACTCCCTTTCACCTTGTTCTTATTTTTACAACACTGAGCCCTATGATGTTGACATGAGGTTGTCGACTGCTTGTAAATGCTGAATTGTTCTAATTCCGTCTTGGGAACGATTGTCACGGGAACCGGCAAGTCGAGTTTCATAGCATCAAACAATGAATCTTTACTCTCTTCTTTCGGGATTGTAATGGATGAAGACAAAAATGCAATGTCCGGTAAAGAAACGTGCGAATAATGTTTACTCATTCCCATACGACGATCACTGCATTCAGATTTCATTCCTAATCTTCCAGTTGACCTTGATCTACCAATATGACTGGTTCTCTCCTGGTAGGATTTATTCGTACAGCTTGAAGCACGGTCTGACCTTTTCAAGTTACCGTCAGCACTTTTTGACCTATGAATTTTACTACTCGGATCTCTCTCCATAAAAACAAAGTCTGGACAACTGATCAAATCTTTTGCTATTCCTTCATTTGACTTAAGAAAACCAAACTCTTCAAAATTGTCCGATAAAATGGACAAAATTTCTTCCTCTTCAAAATCAGAAGTTTGTAAAGCTTGGTCTCGTTTCAATACACCAGCAACCAGTGTCGGTTCTTTTCCAGTTTGACTGTTTTGGAAAGTTTGTATAGCACAGTCCTTTGTAACCGGTGGAAACTGTGACGCAACAGTTTTCGTTCCGCACCACAATGTCACAGTCTGAGGTGATATTAGCGTCTCCTTCGTAGAACATTCATGTAGAGCACCAGTCTGGCAAGCTAATGAACTAGGTCGTGATGACCCAGACCCTTCCATTTTCAACCAATCAAATATTCTCTTCTTCGAATAACCTTTCAATCCACTGTCCGGTAAATCATGCGGGAAAGACGGTTTTCCACACTGACAATGTAAGCACTCTTGAGATGAACCGGATGAATCACTCATTTCTTGTCTAGCTTTTTGTCCAATGAAATTAGGCCATAATATTTGTTCCAGATTGTTCATAGTTTCTGGTGAAACCGGATTTGAATTACTTTTCATTCTTTGGTAAAACTCTAACAACGATGCTGAATGTCTTTTACCATGGAAGCTCTCACTGACTTCTGACAACTTTCTACATTTTAATGCAGAAATATTTTGCCAGCTCGTTGAGGTATTCAATTCAGGTAAACTGGTGCATTTTGAGAAATCTCCCTTCTTGAAATTCTTTAATTGTCTCCAGGATACCAATTTCTTCACTCTAGGTATTGTGTGACTATGAACACCGGCTTTCTTTAAAATTTCTTCCGGTTTTCCGATCCCGACCAAAAACAATTGTCCGGACTTCTTCCCTTTCAACTGACTTATCTGATCTCCTAATGGTTTCATAACCTTTTTCTTGGGAGAAAACTGGGGACTTGCCGACAAGTCCTTACTTCCAGCTGTTAGCGTAGTGCTGGTTCTTGTGTTTTCATCTTCACTTGAGTCACAAGTTTCAACAATGGTTTCTTTCACAGGTACTAACTTTTTCAAAATCCGTCCCGACAAATTTTCACGGCCAGCATACTGATTGTTTTTATGACGCGGTGAGAGTTTGTTAAAACACATATGGAAACTGTCTGTACTTTCTTCTTGCCCTTCTGAACTTGAACACTCATTGCTCGCCTCATGACCTTGACTTGTGTAAATGTGAGCAGAGTCATGTGATGTTACGCTAGCCTCACTGTATATCAACTGACCTGGGTATGATTCATGTGAGGTCATGGATAGCGATATATCCGTTTCCGAGCCAGACACACGCGAATGTGAACCATCAAATGACAAGAAATACTCTTCCTTACGCGGACAACAGTCAACATTCAAATTCGTTTCACCAGACCCATCACTACCACTCATTTCCCCATCAACTTGGTCACGATTCTTATCCAAACTATCGGTCGACAGTAAATGGGTTGGCGTTGGTGTAAAGAGTGGTCCATCGCTAAGTTCTATCATATCACTAGAAGCCATCATGTCACGATCACTTGATGACATTTCCATCGTAGAATTATGTGAACCGGAATTTCCGGAAAATTCGGAATCATACTGAACATGTCCATCTTGATTATTTATAATGTTTGAAACTCGCATGTTATTTAAACTTACGTTAGAAGAGGCTTTTGAATTGTTGAAACTTACGTTAGAAGACCCTCCGTTATTAAAATGCAAATAACTTCCGGAAACCATGTTCGGAAAATCAAGAATAGTTGTACTTGGATCTGAATCAATAGGTGTCACAGAAGTTTCACGTAAATTTGTATCAAACTGTACTGTAAAATCATCCTCATAAAAATATTCATTATCACACATATCGTCAGATCCTGTAACCCCCTTCTCTTTCTTTGGTGAACCGTTTTCAGTTAATGAAGTATTGCTGTTGACCAAAGCATTCTGGTTATCTGGCAGATGTGAGGTACATTGATTAGAACAGTTGCAAGATTTTGGGTTCTTACACGGTGAACCGGATTCCTTTGAACATTTGCACTTTTTATCCGGATCTGAGTTCATGACTTTCTTCTCCGCACTTTCATCCTTTTGCTTAGCACGATCGACCGGTTCCATTTCTGAACTTGACGTTGAATCATTAAAATCTTTCATTCTATTTGTACTAAATCTGAAAATTCTGTTTGCATATTCATTACTACTTTGGTTACTATGGCAACTCTGTTCCAAGTCTGAACTTGAACTTGACTTTGTCGGAGATACATCCTTCCATGATGTCATTGTTTTAGAATTTTTATTTTTAGTTGGTGAACTTTGTGGCGAAGGCTTAGAATTTTGTTTTTTCGACTCTTTGCACGTTTTCTTTGGTGATCCATTCTTTACTTGGCCCCAAGTTGTTTTTGAATTTTCAGAGCCTGTACTTTCTGATGAAGATGTAAGGGACAATCTGATTGGCTGACTATTATTTGCAAACCCGTATCTAATTTGATGATTTTCTGTAGCTGATTTATTATTGGACAAATTGTTACTGGTTTCATTCTCTTTTACATTCAGTTTGTCATTTGGAATTGTAACAGGCTTGCTGATTGGTGGATCATTAGTATGGTTGGTCCTGATTGGTTGATTCAAATCATTTGTTGTCTGGTTGTCCACCTCATTCATATTTAGAGGTCGTGTGATGACTGGTCCGGGCTTTATAACTTCCCCTTGTTCACACGCCCTCGTATCACCTCGCCACACTCCCTGAAAATATAAAAATAAAAAAGAACATGAGTAATGTTCTATCACAACCTTTAATAAAAATTTAGCATTGTCAGTTTCCTGTTACTATTGTGCTCTTACTTTCATGATAGCAACAAAGAAACATCATTAATATTGATTCCCAACAACTAAAGGCTACCAGCTTAGCTAAATAGGTAGACCATTAGGTTTACAGACCTTGG
Source organism: Lutraria rhynchaena (assembly GCA_008271625.1). NCBI lineage: Eukaryota > Metazoa > Mollusca > Bivalvia > Venerida > Mactridae > Lutraria > Lutraria rhynchaena. The sequence goes on from VIBL01000030.1 coordinate 1,615,074, forward strand.
TTCCCGAGTTTGAACCCTCGGAGTAGCATATGTTTCCATGACGACCTAGTCAAATCAAGGACGACAGAGAAATGACCTTTGGTGCAATACATTAAGTAACGTTTATCATAAACATATGTAATTTCTAAAGTGAACAAATTTAACCCTGAATCAAAAGGAAAATATAAAACACATTAACAACACATTAACAATAAATTCCTACTTCATACAATGGAAGCAAATACTTTCTGTGAATAAGTACATTAGAAGTTTACCTCGTTAACTAGGAAGTAAGTTGTGCTAAGAATGTACATGTGTCAAAGAGTACACAAAGAACAAGTTTGAAAACGCAAAAGTTATATAGTTAAATGCATAGATGATGATACAGTTGTATTATAACAGGAGAATTTAATCAATTAACAATGTGTGATGAAAGATTGCAATAAATAAGTTTGATAAAAACAAAAATGTCAATTGTATCATTAATGTGTTACGGACTTCAAATAATATCTGGATCACATTTAATGTTTGGAATATAAAAATTTAAGCTATACATCAAGGTCAACTTTCTCATCAAGGTCACAAAGACCAAGGTCACTCAACTAAGGTTACACAGCTCAAGGTCACACAAGTATGGTCACAATCAAAGACAAAAGGGCAGCCTTCCACAAACATTTCTACGTTATGATAGTTCCAGCTTTAAATGTAGAGGAAGACCACAGGCTCACAACTGGGTGAAACCACCAACCTTATAAGTAAGCAAGTTGGTCAACTTCCTCACATCATTTTTTTATAATTTCGGGTGGGATTCAAACTCACAGCAGTGAGGGCCTAGAGATTACTAGTCAGACCATAACCACTCCACCAGAGAGGTCCCCAAATGAAAAATAAAAAAGTTTTAGCTAAGATATGTCTATGACACAACAGCCAGTAAATATGCGCGAAACTCAACTTGAGAATCAATCAATCAATCAATCAATCAATCAATCAATCAATCAATCAATCAATCAATCAATCAATCATAATGATTAATCAATTAATCACATAATCCCACTTTAATTCATTGGCAAAACAAATTTTCACTAAGAAAAAAAAACCTCTCACCATAATTCCAGACAGAAAAGACCACATGATGAAAAAATCATAAACAGTGGCTTCTTTGAATTAATTCCGAGTAAGAATCACATAAGACACACACACGCACACACACACACATATATATATGTATAAAAATCCCGCGATGGTGTTCATCGTCTATCCAATACATCACATTGCTTCTTTAAGTCAATTCATTGTTTATGTACCACACCAGAATAAATTTCAAGACAGACCAAAAATAATGTGAGTACGTAACCATGGTAACTGTCTGGTGATATAATTATTTTATGTAAACTAATAACTTTGCGGACTTCACTGAGTCTTAACCACAATGTGTGCACAGTAGGATATAAGTAAATAGCAGTTTATTTGGAAATGTCAAACATTTATATGAAGTCCATTTATGGTCTGAAAGAAAAAATTTGAATTAGGAAAACCAGTCTACGAGCCCAGGCTTTCTGATTGATTGATTAAAATCACAGTAAAAATATTGACCAATGAAATGGCAGAGTAATGAGACTGGTTCCTACCTCAGTTTTACAGACACAGGGCTCAACAAATCCACTTGTCCGCTCGTAATTACGAATTGAAATTGCTGTAGAATTAGTTAAAATTCTTAGCTGGTCATTCAGCAGGACAAACTAGCCGGGAAAAAATTTGTTGAGCCCTGTGACTTTTGATAATCCCAAAAATTTAAACCAAGATTATTGAGAACATTCTAAAATTAAATACTTATTTCTTGTTAAATTGTAGTTACTGAATTAAAGAACTCAGAGTGCAAATATAGCTTTCAGAATAACGCCCCCTGTTTTGAAGCTGCAGCTCGTCATGATAATCAAGTATTCCAAGTGTCATGTTGATATCTTCAAAACTGTTTGAGCAATGGACAACATTAAAGTTTTTTTCATGATGACAACACTGAAGTGACCATATTAGATCTACATTTTCTTTGAAACAGACCGGCTAAAAATGCAGTCTGGGTAAAATTCATCGTACAAACGAATCACATGACAGACACTAATTAAAATTATAAAAGTCTTATTTAAATTTCTGCAGTCCTCATGGGAACTAATTAAGTTATTCAACATTTAATTCAGGCATCTAGTATTATTCAAATTACCATGGAAACAGTTACAGGCCATTTATGATTTATTAATGCTATTTGAAAATTCTTGGGAAAGTTCCACAAGATCAAGAATGATCCACAAGATCACAAAAGATGCACAAGGTTTGAAATGATCCGCAAGAATGCATAACAACATAAAATAAATCCCAGGACACCAGGAAAAAGCAAAATTAAAATTTGATTGATGAGATATTTATATATTTTGGGTTTTGTTCCATCCACTAGGAGAATGTTAAATTTTCAAGCGCTTGAGATAATGAATGGTTAAAAAATCTGATAAGACTTAAAATTGTGTTCATGCCTCTCGGAGAAATCCACATACTGGCTGTCTACATATATTCAACTCTTAGGTTAAAATTTTCCAGTTCAGAGTAAAGTTTAAAGCACTTGAGAAATGTCAAAATAACTTAGGAACAATTTTATTGAAAACATATCTATCAATCATTTCCAATAATGTGAAATAAATAAGCCAACCCATTTTGCAATACCAGTCTGCAGACTTGAGTATTTGATTGGCTGGTTTTAAAATCATCATTCAAATTAACCAATGGCAGGGCTGCATTCTTAGACTGGTCAACAAAATCTGCTGAAACATGCAGCAAGATTTTACATTAAATTATAATCACTAACCGGTGCCAAAAATGTTTATAATATAAAAACATTAAGTTATGAACTAATTACTTTTTAATAGGTTTCTGTCTGATACAAACTAATGCTTTTAATTAAGGCCAAGAACTTAATCACCTTAAAACAACCTGACATAATTCACCAAGAACATAACAACCAGATACTCTTAATTTCTGAACAGTAAGATATCAATATGTTAATTAGGCCAAAATAAAAACAGACTAGTTTTCAGTCCACTTTGAATTGACTATTATTTAATTACAGTCTATCAAAATTATCCTATGTTAACTATTCAACCAATCAGACACCAATAATTATTTTTTCTGACCAATCACAGAACTAAACCATATTAACAAGTTTCGAAGAATGTATACCAGTGAGTGATTTGTCTTTTTAGTTATAAAATGTTGTAAATTAAAGTAAAACAAATAAAGCAAAATAAGCAAAAAGTACCCCAATGAACAGATAAAAGGTGAAAGTAAAAAAAATGAAAAGATCATTTAGGAAGACTGTAAATAAAGCTTATTTATTTGGCCTTAAAACTATCAAGAATCCATAACTTTGGGTGCTTATAGATTTTGAAGATTCCCATTATCTGTAAAGAATGCTTTTGATTCCCTGATTCTCCGAGAGTTATGTAACAAATAGATCTGCCAAGAATTCTTAGAGTAATGTACTCCGGCATTATAGTTTTTTTACCAATCAATTTCATGGCGCAACAGACTTAGAGGCGAGATAAAACCAATGACTAGAACTGCTTCCATTCTACAATCTGCTTGTAAATGTGAAAGTTAAAAACCTGGTTTCATACATGTAATAAATGTTTTAATGGATTTTAATGGTTTTTAAATATACTATTTGGGAAGGGTTAGGTACCAGCCAGACGATGAATTACTGAGACAAAAATATGTAATTAATATAATGAAACTACATTAAGATTTAAGGGAAAATATAGTCTTGGGAACAAGTCATTTACAAAGTTTGGTTCCCAGCATCGGAAATGGGGGTTGATACAAAACTTATTAACTTCTTCCATCTTCCCTCCTTCCCAACTCCTTCCATCTTCCCGTCCTACCAACTCCATCCTTCTTCCCTCCTTCACACCTTCTTCGTGCCTTCCTCCATCCCAACCACATCCTACTCCTTCCTCCCCCCTTCCAATTCCTCCTACCTATCTCCTCCCTCCCCTTTCCCAATTTCTCCTCTCTTATCTCCTCCCTTCCCTCCCTTCAAACTCCTCCCATTCTAGCCCCCTCTCTACCTTCACCCTACTTCATACATCATTCTATCTTATCTTCTTTCGTTATCTGTTGCTGTCTAAAGGCTTTATTCATGATTACACAAATAACTGAATGAGACACAAAGCAGTTTTTCCTTATTATGCTCTCAAAATGTCAACTGTTCGTTTTTTTTCCTTATTTTTTTTGGCTAATCGAGCATTTCCAGCCAACAAATCTACAACATTTTATGGTGTACTTGGTGAATAAATGTCACATACGAGGCAGAATGTGTACTTGTGTTTAGGAAAAGGTATAACATTCATGGATGAACAGGAAAAGGGTAGATAATTCTGGTAATTCAGACATAAGGGGGAATTCCTAATTGGGATGTATAAGAAAACTACATCAATTAGGAAATAAGGTGTCTCCTAGAATTTAGGAAGTTAGGGGGATTTCATAAATTGGGAAAGAAGGGGATTCCTAGTAATTGGGAAATAAGAGAGAAAATTCCAGTAAAAAGGAACAGGGGAATACCAGAAATTTGGAAATAGGGGGGATGGCAATTTTAGTATTAAGAAAATATTCCTGAATTTCTGAAATGAAATTTTAACTTATTATCAGGCTTCCAAAATAAAATTAAACTTTCTAACATTTAACCAGTATGCAGGCTTTTTAAGAAAGGTCAATGGTATTTGTTTCATACTGTTTTAAGGGAAGACTGTGTTTGTCCATTATTTTTTTTTGTATAAGGACCAGGACTCAACATTTTTTCAGGCTACCCGTCCTGCAGGACAAACAGCTAAGAATTTAACTAGTACCACATAAGTGTCAATTCATCCTGAGTCAATTTCTACTCATAATTACGTGCAAATGAGAGGATTTGTCGAGTCCTGAGGACCTACGCATAGGATGTGTTTCAGGGTGGGGAATGGGGGAAGGTAGTATTTTAGTTAATATGGAATGTTTTGTATATTTTATATTTTCTAGGAATTTAGCTTACAATAAATCTTATCTTATGTTTCTTGATAGCAACTTTTACCAAACCTTTCAATATCAACCAACTGTTAGTATTACCTCACTGAGCTATAATGACTAATTATTTGTGATTGCCAATAAAATTTTACCAAACCCAATGATTTTAATCATTTTTCCCCAGATACAACAACAAATATATTATTATCATTATCATCCTCATAATTATTTATAACCAGACTGCATTTTTACCAGTTTAAACACAATAGAAAATTTTCAACCAGTTTTAGTAAAATTTAACAATTCAATATAAATGTAAATTTTAGAGGTTTGTGGAAAATTGTAAAATTTTTCAAAAGTTTAAGTAAACTTGCCAAATTTTTATCAAGCAGACAAACTGAACATTAAGATAAATTGCACTAATTTTAAACCAAATTTATGATAAAGATGTTTATAATTAACAAAGATTAAAACATGAAACTTGATTTATACATATTTATATCAATGCTTTTTCTTTTTAAATAATACAATAAATATCCACTTTATTTCCAAAATCAGGTCATTAGGTACAATGTTTTGCGATACAAACAAAAGCTTTTCACCAGAAAAACCTACACCATACTGTATCAGTGAACACAGGTAAACATAAACAAATATTCAGATCTGACGATAAAAATCCTGGGGAAAAAACAGGATTTTAAATCCACGGAGAATTCTGAACTTCGTCTCATTTTCCTTTAAAACAATTCAAAAACAAAACACACTTAAATCGTTAAATATTTTCACATTATTTACATTTAAAAAACTTCATCACATTAATTCACATCTATTCCACACATGCAGCACGTAGATATAAGAACACGAATACAATTCCAAGAAATTGTAAAATCCAAGCACTCAGCTACACAGAATCTCGGTTATGACTAAAACATTTACCAAACTCAGCGCATGAAGCTGAAATTCAGACCTGTACATATATACGTACACAACACATGCAGAATTACATGCTAAAACTTGCTATCTGAAGCACTCCAGAAATGATTTCCCCAAACTTTTGGCAAGGTAATGCATCACAATTTGTGTAACAAGAAAGATTTGTAATAAAACAGCAATTAACCATCACACATCTCCTCCTGAATTTATCAAGTAGGAAAGAGACATTTTAAATATATGCATTAACAGCTGAAGACAACACCTCATAATTCAAAATTAATTTTTCTGTAACAAGATCCATAATGAATCTCATCCAGTCCTGCAATTTTTGAGATCCTGACGAAATCTCTGCCTTCCTGCTAAAGGTAGGAAAGTAGAAATGGGAGAAAGCCTATCCCCCCCAAAAAATTTCATAATTTTGTGATCCTAAAATAATCTCAGATGCATTTAAGCAAAAAATTAAAATTGAACCATTTTGAGATCCTAAAATAATCTCACCAGCTATAGACATTCTCCTGATCAGTATAAGAGCAATCTCAAGACATAACTAGATTTTTTTGCAGATAAGCCACCATTAATTACCTTCACAGTGCAAATGAAACTAACATACAAGTACAAATGGCTGGGCTAAAACATTTTCATCAGCAGCGATAATAAGAAATTGGAAATTAAAACAAGAAATTTCTAGATCTCGCTATGCCTAGAAAACATCTTCATTTCAAGTCTGCAGACAGTGTTTTACAGTGTATGAGGTGGTAGGTAAATAAATATAATCAATTTAGAATCCATGAGGGAAAACAGAAATCTTCTCCATATAAGCTCACTGACTGAATACTTCTGCACTTGAGCATACATGTATGTATGTTTCCCACAGTAAAATATTTCCGCTTTTAAAGCTCTGCGTTTCAGCTGAAGTTAAAAGCAAAATAATTTTATCCCATAAACAAATGAAATATAATGATAAAAATAACAGGAAGAAAAGAAAAATAAAGAAAGGCAGGAAGGAAGGAACAACAGAATGGATGAATGAATGAATGAATGAATGAATGAATGAATGAATGAATGAATGAATGAATGAATGAATGAATGAATGAATGAATGAACAGACAGATGAACAAACGAACAAACAAACAAATGAACAAACAAACAAACGAATGAACAAACAAACAAACAAACAAACAAACAAATGAACAAACACACAAAACAATGAATGAATAAAGAAATGAATGAACAAGTAAGGTAACTAACAACATCTGACATACATGCACAGACACAGCCAACAATCGGACAAAACATGGACGGAAACAAAGCAACAAGCCAGAGAAGACATGATGTTTACAAAGTGTTAACTAAGAAAACTATATCAGTGACAGGCATTGGGGAAAGGTTTCTGCGAACATTTTCTCAGGTAAGATAGACTGAAAGTAAATAGCTTTAACATCTGGAAGGAATTACTCAACATTGAGTATGAAATGAAAATAAAAATTCCCCCAGGTAAATGAATTCCTCATTATGGGGAATACTAACCGATACATGCATATCTTACACACAGACTTACAACGTTATTGAATGGAATTCATCACCGACTTCACGATTCTGGCACAATTTGAAGGTAGATAAGTGGGTGGGGTATTTCACTCACGGCTTATAACAAGCACTTTCCTTTCAATTAAAACCCCAGGGGAGGTAATTATACTCAGATTGTAAGTTTTTTTGAGTAATTTGATATTCAATAAACGTAATATACATTATCAACATGTGGTCATATTGAACTTTTAAAAAAATGTAACATCGCAACTATTCTTTATCCAATATACATAAGTGTGAGTTTAATTTTACATTTATCTTAGCTTTTGTTAAACCTAAAGTACTTGTCTGTCAGTATATAACTGAAATACTGTTCAAAATATTTGTTAACCTGAAAAAAAATAAGAATTATTGCTAATTTCTTCAAAAGTGGAGGCCATTTTCCAAAAGAAAACAAGGTATGTTAAGAAAAAAAGTAGACAAGTTTTCTAGCCTTTGGATGCAAATACCTACAGTAAAATAAAAGAATAATATTGAACACTAATTTTATTACTAACACGCAAAATTCACCTTTTTACCTTGTATTACCTAATATGGTTATATCTGTTCCAAGTTACAGGAAAGGCAACAAGAACCACAAAATATGGGGTGGGATTACTGTAAAGTAAGCGAAAATAATCAAATTCCAAATTTACATTTATTTCCTTATATGGAAATAATTAATCAGAGTTTCTCCGAGGATAAATATGGAAGAATTCTATTTAGATATTAACGAGTCTCCACTTAAAATTAAGGAATATCACTTAAATACAGACCAATATAACTTTTTTCTTAATTTACGCAAAATTATCCAATATGGTTTCTACTAACATCCTGAAACACAATATAATATATCCATACAGAAAAAAATGAAATCATTCTTCGTTCTAAAATAATTAAGAGCCAGATGTTGACAAGCTGATATTATGAAGTCTTCATTTTCCTTCTGGGACCAATAAAAAGCAACAACATAATGGCTTCTTGTTGCAGCCAACCAGAACCATGTGACACCAACAACAGTGATAACAACAACAACAACAAGCCTATCAATCAGTCTGAAGCCAGGGGCAAAACTTGTAGTCTGTAACCTTGGAGAACAAATTACCAAACCTTTCCTGATAAATGCCCCACCCCTAATTAATGCCCCTAACTTTTATTTTGAGTAAAAAAAATCCAAGAAGACAGAAACTCTGAGTTTAAGTACAGTCGGACTGGGATTGAAATCAGGGAAAGCTAACCGATACGTCCATACAAATGACAAAAAAAAATTATGACATGAAATTATTTCAACCAAGCTACATCCAAGTTTTATTCACACACAAACAATGACCATCATTTAAATGTTTATCCCCGACCACCACTTCTTAAACTATTAGCCACTTAAAATTTCATGGATAAAAAAAATGAATTCTAATTTGAAAATTATTACACAACATCATTGTAATTTCTACGCTATTATTTTCACAGGAAGGTGAAGAGGCCTTTTTCTAAAATCATTTTCTAAAATATTTTTGCAAAAGGGGAAGAATAAACTTAAAGTAAACTGAATTTTAGGGGAAAACAGCATGTTTTTTTTAAAGATTTTTTTCTGACAGGAAGAAGCCTATAAACTGCCCCTGCTATAGAAGGAAAAAAAACCTGCATTCAATACACATTTTTCTAAAATTATAATTCATTTTCTATGGCCTTAACTCAAACGAGCACAAATCAGTAAAACTTCCATAATTATGTTAATTAGTGCAATGCCAGTCGTAAATACAATGATTTACTCGTTAAAAATTAAACGTAATCCATAACGCAGACAATTAGTCATGAAAATTGTGCTATGTGTAACCAAGGCCATATTGAGTACGAATATCATATTCAAACAATATTGATTCAGAGAAGTACAAACTCTGTATTAATGATGCCATTTATTTTATGAGTATGTCTCCAGAGACATTTCTTGTAGAATTGGATTTACAGCGACATTTTTTTTCCGTTTCCTGCTTTCATTGGACTGAGAGCAAAAAGTTATGAAAAGTCAGACTGACTGAATTATGCATTACATTTCGTGACCATAAAAGTTGCAACAAGTTTAAAGCTAAAAATTCTTGATTGGAAACCTGCATGAGTTTTTAAACTTCTGACTGGTTGATTCAAAACAGTACAATAATACTGACAAATCACAGGGCAGCATACTGAGGTTTTAAGCTTCTGATTGGTTGGTTCAAAAGATTGCAATAATATTGACCAATCACAGGGCAGCATTCTTAGACTGGTACTTTTTTCACAGCTTGCATGTCAATCAATACAAAAAATAATGTGACTAAAATGTAATTGCCTTTGTTTTTATGAACAATTATCAGCTGCGGCCGTGGTCCAGTGGTTAGTGCGCTGGACTTGCAGCCCGGAGATCCGGGTTCGAATCCCAATCGTGGCAGGTCATACCCTTCCATGAAAATTTGACAAAAAATGTTGATTTTCCTCCATATGTGGAGAAATTGTCAGCTCCTTGTGGAAGGGTAAGTTAGTACTGGTTAGTATACAGTCCGGGAAAACTGGTTAGGTGAACCAGTTGCCCCATATAACTGAAAAATTGTTGAAAAAAGGCATTAAACCCCAATACAACAAGGAACTAATATCAGTATAATCTACAAAGCTAACAGAAACAAACATTTGTTTACAAAACATTACAGCCAGTTTATTCATTATGGACCATCTTAAGGTCAAGAATAGGTCTTTAACGTTTTGCATTTACCTATAATCAATGAATGATCAGATATAAGCATTGTTCATCTACTGGATTGGGTGTGTGAATGACTCCCCCAGTTTTATGGCATGAAAGCAAAATAGATCTGCAATATATTATTTCCCCAAACACTGTTTCGGGAGATCTGCCAAGTAATATAATTCAGGATACACTTTTGATCATCTATTTCATAGCTGTGAGAAAAGGTTATTATGTCAGTATATAATACTATTTGTTTGAAAGGCTCGATATTACATCAGCTTTTCCGAGGCCAAATTGTGAAAGGTTTACATTTGATTGAGCTGCCCATTTTGTTTAATACATCACAAGGTCTGCAAACCTCAATCAGGTTCGAGTTTGAATGCTGGGTACAAATTTACAGTGACACAGGGGTTAGACTTATGTCTGAGTTTGAATGCTGGGTACAAATTCACAGTGACACAGGGGTTAGACTTATGTCTGAGTTTGAATGCTGGGTACAAATTCACAGTGACACAGGGGTTAGACTTATGTCTGAGTTTGAACGCTGGGTACAAATTCACAGTGACACAGGGGTTAGTCTTATGTGTGAGTTTGAATGCTGGGGACAAATTCACAGTGGCACAGGGGTTAGACTTATGTCTGAGTTTGAATGCTGGGTACAAATTCACAGTGACACAGGGGGTAGACTTATGTCTGAGTTTGAATGCTGGGTACAATTCACAGTGACACAGGGGTTAGTCTTATGTGTGAGTTTGAATGCTGGGGACAAATTCACAGTGGCACAGGGGTTAGACTTATGTGTGAGTTTGAATGCTGGGTACAAATTCACAGTGACACAGGGGGTAGACTTATGTGTGAGTTTGAATGCTGGGTACAAATTCACAGTGACACAGGGGTTAGACTTATGTGTGAGTTTGAATGCAGGGTACAAATTCACAGAGACATTAATTTTATTTTTCATGGGGGTTAAAACTGACATTTTTTTTTTCACTGGGATTAAAACTTGCATCAACAGCTTGGGCCATTTGGTGAATTTTCTAGATTCCACAATAGAAGAATACTAGGCATACATTGACCTTCTGTAAGCTAGCTTGACAACTAATTTACAAGTTAAATTTATCCTCAGGTGAGATTCAAACTCTCACCAGTGAGAGACAAGTGAAAACTAGTTGGTTCTGGTGAGCTAAAAATGGAAATCTTAACCTAGGTGCCACAGAAACAATAAAAACCAGTAGGGTCCAGACCTGGTGAAAAACAGAGAAAGTTGAAACATTTCATTTAGTCAAGCTCTGTAAAAATGATACAAAATTTAAACTTACTTTTAAGACAAAAATTTTTATAGTTTCATTTCACTTAGAACTTAAAACTTAGAAATATCAAACCCTATTCTTCTGACAAGGAAAGATACAAATTTTTCTCATCACAAATTGATCCAAATTCTCCGTGTTTGCCAACAATTATCATTCACCGAATCAAAATATTCCGAAGAAAAGAGAAAACAAACAGCTGCATCTATTTCTTCCCTACGTTTTTTTTTTTTTTACTGAACCACCGAACAAATGTTTTATCTCCTGTATAACAAATTCAGATCATGATTGATGCTGAAGATAGAACACAGATATGAAGGAATTAAAAATAAATACGTACAACATACAATAATAAACTGAATTTAATTCTGAATTTTTTTTTCAACCAGGCTTAACGTCGCACCCAACAGCCAGGTTCATTTATATCAACTTTTTCAGCTTCAACAAATAAGGAAGACCTCAGGCACCTGAGTGGAACAACTGACCTACTGTAGGCTGGCTGGACAGGTTCTTCACATGTGAGATTCGAACTCAAACAGGTGAGCGGCTAGTGATTACTGGTCAGAGAGACTATAACCACTCAACTACAGAGGTCCCAAAAAATAAATCATCTCCCTTATCACAAAGTTTTCTACTAATGTCCCTCTATTCATTTTCTTACTTCTTCATAATAATATTTTTTGAGACTTTACTTTTGAGCCATTTTATATTGAGGCTTCAAACTTTGTGCATAAGACTATTCGGAGATGAGTCCATCCCGAAATTGCTTTGCCTTTACCTTCATCCCTAGACCATTCTTTGGACTGGTCTTACGTGCTTATTCAGGCAAGAAGAAAAAAAATGTAAAAAAGGGAGACAATTCAGAATTGAAGGAGAAGCTACCATTGTTCCGAAATAGCCTTTAGTCTGTACCTAGACTGTAAACACATTAACCATTCCACCTAAATGCCAATAAATTCGTTAATTAAGCATACACCATTCATGCCATTAATTAAAGGCAAGTATTTACACACAATCAGCCTCCTGCTATCAGAGTGAGGTAACGCACGATAATTAAACAAACAAATAATACACACCTTGTATCCATGCCAACATTATTATTTACAAGAGTAATAAACCATTATAACATTATGCTTAACATTTGTCTGGGGATCAAGGAAGGTAAGTCTTAGAAAAAGAGGTATACAAACCAAGGGGGATAAATCATGAATAAAATGACATTTCAAAAATCAAGATAGATAATCAAGAAGAAAATGAAATTTCAAAAATCAAGGGAGAAAAATCATGAAGAAAATGAAATTTCAAAAATCAAGGGAGAAAAATCATGAATAAAATGAAATTTCAAAAATCAAGGGATATAAACCATGAAAAATGAAATTTCAAAATTCAAGGGAGAAAAATTTATAAAGAAAATTTGAGGGAAGTAATTTCAAATAAAATACTTATTATATTTGAAATACTTATTATTTGACCTAAATGCTAACAACAAAACAAGAAAGACAAGTTATTGGTGAAATAAATTTTAACATAAAATGAGACAACTGTGATTATCAAAAACAAAAATAAAATGATTGTATTTAGATGTTTGCCACAATTTGTATTAGGACCAAAATTACATTAATTATAAACATGATCATTCATTCAAAAGCAATTATTTCATCCAAGGAATTGACAAAAAATACTTAGCTTAACCACAAAGGGAGATAATGAAGCTTGAAAAATACAAAAACAAGGGAGACAACTGGTCTATAATTCAATTCAATCAATAAACTACCAAAATCATTTTTTCGACCACCATCTTAAAAAAATTTCACAAAACATTTGCAAATTCAATGAAAATTTCATCATTTTCATTAGGGTATAGCCTGTTCCGAAGATTCTTATCTGTTAAATGCCCGCTTAACATTCATGATGCTCATGAAAATATCCGTCAGAAACACTGGATTCAATTTAATTTTAGCTCAAATTACAGCCAGTCTTCCCTGGTATAACCAATTAAAAGAGGTAATTAATCTCTATGCTCCTATCGAGCGCTTCGTTTTATATTTAAATCGATAAGATTTTTCGAACACATATTAAGACCAACACCGAGTGCATAAACAAAAAAACAATAACAATGGATTCTCTAACGATGAAATAATGAGAAAACTATGTGGGAACAAACCCCTTTGCATTGTGGGAAAATTTGAGTGTAGGTAAAAACATGTGCATAGCAGGCAAAATAAGTCCAATTGCATTGTGGGTTAAATAAGTCCAATTGCATTGTGGGTTTAAAAAAGCCCAACTGAATTGTGGGTTAAAATAAGTCCAATTGCAGTGTGGGTAAAAAAGCCAAACTGCATTGTGGGTAAAAAAAGTCAAATTGCATTGTGGGTTAAAAAAGCCCAATTGAATTGTGGGTAAAAAACCCAACTGCATTGTGGGTAAAAAAAGTCAAATTGCATTATGGACTAAAACAAAGCCCAATTGCATTGAGGTGAAAATACACAGTGTAAGAGAATGCTGCATGAATTGTGAGTAAATAAAAACGTTTTGCATGATAGGTAAAATCATAACCCTTGACATTGTGTATCAAGAAAAAAGTAAGCCTTTTGGGCAATAGAAACGATATGCATGAATTGGTATTTTTAAGAATATATATCATACCCCCAACCGTCATACAGTCTAGATATACTACGAAGAATGAATTCATAAAAGTGGCACCACCTTGTTTATGACCTTGGTGCCATCTCCTCTATGACCTTCAAACAAACTTGTCCATGACCTTCAAACAAACTTGTCCACGACCTTTGTGTGATGCAACTTTGTCTATGACCTTAGAGGGACCTCATCAATGTTACCTTGCATATGACATTGAAATACAGAATGCACTTCTTCTGTTGAAATTTGACATAAATCTGAGGTCATAAATTATCAGACTAATTTGTGAGTTGCCTGTACAGTAAACACAGCTGGTAGAGCACTGACAGCCAATCAGGAGCTACGAAGTTTGAACAGAGGCCAGGCAAATTATGTAACCTCTGAGACAATTTAACTCAAGATAAATCCAAGGTCATTTGTCCTCCAAACTCATGATTTATGAGGGAAAAATCATTATTTTGCATTAGAACACAATCATTATACAATATTGACTTGTTGATAACTGCAGAACACTAACTTAGTCTGTTTGAAAGCAAGCAAACCCCCCCCCCTCTGCAAAATGTGTATGAATAAGATGTTAGACAGTAGACGTAATAATTGTGCAAGAGGAAATGAGAGAGTACATGAGTTTTGATTAAACCTTGCAACACATTGATTTTCTGCCAGATTTGTCGAGCTTTTATCAAGATATCCTTAGTAAACCAATATAATAATCCTCCTTGTATGAATGACAAAAAGTCTCAACTAGACTTCTGCAAATATGATACAAGAATTTCCGAGTGGAATATTCATTGCGTTCAATCCAGGGTTTCAGTATATTTGTTCATCAATGGAGTTTAACGTCGCACCACCAGCCAGGGTCATCTGGCAACTTTTCGACAGCTTTAACAGTGAGGACGACCCCCATGCATTCACATGGGTAAAACCCCAGACCTTTCGTAAACTAGCCGGACAGCTTCCTCACATGGAAATTTACCTGGTCCTACTCACAGCAGTGAGGGGTTTGTGATTCCTTGATATTAAGGCTAGCATTTTTTTTTGGGGGGGGGGGTGTGTGTGTGTGGATAAAGTGTTAGGTGATTTTGTTATAACAACGTGAAATTTCCACTTTCTTAGGGCCTCGCCCCCTTACACTGGTCACAAAATGTGACAAGAAAAAACAATGAAGCCAGTTTTTTTTTATCACTAAACATTGTCTTATTTTAACACCTAGATATTACTATACACAATCAATTGGCCTTGAACTCACATATGACTGATTGGCCAGTAATTAGTATGACAGCCCAATAAGAGAAGGAAATCCAATCATTATGCATAATGAACGACTCAACACACATGCTTTTAAAGCTGGACGCCATTAATTCAGATAATTACAATACAGATAATGGCTCTATTTGAGCGAACAACTCAATATACATGAGTCACCGAGTTACGGAAATATGGGTGACAAAAAAAGACACATGGGTGAAAGTTGAAAATTTTAAAAAAAAACTGGAAATCTTGACCTCAGTGCCGTAGAAACAATAAACACCAGTAGGGTCAGACCTGGGAAAAAAAGAGGTTCCAGAAAATCCCAGAAAACCATGAAATTAGTAAATTCAGACAACGATGAGCAAAATCGACCAATGAAAACGCACGATACTGAGATCGGTTTCACACTTCAATTATAAAACCTCGCATTGCAGTGATTGAAGGAGGATTCACTTAAGAAGGCTTTCCCATTAAGATACTTGCGTAAAAAGGAGAGAGAACTCATGCACACCAAACATTGAGATTATTTAAAAACAATAAAATTATTACTTACTTGATCTACTGATGTCAAAAATCGCATCTCCAGCAAAAGCAGATAAAAAATATTTAAAATTCCACATAGTACTTCCAGACATATTAAAACCACTTCTAGAATGACGAGTATTGCATCTTCTATCATTGAATTATCTCCCTTTTGAACATATCTAGGTCACTAAATAAGTTATTTCCCTTTGGTCATTGCTTCACTGGCACATGAATTATCTCCCTTTTCTTATAACTCTGCTACAAATCCTATTATCTCCCTTTGATCAATATTTAATTCATAGCACTGGGTTACTTCGCTTTGTTACCATTCAATGTTAACTTTTTTTCACTCTGTCATTATTTACTCAATAGCATTGATTTATCTCCCTTGAAATATTTATAACAATGAAGCAAAATTCAAAAGTATCATATATGAGTAAACATATTTCTGCTGGAAAAAAAACATGACCCATCAAATTATCTCCTTTCATTTAATTATTTCCTTATTCAATGCTTAATCATTTATAATTAATGAAATTACCTCCCTTGGTAAATCCCTGTAAGAATAATCGAATTATCTACCTTTTGTGGTTATATTCCCCCTCAAAAATATTGTTTTCTCGGAATCTAGAATAAGATCTACAGTGAAAGCGCGTCATATACATAATGGAAATATCATGTTACCCACAATATTTGATTATTTACATAAAAAAATCGTGAGTTATCTTCCTTTATTATTAATCAATAACAAAATAACCAGCATGTTGACAACCTCATTCCAGTAAAGAAAAAAATTCTATTGAATGATTTATGCTCTAGTTTTTTTAACATATCACTTAAATAAATTTGACAATAGAACATCTGAAATAGCTCGCATGCATTAATTAACAAGATTTATTTTCATTACGACCCCAACAGACCAACCATGGTGACTTCTTATAAAACCCACACAGAAATATGCATGTATATGTCTGATGTTCCAAACAAAAGTCACACTCTTTAACTGAAAATGACCCCCTAAATCTTGAAGATGACCCCAAATATTACGCATAAGGGCGTTTTGAAGACAGACATGTATAAAAAAAATCAAATGAAAACCCTAAAATTGGAAACAAATCAAAATTTATTCCGAGAAACAAAAAAATTGCAAATGTCTAAAATCGAATAGTATTTGATTTGGCTGCCTCAGAAAATCTATTCAATGCACTAAAATATTTATAAATTCAAATAATCCCTTCAAGAATTCAACACAGCATGAGACAATATCTTAGTCTGAATCTAGAAGTATATGATAAAGAACAACCACAGGTGTCATGTGACTGCATCATATGACCTTATAATGGGTGTCATATGATAACATAGTGTGGGTCATGTGACCAAACCAGAGTCTTACTGCAGACACTTACCTAGGGAATAGGAAAAGAAAAAATAGGCCGGTACTCGCATAAAATTGCTACTTTCACATCAAATATAGTATAATGACCCATTTTATCATACAGTAAAACCTTACTTAGCAACCATCACTAAGCAACCATTACTTAGCAACCATGTTAAGACCACCTCATTATAAAGAACACAGTCTTATTTTCAGACTGGTTTTCCATATTTGTTTTATGCAACAACTTTATAACGAGACCACCTCAATATAAAAACTATTTTTCTTTGGTCCTAAAATTGGACATAATATCGAGGTTTTACAGCATAATAACAGTAAACTGAGAGTTTTTTTATTTTGTACAACCAGTGTCAAATGCTTTAGTCACACACTGCAATCATTCGAACCACAATTATCCTTCTGCCTTATATATAAACACATTGTCTATTTCCGTCATTGGAAACATTGGGATGGCAATAAGCTAAAGGTAAACTGCCATCCCAAATAGTTTATACTAAACCCAAATATGGTACTAACGTCACCACTGTAATTATTATGCAGCCATTTATATCAACATTTGAACATATTGGTAATACTCTTAAGATAAAATGAACATTTTATCCCAAATTATGTATAAGTACGTAGGAACAAACGCAAATACTAACACTTAAGTCCTCTTCTACGCTTCACCATTAACCAATTCACCAAAATATACACGGAAAACTTTATCAATAAGAGAGAATTCAGTCCGCGAAATCAAATGTGAAAGCACAATTTTGTCAAACACAAAACAATGCAAATATCACAACTCTCCAGATTCCTTACACACAACAGAATAGAATTAAAGAACTACATCCTAATTTGTCGCTCAGCATAAGACGGAAGGCAGATACAGAGGAAAAGAAGTTTCTGAATTTCAATATCCACGTTAAGATCCACGTAAAAGGCACATCTATACAGAAACCGCAGACACAGTCGTTAACTAAAGCCAGAAACACTCTCACTCAGAACAATCTCGATATATCAGGCCGATTCTTTGTCAGTTATTTTCAATACCCTCGCTGAGCATGTCCGTATATCCCAACAAAGTTTGAGCTAGTATTTTTTCTTTTTCGAAGCATCTAACATTTGGAATAAATGCATGCTGGCCGATTTCCAGATACAATACATCAGAGGGACATGAAGAGTGTTTCGTCGATATATCTGGCATTTAGTACAGAAAACCAATATCATAATTTTATCATTCCTGCCTTATATAATACATGGTTGCGTTGGCCAAACCACCATCTATGAATTTATTATGATCTGATGTATGCAGTAAATTTTTTTTACACTGGGTTTGATGCTACTTTTTCAACAATTTTTCAGTTATATAAGACGACCGCTTCACCTAATCAATTCTCCTAGACTGTATACTAACAAGTACAATAAAAACTGAGTTTGTGGCCACCTCCAAATAAAGACCACCCTGTAAATAAAGGCCATTTTTTGAAAAAACATCACTGATTATGTTCTTAAAGCAACTGACAAAAATTCCCCAAAGCAACCAAAAGGATAAAAATTAGTATAAACATGGGGGTAATGAGCCTAAACTAAACGCAGTTTCAAATTTCATGTATATGATAAAAAGAAATCAAGAATGCTGACCTTATGCAGTCAATAAAATAATAATAGTAACTTCGTAATGGTAAGTGGAAAAGCAAAGTACCTGATGCGGGGCTCGAACCTGCGACTTCCAGCCTGCAAGT
Organism: Lutraria rhynchaena; assembly: GCA_008271625.1. Taxonomy (NCBI): domain Eukaryota; kingdom Metazoa; phylum Mollusca; class Bivalvia; order Venerida; family Mactridae; genus Lutraria; species Lutraria rhynchaena. The sequence goes on from VIBL01000030.1 coordinate 1,634,154, forward strand.
CAGATGCCCTACCAACTGAGCTTATCGGGCTGGTACTATCACAAACAATTTTATCTAAATGCTATATACAGTATTGGTACATTTCAACATGGAGAGAATAAAATCAAATAAAACGCTATTATTTTGATAGATTAGCCCAGAGATAACCACAAACAACAAGTACAAACGACAACCATAAAAAACAAGAACTAAATCAATTAAAATGATGCATAGTACCAGAGAAAGTCACAGAATCAGCAAATCGAGAATAATGCGGGAACCAGCCGTTATGAAAATTACATACAGGCTGGTTCCCACCAACAGCACAAGATTCACACCCCACCCACTCAGTGGGCAAAGAGTTTAGTTTAGCTGAATTAATCTGAAAGAAAAACAAACCCAATTGATTCATCAGAAAAGTCCAGCAAAACTTAATGGCTGCCAACTTTGTTATTTTCCTACAAAATCCTGCAAGACGGATCAATATATGCAGAAAACGTACCACTAGTATAATCTGGCGCAGAGTTCTGAGAGAAACTTAAACAAATTTATGGAACCGATGGCAAATTCTACCACATAATTAAACAAGGTGAAGACATGAAAAAAAACAGACGATCAGGCTATACTTTAAAAATTGTTGGTTTACAGAAAGTCAACTGACATTTAATGCAGACATTTTTGTTCCCAATTTTGACATATTGTATTTCTGTTCTATATTCAAGCGATTAGATTTCAATACAAGCATAATTATGGTGTTACTAAACAAGAGCTCTGCAGAGCATCGCCAACGCACGTCTGTTTTACATCACTCTATATAATAAGCAATTTGACCAAAATTCTATGATAAAAAGGGGCATAACTCCATAAAAGTAGCTTAAAAAAGTGTCATGTTGAAATCTTTACAACTGTTTGAGTATTGGGTTACATTATTGTTTTTGCATGACAACGATGACAACAACAACAAGGAGACAGCAATCATAAATAGCTCAACTTTTTCTTCTAAACAGATGAGCTAAAAACGCTGACCTCCCTACCCACTTTTAAAAGTTAGGGCTGTGTCACCAAAAGGCAACATTTGTTTAAGGCTTGCCTGACATAATCACAGGGCCTTTCTATCAAATAACCAACACCAAGTACAGAATCCAAGAATTTCTACTGAGGTAATTAGACAAGAAACTGAGACTTTCTTTTTCGCAAAAAAAATCAAGTCAGGCGATGCTACATATTTTGTTTGCTAAACAAAAATTTTTCATTTGAGAAGAGTATAGGCAGATTTCTTAAGATTTATGACATCCAAAATTACAGGGAGATTCAGAGAATTGGTTAACAGCCTATCATGAAGTTAGTTGAGCATCGAATTCACAGAGTTGGTTGCTACGAGTCAGGGTTTCCATTTGGCCCTCAAAAAAAATTACCCTTGGCAGATGAAGATATGAAGAATCAACAAAATTTCCTTCTAATTTTATTCTAAATTTTACCCTTTGGTACAAATTCTCAACTGTAAAAAGCATTATTTTACTGATTTCATGAGTCAAATTGCTGTTTAAACGGTCAAATGAATGCCCTGCCTCCATTTTTTGGTATGTTCCTATGTGTTGGGCGGAATTGAGAATTGTGGGCTTCGGGGTTTCGGGGAAGGTAGTATTTTGAGGACGGTAGCAACTTTTGTATGTGTTTTTTGTCTTTTATTTAGGAATTCCTCTCTTATCTATAATCACAAAAGCCATATTACTTCGCATCATTAGGTGGCCTTAGTCCGACTCTGAAAGTGCAACTGTATGCGAATAAAAACAAGAAACAAACCAATCAAAATAGGTTGCAATATTAGCAGAAGATGTCGTATTGTTGCTACGGTAATTTGAAATAAAACTGAAGGTAATTTTCTTGAAACATGGCTTGCAATAAACTTTACTATGAAAGCGAGGCTACAAGTAAATTAATGTGTCTACCAACTTCTCAAAATCGATAACAAAACAACATTTAAGACGATTGCATTTCTATAATTTACAAAATTGCATAATTCGGCAAGTTATTATGCTCCGCAAGCAACAAAGTGCATATCATTGATTTCTGTTTCTTAACGTAAGACGACACAAGCGACTTTATGGAGCCGCTTGTATACATTTCGTAACGTAATATAGATGAATATCAAAAACTCGCAACAATCAATTGCTGCCAATTTGTTCCATAATATGTAACATAGTACTTGCTTTGTTTGTGTTACAACGGTATTGATTACTATCAATGTTACAACTTTTTTTATTCAATACCAATTCATCAGAAAACATTTTTTAACCCTGCTTGCAATGAATGCATGCATTATCAGAATCATTCATTAGTGAACTTTCAGTAAAACCAATTCTGGAGACCAGTCTACAAATGCAGCTTTATGATTGGTCAATTTTTAAACAAAGCTTTCCTACAACCAATCAGATCTCTAAATCAGAGACTGGTCTCCAAATTTCCATTTTCACAGTCTTTAGACTAGTCTGGAGTACATAAATTTCAAACTAAAGCACAGAACAGAAAAGAACTACTTTCTCCCAAACTGGAAGAATCCAAAAGCTCAGTGTATTAATACATAAACAAGAAAAATGTCGTCTGCTTCCGCCATCATTTTTCTTACTAATTTGATATGTTGTCTTAGAATCGATACCATGGTACCAGCAAGATATGTCAATATAACCGACTCATTTCCAAAGCCACCATTCTATTCTCGATTTTATTCCCGTCAATGTACGCCTACTTCAACCAATCACGGATTCTCTGAAAACCTATAGCTGCTTGGGACACCATATATAACTCTCTTTACTTTTCAGGTTCTATCAGTGAATGGGACGAGAATTGATTTTTTTCTATGACTTTTTTTCTGAATCATTCTATGCATTCAATGTTTATCATTATAATATGCACTGTTATTTCATAGCCGCTGGACCGCTGGCTCATAAATTGGATTTTTATATCGGATTACAGACAAGCACATTGACACAAACAGAAGTCTGTTATTCCAATGACTCGATGAATTGATTAATACTAAAATAGAACTAAAATGGAACTAATAAATCAGGAATACTGCAGCTATTATGCCAGAAAAAGGCTCATTGAGTTAATTAATGTCTGCTAACAGTAATCGTTAAGAGACTGACAATATGTAAACAATCTGAATTAATTAGAATCTATCAGGACAGACGAGTGAATTTTGTCATTAAATGTACAAGAACTAAAGAGTACTAAACACCGGATAAAAAATTCGAAAAAATTCGAAAAAGAGCGAAAATGGTCTCAGTGTATTAATACACTGCAATTTATTTGAGTCTGACCGATGCAAAAAAGGGTAAAGACCACTAAATCTTGACAGTTATACATATGGGCAGAGAGTTATTTTAACATTTTAATCCTAACGTTATTACAGGTATCCTAAAAGTTACCAGACCATCTGACTTGTCAGACACATTTTCAAAAGATTCAGTTTCAATCGGACAAATTTTCCTCCAATGTGACACAAACTTTTAATTTTTATCCCAAGAGTACAAACAGCTTGTCCAACAGTTATACCCAACTTGTCCGTAAGTTAATTATTTGAATACCCAAATACAGTCTAACATCTTCACATGAATTCCATCACTAACTATCCTGACAAAAGCAATTACATTAACCTCCTCCTAAGCATGACCAGTCAAATATTATCAGTTATGCAAAACTGACTATTCAATGAAAATAATCCAGGCAGTTTAAATATGAGAAAATTCAGACATTTTCTGTACCTCAGAAGTGCCTTCTGGACTTCTGTTTGACCATTAGAATATTACAACAACAACAACAACAACAAAACATTATTCCAGTGAGACCAAGAATTACATCAGACTGATTACAGTGCAACCTCTCCAAAGCAGCATCCTTTTGGAAGAAGCAAAATTATGTTGTTGTTGCTGTTGAGAGGTTGTTGCTCTAGATAGATTAAATTAATAGTTAAATCATACAGTGGGAAAAAATCATGCTGTTATTGAAGGAAGTCTGTTGCTCAAGAGAGGGCCACTCTGGAGAGGTTACACTGTATTTTATCCACAGGAAGTCCCATAAAAAATAACCAGAAACTGACGATTCATAGAAGAACATTTTCTGAGCTTGAAACCCAGGTCAAAGGTCAGCCCACTGAACTCATAAGGTCTACAGAGTCCATGGGACGATGTTCTCTCAGACAATTTGGCTGAATCGAAATCACAATGACTGTCATTGGTCGTCCACCACTGATCATTTGCAAAGAACAATGTTAAATAACAACAGGACAGAAGCACAGAAAACTATATTTATAAATTGACCAATGAAAAGGGTGCAATCTGAGAGTGGTCTTAAAAGACAAGAACAATTTCGACAATTAATTTTTCTTTTTTTAAAACATTAATATAAGGCAACAAACAATTTTTTTAAACCCCTTTGTGAGAATATGTGGCACAACTCATCCCTAAATATTCTCACACAAAAGATTTTGCAGTTAAAATCTTCAGTCCGCATCCAAAAAATAGGGTCAGTCTAGTCGATGCACAAAACTCTTTTTTCTGGCCTAACCAAAGATAATGGCCATTATGTCAGTAAGTAAGAAAAACTCATTTTGAGACCATGAAAGCCGTAAGCATTCCAATAAAAGCAAAAACAACTTACAAGAGACAAAGAAAACTGCGATTGTGACATAAAAACTACTTTGTCAGAAACATAAAGATATATATGCATCGTCTGAAGCACCCTGAGTTTCTATCACTATTCATTTCATACATCGATACTCTAAAATAAGCTAACCAGACAGGCCATAAACTCAGGGGAGAATAATTGTGGGGTAATTCTGGAAGAGGAATATGAGGCAGTCTCTCAGACACCAACATTAGCAACAAAAAAAACAACATAGCTCTGAGACAGTCCATGAGGTGATAACAAAAGAAAATCTATTGATTCTACATACCTTCGAACAAGAAATTTTGAATTCTGTCCTTAAAAAGTTTATTTAGGCCTAAACCAAAAAAAGGTTTGTTTCTAGTTACACGCCAAAAAAAATATAGGTCGGTAGGTAGGGATTTATTTCTTTTATGTTTTTTTTTTTTACATATATCGGCAAGACTGTTGAGAAAATTACAATATAGCACTAAGATTGGGATGCCGTAAAAACTTATGAGTCAGCAGGTACAACATTGGCTCAGCCGGGTTATTGGACACAAACCTTCTTTTAGGCCTTATTTGGACTAAAATAATTTCAGGGAACATTTAACAACAGAGGTCTACATTCTCATGGTTATGTTTATATATTCACCAGGGTTTAAATCAACAGTCTCATGTGACCAAAGCCATCAGTATCACATGACCATACCATTGCCAAAGGTGTCATGTGACCTTATCATGGGTGTCACATGACAGCATTATTCATATCATGTGATTTTATCAGTGTATGCATTACTAGTGTACATGACTTTGATGCTATCATTAAACTGCTTGTTAAAACAATTAATCTGGGTCACATTATTTGTAAGTAAATCCGGGGCTGATTTTTATAAACATATCTAAGCATAGATTGCAATATTTTACTGAAAAATCTTGCTACCCCCACTCTTTGAAGAAGAAAAAATAAATTTGTTCAAGTATTAACACAGCTGTTTAAAAACAGATGATTAAAATGTGCACTATTGTCAAGAATTAAGTTTAGAAACTCAAAGACATTAGTATGACTGGACAACCAGGTACCCCAAGTGGCTGAGAGCACTTCTCCATTCATTTAATAAAACTAACATCTCAAAAGTTGTCGGACCGTAGGCAGGTACCAGATCAGATGCCCGGCAGTCTGGCACGATTTACAGCATATATCACTTATTTATAACATATTCAGTCAGACAAATTTTCATTTGGTAAGATAGAAATTCTAACTTTGCCTGAACAAATGTCAGGCAAGTATTCCAACAGTTTCGAGAAGCTTGAAACATGTTTTTTATGTATCCTCTAAACATAAGGTCACCAAATCTAACATATGGAACCAGTCACCAAAACCAAAGCCACTGATTGGTTAGTACATAATTCAGTTTTAAAACATGACCAATGGCATAACTCTATACATATTAGTTGACTAGAAACAAGCATAACCTATAAATAGACCAATAACTGACACCTTCCATCTGATTGGATGATAACAAACACAAATTCAAAATTGACCAATCAGATGTCTCCTTCTGTGATTGCATGATAATCAATGAATCTAGGTACATGCATATGGGAGATTCCATCAAAAGCAAAGAAAATATTCTGGTTACCATATGTGCATGATGTTCTGATCTTTGCATAGCTTAATATTGAGTGATCACAGAGATAAGATCTGTAATGAATCAATAATTGGAAATAAACCAACATGGGGTGCTTTGTTACCTAATCCAAGTTAGACAGGTTTTCTTACACTCAGTTTATAAATAACCAATCAGAAACCTAACTCAATTTTTTCAACCTATGACCCTGTTATTAATTCAATCAAGGTATATTCACAATGCTGTAGCCCGACGCATATTTGAACCAAGGCAATCTAGGGGGGGGGGGGGGTTTGAGGGGCATGTTCCCCTGATAATTTTTTTACTAAAATCTGCCATTTTTCCCCATTACCTGCCCAATTTTGACCCGGGGCACACACCTGGTGTGCTTTAGTGTAGCTATGGGGGTGATTCATACAATCGTTACAAATTATGAAATTTCAAGACATTCGCATGCACCGCTTTCCCATCTGAAAATTATAAGTTTACCTCTAAATAATGGCCACCTCTAATATAAATGACATATTTTCAAGAAGTGGTTAGTACAGACAGGTTAGTACAGACAGGTTAGAATTAACTTTATATTTACCTTATTGAGAGTGTTCACAATATTTAATGTTTTCTCCTCATTATCGTTATACATGTAATCCATACTTCCACCACTAGGGGGCAGCATGTATGAAGAGGTCACATGACCAACAAGATGGCTGCCTGAAAGTATAAAAATCATTAATTTGGATAAATTTCTTTGTATCTATTTCATGTTTTTCATTGTTTTAGGTTTTTATAATCAACTACGCGAATGAGAATCCTGGAACTACAATATAGAATTCTGGAAAGGATGCTTGTCTTGGTTATACATGTTGTGACTAGGATTTCAACTCTGGTATCCAGAGAGAGGTTTCAGCAGAGGCTTAACTCCGGTCCATAAACTCTGGCATCCAGAAAAGGGTTTAAAGAGGGGCATAAACTCTGGTCTCTTACATGGGACTAGAACTCCAGTCCATAACATGGGGCTTGAAGTCTGGCCTAAACATTGACTTAGACACTGGCTCTTAGATTGGGTCCTGAGCTAGGCATTCAATTGGTGGCTAAAACTTAGACCTAACACATGGGGTTAAAACTCTCAAACCACTGAGCTGAAGAACTGAGTCTAGTGCAAGAAAGGAATTTCAGAGATTATAATCATTTCAAGATTATCAGTAAATACACTGATAGATACAAGCAAGATGTGAAACTTTCCCATCACTGGTCAATATTTAATTAACCATTTGTAGATCTAATGATCTAAAAACACTCAGCTATTAGCATCTGAATAAGATTAACGAACATCTTCGCAGGTTGTCATAATTAGGCCAAAAAAAATCAGGTTTGTTTCCGGTTACCCAACTGACCCATCTTTTACCTGCAGACTCAGAAGTTTTTACGGCATCCAAATCTTAGCGCTGTATTGTAATTTTCACAACAGTGTTGCCAATATATAAAAAAAACGTAAAAGAAAATAAATCCCTAACTACTGAACCATACTTTTTTCGGCATTTAACCAGAAACAAACCTTTTTTTGATTTAGGCCTTATGAGAAGCTAAATTCTTAGACTATGATCACAACCTTTAAAACTGTTCACAAGCTGCGACCATGGTCCAGTGGTTAGTGCGCAGGGCTTGTAATGTGGCAATCTGGGTTCAAACCCCACTTGCAGCAGGTAATAACCTTCTATGAAAATTTGACAAAAATGGCAATTTTCCTCCATATGTGGAGGAGACATTGCTGGCTCTTAAAAGAGGATTCTAGATTGGACAGGTTTGGATAAGAGGGGTTCAACTATACTCTGAATAAGTAACGATCTCTGTAAAGACCTAGCATTTGATCTTATGATACAGCAGCCAACTTGTATAGTCATACATAACAGCCAATAAATGTCAAAGGATCCAGATGGGGGGGAAACAAAGCAAAAATTGAGTACAGCAACATTGTGTAAAATAAATATAACTGATCATTTGTAAATGTTAGGGCAAATAAATCATTCATTGTTTTGTAAGTAAACATTAAAGTTCATTTGCTAAGTTGATATTTTAAATACTTACATGTTATAGAAATCTAATTCATAACTTCAGAATGTTGGTAATTTATGAGAAAACATATTCAAAGGGTAGAACAAATATTGTTAGGGTAGAGGGTTTGAGCTTGTAGGGACTTCATTGTTTAGATCTACATAATTTCAAATGATTAATAAGGTGTGCATCATGCAGTATGTCAGTTACAAGATCAGAGGGAGCAGGGTGTTCATTGAGAAATTAAGTAATTTTTTTTCCAAAGCAACAGATAAATCCGGCAGAAAATATTTGTATTTTGGTGAAAATTTTGAAAATCCTGGAAAAAACAACCAATTCAAATACGCTTTAACCGATGGTTTCAATGAAAACCCCGAGGGAAAGAAAACATTTGACCCCTAAATTTTTATCTCAAATTCCTCCTCACATGTTTGATGAACTAACATTACAAAATTACTTAATTCTGCACAATCGGCCTTCAAACCCAAATAGATTCAATCTGAACATTGTTGTATTTGTAAAATTACCATACATGTGTATAATAATTTTTTCTGATTGGATAATATCACTTCAAGAATGTTAATTAACTATCAATACCTCCGAAATTCATTGGAATATAATGACCCCTCTAAAGTAGCGTCCACGCACTGATCTACGAAGCTGATAAGAAATTTTGTGTAAAAAAACGAGTTTAACTTATTCCTATGTAAAGAATATTTTTTTAATAATGATTATGAGTACTATCAATGGAAAGATAATTCAATATGCTTTCTAATTATGTAATTTTCATTAAGATATGCATAGTATAAGTGAGTAAAATAAGTAATTGAAGACAACCACCCACAAAACTTTGGCATTTTCTAATGGTAACAGTTGCTTATCTGTGGTTGCTAGTAATATTGTGAAGACAAAAATCAGGTTACAGTCAAGATCATGAATATGTAGACAAAACTAAAAAGAGGGAAAGGTTCATATATATAGGACATACATGGAGCTATAATAAGCAAATATCAAGCCATGGAGATCAAAATTTAATTCGTCTATGCATAATATATTGTTCTTATGTTTGTTGTTAAAAACAAATAAGTCTGGGCAAGAAAACGAGTCATAGACAGGTCTAGATTTAAACTTTTACGATCTTAATTGATAAAGAATCAATACAAATAGCTTGAATACAGAAAAGTGACGTAATTTATTGCGTACGTTTGATAAACAGAAAAAAACACGAACGGTATATCCACGAATGTTAGATCGAACGAGGCAATAGCTCAGCATTGACAAATGTTATCAAATATTAATCTTCTCCGAATATTTTATTCAAGTAATAGATGAGACAGAAAGATAAGAATGTAGATTAATTAAACGTATACTTACTATTTCGAACAAAAATCTACATTTTCTTGGCCATAAAAGCAAAATTAGCACATGTTGACATTTTCATTCCGATATACGATATTGATCGACAGCCATTAACAATATATTAACATATATTAACACGTGCGCAGCCGCAGCAGCCATAGCGAAAACGTACGGAAATTGACGAACTTTGGCGGAAATTTTCGCCAATATTACCAACGTGAATTTATTTGATACGTAAATAATTTTCGACTTTGTTGATTTATTTTAAGATGGCGTTTCTAGGTCGACATTTCGGATCATACAACGTCCTTTAAAACTGTTCGCAGATCTACTAGAGATAAAATCATCAATAACATAATCGTCACGTGTACATTATCGAACGCAGCCGCTTTAACCTTGACCTCAGACCTCGCATTGATCGGCGAAGTAAACAAGCGAGACTTGAGTTGAATTCTTTTCTAACGTTAGACTTAATAAATCGCGTATTCTGTTTATTATTTTATTCTTGGTGATAAATAAATAAACGTGATTGTTATGGCAAATATTGACCATTGTTGTTCTGACTCGCAATATGTGAGCGCTCCGAAAGATTTCATTTCGGATGAGCACGAAATTTCGGACAAAATGGACTTTCAGAAAAATGACGATAGTATGGATCAAGAAATCAGTTTGAAACAGCCTGAAACATTAAAAGAATTGATCGATGGACTTAAGGAAATATTTTCAGGGGACAAAGTTAACATTGAACTCGTGAAAGAATACATGACAAGTTATAAAAGCAACAGAAAGGAATGGAAAAAGTTCGCTAAATTTGACAATCACAGGTTAGTGCATTTACTCCAATCTTGTGTGTCTCAAAAATATCACAACTTGCACTCAAGCTGGACTTTTAATAGTTTGCAATTATTCAAAAAACTTATCTGATTTAGATTTACATGTCATTCAAATTTTAATCTTTTTATGTTTATTGTTACATAACAAAATTTCAAAGTTTTTTTATGATTTCCATTAATATTATAATTATATTATATTATATTATATTATATTATAATTTTCCAGCTTAAAATTTTTGATTTAAAATATTTTTTATAAAGTTCTGTTTCTAAATGAAATATGTTCCTGCATTGTTTTTTTTTTTAAATTTAAAAGAAATATCATGGAAATGTAACAGAGCTGTATATATAAAATATGTGTTTATAATAGTTTGTGTGCCTGTCTGCCCAATTAGTTCAATTGGTAGAGGAGCTGACGTACAAGCAGGTTGCTGCTTGGTTACAGAAATTATTAGCCTCTTGTAGAAAAATAATAATATGGACCTAAAAATTTGCCTTAAAGGGCACATAACTTCAGATTCATTTTTCACATAATTAATGTATTAAAAACTCATGTATCTCATAGTCACAATTTCGCACAATTTGTGTTTGATTTATGGCTTAAATTTTGTTTAGATATCCCAGATACTGACTCGTACTCCTGTTTTAAGTTCAGCCTATCATTATATGTTATCTAACTGACAGAACTATGGCTTGACATGTTTCTTTCATAATGATAAAATGTCAGTTTGTTCTACTTTGATGTACTAAAATAAACTGCTTATTGAATACCGGGACATTCTGACCGTCTGGCCAGGAAAGAGATAGTCATGTTTCTGGTAACTTAACCTTACCTATCTATTGACACTGACCAAGATATTTTGAACAGCAAAATCCAGAGTATGAAAATATTCAGGGATGAATTATACCTTCAAAGTATGATGTATGTATATTGAGAGAATAAGACTAGAAAGTTTTGCGACATAAGCACCCAATTTTTTTGTTAGTAAAGTAACAGTAAACTTTTTTTCTAGCCTTTCTGAATGCTTCTTTATTTTTCCTGAAGGATTTGTAGTGACCTTGGAGACAAGGTTTTTTCTCAGCATTTTGGGAACATGACCTGACCACCAGAATTGGGAATTTTTGCGAATTTTGGACAAAATTGGGAAAAAGTTACACTATATAAAAATACCACCAGAGTAGTGTACCAGTCTAAAAATACGTTATCAGTAATTTTTTTCCTCATATATTTTACACTGGCTACTCTTGACCCCAAACATATTGCAAAAATGGCGAAACATAATTTTTTAGTTTTTCCTCATTTGAATTGGAAATTTTTGCCTTGCAATTGGGGAAAAACATACTTTTTGCCATTGGGAACATGACCGAATTTTGGTCGTCAAAACAGCCAAAAAGAACCCTGGAGACTAAGAGATTAGGAAGGTTGTTAAGACATCAGTATGCCCAACAATTTAAAAATTTGACCTATAGTTGCTTCAAATTGTTGCAGGGCGCTCACTAGACATCAAAAGTTGAGGTCAAAAACGACTCTCGGCTGATAATAATTATGTTAGAGTAAATTTGACACTTTTAGTACAATTTCTTGAGTCAGAAGCTTTATTTTACTGATTTCAATAGTCAAAATGCTGTTTTAAGGGTCAGATGAATGCCCTGGGTGTTGTACTACAGAAATAATTAAGTAGCACTACAACAAACAAGATTTTGCTTTTTATTTTTTTCACCCATATCTGTCAATTTTCTTTGCTAAAAAAATAATTTGTGTTTAATACATAAAGGATTTCCTCTGACTTTTTACCAGCGTCTTATACACAGGCACAACTTACCCGAGACATTTCAATTATTAATTTTTATTGACGTAAACTTGTACAATCGATAAATTAACAATGCTTATAATTTCAGTAGAAACTGGTGCAAATACAAAATGATTGAAACAGACTATGTACTTAGCAACGGAAGCATTAATAACTCATTGCATTTCAAATGCAGTCACATGACAAATACAGTCAAACCTGTGTTTGAGACCATCTCTGAATAAAGGCCACCCTGTGAATAAGGGTCATTCTTTTAAAAGCTGTCACTGATTATTTAGAACAGGCTGACCTCCATATAAAGACCACCTGTCAATAAAGGCCACATTTTGTCTCTCCCAATGGTGGGCTTTGTTCACTGGTTTGACTGTGTTGCATCTTCATGTATGAAAGTGTCTGAGTTTCAAACCGGGATATGAATACTGTAACTTTCAATTAGCTTTTTTTTCCTGGTACGAAACAGGAAATGTTTTTAAATTCATTTCTAACGAGGTCAGCCGCTGTATGATAGTAGGCAGTTAATATGTTTAATCAAGTATGAAAGAGGCACTTATCCAATGAATTGACAAAATACAAAATTTTTATTTAAATAACGAAATATTAATGTACATAAATGGAGTCTTCTGCTTTTCGCTTCTCAGTATGTTTCAGTAATAAAGAAAACATTGTTAGTTGGCAAGCCACGACAAGTCCACCCCTCCGCTAGTAATTACGAGTAGAAACTCAGGACCTGTTGAAATTGCTGTAGAACTAGTAAAAATTCTTAGCTGGTTGTCCTGCAGGATAACTGAAATATTGTTGAAAAACGGCATTAAAACCTAGTGACAATAAGTCACATAAAAACAAACATTATTTCATTAGAACTCATCAGTCATTTTATGCTGGAGAACTGAGGTTAGATTGTCTTATGTGTAAATTTCGTTCAATCTCCCAAGGTTAAAATTTACTTAACAAGCACCAAAGTAATCTATCTAACTAGGTCACATGTGTTGCATACGTTTATTGAGAGTATCTTGCAAATAAAATCTATTCACATATCATTATAACAATGGTACCATGGTAACAGATGTTGTATAAAAAAAATAGAAACCTTGAATTTACTTTATGTCTTGCCTTGTTGGTTCTGTTTAATGCTTACTAAACATTTAGGAGAAGCAGCAGTCGATGTAATCAATTATTCTCGGTCACTTAACTGATTAAACCTGTTCCCCCGCTCTCCTCTCAAATGATTATGGCCAAATGAATGCCCAGCCACCCACACTCCTTGATGATGTTATAATTCAGATTTTTTTCAATATTTTTCAATGGGTTTAATGCCATTTTCAACAATTTTTCAGTTATATACGGCGCCACAGTTCAAAACCAATTGTGGCAGGTCATACCCTTAAAATTTGACAAAAAGTCAATTTTCCTCCTTATGTGGAGAAGTTGCCAGCTCCTGGTGGAAGGGTAAGTTGGTACTGGTTAGAATGCTGTCCAGGAAAACTGGTTAGTTGAACCAGCCACCAGTGAAAGAAATTACTCGGTCAATAGTTTGTTCTGTTTTCTGCCTGTTTAAGCAGCTGTGTGTTTTCTGTGCTCTGCTCACCAAGATTACGTGACTGACAAGGCAAATTGACAAGCTTTATACATCGGCAAAAACTAAACTTGAGTGTCTTAATTTTCAATTTATGAATGTCGTAAATCTAGTGCACGGCTGACATAAACGTGATTTGTGTATACATATTATCACTATTTATGTATGTAAATACATAGAAATGAAATCTTGTCAATTTTGATGAAAATGTAAATACTTAAATAAAATGTTGTAGATTTTTTGAAAACTTGTTGATTTTGATGAAAATGTAAATACTTAGATAAAATCTCGTTAATTTTTTGAAAACTTGTTGATTTTGATGAAAACTCGTTGATTTTGATGAAAACTTGTTGATTTTGATGAAAACTCGTTGATTTTGATGAAAACTTATTGATTTTGATTAAAAATTGTGGTTTTTGTTGAAGACTTGTGGATTTTGATGAATTAAAACTTGTGCTTTTGATGAAAATTGGTTGATCTTGGAGATTTTTAAGCTTTTCAATGTATTCTTTCTCTGTGTACTGGGATAAGAAAATTTGGACTTGAAAGTTTCATTTTGAAAAAAAAATGGCTTCTGATACTGTCTGATTAATAGCATTTGTTTAAAACCACCGTAGCTGAACGAAAGAGCTATCACATAATAACAAAATGTTGTATAGCATTATTTTTGACCTGATCAGTTAATTTGTATCATATTTAACAATTCCATATTTGGTAACAATCGCTTTTACTAACATACTGAGACATACAAAAACATGATAAACGTATCCTATTCAAATTTTGCATATAAAAATATTATACAATAAGTAAATGAGATAGTACATACAGTCTAACCTGCGTTTGCAGCCACCTTCGAATAAAGGCCACCTTGTGATTAAAGGTCATTCTTTGAAAAAACATCACTGATTATTTAGAACAAACTGGCCTCCGAATAAAGGCCACCTGTCAGTAAAGGCCACATTTTGTCTTTCCTAAGGGTGGTCTTTGTTCACAGGTTTGACTGTAGTATAATAATGGGAAAATATAGTGGTATGACGATATTATGTTACTCATTTTCATCTCTTTGTCATAATATGATAGCTACTTAGGGTTTTATATCCGTAATACGTTTCTTACATCTGCTTGATGGCACACAGGTATGTTAATACTTTGAAAATACTGTGGCCCAATTCTCCTTAGTTCTTTAATAGTTACCCTAAACAGGGCTTTTTTTCACAGATAGGAGAAGGGGCCTTTCTTAAATTTGGAGAAAAAATAACACAGTATTTTTTTTAAAAAGGGGAAGAAAAAACTTGAAGCAAAGTGAATTTTAGGGGAAAGCTGCATGAATTTAAGGATTTTTCCTGAGGGGAAGACACCTATAAATGGCCCTTGCTATAGAAAGAAAAAAAAGCCCTGCTAAATCCTTCAATTTATTTTACAACACATTTTGGAATTTTTTAAGAGTTAGAGTGGTTAAATTAAAAGTGAAGTGGGAAAAAAATCATGATGTTGTTGAAGAGAGGTTGTTGCTCAAGAGAGGGTTGCTCTGGAGTGGTTGCACTGTATAGTGGTTTTAAATGAATTCAATTTTTTGCTGTAGTGGTTTTAAACAAATTTATTTTTTTTGCCTATATTTTCATATGGACTCTATCACCAAACTTAACAAAAATATATATGTATTTAGAAAAATAAATTTGTGTCAAATATCTTTATTTTTGTTTCGACTTGCTGAAACTTAAAATATTAGGCCATCTGTAAAAATTGTTGGTTATGCTACCCAATTTTTTAATGGCGAGTAGGTAGGTAGGCACGGCAGGTTTTTTTGTTGACATTACATGCTTGTACTGAAAACTAATAGTTTGAATAAAGAAAAAAATAATTTGTTAAAATCTGTAAAAAACTTGGATCTTGTTATGTTCCAATAAGGCCTAAACAAAAAAAGGTTCGTTTCCAGTTACATGTTCCAGATAGGTAGGTAGGGATTTTTTTCTTTTACGTTTTTTTTTACATATGTCAGCAGCACTGTTGTGAAAATTACAATATAGCACTAAGATTTTGATACCATAAAAACTTTTGAGTCAGCAGGTAAAAGATAGGTCGGTCGGGTAACTGGAAATAAACCTATTATTTTTACGCCTTAATCAGTAGCAATACTGCAACCCAATAATTTTTTAAGGATAGCCTAAGATATAATAATATGTTTATGAATAAGATCCAGATAGGGTTTAACTTTGTAGGTTTTAAATATTGTGTTCGATAGACGTGTATGTACTATAATTTAGCATGACCTTAATGTTAATAGGTAAGGGCAATAGTATATCAATATTTTGTTTGGCTTTTTACGTCATATCGAAGACAATTGCGATAATGTTGCATGCCTTAAAAACCAATGATATCAAAGTCTTTGTAGTTTGTGCATAAAATTTATTTTTGGTATCAAGTTATCAGAAACATCTATTTGTACTTATGAGAATACATTTATATTGGAACTCAGCAGTGGAAATAGTGTACTGTATACTTTAGTTTTTGTGAACACAGACACTCTGTTTTTTTTTCTATCTCATTGTTGCGGATATAAGCCGCGGTCCAGTGGTCAGTGCACTGGACTTGTAACTCTGCATTCTGGTTCAAATCCAAGTCGGGGCAGGTCATACCCTTCTATGAAAATTTGATAAAAATCTTGATTTTCCTCCATATGTGGAGAAGTTGCCTGCTCCTTGTTGAAGGGTAAGTTAGTACTGGTCAGAATACTGTCCAAGGAAAACTGGTTAGGTGAACCGGTCGCTGTACTTAAATGAAAAATTGTTGAAAAATGGCGTTAAACCCCAGCGACAATATGCCTCATAAAACAAAAACAAATGTTGCGGATATTGTGAATTATGAAGTAATTATTCAAGAGGAGCCGCTGTGGTCGTGTGGTTATAGTCTCTGATTAATTATTACTTGTACCACACCACAGTGAGTTCGAATCCTACTTAGTAGCTGACAAATTTCACTTGTGAGGAAGCTGTCCAGCCAGCTTATGGATGGTCGATGGTTCTACCGGGGTGTACATCTGGAGTCTTGCTCCACCCTTTAAAGTTGGAAAGAAATGACCGGGATTGGTGGTGCGATGTTAAACCCCGGAGAAAAAGAGACATTATTCAAGGCATTTAAGACTTGAGAATTTCACTCTGACCATGTTCTATTGTATATGTATGGGGGTTTTATGTTGATATCAAAATGTGGAAGTGATAGTACCATTTATTCCCTAATTAATGCCCCCAGAGAGCATTATATTTTCACAATTTTTTTCTTAAATATTGTCGAGTTGTTGACTGTATGTCTTCTTATACCATTGGATATTTATGGTGCATGATGATTTTTTTTTCAATATGGATGTAGTGTTCTCTGAGGAGGACTGATTTGGGGCCGAAATTTGACCCCATTGCCCTGTCTAAAAAGTAGG
The DNA here is from genome assembly GCA_008271625.1 of Lutraria rhynchaena. NCBI lineage: Eukaryota > Metazoa > Mollusca > Bivalvia > Venerida > Mactridae > Lutraria > Lutraria rhynchaena. Next base: position 1,651,466 of record VIBL01000030.1, read on the forward strand.
CTTTTTCCTTATTATAAAAATTCCCCTTCATTTAAATTTTATTGTTCATCTTAGACATTTTTGGCAAATAAGATTGTAAAATTGACTTGTAAAATAGCTCTTTTGTCTTAATAACCAGCAAGTTTACGAACTTAATGTTGAGAGGATGTGTAGACTTTGTCATTTTATTGTCCCCTATTTCCCATCAAAACACTATTATTCCCCTTTCTAAGAGCCCTGCCACCGTTTCCCTAAAAGCGTGAAAAGCACTAGGGACATTTATTAGAGGTCAGTCATTTCGTAAATTTATAAAAAAAAATTAAAAATTTGTTCAAAATTTCTGACATGAAGCCATAAACATATTGTTGGGTAAAATGTAAATGATATTTGTAAAAGCACGCTTGGTGATTCAAGGTGGATTTCCAATGTTTACATGATATTGAAAGCTATTTTGTACTTAGTGAAGATTTATAAGTGCACTTTTATTGCCATTTTTCAACCTGTTTTCTTTCATTTAGCGTTCCAAGGACTTAAAATGTGTCTAGTTCGAATTGTAACTCATTATGCGTATGAGCTATTGTGTTTTATGCATTTTCTTTACTGTGACTGGTGTGGGTGTTTTTTTTTCTTTTAAATATTCTAAATTACGATCAGGCCATTCTCGAAAATTTTTGGTTTGCAGTAAGGCGGCTGACTCATCCGAAAATCTCTAGCCAAAAAATTATTTTAGAGATCTTGACAAAAATTTCTTTCATTCGTAATTCCAGCTTTTCATTTCATTACCAGCACATAATGCTAACATTTATTGTTGAAAAAGAAATGCCCATATGCCCAGTGTTATAAATACCCACTGTTAAAAGTTTGGGTCAACTGCCCACTGGGGGCGCTATATTTCCACATCTTTTTTTTAAATTGCAATACGAGTTTATAGTAGACAGCCTTAGTGTTAGGCCTAAACAAAAAAAGGTTTGTTTCTGGTTACATGCCCCCAAAAAATATGGATCGGTAGGTTGGGATTTTTTTCTTTTTGTGTTTTTTTTTTCACATATTGGCAACACTGTTGTGAAAATTACAATATAGCACTAAGATTTTGATGCCGTAAAAACTTACGTGTCGGCGGGTAAAAGATGGGTCTGTCAGGTAACTGGAAACAAACCTTTTTTAGGCCTAAGTTTTAATGTGGATTTTATACCTGAATGAGCAGGCTTGCATCAGATATCAATTTAAGTATTTCATAATCCTGCAATTTAAATCTACCTGGGGAATGCGTGGACACGGGTCATGATTGCAGGACTTGGCAATTTTTTTTCAGGCTACTTGTCTTTGAGGACAACCAGCTATGAATTTTAACTAGTTCTACTGGAATTTCAACACATCCTGAGTCAATTTCTACTCGTAATTACGAGTGGACATGTATATATGTCAAGCCCAGGATTGTTCTACAGTCAAACCTGTAATCAAAGGCCACCATGGAGAAGGACAAAATGTGGTCTTTATTGACAGGTGGCCTTTATTTGGAGGTCAGTTTGTTCTAAACAATTAGTGACGGTTCTTCAAAGAATGGCCGTTACTCACAGGATGGTCTTTATCCAGAAGTGGTCGCAAACACAGATTTGACTGTATATGTAACTGCAAGTTGAAACTGATTGCAGTTAAAGTTCTTATCTGTTATTTGTGATCCTTGTTTGTGAAGAAAAAAACTTTTTCTTATTTGAGAATCACATCATTTTCTTTTGAACTCAGGTGTTCATTAATTCAAATGTGTTTTATGAAGCTAGGAATTGTTTGTTTGTCAAACATTTGCATTAATTAATTAATGGCTGTAAATATTGATTGTTGTTTAATGTTATGCTTCAGACATTGTATTTTAACATTTGTAAGTTATTAATATATTGAAACTGCAAACATTTGGAAAAGTGCCAAGTATTGTTATGAATTTTCATATTCATTTACAGTTGTGATTATAATGATTTTATTAATTTTATTTCTTTATTTATAGCATGCAAACATTTTTATCCTTTTAACCAAGTTTTTTGCAACATTCCGTGGATTTTTCCAAGACATAATGTATGCATCCTGCAATGTTGGCTTCGCTAAATAGTCTATCCAATCAGATGGTATCAGTTTGACACACCTTCTTGGTATATTCGGTTGGCCCAACTAGAGTGAGGATTTTTGTAAGGGAGGTAATCCAAATTACCTTAATGTAATTACTTTGATATGAGTATTGTGGTTACTTCCCTTTATATATAATAAATTAGTAGGAATTATGCCTCAAATATGTTCAGCATATTGCAGCCTTTTTTCTGTCTTGGAAGTTTGACTCAAACGAGTGACTGTAGATAAAATGTCAGAATATTCAAAAATATTTTCTTTTCAAGTCTTCATACTGAAGGTATCACATGTATGATTTATTCATTTTTTTTTATTTTACCAGACAAAATATTACCAGCCCCAGTGATGTTTTTTTTTACTATTTTTGGGAAGGCTGTGGTTCTGGTCAAATTGGGAACAATGTGTGGTGTGATGACAAAATTGGGAATATTTAGGACAGGAATTTGGAAAAAATGTCTCTGACAGTCTCTTGCATCAGCTGTAAGCTTAACGCTTTGCCTCATAAGCATATTTTGGACTCTTCCAAATTCATAGCTAATACACAAAATATCAATTTATGTAAGAAAATTCAGTTATTTCTCTCTGACAGAGTGGAGAACGTTGTAGCAAAAGAAGCCACCACTTATTACAAGCAATGACTTCTTTTGCCATAATGTTTTCAAAAGTCGTCTGCTACAGAGTATAATGTATAGTGAGTTATAGCACTGACCAATGACTGTTAAGCTTTACCCACTGGATTATGCTTGCTGTGTCTATGACATTTTGATACTTGAAGAATTCTAAAAAACTCAATTGTTGTTCAATTTTGAGACTCCCGTAATGTACTGTCACAGTCAAGAAAAAAACAGCATTGAGGTAAAGGATTAAAGAACAAAAATTATGTGCTTTTCTATCCATTAGAAAACTTTCTTATTTAACATAGCATATCTGATAAACATGGGCTTATTGACAACAATTGAATGATTGCTATGAATGGATCGTAAGAAATGTTATGTATTAAATTTCATAGCTTCGAATATTTGTAATCTGTAACAGAGTGAACCACAAGATTTCACTTGATTAATCTTTTCTATACAAACTGATTTTTTTTCTTTGTCAAATATTAAATCAACTCTGTTTACAAAATTGAAATTTTAGGAGTTAATAATACTTTGATGTTTGATATCTCTCTTTTCTGTCTCATGAATGTTTGAAATTTGTCCATTTCATATACATCGTTGTTTTTTATTAGTACAGTTTATTGGGAAAAAATAGTTATTTTCTGTCTTTTTTTACAAACACGTCATAATGTGAAACTCTCTCGTAAATATTCGTACTAACTTACTGTATTATTTTTACAAACAAATCATAATGTGAAACTCTCTCGTTAATATACGTACTTACCTACTGTATTATTTTTACAAACAAATCATAATGTGAAACTCTCTCGTAAATATACGTACTTACCTACTGTATTATTTTTACAAACAAATCATAATGTGAAACTCTCTCGTTAATATACGTACTTACCTACTGTATTATTTTTACAAACAAATCATAATGTGAAACTCTCTCGTTAATATACGTACTTACCTACTGTATTATTTTTACAAACAAATCATAATGTGAAACTCTCTCGTAAATATACGTACTTACCTACTGTATTATTTTTACAAACAAATCATAATGTGAAACTCTCTCGTTAATATACGTACTTACCTACTGTATTATTTTTACAAACAAATCATAATGTGAAACTCTCTCGTAAATATACGTACTTACCTACTGTATTATTTTTACAAACAAATCATAATGTGAAACTCTCTCGTTAATATACGTACTTACCTACTGTATTATTTTTACAAACAAATCATAATGTGAAACTCTCTCGTAAATATACGTACTTACCTACTGTATTATTTTTACAAACAAATCATAATGTGAAACTCTCTCGTAAATATACGTACTTACCTACTGTATTATTTTTACAAACAAATCATAATGTGAAACTCTCTCGTAAATATACGTACTTACTTACTGTATTGTTTTTACAAACACATCATATGAAACTCTCATAAATAACACACTGTATTGTTTTCCAATTAGCGTTTGTTCTCTAATTGGCACCCCCCCACCCCCTCTGTTTTTTTACTATGGAAATCCTTGCTGAATAAATAATTGATAAAATCCGATACAGATAAGTAAAAAATACTCTTCTGTATTGGAGGAATAAAAGTCAATATCTGTTGTTAAGGCTAGATTTTTTTTAAAATGTCGTCTGGATAACGGGGTTTTTCTGTACTCTGTTTTACACTATGTAGGTTGATGGTAGTTTCGTAAAGTTTTAATTGTATACTTAATGATTAATTTTGCAGCTTTTTGGGTGACCATTGTTTAAAGGTGATTTTTTATTAATAGGCAGTTGTTAAATCAGGCTTGAATTTTTTTGCAAAAAGATAAATGTTTGCAATAATTTGTGTTGGTTGGCAATTTTGGACCAGTGCCAAATTGTTAGCAAAATGAAACATACACGAAATGTTATGTGAAACTGATCCTATATAATAATGACAGCTCATTTAAAGTGAGGTGTATATTAATTTAAAAACAGTCTTTTAACATATTCCGTTGTAAGAAATTTTATTTGCAGACCCTGTGGTTTTCTTTGAATTAAGCATAGGGAGTAGTGCTGTACTATAGTTGTAAATTGTAATCAGAATGGTTTAAAACACGCAAGTCCAACCCCTGAAATAAGAAAATTTGTCTCAGAATAGAACCCCATTCAGTTGATATAATTACAGCAAATCTCAAGTAGTGACCATTTCAGTATTAAGACCACAAGGACCATTTATGGCCAGAAGAGCCCTGTGAGTTTGAATCCCTTCTGGGACCAAATTTCACAAGTGAGGAAGCTGTCCAGCTAGCTTATGGAAGGTCGGTGGTTCTATCCAAGTATACGCCTGTGTTCTTGCTCCGCAAATAAAGCCCGGAAAGTTGCCAAATGACCCTGGCCGTGATGCAGCCTTAAACCCAGAGAAAAATACTAAAATTTTATCTATAATGAACACGAAAAATATTTTGTTTTTTTTATTGTCAGTATCAGATTTCAGATTTTGCTAATGTGCCACTTGGAAGTTATTTGTCATAATTTCTGTAACAATTTCCTTTAAGCCTTGATAGATTTTTAGCTTATATCCTGTAGACAGTTGTTTGTTCAAAATGTGATTTACGTATTTTACCTTGATCTATATGTAGGAGAGGATATGAACATGCATTGAATATATTATAGTTTCGTATATTTTCTAAGTTACACATCATTAACTGCATTATTGAAGTACTGTAGAATCATTTATATTCTCCAGGGGTCCAGATTGGTTTGTGAGATAATTTAACCGAAGTCATCATCCTGTTTGCCGGACATTTTGACTTAATATTTGATTCTTTTACCAAATATTAATGATACATTTTGACGTTTATCTTCAGATACACGCGTAACTTGGTTGACGAAGGTAACGGAAAGTTTAACCTGATGGTGTTGTGTTGGAATGAAGCCCAGGGTTCAAGTATCCACAGTCACGCTAACTCGCACTGTTTTATGAAGGTAAAAGACAATCCATCATATATTTATTTAAATTTTCTCTCCAAAAAATTGCACATATTTTTAAAATCTTCCAATTTTACGCTAAATTTTCTTTTTTTTCCCCTAAATCTTACCCTTTTCCAACATGTTGTCATTTTCCCTTTTCCAAAATCTTCATCATTTCGCCACCACATTTTATCTTTTTTCCAAAAATCTTACCCTTTTCCAAAATCTTACCCTGGTAAACAGCACCTTCCCAATCGAAAATAAAGACATTTTTCCTGATTCCCACCTAAATATTCCCAATTTTGGCATTACACCACACATTTTTCCCAACTAGACTGGACCCTTTCCCAAAATCGCAAGAAAATCACTGATTAGAAATTAAAATCAATCAAATTCTTTGACTGAGATGGGGTTAATCTAGCTACTTTCAGAACGTATCATATTCACAAATCCACTTCAGTTTAGCCCGGGTATGCGCCTGCCAGTATGATGTTTTTATAAACGAGCTTTTTATCTGTACAGGTGCTGGATGGGACAGCTCAAGAACAGTTGTACGAATGGCCAAGTGAGTCAGACACTGAAAAAAATATGTCCCTGAAGGATGTGAATAGATATCCGTTAAACAGTGTCGCTTATATTAATGGTAAGTTTTATTGTTGTTTAATTTGGCGATTTTGAACCACTTAACTTCCATAAGCTAATTATGCTAAAGCAGGGCTTTTTTTTCACAGGTAGGGGAAAATGGCCTTTTTCTTAAATTTTGGGAAAAGTAAAACCATATTTGTGCAAAAAGGGTGAAAAAAAACTTGAAATAAACTAAATTGTGGGGGACACTGTTTGATTTTGAAGACTTTTCTCGAGGTGAAGACACCTGTAAATGGCAGAAAAGTAAAAACCCCTGCTAAGTATACTTAACCGCATAGAAATTAGGGAAATTTCCAATTTTAATTGGTTTTCAGATGACCTTGGTCTACATCGTGTAGAGAACCCAAGCCATTCGGACAAGACTGTTACGTTACACCTATACTCTCCGCCATTTGACGAGTGCGAGACCTTTGATGAAAAAACCGGCCACAAGAATAAATGTCGCGTAACATTTTGGAGCAAGTTCGGTCACAGGACGCCGTTTGTAAGTTCAGAAAATTTATTTACTCATTCCTCCTCAAACAAAGTTCTCCGGGGGGTATCCTGGAATCACCTTGGTTGTTGATTGGTCAGTCAGTTGGTTGATCGGCTGCACAGTTTGTCCCCATTTTGCGAGTGTATTTAATCATAATTCAGTGATAGGTGTAGTTTCTGTCTGAAATTCATATTTTAAAAACGTCTTGTTTTGGGTCAGTGTGGATGGATATGTTCACTAAAATAATCTAAGATTGAGATCAATGCGCTCTTTCTTTGGAGGGTACTGTAGTTTTCAAACTGTAAAATTTTGTTATACAAAACTGCAACCATCCATAAAGGCCAACTGCCCATAAAAGTCATATTCTCTCCCTTTAGTGGCCTTTGTTCACCAGTTTGTACTGTTGAACCAGAGTTTGTAATAATAATGGTCACAGTGTGAACTACAACTTCAAAATTAGCATGTGTCAATGAATACAGTAGACTTTATTTTCTTTTTTTATGTGACTTATTGTCACTGGGGTTTAACACCGTTTTTCAACAATTTTTCAGTCATATACGTGGCTGGTTCACCTAATCAGTGTTCTTTGACTGTATACTAACCAGTACTAACTTACCCTTCCACATGGAGCCGGCAACTTCTCCACATATGGAGGAAAATCAACATTTTTGTCAAATTTTCATAGAAGGGTATGACCTGCCTTGACCGGGATTCGAACCCGGTTCTCCAGGTTACAAGTCCAACGCACTAACCACTGGACCACGGCCATGGCCGTAGACTTAATTATTATAGAAAAAAAGTCCGCAAAAATTATTTTTTTCTCACTCTTGTCGGGCATTGTTCTCAGATTTTGACATCATTTTGTATTATTTTACGGAAAATAATCTCAGGAATGGTTTGTGTTTTATGTATGTAGATTATGTAACAAGGAAGTTGGGTAAAACTTTATAATTTAATCAAATAAAATATAATGTAATTGCCTACTTAAACAATTGACCTTGGGGATAACCAGCTACAGACATGCCACAATTACTTGTGTTAAGGTCGCACTTGTGTGTAAGACGCATGTAAAAAAATCAGTCGAAATCGTGGGGAAAATATCTAAAATGTATAAAACACAAATAATGTTTAAGCAAAGAAAAAATGACCAAAACGGTTGAAAAATGGGGGGGGGGGAAATGTGCTAGTTGGTTTGTTTTTGTATTAAGTATTATGAAAACGTGACAATGACTTCTGTACTAATTTTAGGAATCAGCCAACACACACTCCAACTTCTCAACACCTCAAGGTTCCTGTAATTAGCAGCAAGACATACTCCCCCCCAAAAAAGAATAATTTTAAAAAATTGCTTCATTTTGTTTCAGGGAAGGACAGGAGTAGACGCTTGCGTGGTTCCTGAGAACAATTAGGCAGAAACAGTGGTTTGCGTAGTGTGTACATTGGATATAATCAGAAGCACTACTATTAATATATTCAGGACACCGTAACATCTTGGTTTTACAAAAGCTAAGAAAAGTGTATGCATATGTTTCGTGTTTAACTTCATTCCAACCTGAACTAATGGCCGCATGTGAATGTTCGAGCCATTTTACAGCGTTCATTTATTAATTTCTTAAGAGACCTGGTAAACCTCTGTGGATGAAATTTTTCTGGCCTCTGCTGGTATTTTCCGAGTTATTTTCCTAGTCCGGATTGATTTGCTAAAAAAAATTTTTTTTTGCATTTTTTGTCATTTTTCTCCATGACAGAAGTTTGTCGTTACATTTTTTGATTTACAAACAAGGGGTAGCAAAATTTCCCTTAAGGATAGAAACCAGCCCCTAGAACATTAAGGATCAAACTATCTCCCTCTTTTCATCGGTGATTTAACATTTTGATTGACATCATGTGTTACTGACTACGTTTTTACATATCGGTATTTTGAATCTCGGTGGTTTTCATTGTTTTTATTGAATTTGTTTATTTTTTTTTCATTGTTTATTTTGTATGCATTGTACTTACAGCATATTGACTTATATCCATTGTCTGACATCCAAGACAAGTAAAACTGTCCTCAGACAAGCATAAAATTACTATTTCATCACATTGACAATCTACATGTACCTTGTGAAATAAGAAGTTTTGATAATCAGTTCCTATAGTGTATAACTGCTTGCAGTCAAACCTGTGAACAAAGGCCACCCTTGTGAAATACAAAATGTGGCCTTTATTAACAGACGGCCTTTATTCATAGGTCAGTTTGTTCTAAATAATCAGTGATGGTTTTTCAAAGAATGGCCTTTAAAGATTATTCAGAGAGTGGTCTTTATACAGAGGTGGTCGCAAACACAGGTTTCTCTGCATTTAGTTCATTACATACTTTATGCATAATTTGTGATTGATATTTAAATTTGAAATTGTCTCCCTTTTGTGTTTTGTCTGAAGATTTGATTTTCTGCCATCCATTGGAGCATTGATAAATTTTGAAGGGATGTTGCTGGTTTGTTGCATAAAAATAAGCAACTATAAGATTGGGGTCCTTGGTAACCTTTTAGTACTGATTCCAATAGAAAAAAAACACACAAAAATCAGTAATAAAATAACAAACAAATAGAATAGCAAACTAATTTAAAAAACAAAACAAATAGAATTACAAACAAGTAGAATTACAGACAAATAGAATTACAAACAAATAGAACTACAAACAAACAGAACTACAAACAAATAATATTGAAAACAAATAGAATTACATACAAATAAAATGGCAAACAAATACAGTAACAAATAGAATGACAAAGAAATTGACTAAAAAACAAATAGTGTGTTACAAAATCTTTTCCCATTTTTCTGCTGGACCTTTACCATGTAAACTTTGTTTATCTGACAATGAGTAATAGTATTTTGATAGTATAATTATACAATCTGTTGATCTACAGTCAAACCTGTGAACAAAAAACACGCTCGGGAAAGACAAAATGTACTCTTTATTGACAGAAAGCCTTCATTCAGAAGTCAGTGTGTTCTGAATGATCAATCACATTGTTTCAAAGAATGGCCTTTATTCGCAGTGACCTTTATTCGGAGGTGGCTGCAAGCACAGGTTTGACTGTACATATATGTCAGTTTGTACTAACACGAAACAAACTATTTAGAGGTTGGCCTTGTATGAGATGTCCATAATTTTGACAGCATTACTAGTGATTGCCTTTCACTATTTTCAATTATTCACATAGTTCAGTCATATCAATTCTTTTATGTTTAATGTTACACTATCACTGCCATTATGTTTTTTAACAATGCAGCATAATTATCCTTGTTTATCATAATTGGATTTACAAATGTATATTTGGACTTACATTTAGGGATTTGAACTTAAGTTCTTGTATTAGGACTGTTGTTCACAATTTGGACTTAGTTCTCATATTTTGATTGTTGTTTAAAATTTGGACTTAAGTCCTCATATTAGGACTGTAGTCCACAATTTGGACTTAAGTTCTCGTTTTAGGACTGTTGTTCAAAATTTGAACTGAAGTTCTTGTATTAGGACTGTTGTTCACATTTTGGACTTAAGTTCTCATATTAGGACTGTTGTTCAAAATTTTGACTCAAGTTCTCGTATTAGGACTGCTGTTCACAATTTGGACTAAGTTCTCGTATTAGGACTGTTGTTCACAATTTTGACGTGAGTTCTCATATTTGGACTGTTGTTCACAATTTGGACTTAAGTTCTCATAATAGGACTGTTGTTTACAATTACGACTTCAGTTCTCGTATTAGGACTGTAGTTCACAATTTGAACTTAAGTTCTCATAATAGGACTGTTGTTCACAATTAGGACTTCAGTTCTCGTATTAGGACTGCAGTTCACAATTTGGACATAGGGCAATTATATTGACCAATCGTTCAGTATTTGTGCTAGTTCTTTTGTTTAAACTATGGTTTTATTCTTGGATTATTTTTTGTTCATAATTGGCCTCAGAGAACATATTTAGACCTGTAGTTGAACATATTGGACTTAAATTAATACATTTCATCTAAATTATTTATATTAGGTCTCAAGTCCACATATGAAGATGTGTGACTATGTATGTGTGTGAATGGTTGAGTTCATGTGTAGAGCATATGTGGTTTGTAGAGTTAGGGGTGTGATTTTTGTTAGTATGATGGGTTGGGGAGTCAGTCCAAGTGTGATTGGTATAGTTTAGGGGCATGTGTGGTTGAATGAGGTTAGGGGTCGGGCCATGTGTGGTTGGTAGAGTTTAGGGGGCGTGGCTTGGGCGGGCTTAGGGATGGGTCATGTTCTCGTAGATTATAGCTTAATTTAGTGATATTTCCATATTTTTACGTGTTAGTGTCTTGTTTTAATCAAAGTTATAATTTATGTTTGAAATAATTAGCTCTGTTGATCGCAAACTTTAAAGGGTATTCCCCCATGTTTAGAGTTGTCAGGAAGGGGGTGGGGAGCGGCCCTCTCTTGAGCAACAACCTCCCTTCAACAACAGCATGATTTTTTCCCCACTTTTTTAACTATTAGTTTAACCTCTCTAGAGCAACAACCTCTCAACAACAACATAACTTTGCTTCTCACAAAGGGGTTACTGTGGAGGGGTTGCACTGTATTTACATGTGGTCATTATTACAAGGAAGACTTTCGAGATAATTATGTTCTGTATTTTCATATTTATGTGAAAAACACTTAAAACTTTCATACTTGTCTACTTGTTTCACTTTTATTATTTTCTTAAGATAAAAGCTTGTTTGTAATGTAAAGTCCAGTCAAACATGGATTTAGTGACTGGGTTTTTTGTTAAGTTACAGTCATGACCCGCCCCTCCACTACCCCGTCTCCAATAAAAAAACGTTTCACTATAAATGAATGATACATTTTCCTTTTCCATGCTTGTTATCTGTCAGAGCTGGTAATTATGTATTTTTTGTCATAGATTTGGCATTAATTGTCCAATTTGTTTATAAAAGACGTGTATTTAACATTTCACATGGTAAATCATGTATTTATGATGATAAAATTACAGTTTAAAGGTAATACTGTTCGAAAAATATATAATTGGTTTTCTGTCCCAAATATAGTTAATTATAAGCATTAGTAATCATCCATGCCATAACAGTGCTCTGAATAAAGCAGTTTTGTAAGATAATCTGTGTATTTGTGTATTTATGCATTCAAATTTAATGATTACTAATATAGTATTACATGTATTTTTTTGGCATGATTGGGAAGCAAACCAATGTCTCACTGAACTGATACAAAGTCAAGGACAAATAAATGATAGCTTGGTAGTCAGTGACTGATTAATGAATTGCTGAATTTTTGGCTTCATATTAATTGTTGATGAAAACGATCTTAAATACAGTGTAACCTCAATATTGAGGCCACCTTTAGGACCTGAAAATGTGGTCATACTAATTGAAGTGGTCTCATTATCAGGTTGAATTATTGGGGAGTTATTGAAAACCGGTCTGAAAATAAGTGATCGTTATAACAGGGTGTTCATAATATTGAGCTGGTAGCAATTAGAGGTTATACTGTTTTTAAATAATATTTTAACGTTGAAATGTTTAAAATTTTGTTTTGAATTATTTAAAATTAATTACTTATGTGTATGTAATGTATGTATGTATCTGTAAGTAATAGAACTGTTCATGATTTTTGTTGTTGTTGTTGTTATTGTTGCTGTTGTTGCTATTGCGTCATTCAATCATTACATTAATTAAACATGCAATTGTTACGCTGCCAATTTATTCAGAGATATTTTTTCTTAAAATCCTAATGTCTTGATCTAATTATCTCCATGCATAGCTACTGTGGTTTCATTTATTTTAATTGTCCTTAATCTTCATGGTTTTTTTTTACTAAAATATCTATTTTGTGGGGATGTAAATTTGTGGATTGTCAAAGAAAAAATTGGATTGTTTTTGCCATTTTGTTTTCTGTCAATTACTTAAAAAGAATATAACTATAATAATGCCACTTTGATATAATGACCGCTTTGTTTCAGACTGGTTTGCTTTGTTTCCTCTTTATTTCAGTTATTTCAATTATTTCAATTCAATTTTGTTATGAGACCACCTCATTATAACAACCGTTTTTTAGTTCAAAAAGGTGGTCTCTGTACGGAGGTACAGTCGAACTTCTCTAATCCGAACCTTTCCAATCCAGAATCCTCTCTAAATAAAACACGTCAGCTGGTCCCAATGTTTTTTATTACGAATTTAATGCTAAAGAACATGTTGAATCCGGAATCTTTGTATTCCGAAAACCTCTCTAATCCGAACATTTTTTTCTGTCTTAGCGAGTTCGGATTTGAGAGGTTCTACTGTATTATTGTATGTACAATTATTGAAGGGAACGTATGAACGACTGACTTGTACTCAGTAATATTTTGTCATTTGCTTGTGATTTTTGTTGCCATTTTAAAGCTTTTATTTGATTCTTTGTGATGTTCGTATTCACTTGTTAGAATGCTTGATTTTGCTCATCTGCAAAAAAAAAATTAAAAAATTGAATATCGTTGTTTTTGTTTTTGTTACTAAAAATCTGTTATGAGACATTTGTACAGGTGGGCTGGCTTTCTCAGCATTCCACACGCAGCTGAGTCGCACAGAATGGACTTTTGAACATGTCTTTGAATGCAGTCATCCTATTGGTTGATTTTAAATATCGTAAGAAAAAATTAACCAATCAGCTCTAATGCTAATGTGTGTTTGTTAGAAAGCTTGCATTTATATTTCAATTATGAACCTACCGTTAATATTCAAAAGTTCAATCATATCCTCATTTAGATCTGGTGACGCACCCTTGGTTCGAACTCACAACCCTGAGGTCCTCAGACATAGTCAATGGGAACCAGTTTAATTTGGCCGATTTTGCTGCTTACCGAACTTGGCCAAGAGTGTATGCCCATAAGCATTTCAACAAAGTTTGGCAACAACTACTGTGAACTGCCAGCTATGGTAGACGCCTGCCCGTCTGCTATACGCTGCCCCGCCCCCTGCGGCAAGTGTTTCTGTGATACATATCGTACAAAAAGTTAATTTTTGAAAGGAAATCGTGCATTTCTTTCAATAGTATTCTATATATTTAAACTTGAATTACGACTGTTAATCCGAGTATGCCATTATTGGCTTTTGTTTGTTTCTTTGATAGATTTAGCGATATTCTTAAGTATCTGTATGTATGTAATGTACGTACAAGTATTTCTATAAATAGCGCTCTACATCTATGAGACCCTAGACCATTAGATGTCAGGTGAGACACAGAAAAATAAAAAAAACGGATTCCGGGGGAATATCACATTTAATAGAGTTTACTTTCAAGCTCGAACGACTGAACACGTCATCAGAGGACCAAACACAACATCAGGGGACCAATTACGTCATCGGGCGACCAAACACGTCATCAGACGACAAAATACGTCATCGGACGACCAAACACGTCATCAAACGACAAAATACGTCATCGGACGATCAAACACGTCATCAGACGACCAAATACGTCATCAGACGATCAATCACGTCTTCAGGCGAAGCATTCGTTTTAGAACGCTTTCCAAAACGTAATATTTAGCTAAGCTTCGGCTTTTTCCGTTGGCGTTTATGCCACTGTCATATCGAAGCAACACGCATTATTTTGCAATTGAAATAGCATGTTGTTTAACGGCTATGCTGCAAACTTGTATGGAAATGAACTAAAACTTTTGCCGCAATTACACCCAAAACGTGCCATTTGTTTGCCAAAAATGCTTTTAAGTCAAAGGAATACTAAGTTTGCACCATCCTCCCACTGACGATCTCATGTCTGTGTCATTTTTTCTTTCTTACCACTACAAATCAATTTCAACCAATTTGTATCAGTCACCCTCCTTTTTTATTAATATATTAACCATTTACATGAGTAATTCTTTTTTCCTTCACCTTTTATTTAAATGCACGCTAGTTTTTGAAGCGCCATAAAACACCATTAAATTATTCTTTCTCCTTTGTTCTTTCTCTCCCTCTCTCTCTCTCTATCCATTCTTCCTCCCTCCCTCCCTCCCTCCTCTTGTATGACTTATTTTGTCTAATATTTTACCAAAAGCTTGTTATACTTTTTAAAAATATTGTCTCGTTAAATTTTTGACCAGTTTCCACCACAGGCATTAGTAACGGATCTGGGATTGTAGCATTGCAATAAATTCTTTACAAAACATCACAATTCAACCCGTTAAGTTCAATACTTATGCCTGTGGTTTCCGCGTCATGCATCGTCTGGTTTCCTTTTTTGGAAATACAATATCAGTCAACCAAACCATGTTTTATCATGTGGAACAATTTCGCTTATCAGATTGGCGCTTTACGCTCTTCTTACATGAAACTGAAACTCAGTCACGCAATAATGCAATATCATACGCATGTATTGATATGTATTTAACTTGTTTTCGGACAATACAAGTATTCGGATACGCTTATATTATCAGATATATGTAGATACATTGTCAGGTGAACAATAGCTACAGTTTTCTCATGATTTAAAGTGCCTATTTTTAAATCCAACTGTTTGCTCTGACGTGGTTCTATGAATGGATACATCAAAGTTATTAAATGCGAGTATACGTGCATGTGATACAAATCTATAAGGAAGTACACGTAATTTACCAGACAAAACTTAGCAATTTCATAAACCGAATTTATTAAAATCTATGGTAAGAGGATTTGAACTTAGAATCACGATAGACTTATTGTTTTGTTTACTATGGCACGCAAAAGTTGAAAGCCCAATCTTCTTTCAAATGCTGGTCATTTTTAATGAAGATTTAGATGGACGGTAAGGGTCATATTTTAACGTTGAATATTGATCGATAAAAGGTTTAATTTTTTGTCAAGAGTGACCTCCAATTAATGATATCAAAGAATTTCCCTTTCGATGAAGGCTACACACCAGCAAATAAACCACAACGGCAGACAGCCTTGCACATTTTTTGTTTATCAAAAGAGAATAAAGTCATTCAAGTTGGGAACTAAGGAGGAGCATGTAATTTTTTGTTGGCGACCCAGGAGCTCTGGGTCATAAAACTTGAGAGTCTCAGAGCTCAAAATTGAATTTTGAGAGTAGAGCATTCTGGTTTGAGAGACATTGCAGTTTATTGATTAAATACATTTTAGATGGAAGAATCACATAGGATTGAAATCATCATTAGTTTGTAATAATTAAGTCAGAAACATCGAAGGACAAAATATGAGATTTGAGATTGGAGACCGATCTCAAGTTATATATACTTGGACCCTAATTAGGTTATTTTTCTGCCGTAATTAACTGACAACAAACATAGGTAGCTTTAAACCAAATAAATCTCGCTTAGCAGCCACCTCAATGTAATGACCCCATACTATTATGGCCACCTCAATATAATGACCACCATACTATTATGGCCACCTCAATATAATGACCACCATACTATTATGGCCACCTCAATATAATGACACCCATACTATTATGGCCACCTCAATATAATGACACCCATACTATTATGGCCACCTCAATATAATGACACCCATACTATTATGGCCACCTCAATATAATGACCACCATACTATTATGGCCACCTCAATATAATGACTTCCATACTATTATGGCCACCTCAATATAATGACCACCATACTATTATGGCCACCTCAATATAATGACCTCCTTACTATTCTGACCACCTCAATATAATGATCTCCTGGTAACATCAACTACAAATGTAAGATCAGTTATCAGTATTTTTCTCCATGCTTCAACTTGATAATGAGACCATCTCAATATCAAGACTTTTTTGTCCCTTTATTTGGTTTGAATATCGAGATTTCCCTGTTTTAAATAAGTTGCAACAAGATAATACAGTAAAACCTCGATAATGAGACCATCTTCCGGGCAGGACAAGTCGGTTGTGATTTTAAGGTAGTCCCAATATCAAACTGAATAATAGGGAAATTATTGAAAGCCGTTCCGAAAATAAACGGTCGTTATAACTAGATGGTTGTGATATTAAGGTGGTCACATAGTTAGGTTTTATTGTATCGGTATGTCAAGAATGGCGATCAATACACATTGTGCAAAGTTATCAATTTCATACCTATTTGATAAGAAGACACGTGTATACACGGTCACATTGTAAAAGCTGGCATTCCGTCAAGGCGTTGGGTATTTTCATCTGAAGACGACGTATACACTATATTTAAGAACTTGGAATTGTTTGGACATGAAATAAGAGAATTCAATAAAAAAAAACTAATGGAGAGTATAGGAAGCCATACTTAGTAAGCTTGTTATTGTTTTACGGAAAGACCCGAGGTTTCCCGAATAGTAATGTATTTTGTCACGTGACTGTGGTTTTCTGTATTCCACGAATAGAATCAAATGTTTACAAATACAATGAACATGCATTGATCTCGCTACTTCACCGATCTGAATATTTGTTTATCACAAACCAACACGCAATCGCTGAATTTGAAACAAGGTTTGATCGTGTTTATTTTTTACAAGTAAGATAACACATTCACAAAAATTTGTGTAGTACCAATGATGCAAGAATGTGTATTTGAAAGCTCTATATAATTATACATGTTCATGTCTACATTTTCATTCATCTTTGTATTTGTACTAACGTTGCGTGTTTTTCACCACCCAGAGTAAAATTTACGATTCATTTATGTAAAACAATGCCATTAGTAAATTTACGATTCATTTATGTAAAACAATGTCAATGTTCGTCTGCTAATCAGCGTTATACAAAAGCACTGTGGAGCGTGGTTATCGTGAATTTCTGGGACTCGAACAATTACTTTACTGTGGGAATATTTCACTGTATCCACATCAATGAAAAGGGGGGAAAATCGAAGGAAAATAATTACTTTACTGTGTAAGAAAATTTTCGGAATATCCGAGTTCACTTCTACAACCGTTATCTTGTAAACAGCGCCAAATTTTCTCGTCCTATTTATGATTCGATCTACATTAAAAAATAACTTCCCTTTTGTAAAATTAAATGTTTGTTGTTTCTCATCTCGAATTCTAGCCGGACTTTAGTTTCTCATGTTAGATGTCGTTATTTTCGGTATAATGAAAACGCGTAATTACGAAGTCAGTTCTAATAATAATGAACTGGTTCTCGGTTGACTTTTTATCTAGTCAAAATAATGGGAACCAGTGTATGCTGAAATATATTTTGAACACTGAAGTTCATAACCCTTTAATGAAGCATTATGTGTCCGTACCTCGAATGTAATTCGAGTACCATTTTATGAGAAAAATACGAACTAATTTTGCGGCACAAAAGGGTTTTGCATTCGTTGGAAACAACTGCATTGCCAAGTCTTCCATATACATATATACGAATGACACAAAAGAATTTAGCTAAACTTAAAACATACGTTATTCTTGGAAACTGGAAGTTTTACATGACTTGGCTATATAAATTGTACTTATATTATACGTATAGAAACCTGTAGGTCTTACGTGTCGCAATTTTTGCAAAGCCAGGCATACCGCCAGCCGTCATGGTGGTATATATAGGACCGGAATCAGCCCGGCGGCTAAACATACCGGGACTTTTGGACAGACGAATCTTTAAGAAGATTTTAAAAAAGAATTTACCATGTCGGACAGTCCACCAAGAAGTCTGGATGACCTTGTAAAAGGTCTTCATGTTCTGTGTAAAGATAATATTGATGTTGAAAGAATTAAGGAGTACATGGGATCGTACAAAAGTAACAAGGATGATTGGGAAAAATACGCGTTCTTTAGCGATGAAAAGTAAGTGATGTTGTTTTTTTTCTTTTAAAAAATATTTGTGACTGACTTCAATATGACTATTGCGCTGTGTCCAGTATTTTGGTTAAATAATGGCATAAACGTCTTTATGTTTTGGCAAATTTTACTAAAAGGGAGATTTTTTATTATATTTATTTGTGGCTGACGTCTGTTATTGTTTTGGTTGAAAATATTTTGTCCAAAATAAAAATAAATAAAACGTGAGTCTGACCGTAATTGGCTTTTTTAAAAAAAAAAAAATAAATAATAAAAAAATCATATTTTTTATGTAAAAAATACCTAAACGAAGAATAACATGGCAGGAATTTATAATCGTTTTTATTAATGGTAGAATAACTTTTTGATGCAGCTTTACTTTCGGCCGATTTAAATTTTGCACGCAGAAGTTTGCTAATCATCTCTAATGTTGCTTTGTGTTTGTTTGAAACCTAACATTAAAATTTTGATTATGAAACCACGGTTAATGTTCCTAAGACCACCCATAATCTCTCAGAGTGGCGAGCCTAAGGTTCGAGCACACAAAACTGAGGGGGAAATTCAATTTTGGACTGTGCTGCAGTTTTTGCTTTCGTCTTTTTTGTTATTGCTTTTCGATGGCTATGAATAATTTTTTATCAAAAATTTTCAAGGCAGGAACTGAGTGATAACTTTTTCAGAACTGAAAAATCATTCAGTCTGCGGTATTTATTTTTTGCGGTTTGCACTCGTTGCGCAGGGCTAAATTCCGCGAAAATGACTTAAAAGGAAGTCCCTGCAGGTGTAGCCGTCTATACAACACGTGAAGACTAAGTCAATACTTTTAGTACAAATTAACTAACAAAAAATAAGCCGCGAAGAACGTAAAATATATTCTTGAAATAATGAAAAAATTAAAACCATTTCACAAACACACGCACCCGTAATAAATCCGCTTGTTTAAATTACTAAATTTAAATAAAAAATAGAAATCCATATTTATAGATATTTTTTCCACGATTAACGATACATTCAGGAGATTTTTTGAAATGTCATGTTTTCAGTTTGTCATTTTTTTTCATAATTTTGCCATTAATTTGTTTCAATTAATTTTATCAATTTCTCGATTCGCGCAAATAATTTACATGAAGCCGTTTTTTCAAATAAGTAATTCTATTAATTCGTACCTAATATTCGCGACTAATTATGTTATCATATTTTTCGCTCATTAAATACACATACGAAATGTAACGAAACAATGTCTGGCGCACTCGCCCGGAGAACGCAGCTTGGTTGAGCATGGGGAATAAACGCGGACTGATCTATGTTGATAAACATTTGGTGTTATTTTCTTACGCGGAAGTTTAAATTTGAAAACCGCTTTGCATCATTTTAAGCCTGTCCATTTTAAACATATCGTGACGTGTGCCAAATAAAAATATTTCATGAAAGGTAAGTTTTGAAAAAAATTTATAAATTAAACGTATTAGCTAAAATAATAGGTTTCATAAATACATACATGTTGTATAATCTTACAGTAAAACTCAACATTTAATCGACTTACTTGGACATAATATTTGGTCTAAATAAACGAGGTGATCTCATTGTGAAATTGAAATATGAAGGAAGTATTTGAAACCTGTCCGAAAAAAAGTGGACGTTATAACGAGGTGTTTTTTTACATCTAAATGATCGCTAGGTGAAGTTTTTCTGTACTTGTTGTCGCTAATATGGTCTATGAAACCTTGAATGTTTAAAGGCTTTTGGTTATGAAAGTGCCGCCTTCGTGTTGTGATATATAATTTTTTAGAATTAAATTTAATCAAATTTAAGGGATTAAAGCGCTGTATCATGCTATCAACAAATATTCGAAGGTTGCAAACCGTCACGAAATGCACCAAAACAAACATCGGGGGACGCCCCTCACTCACTAAACCTGTTCTCCGGTCAAAACGCATGCGCAAATAACTTCTAACACACCTGTTGATACATAAGCATTTTTACTTTAACGCTTGCACAGTTTCTGTGTCACGCAACACTACAGCAGAAAATCTTGAACAATAAATATAGCACCAATTCATTAGTACTTTCGATTGCTATATATAAACACCGAATCAACAGCTACATACATTTATGCGCAATTGTTCTCAGAAACGTGATCTTTGTTGTTGTCAACGCAAACGATAGCCTCTCCATTCTTCATTATTCGAAATGTTTGGCGTTTATCCAAATCAATTTGACAATAACAGACTATTGAGGCAAAATAAGAAATAAGTATCGAGGTTTCCTCTCAAACAATTTTTAATCTTCTTCATTCTCATTTTTACATTTACATATTAAGTTTAAATTATCTTATTCAATGGCTTATCATTGTTATCCTTGATGCGGGCTACATGACCTTAGATGTCGATGCGCCATAAAACACCAATAGATAAATAAATAAATAAATAAATAAAAAATAAATAAATAAATAAATACTCTTCAGGTACACCAGGAATTTGGTGGATGAAGGAAATAAGTTGTTTAATCTCATCGTATTGTGCTGGAACAGAGGTCAAGCTTCAACCATTCACTGTCACGCCAAGGCCGAGTGCGTGATGAAGGTATATAACCGCCTATTTAAACTGGTTCCCGTTGGCTCCGTCCATACAGATACTTAAGTGCGCTGTAACATGGAATGAGTTTACTCGCCAATATAAACTGGCACCCGCTGGCTCTGGTGGTGCACTGCAACATGGAACGGGGACCAGTTTAACGCCACTATTGTAACGATTACTTCCCCTGACGATTTAATAAGGGAGACTACTGCATAGCCGATTATCTCTTCCGACGTAGTTATCTCCCTTTAAATTGATACACTCCCAATAAAGTATACAATAATGTACACTGGATCCCGTTCTAAGTTGCAGTGCGCCAAAGTGTGTGTACAGATCGAGTTAATTAAACGTGTTAGTTATAATGAAGGTATAATAGATTATAAAACTATTCAATTACCCCCCTCCCAATGATATACAATACACTGACGCGTTCACTTACCACGTGACTGCGAATATTTAAATAAAATATCAATACGACTTTAGTTATCATTGACTAAATTATAAAAAAAAGTAAATAAAACAAAATCCTGTCAAAAAACTAGCAGGACACGAGAGTCAGTCAGTCAGTCAGTCAGTCAGTCAGTCAGTCAGTCAGTCAGTCAGTCAGTCAGTCAGTCAGTCAGTCAGTCAGTCAGTCAGTCAGTCAGTCAGTCAGTCAGTCAGTCAGTCAGTCAGTCAGTCAGTCAGTCAATCAATCAATCAATCAATCAATGATCTATTTGTTCATAAGTTTGATATACAGAAAAACATGATGTTTTATTTAGATTTTAGACGGAACTGTTCGTGAGGACGTTTATGAATGGCCGAAGGGTGAACAAAAAATGAGCTTGATCAAGACGAACAGTTACGGACGGGACGAAGTGGCCCATATTAATGGTAAGTAATCCTAATTATACATGTATTATCTCTACTACACTGAACTGCAAAAGAAACGCCATACGTTTGAATAAGATTGTTAATGTTAAATGCGAATTGACGTTTTAATGATACATAGTTTCAAATGAGACAAGAAGATGCGTTAAATGGATCAATATTATATATATTTATATATGAAATTCATATGTACTTTCACAGTGAAATAACCCGCAGATATATCAACTAATGTCGCAGATCAAACACGGGTAGGTATAACGGTCGCATCTTCCGGCATTTACGAAAAAGTAGCGATTAAATTACACCCCTAGTTTTAAAGTCAATTGGTTCTACAATACAATAATTTAACAGTTTAATGTGTCATCTGTATAGATATATGAATATTTTTTTGCCGGAGTTTAACGTCGCACAAACAGACAAGAGTCATTTGGAGACTTTTCATCCTTAACAGTAGAGGGAAACCCCAGGTGTACACTTGTGTAGAACCACCGACCTTACGTAACTTTAAAGAAAACTAAATTGTTGATTTGAAAATAGAATCGTGAAAAATTTCATGTTTCAGATTCAATGGGTTTGCACCGGGTTTCGAACCCAAGCAAAGAGGAGCAGACGGTCACACTACATCTGTATTTCCCGCCATTTTCTGAGTGTGGTGTCTTTGACGAAAAAACCGGAAACAGGGGTACCGGGCAGATGACCTACTACAGTAAATTTGGACAGAAAGTCCAAGTAAGTACCAGCTGGGACCAATATGCACATCTGTGTTAAATTTTGGCCTAAAGTTGTAAATTCTACCACAGTGAATGGAACCGTTTGGACTAAATTTGCTTATATTTTTTTTACTCAACTTCAAAATACCATTGTAATAACAGTGTGTACTAGAAAGTACCCTTCGGCTATTTTTTGTTCTTTCTCATGAAAAATGAATTGTATCATATAACTCTGTAAGTATTTGTCGTTATGAATTGCAGTCGTAATGAGTTATTGACGCTATGATATATACAATATACACTTTTATTTTCAGGACTCTCAGAGCGGTGGCTTGTGTTGTGGGGGAAAGTCATGTTGTAACTAATACATTCGTAGAAAAAAGACAATTATTCATATTCTTTTCAACGTACATGAATTTATATCCACGATTTCTTTGAATTTCTTGTTTCCTGGAGGTCTTATGTCTTGCCTTTCTTGTTTTTTTTTACTTTTTCTTTGACACTTTTGTACTTTTTTTTTTTACATATCATATGTCGCAGTGTCGTCTGCTTTATGTATTATGTACATGTTTTCTGTGTCGTATGTATCCATTATTTCTTCTCAGTCGATCTTGTGAATTCCCTTCCGTTTTCAATGAGTCCATCCGGTCCTAACTATTCTCTTAAATACAAATAAAAAAAAAAAAAAAAAAAAAAAACAGGCACTGTTATGTGATTTGGGAGACTCATATATTTTGACGACGTATTGACTAACATATGAATACATGTATGTTCAAATAGCCAGAATGAAATGAAGTATCTTACTCAATTATTATTACAATGTATGATAAATACAAATAAATACACAGGTTATATGTACTTAATAGAATGACTGACACCCGAATGCAAATTTGGTCGACTCGTCCGGGAAAAAAACAGCTTTTAATACAGAAAAGTCATTTGGGCAGAACTGAAAATTATGTTGATGCTCTTACATACTTATATATATATATACATACAGAACATGTTGCATTTATTACATTTTGCTAAACTTTAACATTTTTTCAGAGCCTAAAAATCTCCAACAAGGCATTGAATTTGAAATTAATGTCATCAGTAAGAGTGACTCGCTAGAACTGGTTTTTCAAAAAAAAACAACCTATCCACTCAATACACAACGTAACCAATCTCCGCGCATCCCACCGTACAACCCGGTTTTGTAAAACTATATCCATAATGTGCTCTGCTGTACGTTGAAATGCAGAGTACTAAAATTCATTCCATTAACCATCTTATTTCATTCTTTCTCACTATTTCAGGAGCTCCTTTTATTTGTTTCGTATCAGTTTTATATCACATTTATTTTAGTTCACATACCGCGCGCTAATATCGTCATTGGTGAATTTGGCCTGCCTTGCCTCTTGCACATTCGAACCTTTGAGTTGGGCGAGTGAGGTCTATAATCTTGTTGTGTAGAGATTTGATTAAGTAATATTTTCGTTTACAGTCTAACCTGTGTTTGCGGTCCATCTTGTGAATAAAGGCCATGTTTTGAAAACCATCATTGATTATTTAGAACAATTGGCTTACGAATAAAGGCTATATGACAATAAAGGCCACATTTTTCCTTTTCCCAAGGGTGACGTTTGTTCACAGGTTTGACTG
Organism: Lutraria rhynchaena; assembly: GCA_008271625.1. Lineage (NCBI taxonomy): Eukaryota > Metazoa > Mollusca > Bivalvia > Venerida > Mactridae > Lutraria > Lutraria rhynchaena. Next base: position 1,675,809 of record VIBL01000030.1, read on the forward strand.
TATAATATAAACATTCATAACTCCTACAATAAAACCTCAGTTAGAGACCACTTCATTTTAAAGACCCACTACAGTATACTAGTAACGGCTTCTTGATATCGGACCGGTGCTATGAATTGCCTCTTCATTTCAACTTGATAATGAGACCACCTCTGTACTAAGATCGTTTTAAGTTCCAGAGGTACTTTTAAGGTCAGGTTTAGCTATATTTTCTGGTTTATCTGTACACGTGTTTCTATAATAAACTATTAAAATAAGAGTTAGTTTGTGTATCCTTTTGCTACAATTTTCTTTTCTTTGATTCCTGTGGTGCAATTTACATCAAGGTTTTACCGTCTAGTTGTACACGAAACTACACAGAAAAAATGAAATAAGAGTTGTTTTTGTAAAATTGGATTCCTAGAAACAAAAACACGTACAAAAAAATCCCCAAAACCTAGCGATCGAAACCGATTAAGCGCACATAATTATACAAAAGGGGCCCAAGCAAATGTAGGATCGGTGCTGGGCGGAATGAAAGGGGGCGGAGCTAGGCGGGGCAATGTCAGGCTGGAAGAAGATGGCGCTTGGTAAGACACAAGGAAAGCTAGCTGGTGTGATTAATACTCAAAAGCAAATACGATATTAAATATACGTAAAGCTAAACACAGGTTCTCAGAATGTCGCGAATGAAAAATACGTGTAGCATTTTGTTTTACAATCAATATAATTTAACAAGTAGAACAAAATGACAAACACAGTCAAACCTGTGAACAAAGGCCACCCCTAGGAAAGACAAAATGTGGCCTTCATTGACAGTTGGCCTTTTTGCGGAGGTCAGTTTATCCTAAATAATCAGTGGTGGTTATTCAAAGAATAACATTTATTCACAGGGTGGTCTTTATTCGGAGGTGGCCGCAAACACAGGTTTGACTGTAGTCGTCTGTCCTCATGACTTTCGAAATTCCTCCTCTTGTCACACATTCGATAAAACGTTCCAATATATTCGGATCAGTTTGGTTTTCTCCGTACAAGTATAAAAACACGAAGACAACCAATGAATACCGAATAGTATACAAAGTATGCAACATCGGAAGTTCAAAATATGTTAGACAGCATAAAATATGACAATAATATCTATCAAACATTAAGAGATAAAGGAAATAATTAAACAATATGTCTATACAGTATAACCTCTCTGAATACCAGAACTCTCTGAAAACCGGACTTTTGACCTGGTCCGGACAGGGTCCGGTATTCTGAGGTTACACTGAATATCAATCCCATATAAATGATTAAACATTGGATTATTACATCAATACCGGAACTCTCTGAAAACCGGACTTTTGACCTGGTCCGGACAGGGTCCGGTATTCTGAGGTTACACTGTATATTAATCCCATATAAATGATTAAACATTGGATTATTACATCGATATCAGAAACAAAGTCGTACGTATGCATTGTATTGAAGAGCCGCGCCGTTCGCGTTATGTTTTTTAGAAAATTGTTATCCTTGGATGGGAAAATCAATGAACATTTTTCAAGAATTCATAACCGTGTACAATCGAATAGACATAAAATGAAATTTAGTATTTGGCTTAGAATTTTTATATTTTTTTGTTGATAATGCAAGAAAATTTAAACTATAGATTTGCAAAACAAACAAATGAAAGACAACATTTTTCATCATTTTTATGCCAAATTTGCTTGTTGCCATGGTGATATTGGTACATTTTATGACATCGCTCGAATTACAGACCATTTAAACTTCATGTATGTTCAGTCGTCTGTTTCCTCTTCAGAAATAACAGCTGATGTTGTAGTTGTTACTGCGGCCGTTGTTGTTGTTGTAACGGGTGCCACGGTTGTTGTTGTTGTTGTTGTTGTTATGGGTGCCACGGTTGTTGTTGTTGTTGTTGTTGTTATGGGTGCCACGGTTGTTGTTGTTGTAATGGGTGAAACTGTTGTTGTTGTTGTAATGGGTGAAACTGTTGTTGTTGTTGTTGTAATGGGTGCCACGGTTGTTGTTGTTGCGGGAGCAGCTGTTGTTGTTGTTGTTACGGGTGCCACTGTTGTAGTTGTTGTTGTGACGGATGTCGTTGTTGTTGCTTCAGGAGTGGTGGTGCTCTGGAATAAAATATGCACGAAATAAAAGATGGTTTTAGCACTGTGATGGAGCCTGTGAGTCTGGTCACTTAATGTGGGATGTTGGTCTTGTTTACCAGCTATGTTGTCAACAAAAAGCGGTTTCTTCAATACCGACACAAATACAGTCAAACCCGTGAACAAAGGCCATCCTTGAAAAAGACAAAATTTGACCTTTATTCGCAAGTGGTCGCAAACACGGGTTAGACTGTAACACTAATTGCACCAGCAGCCAGACCACGGAGATTCATTTGAACATACAAGTAGTTACATGTACATGTAGTTCTTGAACCTAGTTAATTTTTTACAGACGTATCAAAATCGGCCAGCTTAGCTCAACAGGTCAAATGCTACGTCTACGGACTACGAGTTCGGGAGTTCAAGCCCAATGCGGCGCGGCAATATTTTGTTTTAATTATCATTCGATATTTTGGTCCAATGAATTAATTAAGAAGACCAGCTTTAATGGTTTTTTTTTCCTCTGATGAATCTCCACATCAATGGGGTGACCAGAAAATGTTTAACATAACATAGGATAATTCTTATTAATTAATTAATCGTTGACATCATGCACAGCACGTAGACTAAACAGAAATATAGAAGCAAGCGCGGATTTAGGGGGGTAGCATATGTAAAAAACGTCAGTTATGTGCGGATTGGGACGAAATTCTACATAAAAATCTATACTTTACGCCCCCCCCCAACCAAAAATCCTGTATCATCATCATCCCCTTAGAAGTATAAAGAGAGTATACGACTTGGAAGTGAGTGTTTAAAAATCAACGAGAAAGTATTGACGGCAATATGCAACTGGATCACGGCATTGTAGTGTCATTTTCATTAACCAACATATTAATGAATAATTCGGAACACCTCGGCCAATTCCGTACCTCCATCTTACAAATTAATAAATAATTCGGAACACTTCGGCCAATTCTGTGCCTCCAATTTACAAATTAATAAATAATTTGGAACACCTCGGCCAATTCCGTGCCTCCAATATACAAATTAATAAATAATTTGGAACACCTCGGCCGAATCCGTGCCACCAATTTACATTTTAATAAATAATTCGGAACACCTCGGCCGATTCCGTGCCTCCATCTTACGTAACATCAAATAGACGTAGACGGACGAGATGTGCCGAATAATTCATAAACTCTATCTATATCTGTCTATAAAAGATTACTGTAGAAGCTTAGGAATGCATGTACATTATATTGAACACAATCTTGCAGCAGAACTATCATTTTAAATGATAAAAAGATTATGATAAAATCTATGACACTATTTTCATGTAATAGTCTTAGACGAAAAATTAATTTGCTAATAGGCATTCAGGTATATACTGGCAGACAATTAATCAAACCAGTATTCCTGGATTCTTTACAGACCAGTGCGAAACTTGTTTCAGCCGAAACAATCAGTATTTGAACAGAACGGAACAGAAAATGTTACACTTCAATGAAAATGACAACAATACAGTAAAACCCCGCTAATTTGAAAATTCGGATCAGATGTTTTGTTCAGATTAGAAAGGTTTTCTGATAAGAGAGTTTGTCTGCAATATTACGTTCAATTTTTATTTTATAACTACAGTAGAACACGGCTGTAGTGAATTTCAGGCGATCCGAACAAGTACTTCATCATATCCATACTTCACCAAGTCCGTAACAAGGAAATGAAGAAGGTTAGGTACGGGTAGGGATTTTTCATTATATCAGAGTTTACTATAACGGTGTCTAACTGTAGTAATCTATATACAAAAATCGGGACAGACTGCCATGTTCGGATTAAGGATTTAAGTATCGTAAACCTTCAATGTTGACATTGTAAACGGTCTTAACATTGTTTATGTTTCTTTTGTTTTTGACTTATTGGCATTGGGGTTTAACGCCGTTTTTCAACAATTTTTTCAGCTATATACGGCGACCGGTTCACCTAACCATCTTTTCCTGGACTGTATACTAACCAGTACTGACTAACCCTTCCACAAGGAGCCGGCAACTTCTCCAAATATGGAGGAAAATCAAGTTTTTTGTCAAATTTTGGATAGATATGAATAGAAGGATATGGCCTGCGGCAATCGGGATTCGAACACGGATCGCCGGGTTACAAGTCCAGCGCACTAACCACTGGACCACGGCCGAGGCTTTCTTAACATTGATGCCATTGTTTCATTTAGAAGCGTGTGTATTGAAAAAAAAATACTATAGAAAAGCGGTCCGAAAAGTAACTATCACAATGAGGTTGTCCTAATAATGACGTGCTCTTTTAACGAGGTTTAACTGTAAATATAAGCCCCATATTTAGGCATGGTTAAGGACATAATTAACGTCTAACTAAACGTAAGAAATAAGCCTCATTTCTGTTCTCTGCATGGCAACCTTTGTTAGAAGCCCTGACCCAACACCGTTTATACCATTGCAAATCAACGAAAAACAGAAATGCCATTAAACTTAGAGCTAACGACATCTGTGAATATACACAGCGCAACCTCTCTAAAGCAACACCCTTTGGGAGACGCAAAACCATGCCGTTGTTGAGAGGTTGCCGCTCTAGAGAGGTAGAATAAATAGTCAAAACGTACAGTGGGGGGAAGCATGCTGTTGTTGAAGGGAGGTTGTAGCTCAATTCAGGGCCGCTCTAGAGAGGTTGCACTGTACTTCTCTTTGGCGGATATTTAAATCGTACATACCGTGAAATATCCCAAGTAACTTTCATGCACAAATAAGTCTGTTCCAAGCTGATGTTCAACTTCGTTTATAATAAGGTCGCCTTCAAGTAAAGGAATACACTCTTTGCTCGCGTGTACAAAATTATATCCACAACAAGTGTGGTTTGCTGCGCACTGTCTGGCACACGCCAAAATGCTCCTTGTCACGACCTGTGGACTGCTCGTTGTCATCTTGTGATCCTGGGTAAGTCTAGAGAACTCTTTAAAACCAATCGATGCTTGTATGACAACATTGCCGGAAAATAACAGAAAAATTGTCAGAAAGATTAGAATTGTCTTCGTCCAAATAATCGCGAAAAAGTATGACGAATTATTCATTTCTGCTCATTTATCAACAAAGATCAAACATGTAGGTAGCCATTATACACATGAAGGAAAAATATAGCTACAGATAACACCAAAGCTCACTCTAAACGACAGCCAAAGTCCAATCACTTGACAGAAAATGATTATATCTTCCTCCGTTGATAACCACGCCGAGTTAATGATTTTAATGAAATGCCATCCAAACGGGTAAAATGTACCCGGAGACTTTTATTCGAAAATTCATGAGCGTCTGTATGATCTGACGATCTAATCCGCATCAATAAACGCTTTTTAAAACTCGTGCGCTTTTGACGGGTCAAAGCCACAGGTTCCGTTACAATAGGTTTAACGTTTTTTTGCACTATTGTCAATATTTAGCTTATATCCAATTTATTATTCAATTGAATTACCATCCGATGATAAGCCCTAATCAGTAAATTAACAAATAAGGGAAAATTATTCTCGGAATATCTTTTTTCTAAGAAAAGTGAACAGTTCAGAATTATCGCATGTTTGGCCAACGTTCCTGCTTTTAATAAATGTCAATTACATGTATATAATAATTAAAGATCCGATTTCCAATAAAAAATGTTCGAGTAAGCTTATTAACATTGAACCTTGTATGATTGACGCTCATGTATTGAAAACGCCATTAGAAAGTATTTTGAAAACGTCTTAGACAATCCTTCAGCATCTTGTAGTAACATGGTTCGTCCATTAGAATTTATTCTCAGTCCATCCTTAAAAAATGATGGTTTGCAGTTACGCAAACGACTTATTCACCTCCCCCGATTCAATATAATTTTTAGCAGTTTTGACAAAAATATCATCGTTCTTAATTTCAGATTTCGTTTTCAATGCTAACATATTTATAATGTTAACAAATAAATGCCTGCCTACTCACCTTCGCACAGTTTAAAGTTCGGGTAACGGAACCGCAAACGAACCTTTTTTTTAAAGATGGCCTTATGTAACGTATTTATTCGTGCATGATTAATTCGCTATAGGTAAACATCATTCTTAGTACAGCTTAGGGACTCGATTATAGATTATGGGAATTCTCATGCTTCTTCAGGATTGATTCGTACCTAAACACAAGGGAGGTAAGCGAGCAAGCCAGGTACTCTTCAATATAAAAGTTTAAATTACTATGTTAGCGTCATTCCTTTATTTCAATACTGAAGGGCGGTAGCCGTGGCTGTGGTCCAGTGGTTAATATGCTGGACTTGTAACCCGGAGATCCAGGTTCGATCCCGCTCGCTGCAGGTCATATCCTTCTATGAAAATTTGAAAAAAATGTCAATTTTCCTCCATTTGTGGAGAAGTTGCAGGTTCCTTGTGGAAAAGTAAGTTAGCACTGGTTAGTATGCAGTCAAGGAAAACTGGTTAGGTGAACCGGTCGCTGTATATAACTGAAAAGTTGTTGAAAAACGGCGTTAAAACCCAGTGACCATAAGTCACATAAAACAAAAACGGAAGGGCGGTTTCTCTACGCCCGGGGGAGGGGGGGGGTCTTCCTTCATCGTTAAAGCTGGAAAAGTTATCAAAAAGACCCTGACTGTTTGGTACAGTGTTTAAACTTAGTGAAAAACAACTCATAGAATGAGTACATAAAATATAATTTCGTGCAATTAAATACATCGCATGTCATGAAGCCATTTGTTTTCGTCATAAACTTAAATATTGTGAAGAAAAATGAATATTATACATGAATATATATACTATCACATGTCTACTTCAACTTATTGTCTTGATACAGTAAAACTTAATTATGAGACCACCTTTGGGACCCGAAAAATCGGTAGTAATTATGAGGTGGTCTCATTATCAAGTTGAGTTATCAGGGAATTATTGAAAGCCGGTCTAAATATAAGTGGTCTTTAGAGCCAGGTGGTCGTAATGTTGAGGTGGACGCAACGTGAGGCTGTACTGTAAAGTAAACACGGTTATATGGGAGTTGGACATGGTGAGTAGTCGGATTCAGCGAAGTGTTAATTCATCATGGTTTTAGATACAGTGAAGCATGAGTATAATGAAGTAATTGTTCGGGTCCATGTGGATTCACTATAACCGTGTTCTTCTGTATAAATCAATCAATTCAATCACCCAGCACTTGATTTCTGGGTTACAAGTGCAGCTCACTAACCACTGGACCACGGTCACGGCACAAGCACTTGAAGGCAACATGATTACCTTGAATAGAGAAGAAAAACAAATGTTTTTTTTGTACACTTATATACATTAAAATCACTTTCTATCACAGTTGATGAACTGGATATATACAGTATAACTTCGTGATCACGAACATCGATATCACGAGCACTTGACTTATCTCGAGAAGTTTTTAAAGTTCCGTCAATTTTTGTTCTTAGTTATGTATAATATTCAACAAACAAACACCTCGTTATTACGAGCACCACATTTATCTTGGGTAGTTAGTCTGTTCCGATAATTCCTCGAGATAACGAGGTTTTACCGTGTTATATAATATACAAGCCTGCACATGCAAATTAACAAATATATGAATACAGTAAAACTCGATTATAGAAAATTTCGAGACACCCGAATACATGTAATTATCCGAATCCGAGGAATTTACTATAACCGTGTTTTACTGTAGTGTTATTACATGTAATAACTTCACCACAGTAAAACACGGTTATACTGAATTCCTGGTATTCGTATAATTACTTTGATATATGTTTTTTATATCATACAATATATTCATAACAATGAAATAAAGACATGCGTGTTAAACAGAAAAACAAATTTTTCACTATACCCGAGTTCACTATAAACGTACGTATTTTACTGTATCTAGATTCGAAAATAAGTTCAATGTAGACTAAATATACAGTTAGTTATCCATATTTATATCCGACCAATGAGCATTCACCACACATTTCTTAGTCTCCATGGTGATGTCGTTCACCATCATTATCCTCATCATATGAAATATCATTCGCCGTGTAATTCTCGTTACCAGTATCTTTATTGTCAGCATCAATGAGTAAAATTCAATCACTAATGTCACATTCAGTCACTGTTTTAATTCCTAGCTCCTCGTGATTTTATTAGACATTGACTTCACATTTCTCCATATGTCAACGATATTGTTAACACGGTTGATACTCCCGCCATCCAATTCAGGCGCTTCTCTAATTTCCAGTAAATCTTGATATGTGACACCTCTTCTTTAGTCAAAGAAATTGTCAATAGGAACGTCATGTCCTACAAAGATTGACATATTATTTTACAAAGTCATCCATACTTACATAAAATATGTAGAACCGTGTAACGTTTGTGAAATTGTGAAAAGTTCTTCCATGAAGTATTAATTGGTAGATAATATCTAAAACACGTGGAAGTCATAAGCTTAACCGCTGCTCCCTAACTTATGTAGGATCGTAATTCTCTTGCAAAATTGGTCGCCAAAAGTTCGTGGTTGCTTTCAGCGATTCTCTTTCATAGTTTCTTTTGTTAGACTGTGTTCTTTATCTTCATTAAGGGAACCGCTTGAATCTGAATTGTTCATTTCATTATTTATTGCATCGTCACTATCTTTGTCTTCACTAACGGCACGGTTACGAATTTTTACTCTCCTTTGTAGATTTGTCTTCACTTTCGGCACTCTCATTTTCAGAATTATCACTGTCCTTACTATCTTTGTTTTCACTCTCGGCACTGTCATTGTCCGATTTTTTACTCTCCTTTGTAGATTTGTCGTCACTTTCGTCACTCTCATTTTCAGAATTATCACTGTCCTTACTATCTTTGTTTTCACTCTCGGCACTGTCATTGTCCGATTTTTTACTCTCCTTAGTAGATTTGTCTTCATTTTCGGCACTCTCATTTTCAGAATTATCACTGTCCTTACTATCTTTGTTTTCACTCTCGGTACTGTCATTTTCCGATTTTTTACTCTCTTTTGTAGATTTGTCTTCACTTTCGGCACTCTCATTTTCAGAATTATCACTGTCCTTACTATCTTTGTTTTCACTCTCGGCACTGCCATTTTCCAATTTTTTACTCTCTTTTGTAGATTTGTCTTCACTTTCGGCACTCTCATTTTTAGAATTATCACTGTCCTTACTATCTTTGTTTTCACTCTCGGCACTGTCATTGTCCGATTTTTTACTCTCCTTAGTAGATTTGTCTTCATTTTCGGCACTCTCATTTTCAGAATTATCACTGTCCTTACTATCTTTGTTTTCACTCTCGGCACTGTCATTTTCCGATTTTTTACTCTCTTTTGTAGATTTGTCTTCACTTTCGGCACTCTCATTTTCAGAATTATCACTGTCCTTACTATCTTTGTTTTCACTCTCGGCACTGCCATTTTCCAATTTTTTACTCTCTTTAGTAGATTTGTCTTCATTTTCGGCACTCTCATTTTCAGAATTATCACTGTCCTTACTATCTTTGTTTTCGCTCTCGGCACTGTCATTGTCCGATTTTTTACTCTCCTTAGTAGATTTGTCTTCATTTTCGGCACTCTCATTTGCAGAATTATCACTGTCCTTACTATCTTTGTCTTCACTCTCGACACTGTCATTTTCCGATTTTTTACTCTCCTTAGTAGATTTGTCTTCATTTTCGGCACTGTTATTTTCCGAATTTTGACTGTCCTTACTATCTTTGTCTTCACTCTCGACACTGTCAATTTTCGAATTTTTACTATCTGTGCTATTTTTCTCTTCATTTTCGGCACTATCATTTCCCGAATTTTTACTCTTCTTACTGATTTTATCTTCACTTTCGGCACTGCCATTTTCCGAATTTTTACTATCTATGCTATCTTTGTCACCACTTTCGGCACTGTCATTTTTCGAATTTTGACTGTCTTTACTATCTTTGTCACCACTTTCGGCACTGTCTTTTTTCGAATTTTGACTGTCATTACTATCTTTGTCATCACTTTCGGCACTGTCATTTTTCGAATTTTGACTGTCATTACTATCTTTGTCAACACTTTCGGCACTGTCATTTTCCGAATTTTTACTATCTGTGCTATTTTTCTCTTCATTTTCGGCACTATCATTTTCCGAAATTTTACTCTTCTTACTGGATTTATCTTCACTTTCGGCACTGCCATTTTCCGAATTATTAATTTCCTCGCTATTTTTGTCTTCACTTTCGGCACTGCCATTTTCCGAATTTTTACTTCCATCGCTATTTTTGTCTTCACCCTCGACAATGTCGTTTTCCGAATTTTTACTTTCCTCGCTAATTTTTTCTTCACTTTCGGCACTTTTACTTTCATAAGAATCTTCCTCATTATGATCGTCGTTGTCACTTTCGGTGGATATTGTAGTTCCTGTGTGATGATCATCTGATGAAGTTACATATGGAGTGGAAGATGTCTGAAATATAAAATCAATAAGCAAATATTCGATAGTAATCCAAAAGCCCTAAAAATATAAATTTGTACAAATAAACTTTGATTAAATACTACATTCTCTGGAAAATACAATTGAATCGCTTTAAATGTTCAAACTTAAAATCTTGTTTGAAATTTTGTGGATTTTGTTTGCTTTTTTGTACGGCGATTTTGGATGGCTAAAACTGAGCAATGTAAGAGAATTTATGCTGGCCGAGATTTTGCCCTGATAATTGAATCATGGCTATTGTGTTTGCGTTGTTAGTCGTCATTGTTCACGCACATTGCCTTTCCGGGTAATCCGTTTTTGTTTTCAATTTGTTCCAGTGACTTGAAGCTCTACTCGGCGAACAAAGACCGAATGGATGTAACAAGCAAACAAGCCGGGTATTATTTAATAAAAAATTGATTATTTGTTCACTTCGTAGTGGTGTAACAGTAGAGAATGTTGTGTTAGTGCACTTTGTATGGAAAAGTTCCGATGCACCGTTCCATCTAATTGATGCCTTTTTGATTAAAAAGAGATATCGTGGAATCGATGATTTATCGATTATTACCCCCCCCCCTCCCAACATTTGATTAAACTAATAGTTTTGTACCAAAATATTAGTCATGACATATTAAATTTAGCGCGTGTGTAACCTAGACAACGAAATTAATCTAAGCAGTACAGTGCAACCAAAGAAGACAAGAACACGTGCGTAGCGAGGTTTTCTCTCCAATAGGTGGCGCATGTTCATTGGATTTAACATACAGTGCAACCTCTCTAAAGCAACACCCTTAGGGAAAAGCGAAATTATGCTGTTGTTGAGCGGTTGTTGCTCTAGAGAGGTTAAAATCAATAGTTAAATCGTACAACAGAAAAATGATGCAAGGGAGGTTTTTGCTCAAGGGATGGCCGCTATGGAGAGGTTGCACTGTACATTGATACAAATCATCTAAATTTGTTTTAGAATTGTCTCGTATTGATGTTGCCACAATCGAAGATCCACAATCCACGCTGTTGTAAAACGAGACAATAAAATTTCTAGACGAAATGTCAAAGCGCCATTTAGTTCGTTTCATTCCACCACAAGTAGAAGATACTGAAGAGGCAAGACTGACTCCTAGCTTTAATTTAATGGAAATATTTCTTCGATTTCTAGCAGCGACCAAACAAAAGGCTTCGATCAGTAGACTACATAAAAAGATATGGTGAATGGTACATTTGTCATCATCATTGTGAGTATTGTGTGTTATATGAAACGTTAATTTCCTTACACATGATGAAGCGTTGAATTTCTAAGTAGAAATATTAATATTTTATTGGTATTTTTTGTAGTGCGTTGTTCAAGCAACCAGACCGGGACTCCTGCGCTCATTCGAAGCAGCTTAATACGTTCTTACAAACATATTCTTTACATTTTGTTTATTTGATCTGTTAAAATCAATGGTTATTAAAAAGACGGACTGAAACGTATTTTCCTGGCAACAGTCAGTTTGTTTGTCGATCTAAAGATTTTTTTATACACATTCTTTTTGATTAAGCTCTTTTGATTAGCTTTGACGATCTATCGAAGAAAACATGAAGAGAATTCCTGGGTACCGGAATAAATATGTACTTTACTATATCCCAAATTTTACTTTATCCATTACATCGAAATAGAATTGAACATAGTCTGGGGATAATAGTTACATTTTGTATTACACTATATCCGATACTACCACAACAGTGGTTTACTGTACTTAGCTTATATGTTTTGTCACTCCATGAAAGAATGTTAATTGAACTTGGCATTGCCTGTGGCACCGTTAAATGTCGCATCGACGTGAAATGTCGAACCTTCCGTTAAATGTCGCAACGTTGCCGTAAAATAATTATTGCAACCGCCGCTAAATGTCGCAAAATCTTCAGCCGTGAAATGTCGCAATTTAAAAGTTAAATGTCGCACATTTTTGTAGCTAAATGTCGCAACGCTACAGTTAAATGTCTCAATGCGTGTTTTCAAAGAAAACTCAAATCTTCTAGTATGATTGTACTATCTCAATTGATGGGTAAATATTGGTGAATATTTTGTCACTGAATGAGATCATATCTTGAAAAATTGGGGCCCACCCGTCTGGCTACTAGTGACAGAGTAAGCCTTTAATTTACAATGTTGACCTCTTTCGTCGGAGTTATCTTGTTTGAAATATAAAAATTTGAAACCTATCATTTTCAGGGTCACATAATAATATTCTATATCTAATGAATTTCCCGGCCACAAAAAGCTACAAGCCCAAAATCTTTTGTGGGGAGGTCTGAAGTTGATTGGACTTAATCGGCATAAATCGCAAATTTTGTGCAGACTATGAAATCCAAGATGGCGACCAAGATGGCCGCCACTTTGACAACTAATAAGCAGATTTAAGAATAAAGGGATAAAATATCTACGTGCATTATAAGAAACACTTGCAAAATAACTATAATTATGCAAGTCTTAAAACTCAACTTGCGTAAAAACTGCTACAGATTAGGGGTCACCAGAGGGTCACGCGCAAGGCCAAAGGTCAATTCTCGGTTTCATCAAACTGTCCATTTTTAATCTCAGTTAAAGTAAATATAAAAGTGGGCAAAGTGGGAACATATAGAATTCCATGTGACCGTTTGGATAGAAGACACTGTATTCGAAGTCTTTCGCCCTCACCCCCAACAATTCAGTACATACAGAAATGTAGTTTTTCATACTATTATGATGATCTGGAAGGAGAGAGCCAAAAAGTCAACAAAGAACAGGCGAAATATAAAAACAGAGATAAAAAGGTACCAAGTGTAACGTTTTAGAAAACACAGTCAGTAATTACAAGGGGGCAAAATCTATAAACCGGGTACAGACTGCAGATCGGAAACCGAACGTTAGTACCTTAAGAAGCAGTGCTGCATATTTTATATAATGATTTTCGTTGGGTAATTCTAACATTTTAACTTTTAACTTGAACCCGCTTCATACATACAATTGTGTGTATCAGAAAATACAAGTACAGTGTATTTGTACATGTATAAAACCTTACCGGATGTGACGTCATGCAGGTTTTGTGGACGTAAACGTCTGTCCCCGTTTGTTGTTCAACAGCGTTCCTGACTACATCCTCGTCCCAAAGAAAAGCACACGTCTTGTTTTTGTGAGCAAAGTTATACCCACAGCAGTCGTCAGCAGAAGAACACATTTTGGCACACTCTAAAACACTGCGCGCATTAATTAGCGAGCTCATCGTTGTCATCTTGGTGTCGTTGGATATTTTAGAAAATCCTGATATATCAACCGAAGCCTCGATTTGAAAGCAACCGGAAATTGAAGCAAAAATGGTGAGCAATAGAGGAACCTTCTCCTGCGGAAGTGAATGAAACTCAAATGATAAATGCTGCATCTTGTTAACAATCAGATCTTGATGTATATCCGCTGTATCATTGCGCGTTCTGAAAATAGTCCGTCATGTACTAAACACTAAAGACTAACACTATATCAATCAGTCGTTACTCTTTTCACTTTGAATTAGTATTTACTTGACAAACGGCAGCATCCGCTCGGATGAAAGTAAACAATTTCATATCAGCTATGCTAAAATTCGTTCTACGGCGTCCGGATACTGGGAAAAAGCTATTTACAAATATGGCGGCGTTGTATAACAACAATTAATTGTTAATTCGTTAGAGAAATGTGTATAATTATTTTGCATCACAAAAACCTTTTTCCAAACGACACCATTACAATTTCACATTCCCTTGTGTTTTAATTGATAAAAGCCTATAGCAGGCGCGCAGCATGTACGTGTCGAATGTCCATTTATCAAATGCATTCTAGATTTTGAGATAATTATGGAATTTTAAAAACCACATGAAAACATTGAACAAATTCTACTTGAAGGTAAAACAAGTTTCTCGAATGATGCTTGCTTGTTTTCTCCGAATTGAGAAAAAAACGTGTTAAAATATTCGCTAATCAAACACAGTACACGTATTTTGTTCATAAATAATTTTATTGTTGATCGCCTTCATCGTATTTATCACATATGTTTTAATTACTTTCTTTTCCTATTTCGCCCAACGGTCGAAACTCGTTATTACGTTTTTGCTATCCGCAAAATATTCACTAAACAAAAACAACACTCGCTGTTGTACATATTTTGTATACCAAGCCTTTGATATTACTGTTTGAACCACTCTCCTCGCAGATATTTATAGTATGGTGCTGTTCTTTTTTGTTTCTTCTGTCGGAAGCTCTTTTTAGGTTTTTGTTATCCACAAAATAAAGTTTTGCGCGTTGATACAACGTTTTTTTCTGTCTTGACACAATTTCACTCACATGATACATTCATCTTAGAGATAAACAACTTCCTACTTGTATCAATCACTTAGGTGCAAATTGACAACAGCTAGAGCGCCCACATGTACGTAAAACAATCAAAACTATAGTTGAATTATTAAAACAGTGTCTGTTGTTCATTTCATTCTGAATTTAATAAGCGTCTATGTGACATGCCGCAGTTCCAAGTCACTAAATGTTTGAAGTCCTTCACGCACGCATCATGTGACAAATTCGATATTTTAAAAGCAATGCATGCGCTGTATTCGCTTTCCTTGTTTATAGCAAGATCATTATCCAACTGATGGAAAACCAATCAACGTTTTATGCTCTGGTCACGTGGGCATCAATAAGTATCTTATGAAACGGAATTTACCGATGAGCTCGGAACTCTTCGGGACTCTTCGGGATATTCCGTATATTTTAGATTACTATTCCGCCGTTTTTGCTTCTTTTTCTTTTCCCTGATTTTAACCGCACAACAACAGATAAGGTCATTTTGCGACTTTTTAACTTTAACGATGTTAAAAGGTGTAAACCTGGATTGAACCATCGACCTTCCGTAAGTTTGCTAATTAGCTTTCTCATGTGTGGATTATGTGTGGCTTCAGTGGGATTTGAACTCACAGCGGTGAATGACTGATTTTTCGTTTGGGACCCGGATGATTATGAGGTCCTTCATGACAATTAGAAGATTACAAAATATCCATTTGTGATCCAAACATCTTTCAAATTAATACGATTAAGTAAAGGAGAGTGGGGGCCATTAGTAATTTTTAAGTGTCTCCTCCCACTTTTAAGTGTCTCCTCCCATTCGTAAGTGTCTCTTCCCATTTTAATTGTCTCTTCCCATTTTTGAGTTTCTCTTCCTTCGTACAAAGTCGCCTTCAACTTTTAATTGTTTCCTCTTTCTTTGAAGTGTCTCCTCCCACTTTTCATTGTCCGATCCCACTTTCAAGCTTCTACTCTCATTTTATAATTCATTTCTTTGATTGTTTTGTTCATAAAAACAAAATACGTACAGCTGTGTATTGTTTTGGTCAACTAATTTGATCACAAACATGACAAGATTGAAAAAAAAAACGATAATTTGCTCTCCATATTCATTTAAAGGAATGAATAGTGACCCTCATGGGTTTAAAGTACGTAAGCGAGGAAAAGACAGGGTACAATTTAATAAGGTGCCATTCGGGTAAGATCATTACGTTAATGGCCGCCGCGCTTGATGGGCGAACAATGACAACAATGGGCAATTCAAAAACCGTGCCCATATCATAAAGTGTTTTAGCTACTCCATTATTTTCTAATCAATGATTGGATAATTAAGCAATGTTAACATCGCTTTTCCATCAGAATCCACTCTGTTTGCACGTCACCCTGACTGGTCTATGATTTAAGCCACTTAATTAGTGGTGACAACAAAAAAGCCCCTGTCGTGTACTGATGATGTTTGAATGTAGAAGGTCATAAACTAGATGCAATCAATTTTGAACTTTGAATTTATACTAAAAATCATATGTTTGTTTTAAAATGTCAATCCGGTTTGATTCCACGCGAAAAAAAAAACAAATGACATAAAAACAAAACATAATGCTTGTCTTAGTGACGTCACTGAACAAAATGACTGTTGCAACCGGGTAAACAGACATCTCCTTGACAACACATCTATTTAAGCTAAGAAGTAATATTGCGATCGAAAATGAACCGTGATTTTAATCAATTAATGTGTACTTATTATCTTTATGTTTTATTAATTCCACCGAAAAAATAGTATAATTTATTCACTTTGTTCGGATAGTCGTATTCGGATAGTCACTTGTACAAAATTAGCGAAACAAAGGAAGAACGGATTTACAAGAAATTAGTTATGAGATAATTTTAGACAATTATTACTACAGAAAACCAATACATTTTATACCAATAGTCGCAACAAAAGCGCAGACGATGTAATTAAAAATGTGGCGTTTATTGTTTCTGCAATTTTCGGATTGTACGTAATTTTCAACAGTAATTTAACATACTACACTGGTGGGCAGTTAGTCTGGATTCAGAACCAGTACCAACCATGTTCTCTGGAAGCACTTTTTTGTCAATATTTCTACATGAATGAACAGTGGTCGAGTAGGAATGGTCTGACGCAATGATTTCAACCACGTGATTACATACATAAAACACATGCTGCGCCTAAGATTCGAACTCACGAGCCTGGGTTCAAATCCCCAAGCGGGTCATACCCTTCTATGAAAATTTGATAAAAATGTCGATTTTCCTCCATATGTGGAGAAATTGCCGACTCCTTGCGGACGGGTAAGTTAGTACTGGTTAGAAGTTACAGTCCAGGAAAACTGGATAGGTGGACCGGTCGTCGTATATAACAGAAATATTGTCGCGGCCGTCATAAGTTAATACAAGTTGATATTTGTTAAATTCGTATGTTGTCTTTTTAAAATTAAAGCAAAACGAATAAATACTTAAAAGTAAAATCATAAACATTTTATGTCGAGTTTTCGTCCTTTCTTATTAATGACTGAATTTCTTTGAAAAAAATGTCCACGTTTTCTTCGCATAAGGCACTATTTGAAACAATTAACCAGGGGAGGTAAATCTAGCATTTAACGTGGATATTTTGATAAACTGGTCCCCGTTCCATGTTGCAGTACACCAGCGTCAACGGGTACCAGTTAAATATTTTGATTGAGATGCATGTATATCCAGCGGTGATTTCTGATGACTAATTTCAGTAAAAAAACTCAGGTAAAACATATGAGGCCCGTATATCATTGAAATTAAAACTTAAATTTCGAAAGTATACACAATTTTGGATATATACACATATTCAGATTGTGTCATTAAATTTAATTGAATTCGTGGAGAATAAAATTCATTAATTAACTAATTGCATGGAAATCAGATAACAGTTATTTATTTCAAAGATTAACACGCCGTATTAAGTTTACTGATACATAAATCTACATTTAAGTTGGGTATAATATTTCACGGTTGAAGGGTGTGCCTGCCGCGACATGGATTCGAACCCGGATCTCCGTGTTATAAGTCCAGCGCACTAACAACCGGACCACGGCCGCGGCCTGTTAATACTTAACGAAGTATCTGATGACCAAAACATGCAATGAAGTATTAAAACAAAGCCAGCATAGATCGATACACCTTGTTTTTATACTCTTTGATAAGACTGGAATTGCATGGACTCGTCTAATGAATATGTCTGGCCCTATTAATTGTTTAAGACCCTGTGAATCTTATTCTTATTTCAGGATCTGAAAAAATATAGCATGAATCAAGGATAAGAATCTTTCCTAATAATCAAATGATATTTAGTACTATGTACCTTACAGTACTTTGATTTTTATCGACGCTACATGATGTAATCGCTCGAAACAGAAAAAAACTATTTTTAGAAATGCGATATTCCAGATTGTGCTATTATTAACATTCTAAAAATAGATATGAGCGAAATGAAGACTGTGCCTCGCATTTTGCTTCTCATACAGCACGTTTAAAGGTATCTGCCGTAAAGCAGGACATGTTTACACTAGCAATATAATTTCACAACAGTTACGAATGATTGGGTATATAAGATTGTACAATGGCCGTTCGTTTCACAGTATCATGAAAGACTAGACGAATGAACGCATAAAAACTAGTTCTACAATAACAGCTTTAAATGGGATAAATATTTCTTTCTCTGAATTATAAGTAACAACTTATAATTTCTGTTCAGACAGGCAATTCATTTGAAATACGAAAACTGTTTATTCTTGGCCAGCTGTCATAAGTACAGCAGAACACATCAGGATTAAACATGGTTTCTTCGCTGAAAGAAGTCCATCGGTTGATGAGGAAGATTGGACGAATTTCGGACAATCAGGCCACAATTTCGAAAATCGACTGGGATGGAGATGTTAACATGTTTACCGTTACTATTCGACCAAACGGTGGACCTTACAAGGGGGGCACATTCGATTTTGAGGTAACTTGGTTTAAATTGAATTTTGTTACAAGATAATGCATTTAGACAACCAAGTCAATGTTGCGATTATCTGTGTCAAATTCTTTATTCTTCCTTTTAATTATCCAATCCTTGTATTAATCGATATTGTGGAAAAATAAAACCTATTGTCTAATGCGCAGAGACTTACATGTATATATACTGTAAAACAAAGTTGAACTATACGCTCATAGTTACAAGGGAAGTAAGTCGATTTTGGACTGTTGCCTATAATGATGTAAATTGTAAAGAGTGCGACCTTTAATTGGATAAATTATTTTCCTAAAAATAGCTCAAATTCATACGTTGATCATAAACTACTCGATAACGGTCGAAAATCTGAAAGATTACTTCATGTATATGAGGTTTATGGAATATACATAAATAATTGTTAGTCATAATTATAAATATAGGTAGTTAAGGTCACAATAAAATACATACACTGACTAAGTTTCGGACAAACAATTATCTTATTTTTAAGATTCACTTGAAAGAAGTAAAAATTGATCTTAGGTTAGCGTGCGGTTTTAATCTTATAAATTCACAGGTTATACTAAAACTTCGATATTAAGACCTCCTTGGGAGAGAATCAGTCTTTATTGTGAGGTAGTCATAATCAAGTCGAATCATTCAGAAAATATATAATGCCGGTCCGAAACTTAATTTATAGGGATCGTTATAATGAGGTGGTTTTAATATTGAAGTGGTTACAGTAAGTGCTGGTTAACTGTTATTAAATTGCTTGTTATTTTTGTCTTGCAGGTTTCTTTGGGAAGTGAATTCCCCGAAACATCTCCATGGATATGGTGTACCACAGACATCTATCATCCCAATATTGATAATACTGAAAATAAATATGATGAAGACGCGACTAATGTCTGCTTAAATCTACTCGAAAGTGGTACATGGTGTTCATCTTTTGGTTTGGAAGGAATCGTTCTTGGTCTGCAGTTTTTGATGCATCACCCAAATCTGGAAGACCCTCTATCTCCTCATTTTGATGGACGTATTGAAGACGAGCTTTTCCGTGACAATGTAAAGAAGTATATGGCCGGTGAAGTGATAGATGATGGTACGTGGTTCGATACAAAGTTTAAAGTTATTGATGGGATTTTGGTGGATACTGTTGATGATAATAAAGTCATTGAAATCAAAAATAATTCTACAAACGAAGGGACAAATTCTTTAGAAAATACTGAGGTTATCAATTGTACAGATACTAATGAAAAACGTGATAATGTGAACAAAACTGAAAACGAAACTGTTGAACCAGTAACTGATATTTGCAAAACTCCTGACCCTGAAAATGAAACTGTTGAGCCAGATACTGATGTTAGCAAGATGCCTGTAGAAACTGAGGTATCCATGGCTAATGGTACAATAAAAAATGAAATTAATGAAACAGAAACTGATATTGAATCTGTTGCTGTAAAAAGTGACGGTGATAGTGATGTCGATGATGATGGTAATGGAAATACATCGTTCTATCTTAAATGTGTAGAAGGAGATATTGTTTTATTTTCCGGGGAGATGGATGATAATATAGATATTAAAACAAATACTCAAAATTTAGTAAATGACACTGAAAGTATGGCAGTTAATTCTGAACAAATTACAGACATGTGCAATACGGAAATGACGGGTTCAAATAGTGACGTTGTAGCAGTTGAAAACGTTTTAATTAAACCAGGGTCAGAACTAAGGCCAGGACCAGGATCAGACGAAAGAAATCGGACATTGAAGTGTAGAACTACTTGCGGATTATGGCCTTTATTTCGAAATGTATTTGTAAAACTTTTCCAAGAATTTATAGCTCGTGAAGGAAAAAATGATATACTTTTATAGATTAATGTTTTCAAATTCGTTGTGTTAAGGTGCTGTATCTTATTGAGCATTTCTGTATGTACCCTCCATACAGTGTTGTTTTAAATAAAAGAAAATATACGAAGTGTTAATTTCGTACTTCCCATTATGTTGTGTCTCAATTTCGATTTCTGCTCCCCATATTTCTTTCCAATGTTCTAGTATTCTAGTTATGACCGTCATTCCTCGTGAATTCGGCCTATTTTACACTACCTCTTTCAATTTCAAACACACATACTATTTATGCGAATATGTATTCATACCTTACATTGATAACATAATTACATGATATTTTAAGAAGTGGATCTCAACTAAATGGCATGTACAAACACTTCATCTTACTGCACAGACTATACAGCCATGAGTCCACCATTATGGCACGTGTCAATATAAACACAAATAAGAAAAATACAGGAAACTGTGAAGATACAGAAACTCGCTACACACACGTGACTCGCACCAACCTTTTTCCAATCTCTGAACAACATTGTCCACAATGTCATCGGCTTCATTCAGGGCCTCGGTGCGTCAAGTAGTTATGGTCTCTGACTAGTAGCCACTTACCCATCACCGCTGTGAGTTTGGATCCCGCCCTGGACCTGACAAATTCACGCTCGATGAAGTTGTCTAGCTGTTTTTTTAGGAGATCAGTGGTTCTATTAAGGTATATGCCTAGGGTCACTATTAAAGCTGGAAAATCCCCAAATGACCCTGGCTATTGGTGCGACGTTAGACCCCAGAAAAAATACTTTATCCATTGTCGAAGTCGGCGTCAAAACAGTCACGTGATTGTGTATAGTTTATGATTAAAGTCAAACTATTGGTTAAAACAAGAATCTCTTCCTCCATTTTTGTATTTCCTATGATGTCGAATGGGTTTTGACTCGGTGAGTTCTTGGGAATAGTTGTGTTTTCTGTTAATCTTCTCTCAGAAATCTTTTAGTTACCTCTAACCTATATTTTAGTCTGTGGACAGACTGTTCTATAAAGAGATGAGATCACTACAGTTCCAAATGGATTACATCCCAACTAATAATCATGTCCCGCCCTTGGAAATATACAACATAAGGCAATGCATTAAAGCCTGGATTATGTGATTAGCAATGGATAAAAAATATGACTAATAAGCAATGGGGGGAAGTTTTGGTGAATTTGCGGTTTTTTTAAAGACTAATATACACGGGAGGGGGTTCACAGAATACAGCTTATAATTGGTAGTTACTTAATTACTTAGCATACTCGCTCATTGAATTATGTATGCATTACTGTCAAAATCTCAGGTCATACATGGTTATACATGGAGCGAATAAAGTGAATACACGTCATATATGTGCCAGAATAGGACTTTGCTCAATATACATTTTGCACACTCAGTGTAAATATTCTGAAATTAAAAACATTACTAAACCGCTTTAAAGGCAATTATATCATACGATGTTATATCTTACATAATTTATGTATATCCCCTTAAAATACAGACCTAACAACTATTTTATCACAAAATTAAGCCTCACTTAATTACTTCTTTATTTTCAAGCCGTTTCTAGCATTAAAGATAAACATTAGTACGCAAATACATTTAATTAATCTCTTAGCAACTGTTGACTGTCCTTACCACATAACCGTGTGATCCAGGTCCTGTGTATATTGACTGAGCACTAGCTGTTTATTGTGAGTCATTGATTGAACACTGGCTGGAAGGCACTTAAATTAATCGCAATAGAAATTGTTTGTTAAAGAAAGGAATATTAACACATAAATTTGTTCGTCAAACAATTCTTAACCAGCGGAGTTTGGATGGATTGAATAAATGTGACAATAAGTTTTATTAATAGCTCGCCGTCTCAACTCTTAACCATGCAATGTTATTTAATGCTACATGTAGAGACCTTGGCTATACCGAGCTGTATATATTTATCCTTACCCCCATCTAATTTGCAATATTTTATTCGCGGAAATTTTGCAATACTAGCTAGACGCCAAGACTTTGATTTTATAAATTATAATGATTATATCCGCTATGATTCGTTATTTTTACCATTTCGTATCAAAATCCATTTCGGGCGTTTCGCTTCATTCCAACTACTTCCGCCAATGGCGCCATTTCCTGAGAATTTAAAGATAGTTTACGTGAAACTTTGGTTAGTTACGCATACGTAGGACTTAATGTCTTGCTTGTTTTAGTTCGGAACTGCACGCAAAGGAATTAATATTTAAAAGCAGGTCAGCCATTTTGCACTTTACGTTGAGTTTGCGCATTTTCCATTGAACTAAAATAAAAACATCACAAACGAGTCTAAGCAAGCAAAACTTAACCGGAACACTCGTTGATAACAGCTCAATAAAATATAAATAAAGTACGATTTTTATTGTGATTGCGTTTATTCCGTCTGGTGATCGTGATGTGTTGTTTATTATTGTAATGTCTGATTAAAAACAGAACTGTCCATTTTTAACTGTTAACCCTTCGAGTGTCGTATCAGGGACTCTGCATTGAAATGTCAAGTCTCTGGATGCATATTGCTCAGTCCGTAAAACATTTTGTTTGTCAAGTGATTTTACTATTCAGTTTTTAAAACTGCTCCAGGCATCATCTATCCTAGGCAGGATAGCAACAAAATTTTAGTTTTGTTTCGCGAAATACTGTGTGTAATAAATTAAATGATCAACCTTTTAATTTTAAATCATGTATTCTTGTAAAACGTAAACATTATTCAGCTTGTTGTACATGTTAGGCAATGCATAAATTCAACCTGTATGTACATCAGCAGACTAAGTCCTAAGCCACTAGAATGCTTTTTGGAGCAACAGAATGTGGTCACAGTGATGTACCTTGATTTGTTATTGTTAGTTAAATATAAATAATTGTCAACTATGAGTATGATGTATGATTGCTTTGATGAAATTATATCTGTGCTACCTGGACTAAGATACGTAGTTCTCACAAAGTCCTTGGATTAGTCTGATATGAAGTTATGTGTTCATCTTATGCCGAATGACAATGTAAAAAATTTTGTCGGATCTTGAATCAAACCTTCTTTATTTAAAAACATGGTCTTAAAAAACTCTTACACTTATATGAAATTTGAACATGAAGTCTGCTGGGTGGGTTTAATTGGTCAGGGCTTTTTTTCTTCTATAGCAAGGGCCGTTTATAGGAGACTTCCCTGCAGGAAAAATCCTTAAATTCATGCAGATTTCCCCTAAAATTCAGTTTGCATCAAGTTTTTTTTTCCCGTTTGCAAAAATGCTGTGTTATTTTTTCCCCAAATTTAAGAAAGGCCCCTTCCCCTACCTGTGAAGAAAAGCCCTGTTGGTAATACTCAGTACTTTGGTGAGTGGTTGCAATGTTACAGACCGGTGTGATACCACATTGCTGTGATAAATAGATGCAGATATTGACATTGTAGGTGGTTCTTTTTATCTGACATAATCGGTATCAACCAGAGGAAAAAATATGCATCAGGCCTTTAGGTTTATGCCATAGTTCTGTTCATGATATAAATGAGTATATCAAAATGGTACATGGCTGAAAAAATAAAATATCAGTATTTTTTTCCCTGGCATTTTGATAAAAAATTTATGCATCCAGAAGCATGTTTTTTATTACTTCAGTAATTTCTTTTGCAGAACAAAATGATTGAAAGTGTTCAGGTGCGACAGCGTGGCGCCTATGACTTTGAGACTCACTATGACAATCTGTGTGCCTTACAAGACTCGTGTCCTCTGCCTGCTGTCAAGGCACATTTGTCTCAGGGAGTTTTGGATCTGAACGGAGACAGAATAAGGTAAAATCCTGTGCTGGTTAAGACCTGGTTGTGAAGACTAATACTTTTATTTCCAATGCAATCATTTGCAGTTTATTTTAACCACCAATTAAAGACCATGTTTTACTCTCTTTATGATCAGGGGTGTAGAAATGAGCCAGAAAATCAACCGGTTATATGACTATGAGCATTTTCTCCGGCTACTTTTTTCTGAAACGGCAGACACAATACTGCATTGAACCCCAGATCTCCCTTCTACTTTTAGTGGCTTACTGGCTACATCATAGTGCATGAAAACATATCTACACCCCTGATGGTGATCTTAATATTTAGATGTACAAATATTCAGCTAGACTAGATTCTTAGGGTTCATTTCATAAAAATAGCTTAGATAGCACTAGCATTTGTCAAACTTGCAAATCTTGCTTGTTGTATATTAGACATTAACTGTAGACAGGTGACATTAGATCCCATAAACAATAATATGATGGAACATTTTTATATATATACAAGGGATAGCAAGATTTTTAAGTTTAAACCTGCTATTTAAGATATGTCTAAGAAATGGGCCCCTGGCTTTAGTGTGCTATGAATCGAGGGTCTTGCTAACAGAAGAAATGTAATATGTCAGTCTTCTACATAGTGATGAAACGATAATCGGATACTATCGATTAGCGGCGTGAAAACGGCTGCCGATTCCGATGATCGATTGCAGTTTTACCTAATCGATTATCGGTCTATATCATTTAGGCGCTGTAAACTAACTACTGGTGCCGCAAACTAAACGCGCATTCAAGGGAAATCACTCACGTTGTTTAGAAAAAGATGGCGGATTGTAGATCAAGGCGAAAAAAATTATTTGACCATCCCTCAGGTTATTTGATGTTAACAGAGCCTGGTTAATGTTTCATATGGATAACACACTCCATTCCCCATGCTTACATGTTACAATGCCAACTAGCATAAAGCAGAGAATGGCTAAGAACCAAAGGATGCATAAATAGAACTAAACATAAGTGGTCTACTTAAGTTACACCACTACATGTGAACCGATTATATAATCGGAAAATCGCATCGGATGTACCAACCGATACCAACTGATAATCGATTATGATTTTCAACCGATGTTGCACCACTACTTCTACATTAATTACCAGTATCAAAAGAAAGTAGTTTTGTAGCTTTAGTGTCTAATTCATTCAATGTATTTTATACATATATTTTTATGACTTGGTACATTTACAAATTGTACTTCAACTCATAATAAAATTGTTTTTTTTTATATTTTTTTCTGTATATATTTTCAGAGCAAATGATTGGATGCCTGTGCTAAATACATTAAGAATCAACAAAAGTCTTGAATTTGTCGCCTTAAGAAGTTACTACACTCCTCCATCAGATGATAATGGTTTGTCGTCCCATATTTTTTATCTTCATCAGGGCACGACAAATACACACGTCCAGTCGTAATTTCGAGTAGAGACTGACTCAGGATGAGTTGAAATTACTGTAGAACTAGTTAAAAATTCTTAGCTGGTTGTCCTGCAGGATGAGTAGCCTGAAAAAAAATTGTTGAGCCCTGTGCATTTATTTGTTTGTTTGGCCTATTTTGTTTGCAGATCATCACCCTTATTTGGGTCACAAAATAGGGGACAAACTTGGTATACATTGTTTGTGATTTAAATAATTGATATTTTATAATATAATAAAAATTAGATATTTTGATGTTTTAAATTCATAAAAATGATCTTTTGAATTTAATTTATGCAAATAATAAAGATTTATTTGCTTTAAAAAAATATTCCCCTGGGATATGTTTTAGAAATAAAATGAGTTATATATGAGTAATGATAATTATTTGTTTACCCAGAATTTATATTCTGTTCATGATATTCAGTCAAACCTGTGAACAAAGGTCACTCTTGGGTAAGACAAAATGTGGCCTTTATTCCCAGATGGCCTTTATTCGGAGTTCGGTTTGTTCTAAATAATCAGTAATGGTTTTTCAAAGACTGGTCTTTATTCACAGGGTAGTCTTTATTCAGAGGTGGCTGCAAACACAGATTTGACTGTATTTCCATCTCACACCAATTTATTTATTTTTTTTTTCAGAAAAGAGAGCATTAATAGAAAAACGAAAGACACCATCAGTGCGCTCTAAGGAAATAACCTATCGCTTGTGCAAGGCTTTGAAAGAATGCCTCTGTGTGACCCCTAATCTGACCTGCTTAGAATTACAGGGTCTCCCATTGAGAGAAAGGGATCTTAATACATTAATGAAGGTAGGGGCCATGGCTTGTCACTTCTTCATTACTTTGAAATGATTAGGTACTCTCAGTCTTTATGAAACAGTCTTTAAAATGTGTCAGTCACTAGACTGACAGTCACATCTGTGGTCCAGTGGTTAGTTGGCTAGACTTGTTACCCAGTGAGCTGAATTCAAATCCTAGTTGCGCCAGGTTATACCTTTCTGTGAAAAATTAAACAAAATGTTGATTTTCATCCATATGTAGAGAAGTTGCTAGCTCCTTGTGGAACGATTAGTACTGGTTAGAATGTAGTCCAGGAAAACTGGCTAGGTGTACCGGTCGCCATATATAACTGAAAATTGTTAAAAAATGGCATTAAACCCAATGAAATATTGGACTGATGGGTATGTAGAATATGCTGATACAAGACAAAATTTTGCCCTGTCAAATGCTTTTTTTGTCAGTGGTGTCATTTTACCTCCTTTCAGGGATTTCCTGTACTCAGGGGATTTCCTCTTTTCAGGGATTTCCTCTTTTCAGGATTTCCTCTTTTGGGAATTTCCTGTATTCAAGGATTTCCTCTTTCCAGGGATTTCCTCCATGCAGGGAATTTCCTCTTCTGAGAATTTTCATATTTTAAACTAAAGTGTTCATATCCAGTCTAGGTCTGCTTAAGCTTTTGCTGGATGGGTGGGGTATCATTTCTCTCTTCAAGTGTTTGTGCTATGATAACCCTGATTATAGGACTGCAGAGTAGTAGTAAAGTATGATTCATTTGATTTATATGTAATATTTATATTTCCAGGGTTTGGTGAAGAATAGTACATTAAACCATCTGTCCTTTGAGTATTGTAGAATAGGTGATGCTGGACTGGACAGTAAGTTGATAATTTTACGAATTATCGCATACGAAATCAGTACTAGGGTTTTTATTAAGAACCAATCACCGATTGAAACCATCAGTTAAAAACACACTTGAATCGGTTGTTTTTCTGAGATTTTTAAAATTTTTACCAAAATACAAACAATTTTCGCTGGATTTATCTGTTGCTTTGGCAAAAAAAAAAATCAATTGCTTAATTTCTTAATGAAAACCCTGCAGTACTGAAGTGATGGCATTTAACTAGTTCCGGGATTATCAAGTATGTCTTGACTTGTATGGTTACTAACAATAAAAAAATATGACAGAAACTTTGAAATGAAGAAAGAATTATTAGGCGTTGTCAGCTTTCTTGTTACACTGTAAATGACTAGCCATATTTCATGAGCAATGAGCAACTTTGCTTGGTTTTAGCTGTAAGTTGATAATTTGCTTTACTTCAGAGAATTTTATTCAGAAATTAACACCATGTCCAAGTTAATGAATCGACTACATGGACTGCGTACTGCATGGTTAAGTTTTCCTGGTGTGAACACTACGGGTTTTATTGTCTCTGCCGCTCCGAGGTTAAGATTTCTGATGTTTTGAAGAATTTCAACTTTCCCTAATGATATTGTCTTTGAAGGTTTTACTCTGTGTCTCAGAATTTGTTACTATCTGGCCTTAAATTTTATTCCAATTGACCTTTAAAACAGTATTTTGACTCATGAAATCAGTAAAATAAAGCTTTTGACTCTTGAGAATTTGTACCAAAGGGTCAAATTTAGAATAAAATTAGAAGGAAATTTTGTTGACTCATCAAATTATCATCAACCAACAGTCATTTTTGACCCTCAACGTTTGATGTGAAGTGAAAACCCTGTCTCTTGTATTTCATTACAGTTGTTTGTAAAGGTATTAAGAATTCTACATCCATCAATTCAGTGAACTTTACTGGGTGTAGTTTGACGGGAAAAGGTGCCGACTCGCTGGCGAAGGTCATAAAGGTACGTACCACTAGTGAATGCTCAAAATCTCATGTGCCGCGACCATGGTCCAGTGGTTTGTGTGCTGGACTTGTAACTCGGTGATCTGGGTTCAAATCTTGGTCGTGGCAGGTCATACCCTTGTGTGAGAATTTGACAAAATGTTGATTTTCCTCCTTATGTGGAGAAGTTGTCGGCTCCTTGTGGAAGGGTAAGTCAGTACTGGATAGTATACAGTCCAGGAAAACAGGTAAGTCGAACTGACTGCTGTATATAAGTGAAAAATTGTTGATAAACGGCGTTAAATCCCAGTGAAAAAAAAGAAGTATCAAGAATTCTAAGTGTTGTAATACATTTCTAGAAAAGTGATCCAGTTGTCTCCCCTAGTTTGTGTTTTGTCGAATGTCTTACAGTTGGCTTGGAGTAATTGGAGGGAATGCCTTATTGACATTCATTGCTTTACGGTAATTCTAACTTTGCCTGACCAAATATCAGGCAAGTATTTCAGCAGTTTCAAGAAGCCTGCCATTCCATCAGTTCTATACCTCTGGCTATCTAATTGGATATCAACGAATCACTTATATTAAGCCCAAAAGGATATCAGGAACACCCACAAATTGAATGTTTCAAAAAACGATAACTACGTATGTAAATGTTTGGCCCTTTGAAGATAATTGTTATCGCTGCAGTGTTTCGGCTAATGGATTAGATAAGTATTTTATGAGTAACAAATATTGCATAATAAACACCCCTTTACTGACAATATCCCGTACTCTATGTTACGAAGGAGAAGGAACAAAAATCATAACTCGTGGTAAGAGGTTGAATCCTTCCTGTAATTATTACCAGTGCAGTGATTTTTTTTTAAATTTTGGGAAAGGGTCAGGGTCCAGTTTAATTGCAGAAAAAATGTGAGTTGTGATGCCAAAATTGGGAATTTTTTAGTCAGGAATCGGGAAAAATGTCTTTATTTTATAGAAGGCTCTGTTTGGTCTTTTTACCACATCCAAACTAAGAAGGAAAAAAAATCGCTGCAGTGTCTTCTAATTTTGTTCAAAAAGTACTCCTACAAATTTTGAAAAAAAATCAGTTAAAATGTAAAAACAGAGCACAAAAATGGAGCAATAAACATGGAGCAATAAACATGGAACCATTAACATGGAGCAATAATCATGGAGCAATAAACATGGAGCAATAAACATGGAGCATTAAACAAGGAGCAATAGACATGGAACAATAAATATGGAACAATAAACATGGAGCAATAAACATGGAGCAACAACATGGAGCAATAACATGGAACAACAACATGGAGCAATAAACATGGAGCAACAACATGGAGAAATAAACATGGAGCAACAACATGGAGCAATAAACATGGAGCAACAACATGGAGCAACAACATGGAGAAATAAACATGGAGCAACAACATGGAGCAACAACATGGAGCTATAAACATGGAGCAACAACATGGAGCAACAACATGGAGAAATAAACATGGAGCAACAACATGGAGCAATAAACATGGAGCAACAACATGGAGCAATAAACATGGAGCAACAACACGGAGAAATAAACATGGACAACAACATGGACAACAACATGGAGCAATAAACATGGAGCAACAACAAGGAGCAATAAACATGGAGCAATAAACATAGAGCAATAAACGTGGAGCAACAACATGGAGCAATAAACATGAAGCAATAAACATGGAGCAATAATCATGAACCATAAACATGGAGCAACAAACATGGAACAATAAACAAGAAGCAATAAACATGGAGTGATAAACATGGAGCAATAAACATGGAGCATTAAACAAGGAGCAATAGACATGGAACAATAAATATGGAACAATAAACATGGAGCAATAAACATGGAGCAACAACATGGAGCAATAACATGGAACAACAACATGGAGCAATAAACATGGAGCAACAACATGGAGAAATAAACATGGAGCAACAACATGAAGCAATAAACATGGAGCAATAAACATGGAGCAACAACATGGAGCAACAACATGGAGAAATAAACATGGAGCAACAACATGGAGCAACAACATGGAGCAATAAACATGGAGCAACAACATGGAGCAATAAACATGGAGCAACAACACGGAGAAATAAACATGGACAACAACATGGAGCAATAAACATGGAGCAACTACAAGGAGCAATAAACGTAGAGCAACAACATGGAGCAATAAACGTGGAGCAACAACATGGAGCAATAAACATGAAGCAATAAACATGGAGCAATAATCCTGAACCATAAACATGGAGCAACAAACATGGAACAATAAACAAGAAGCAATAAACGTGGAGCAACAACATGGAGCAATAAACATGAAGCAATAAACATGGAGCAATAATCATGAACCATAAACATGGAGCAACAAACATGGAACAATAAACAAGAAGCAATAAACATGGAGTGATAAACATGGAGCAATAAACAAGGAACCATTAACCAGATACTAATATATAGAACTATAACCATGTACCCTTTTATACAGAACCAGAAACATAGAACCCAAAGAAGCATGGACATTGAACTATAAACCAACAAATTTGAAACAATTAACAAAACATTCCAAGTCTGAACTATAGGTAGCGCTGCAAAGTACAAACGTTAGAATCATAAACACAGACTCTCAAAATTGGAATCATATTTTTCCTGTGGTTTCTTTCCATAAATGTACCCTGTTTAAAGTTATGGATCATTATCCTCACCAAATTCTGATTTGTTGAAGGAAATAACTATAAGTCTAGTTGAATTTTCTTTGTTTTCGGAGTAACAAGAGCCTCGTACAGATGCTTGAATTTGATCAAAATTCAATTAAGAAGAAAATAGCCAGACTTCGTGCTTTCAATTATGTAGATTTTGGAGAATTTACATCTATATTATTGATTGCATATCACCACGGCGATACAATTGTTTAGACAGCAAATGCGGGTTTCTGTTGCAATTGTTTTCATTCAGTAAGTCTGTAAGTCTCATGTCATTGATAAATCTAGTCGTGAAAATTTGGTAACCAGTCTTGTTTGATAGTGTGATGATTTGTAAATATAGTAACCAGTCTTATTTGATGATGTAACAATTTTGAAAATATAGTAACCAGTCTTATTTGATAGTGTAACAATTTTGAAAATATAGTAACCAGTCTTATTTTATAGTGTAATGATTTTGAAAAATTTGATAACCAGTCAAGCAAACATAAAAACCTATGTAAAGTATGTATAGTTTTGAAAGTAACATAATTTATTGTTTGAATATGATACTCAGTCGGCTTGTTAATATTTACAACTTGTAGACTTAGGTGACTGGATATCACGAGTAACCAACAATTTGAAGTATTAAAGTAGCAAAATTGTAAATAGTATAACAGACTTTCTTTCATTTATGAAAATGAGAGTATTAATTAAAACGGCCGGTACTACTTTATGGTATTTTGAAGTGAAGTCTAAGATGACAAGTATTAGTCAGGGCACATTTTTAATTGACCAGTTTTGACCGTTTTTATGCCCAGTCAATACTGATATTGACCGACTTTTTTGCCAACCCTGCCAATAAGTCTTATGAACTTCGAAAACTGTCTAATGCTATTATGAAATCAATGTAGTGTTATGTTTAAACATTTGGTTTGACTTGACTCTCTCTTAATTCTATGATATGAACAGGGGTAGGGGTGATGGCAAACTTGCATCTTCTATAGCAACACACTAGAAATGACAAATCTTCTATTTTACTCTCAGCATATAGATAAGAAAAGGATCCTTAGAAAAATTTTCATTCAAAACATCCTACCCAGGTTTTTTCTTCCTGTAGCACGGGCTGTTTTTTTTGTCTTCTCCTCTGTAAAAATCTTTAAAATCATACAGTTTTCCCCCAAAATTCAGTTTACATCAAGGTTTTTCTTCCCTTTTTTGCAAAAATAAAATTCCATGCTTTTCCCCCTTATGTAAGGAAAAGGCTTCATCCTCTACCTGTAAAAAAACCCTGTTGCCTTTCCAAAATACTATGTTCTTCCGAACCCATCACCCCCCACCCCCGGATAAATTTAGATAGCTCTAACAATGCCTTCTGATGGCTTTGTTTTCAGTTTTCATATTATTTCGTTAAATGTCTTAATAAAAATATGTAGTTGTCTCAATGTGTCGTCTGTATGTATGGCAGACTGGTGTCAGTAATGGCAATTATAAATAATTGAAAGATATCGTGACAGTGATGTCTGAAGTTCCTTACCTCCTTATGGAATAAGTGTCAACATTCCTTGGCAGGAAATCATTATAAATATGGTATAAACGTAGTGATATCTGTTCCAATATTTTGACTGACATATTTGATTGATTGTATTTTTTTTTAAAATATAAAAAAAAACCTAGCCATTAGAATCCATCCATCGAGTCGCTATTAATCTCTAAGTGTTCTGCAAATAAGATAATGGGATGCAGTTAGAATGCTTAAATATTTAATTTGTTGCTTGGAAATTTGATTTGTTAAGGGGGCGTTCATCATGCACCATTCTCATTAGTGGCTATTTACTGTTGGCATGTCAAAAGATGGTTATAGTAATCACTTAATAAATGGCCAATGATAAATCATGAATTATGTCCATTAGGTGATCTACAAATATTCTTTAAAAGCTAATTTTTGTCGAGTACCAGCGATGAACTTGACTTTGTCACCACAATGGAGGTTCAATGATTTTTTTTCATATATTTTACAGCTGAATATTGGCTGTTTCCCCTAGCCCAAAAAAGTTATATTTTCCCTGAAAAAGCTATATTAATAAGTGATAGTTTTTCAAATTTCCCCTTTTTTCTTATTTATCGTGCTATATTTTCCTCTTCAGAAAGCCACAAAAAAAATTGCCGAGGTTGGGTGTGTGTGTCTGTGTGAACATTCTTCCATTTGAATTTTTAATCTGCATCATAACTTCAAAATAACTGTATACAAATTATTGCCAAGATGTAACAGTGTGTCGCTCACAGGATGTAACGTGTCTTTCACGTGGGTCATTAGGTCAAAAGTCAAGGCCGCCCTGGGAGAACAAAGGCTGTCGGGGCTGTCACAGCCCTAAGCAACCATTTTGTTTGTAGTCATAAATATTTCACGGAATGGCTTAGTCTAAGTGTTTTATGAATGGATGTCAATATTCAGTATTTTCGTGAAAGGTCAACTTAATTCAGCTATTTGTAACCAATTAATCGAACATCATTGCAAATTTTTTTAGAAATGGCCTTAAAACACATATTCTTCCAAGTATGCAACATTTCGGTATGTACTTTGTATTAAGGTGTTGGAAACTTTCGGGCTAGGTGCAAAATGGAGTCCAGTGCAACTATTTTTCCCCCAGTCTTATTCAACGGATAGGAATGTTATATTGACTTTTGAATCATATTCACTTGTGCATTAAATACAGTCCTCTCTATTTCTCTCGGTGACTTGGTTTGATTGACTAATTATTTACAGCCAATGGCTGAATGATTTTATTACAGGATGAACCTTGTTATATAGCCACTAAAATCATATCAGCAATGCAAATTGAAAATCTCTTAAGAATTCATAGGATTGTTATATGATTCAGGAGGCTGTAATAACGGGATAGTCTCCTTATTTCTGTCTATTTATTCAAAATTTAGAAGTTTACTTTCGCTGCAAAATACCAAACATTTCCTAATAAATGCTCCTATCATTAAAATAAGTCCCATCCACCTTTTTCAGACTGATGAAAAATTGTGATTCACCTTAAATGATTTGGGCAAAAAAAGACCCTATTTTTCTGTGCTGAATTACTGCAAAATCTAAAGTATAAATATCTTGGGGACGAATCATACCACAACAGTAGGAAAGGTTTGCTGAGGAAAAATTATTAGAAAAGAATTTTTTTTTGTCAAAAGTAAACTTGACTTAATTTTTCCAGCCATATTAGTCTTTCAACTTATGGCTCATACATGAATCTACTACAGTGAGGAGCGAACGGAACAGACTAAATGCTCGAGATAAATGTGCTGGTAATAACAAGATATTTGTTTGCCTGATAAAAATTATTCACGACTAGTAAAAAATTGACAGGACTTTAAAAACTCCTTGAGAGAAGTCGGGTACTCATGATATTGATACTCGTTATATAGAAGTTTTACTCTAGTTGTACAATATGGCATTTATTTGGAAATATGTGGTAATAGTTAATTTATTAGAAACTAGACTCAAAGAGTTTCTATATGTTTGATGTGTTGTTAAGCTTACCTAATATGCTTAAATAATTTATGAAGCCCTCAATGAAGCATTAGTCACAATATCAAATGATGATAGTAAGGCCAGCCTTAAAAAAATGTTGGTTTGCGGTTACGTGACTGACTCGTTAAAAAAATCCTGTTCCGAGAAATTTTTAGTGAGTTTGAACTTTTTTTTGTTTTTTTCCAGCTTATTGTGTCATTCAAGCACATACTGTTAAAATAGAAAATGCCTGTCTACCTGTCCCATGTTAAAGGGTCTGTAACTGTGAAAACAACATTTTTTAAGGATGGCCTAAAAATAAGTATAGCTGCAAAATTGCTGTACATTACATACAGCCTGCCCTATGAGCTGAATTAGAGGATTATCTGTTCTACGGACCTTAGCTTTGTGAGTTCAAATCCTGAGGGATTCCATTATATATATAGTTCAATCCATAGGTGACTTTGTTTGGTCCAAATTTGTTGCAGTTTGAGGTCCTACTGTATAGTAGTGGGCCATCTTAATCAAGTGGTTATGGTCTCTGACAAGTAATCACAAAACCCATATTACTGCGAATTCGAATCCCATGCATTCAAATTCCACATGAGGATGTTGTCCAGCTGGCCTTCATATGGTTGATTGTACTATCCAGAAGTACACCTTGTGTCTTCCTCTGACGTTAAGGCTTGTAAAGTTCCCAGAGATCCTGGCTGTTGGTTGGATGCTAAGCACAATGAAAAAAGAAATCCGTCGTATATTCCAATTGATTGGAGATGTTGCCTTGTTTCTCCTGATTTCCATCATCTTTGTATTGTTTGTTGCACACTTGGGTATTTAACACACTGATCTCACGGTTATATTGAGTATTTTGTCTGTCCTGACGGCTTCTCGAGATAACGCAGTTTTCTGTACCTAACTTACTTAGTCTGCACGTTATGTAGCGTGCTTCATGGTGTTATCTACACCACATTTCTATCCACACTTGATGAATGCTGGACATTACGTAATAATGAGTTGTCATTAAGGTCTTTTGGACTTGATAAGGTTTTAAGATTTAATTTAGGCCTAAAAAAGGTTTGTGTCTGGTTACATGCCACTCCAAAATATGGGTTGATAGGTAGGGATTTTTTTATATTAATTTTTTTTACATTTATCAGCAACATTGTATGTGAATATGTGCGCCATAATATTAGTGAACTGTGAAAATTACAATGTAGCATTGCGGTTTGGATGCAGTAAAAACGTATGAGTTGGCAGGTAAAATATTAGGTTGGTTGGGTAGTCTGAAACAACCCTTTTTTAGGCCTTATTGCTAATTCAACCTCATGAATGTACTTCAGGGTATTTTTCTTATGACTTCTGTTATGGCTTGAAAAAATAGTCATAATTAGGGTAACTTGACCCCAAAAAAATTAGGGTTGGTAAGCCGAAAAACTTTTCTTTTGTGGGAATACTCGCTTTGCAGGCTTCACCCCTAAATATTTTCATACTTCATATTTTGTCGTAAGAATCATTAGGATTGGCCCCAAAAAATGAAGTCAGTCAGGTTACCATAAACATATTTTTTTTCTGCTCTACAGACTTGAATTATAGTCCATGGTTTACATTAATTATTTGCCTGCCTTCGAGCTCAGGAGGCCATGATTGTGTCAAAATCTTTGATTGGAAAGTCACCAATTTCAGATACTATTATTTTCTTACAGCAACATTTTTTGCCTAATTCAACTGCGTAGTAAATCCTAATTCTGGAGGCTGTTCTTACCTTCTTTTGGAAGAGTTCCTCTTCCTTTTCAGACTCCATATATTTTGTTTTGACAAAAGTGCTCTGGTCTAGATCTTCAAGATCTGCTCGAAAATGAATATGTTGTTGAATGGTGTAATTTTCTCCCACTCAAATGTTTGTGCAGTATTGTAAATTTATCTGCATGCCATATCGTCTGACTGAAAGCCATTTCATGATTGTAATACTTTTTCATATCAAAATTATGAATTTCATCTAATTTAGTGGCTTATGTTACCATGACGATTTTTTCTTTTAAGATTTAATTGTATTATAATTGAGCTGTAATCTTTTCTATTGCTGTTTCCTCTCTGCAATTTCCCCCCGCAGGAAATATTTCGGATGACCACTTCGGGTTTCATCATGTTGTTTTTCCCCTTGTGAGAATTCGATGTTGTTACTATAATTATTCCTTGCTTTACATATGATTGGCTTAAGTCTCGGGGAAATGATGAAATGATGAGATAAAAAGTTACGCTTGGCTTGAAATTATTCTCGATTAACTTGTAGCGCTCTTTGATGGTGATGAATGAAAAAAAAAGCTGAAATAAGCTTATCAGTGTGTCTAGTACTTGAAGAGTTAGGCCTGAATTAAAGTTTTCCGGAATTTTCCAGAAACTCTGTTTTTTCCAAGGTCCGGAACCTTCTGGTTTTTATTGTTTCCATGGCTCCGAGGTAAAGATTTCGAGTTTTTTTTATTTTCAACTTTTCAAAATTTTCAACTTTGCACCATGGATATGTTTGTTTGCCCATTACCAACCCTGAATTTTAGAAGAGGGACGATAGGTACAAAAGACATTTTTTTCATTCAAGGCTCTTTGCGATTGTGATCAGATGTGTTTTAACGCTAAGAATAAAAATAAAGTCTGGAAGGAAGAAAAAATCGCAAATAGAAAAAAAAGTCCTCCCAGGGTTTGCAAGAAATTTTCACGAGTTGGCAGGATTTTTTGGGGTCGATCAGTAAAGGGCTTACAAACTTAGTTTTAATTTATGCCTTATGGTTGTTTTTGCTCAGGCTGCTGTAGAGACTACGCTTAAAAAAAGATCCTGGTTTCTACTTAACCTAAATGACCCTATTTTAACCGCTGAACCTCGACTTTGTTTTTGAGTTGTGGTCAATTTTTTCTTTCCAATG
Source organism: Lutraria rhynchaena (assembly GCA_008271625.1). Classification (NCBI taxonomy): domain Eukaryota; kingdom Metazoa; phylum Mollusca; class Bivalvia; order Venerida; family Mactridae; genus Lutraria; species Lutraria rhynchaena. The sequence continues at coordinate 1,713,556 of VIBL01000030.1, forward strand.
TTTTTATTTGAATTTTATCTCGGAAATAAAACAAATAAAAACTATTTTTGAAAAAAAGCCCTACGGACCTACCGACCCTTAATTTTAAGGGGGATGTTCATGGAAATCAGGTACATGTATTTATTTTATTTTGCCTTAATATTACCATATTTCCCAGAAGTTTTTGTCCCTTATTCAGTCTTGCTCTTGAGTATAAAGATATTTCTCGTTATTTTAATGATTGGATTTCAGTGTTATTTATGGATATTTTGTACGTATAACAATACACTATTGTTAAGCTTATTGAAAGCAGTTTCGTCCAGTTGTATTCAAGCCGATGATGGCTTTATCTGAGCTTAGATACTTGTATGTAAATTACTGGAAATTTTCAACAAGGGGTTAAGCAGAAATATTGGTTTTAAATAACAATTTTTCATTGTCAGAGTTTGGTTACATTTGTATTTCTTTGTTCCCTGATTGAATGCTGTGTGCATACAGTGCAACCTCTCTTGAGCAACAACCTCTCAACAACAACATGATTTTGCTTTTCCCAAAGGGTGTTGCTTTGGAGAGGTTGCACTGTATTTTGCTATTGTTAAGTTGAACATAAACCAAGAGATTTTAAGTCCCTGAAGACCTTCCTACATGACACATGAAACTCCAGTTGATGATGTGCAACCTAACACTTAAAATAATTACAGTAAAACACAGTTATAATGAAGTTTTAGTAAACCCTTAACAGGTATAGTGAAGAACATGATTAGGAAAACATGGTTATTGTCAACTCAAGGATAAGATACAGTGAAGTATTATATATTCCTTGTACTCATTCATCCTTTGATATTTTATTGTAATGGAAGCTAAATATGGATATAATTAAGCATATTTTTTCAGGTTTTCATGAATTTACTGTTTACACTGTCCTACAGTAGTGTGGAGATTTTCTCTGTTCTTAAAGTCCCTCTCCATGGCCTTATATCACAATTATGTATGAGTGTTTTTTTCAAGGCCCAGAGGAATTTCTGATTCTTCGGTATATCCAATTCTTCACGGCCTCAAATTCTTCATTATGTCTTATTCTTCATTATTCAAATTCTTCACTGTACGTAATTCTGCATTACTTCAAATTCTTCATTATGTCTTATTCTTCGCCATTCAAATTCTTCACTGTATGTAATTCTTCATTACTTCAAATTCTTCATTATGTCTTATTCTTTGCTATTCCAATTCTTCACTGTATGTAATTCTTCACTACTTCAAATTCTTCATTATGTATCATTCTTCACTATATCAATTCTTCATTATACCCTATTCTTCACTATATCTTGGGTCTTTACTAGCATGTTTTACTCTACTGTATGAAACTGAAGTATGGGCCTCATTCCTTGTCATCTACAATCCAAGTGTTACATTTTAATTTCAGGAGTGTTTTAACATGGGAGCATTTAGCGTACAGAGGATTGTTACCGAACAATTCCCGATAAATGCACCCCTTCGGGTGTTTAGTTTCGTAGTATTTACTTAAAAACATGTGGAATGATTGTCTTTACAAAATTTGGAAGTATTGCTTGTAATTTGAAGGATATTTAAAGCATTTATGTTAAGCATTGTGATGTGTTTAAAGAGCTCAAAAAAGGGTTGGAGGCATTTATTAAGGAATGTACGGTAGTTTTAAATGATTTAGATAGCCCTCATTTTGTTGCCTGATTTGCTTATTGGAAAGTGTTAGGGTATTGTATTAGATAGACACTTAATTATGTGTTGCGTTTCATTCAGTGTCAGCCAAGCAAGTTTTGGCACATGGTCACTAATAAATATTTGATTTTCAACTTGAATTTTTAACCATACCATATCAGGGTGGTTTTAATTTGGCCCGGATATCTTTGATAATTTGGTTCACCGTAATCACTCGTGTATAAGACGCACATTTTTACATCCAAAATTGGTCCAAAAGTTGTGTGCGTTTTTATACTTAGGTGTAGAACTCAATTCCATTTTTTTCCAGGGCTTGCAATGGACAAAATCAGGTGAAATTGAATTTATTTGTTAACCAAGGATGATATGGCGTTTTAAAAACAAAGGGAAATAAATTTTTCATAATGCTTTAAAATCCATACAGTTCTGTACTTTTCTCGGATTTCATAAAGTCTATACATCTGTGTGAGTTTGAAAATCAACAACAAAGGTTTGCCAATCAATGTGGCTAATATCCTGAACCTGGTGGTGTTGTGAAGTTTGAGTATGTTTCGACAGGTCAAACAAATTAAGTGGTGTTATACTACAAAAGTAATTATCACGTTTTTCTTGAGGTCTTCTATTTCGTTTCATTCTCCAACAGCAATATTCCTGTTAGGCCAAGAAACGTAAATGTATGGTTTCTGTTACATTCCGTCAAAATATAGTGTAGGTAGGTCAGCATAGCTATTTTTTCCAGAGATTTTTTCCCCTCTTTGTTTTTGGTCAGGTGAACGGACCCTTCCCAGTTGTAGGTAAAGACATTTTTCCCTGATTCCTGACCTAAAAATTCTCCATTTTGGCATCACATTGCGCATTTTTTTCAAAATTGCAAAAAAAAAAAAATCAATCAAAAAATGTATTTTTTTTAGTTTGATGATATAATTCATTTGAAAATACCTGCAAGAAAAATATAGCGAAATACAAAAAAACCGTCTTGTCTGCTGGGAAAAAGGGGTCGACTGGTTCGGCGGAAACTAGTAATTTATTTTAGCCCTTTTAGAAAGCAACCCATACTCATTGAATCGATTTTTCCTGAAAATTTCTCATTGTTTTGAGAGATCAATTAATCTGTACAGAGTAAGGCTGTACATGATCTTTATATGAACTGACAAGTGACAGTTTTGTTCTGTGTTATTCTATATTTTTTGAGACCCTTAAGTGAAATCTAATCAATCATTGTTGTACTTGACAATTTCATGTAGTGGAAAATTCTCTAAATAAGATGAATTGTATTGGAATTCGAAATAACTGTAGAATATGTGATATGGATTGACATTTTCTCGAGACAATTTTGATCATCTTCGACTGACAGGGTGTAACATTGCTTTGAGCTTAATGGGGCGAGCGTTAATTCGGGGGAATGTTAGTTCTATGAATCTGGGATTTGTGAGTTTGAACCCTGGGTGCCGCACATGCTCTCTGTGATGGTTTGCTTGAAGCCATCTTGTCTAAGGCCTTTCATTTTCATGATTTGATGAATTTATATTATTTATAATATATTTAATTTCATCAATTATTGAATTTTCACAATTTTGTGTCGTCTTGATTTTTATGGCTCGCGAATATAGCAAAGATTTCATACACGTGTGAAAAAAAGATGTCCAATAAACGAGCCCCTGGTGTTTTTGTCCATTGTCGTTCATGTCATAGCCTATCCTAAGCTGATGGTATTTATCCAGTCTGACACACATGGCTTTATTCCATTTATCAAGATTATCGTGTTGGCTAAAAGTCTGATTCCGGACCGTATCCCTGTTGAGGTGATGTCGTTGAATCAGCCGTGTCAGGATTATCATTGTCAGACTGTGTGATAGATGGATAAGCCTTCCGTAAACTTTTTCCGTACAATTTCTTGAACACTTTTGGTTCTTTAGAAAATGATCTTCTGCAATATCTGCCATAGAATCGATTCATTTTCCATTTTGCGAATTTAGCCTTTTTTTTTATTTCGTACATCTTTGGTCATAGTGTCCTTTCACTATCACTTTTCTGATTGATGTCAAAAAATAGAGTATGATATTTTTTTGGTTTGATAGCCTGAAACATGAATAATCTTGTCATTTTGAGGAATGAATTTCGTTATGGACAGTGTTGAAGTTATTTCATCTTGCAGCGATAATTTGACCCTTATTGGACCGATGATATGATCTTGGACCGATAATATGATCTTGGACCGATAATATGATCTTTAACCAATAATTTGACATTGAAGCAATAATATGACCTTGAAGCAATAATATAACCTTGAACAGATTATATGACCTTGAACCATTAATATGACCTTGAACCGATAATATGACCTTGAACTGATTATAATGATCTTGAAATGATAATATGACATTGAACCAGTGTAATATGACTTAGAGCCGATAAAATGACATTGAACCAATAATATGACCTTGAACCAATAATATGGCCTACAACTGATAACCAATGTTTCATTGAGCACCAGTAATCTGATGTAGAAGCAATAATTTGACCAATTTGTGAATACATCATTAATTACATGAAATGGATATTCCTAAATCTTATATTGCAGATTTATGGAAATTACTTCGTGGTCAGCAGAAAGTTTATCAATACCCATCCTCCATTTCTGTCTACTGAGACTAGCTAAACTTGTCATTATTGTCCTACTGTTAATGAACTCTCTGACGTTGTAAATATTAGATGGATAACGTCCAAGGTATTCCAATCATGTTCGATGCAAGATCAAAAGATTATGTATTTATTTGGAGTGAGGATTCTTTCTGCATGCAAAATATCCATTGAATGTCCAGTCCACTTGTGCTCTGAGAAAATAGTTTAGATTGAAAGTCTGAAAAGATTTCTCTCAGCCGGATATTGCTGGGACGATGTCGTACTGCGAAATCAATTTCATCCGATTCATTCCCCGATTGTCGTTTTACTGCATTAGAAAACATTGTTGCTTTTGTGTCGTATTTTCTGACGTTCCACATTTTCTTGGGAAATCGCTTGTGTTAAATATTTAAAACCTCACAGCTCTGAATCATCTTGTGATGATGTGGGGAAGATAAATGAAACATCATGGAGGGGTTTGGTTTAGCTATTATTGAGCCCGCTTTTGGTTACCTCCATGTTGTTGCTGTAATGGTGTATTCCGGGATGTAGAAATGAGCTAAAGGCCGAAAAATTCAACCGCCTATTCAAGCATTTAGCTACTTTTTCTGAAAAAATGGACACAATACTGCATTGAACCCCCAGACCCCCTTCCACATTTAGCAGCTTACTGACTGCATGAAAACATTTCTTCACCCCTGTGTATTGGTGTTTAGGTGTGTGTTTGTCTTTGATTTTTTTTTTATTCAGGTGAACATGATCATTTATTGGAGAAATTTGGAATTATTTTTCAGACTTTAATAAGACATTAGTATGTTCTGCACATGAAACCCTGTCCATAGGTCAAAGGTCAATGCATAGAGATCTTTAGTGGGCTCAACATATTGCCTGTAGGAATCTAGTGTGAAAAACATCTTTTTGGATTGCAAATACATCCATACCTGCCAAGTGAAATTTCCAAAGAGATCAGTATGGAAATTTTGCATTCATTTTGTCAATTTGCTTAAACCTTTTTTTTCAGAAAAAATCCAAAAATTTATATTTAGGGAAGATTTATCTATTAAAAATAAACTATGAGACAGGTTCTTTAATTTTTTTTAATTTTTGAATTTTTTTTTGTAGCAAAACTTATTATATGGTCATTGTCTTAAACACCTTATAAGTATACTATGAGGCAATTTCTTTAATTGATTTATTGTTAAACTGTGTTTAATGAGACTGGTCCTGTAATTGCTTATTATCAAAGCAAAATTAAGTGTGAAACATGCTCATTGATAGCTCTCTATTGAATCAATTATAATGTATGAGGCAGTTTCTTTAATTGGTTTTGACGATTTAAGTTTTCATTTTTATGAGTAATGGTTGTTTGAAGACAATGTTGGTATTTCCCCAGAATTTTTCTAAAAATGACGCCATCCCATGAATCAACAGAAGATACCGTAAAAGTTGTTATTAACTCACCTGCCTCACACATTTTACATTTTGTTGGAGAAATTGCACTGTAGAAGTACAGTGGAACCCCTCTACACTGGTTGAGCCTGTGACCAGTCTAGGAGGAATTTTTGAACTATATTGTAATGAAGTTGGGACCAGAACATTTTACTGGTTTAGAGAGGATGCCAGTCTAGGAGGAATTTTTGAACTATATTGTAATGAAGTTGGGACCAGATCATTTTACTGGTTTAGAGAGGATGCCAGTCTAGGAGGAATTTTTGAACTATATTGTAATGAAGTTGGGACCAGATCATTTTACTGGTTTAGAGAGGATGCCAGTCTAGGAGGAATTTTTGAACTATATTGTAATGAAGTTGGGACCAGATCATTTTACTGGTTTAGAGAGGATGCCAGTCTAGGAGGAATTTTTGAATTATATTGTAATGAAGTTGGGACCAGAACATTTTACTGGTTTAGAGAGGATGCCAGTCTAGGAGGAATTTTTGAACTATATTGTAATGAAGTTGGGACCAGATCATTTTACTGGTTTAGAGAGGATGCCAGTTTAGGAGGAATTTTTGAACTATATTGTAATGAAATTGGGACCAGATCATTTTACTGGTTTAGAGAGGATGCCAGTTTAGGAGGAATTTTTTAACTATATTGTAATGAAGTTGGGACCAGATCATTTTACTGGTTTAGAGAGGATGCCAGTCTAGGAGGAATTTTTGAACTATATTGTAATGAAGTTGGGACCAGAACATTTTACTGGTTTAGAGAGGATGCCAGTCTAGGAGGAATTTTTGAATTATATTGTAATGAAGTTGGGACCAGAACATTTTACAGGTTTAGAGAGGATGCCAGTCTAGGAGGAATTTTTGAATTATATTGTAATGAAGTTGGGACCAGAACATTTTACTGGTTTAGAGAGGATGCCAGTCTAGGAGGAATTTTTGAATTATATTGTAATGAAGTTGGGACCAGAACATTTTACAGGTTTAGAGAGGATGCCAGTCTAGGAGGAATTTTTGAATTATATTGTAATGAAGTTGGGACCAGAACATTTTACTGGTTTAGAGAGGATGCCAGTCTAGGAGGAATTTTTGAACTATATTGTAATGAAATTGGGACCAGATCATTTTACTGGTTTAGAGAGGATGCCAGTCTAGGAGGAATTTTTGAATTATATTGTAATGAAGTTGGGACCAGAACATTTTACTGGTTTAGAGAGGATGCCAGTCTAGGAGGAATTTTTGAACTATATTGTAATGAAGTTGGGACCAGAACATTTTACTGGTTTAGAGAGGATGCCAGTCTAGGAGGAATTTTTGAATTATATTGTAATGAAGTTGGGACCAGAACATTTTAGCCAATTTAGAGGGGAAACTGGTTTATAGAGGAACTGTTTTAGAGGATTTCCTCTGTAGCATTTATTAGGAAATATCTGGTGTTTTGTGGTTGGAAGTTAGTGTCAAGTATCATGAAACCAGTGCTCTTATTTGATATGTTATGGTTCTCAAATTATGTCCTATTATGATTGTCTCATTGGATCAATTTATGTTAAGACAAACATTTCAGTGATTCTACAAAACGTTGTCCAAACAATTGGATGATGTCTGGATCACTGTTATGCAATTTTTATGATATACAGAAATACCCGGATGTTTAGACATGCTGGGACTCGAATAACATATTAATAATAATTAGGAGGCTATGAATGTGGTCTAGTGGTTAGTGCGCTGGACTTGTAACCCAGCGATTCGGGTTCAAATACTGGTCACAGCAGGTCATACCCTTCTATAAAAATTTGACAAAACTTTTTGAAGGATTCGTTCAATTTAAAGTCTGTTAAATTAGATTCATAGTTCATTTTTCATGCCGCCATTAAATGAAGGCTTGCATTTTTCATAATTGAAAGGAAAATTGCGCAATAACGCTTGAAATTATTTCTGTTGATTCCTTGGATATTGATAAGCTTGTCACATGACATTGCATCGAATTAATAACTTTTTCTCTGCTCGCAATATGCTACGAGCTAATGATTCATTGCCTCGTGTGCAAATCTGATAGTGAATGAAGCTAATGAAATCTGTCATAGGCTGCAGAACTTATTGTGTAAATTTCTCGTTGTTTTTCTCTCGTTTTTCGTCCAAATATTTTGTGTTAATTTCTTGTTGTTATCCCAAACTTTTGCTGGGGTTTACAGAGCAACAGATAAGCTTTCTCAGTGAATTTGGTATTACTCCATCATGTCATTTTGAATTGGGTACTTGCTAAATATAATTGGGTTTTCTGAAACTCATTTTTCTTATTTCCCGGCACTAGGGCCAGGGAATACACACTCCCAAACTGAACACATTTGCTTGTTTTTGGACTGCATCGCTACAACGTTTGCTCAAGACTATGAGGAACAACTGACAGACGAAAATGACGATATGCATGTATATTCATGAAAATTGAATTTGATACGTATCATAAATATTTTAATTGGGTATTTTACTTTTGTAATTGCTTTTTGATACGCATCTGATATAGTTTCAATTGCGTAATATGTAAATTTAATTGAGTAAATTCGCAAATACGCAGCTTATCTGTTGCTCTGGGTTTAACATCGCATCAACAGCCAGGGTCATTTTGCGACTTTCCGGCTTAAACGATGACTCTCGCTAGTAAGGGGGCTAATGATTACAGGTCAGAGATCATAACCACTTGACCATGGAGGCACCTCTTTCAAACATTCAGTGTGAATTAATTGTTTTTTTCCCCAATTATTCTGCTTAAATTCTTTTTCTTTTTCTCCAAACATTGTGGAAATTTTATCTTTTTACCAAATATTTTGTGTAATTTTTTTGTTTTTGTCCCAATACATTGTTTTTTATTTATTTTTGCGCATGATTTGTTGCGTTTTTTATCCAAAAAATTTCGTGTGAAGTTCTTGGTATTTTTGCGTTCTTTGGGTTCATTTGAAGTTTTTTCTTTTCAAATTGCCAAAGAATTTTACTTTAAATATTACTGTCCGACTGCGTCAGGCTTACAAGTCAGTAGACTTTTGAGTCTGTGTGTCTTTTTGTGGAAACATTCCTGGTTTGAAATTTGGGCTAAGTGTATATTGTCTGTGACAATTTAATGCCTTAGCAAAAAGGAATGATGGTTTGTTAATAAATACCTTCCATGATATTGCGCTATATATTTCTGAATGCTTGCTCAAAAGGCTGTCAGATCCATCGGAAGTGGGTGGGGCTTGCAATTGAAATGCTGACTCTCGGCATATGCGGATTGATGGTAATCTGTCCTGTTGTCTGTTATCGCAGGGACTCACTCGACTGTTGCCTTTTATTTCACAGTTCAGCAGGAGACACATACGTACAGACTAAAACTCGTATACATCAATTCTTCCGCAATATTGCAAATTGTTTTGTACGGGACCAATTTCCGTGGAAAGACAGCGTAAAATTGTCTCATTATGGGCTGTGGAAACCAATTGTTTTTCCTGATTGCGTTCTAAACCGAGCAGTCATACTATATGAATGTCGGCACTCGATGCCAAACTTTACTGTCAAATTAATACATCTTGAAACGGAGACGAATTGCTTTGATCTTTTGTTGTATTTAATGTGTTGCTGACAACTGATTGTTAAGGGTTTATTTTTTAACACTGTTCATGCGGTATTGGGTTCTCTACAGTTCTTTGTGTTTTGTTATGAAATAGAGGTTTACTTAGCTGTACAAAAGTTATTTTCGTGATGTAAGTGAATGATTTATTAATTAGTCAATGCTTGATAGGGAACTAGCTTTTGAAAAGAGGTGAATATTAGAAAGAGGTGGATATTGAAAGGAGGTGAATGTTAAAAAGAGGAGTGTTCTTGAATAGTGAGCTTTGAGAGGTGAATGTTGTCAAGAGGTTTGATTTGTAGAGAGGTCAGTGTTGTTAAATCATGAGTGTTATAGAGAGGTCAGTGTTTGTGAATCATGAGTGTTATAAAGAGGTCAGCATTGCTGAATCATGAGTGTCATAGAGAGGTTAGTATTGTTGAATCATGAGTGTTGTAGAGAGGTCAGTGTTTCTGAATCATGAGTGTTATAGAGAGGTTAGTATTGTTGAATCATGAGTGATGTAGAGAGGTCAGTGTTTCTGAATCATGAGTGTTATGGAGAGGTTAGTATTGTTGAATCATGAGTGATGTAGAGAGGTCAGTGTTTCTGAATCATGAGTGATGTAGAGAGGTCAGTGTTTCTGAATCATGAGTGTTATAGAGAGGTTAGTATTGTTGAATCATGAGTGATGTAGAGAGGTCAGTGTTTCTGAATCATGAGTGATGTAGAGAGGTGTGTGTTGGACTGAGGAGAGTGTCTTAGAGAGCTTTGAGTAATAGAGAGGTGAATGATTTAGAGAGCTAAATGTTGTTGAATGTATTTGTCTATTAAAATGATGAATCTAATATAGGAGTATTGATTATAGGCGATCATTATTTATGAGAAGTGGAGTTCCAATGGGAGATATTGGCAGTTAATACTGTATGCAGCATTTAACACTGGGCGCAGGAAACATAAATTTCATCCGATAATGTGCTGAATAAAATGTTATAAATTACAGTTGTAAATACTCCGTTATGTTACAATAACATGCATTCACGTAGCACATCAAACAATATTGACGTTCGGAACAGTTTAACATGTTTCTGGACAGTTTCGCAAACATGTCAAAAATCAATCAAAAATCAATTAAAGTGAAAATGAATATTCCTCTGTGTTTAAATTTCTTTTGAGAGCTTTTTTGTTATGGATGTTTTTCTTGATTTGAACATTTATATGGCGGATGTTGTTACAAATGTTGTTACTTGCATTCCTTCCATGCAATTTTACTCGAGCTCGATTTGCATAAAAGCATCGCTTATTTAATCATGGGGAGTCTACGTCCTCTGGACCATTCGGTACATGTGTACTTATAGAAATGAATGAACAAATAAGTGAATAATTTTCCTCAGGCTTTATGCCTTTAAAGTATTTCTGTTAAACCTAATCAATTTTCCTGGATTCTGTACCAGTTATAACCTTGTTCTCCGCAAGTAACTGCCAAGTTCTCCATATTAATAATCAGTGATAGAGAATGAGCGGCCTTTAGACATATTGTTTTCAATCAAATCATCTCGGAGAACATGGGCTGCACCCAGCATTTGAACACAAGATTACAAGGTCCCTTGGCTGTTATATAGAAGTTCTTTTGATGATGATCTTTTGTCAAGTTTAACAACATAGTCTCCCAGTTGGGTGGCTGTCTCTTTATCCACTACCGAATATTTTCTAATAAATGTTCCATTGTTTAGGCCCCCCTCCCCCAATGTCCACTTTTTTGCAAGAAACTGAAAATGAACACCCACCATAAGGCCTTAACAAAAAAAGGTTTGTTTCCGCTTACATGCCCAAAAAAATATTGGTAGGAAGATTTTTTCTTTTTTTTTACATATATTGGCAACCCTGTTGTGAAAATTACAATGTAGCACTATGATTTGGATCCCACAAAAACTTTTGAGTTGGCAGGTAAAAGATGGGTCGGTCGGGGAACCGGAAACAAGCCTTTTTTTTATGCCTCATTTCTTTTATTATTCTACTAACTTGACACACCCCTCATGTCTTCCCATGTACACTTTTATTAGGGATCATTTAATATAGAATTCACTTATTTATTGAAAGAAAGAATCTTTCAAGTGACAAATCTTGAACCAATTTTACAACCACTTTTACATTAGAAGAAAGAAATACAGTTAGTGTTTTTTTATGTGGATCTTTTTGCACTTTGAAGGTGGTATTGCTTAATTTGAAATTCAATGAAGTCAGTTTCACGATTTTTTCATTTTATTATTCTCATAAATCAAAAGTAATTTGAACAATGTTAAAATATTTTGCATTTTAAATTTAGATAAATTTGTAATTCAAAGGCAACCATCTTTGCCCCATGTTGACTCAATTAAGGGACAGTAGGAATGATTTATTTAACAGGTTAATGGTCCGAAAATTAAGTTTGAAAAAATTTCCCGGTTTCCACTAATCCATGTGGCTCTGCTGCCTATTTTTGACCGTAGACTTCTTTCGAAGTCGTTCAGTTTTTCTCCTGCAGATATTTTTATTTTTGTTCGAACAATATTTCCAAACTGAAAAAATATATAAAAGTAAAAATTCTGCCCCTTATGAACCTTATAATTTATGTTTTGGGAATGTTAGCAGAAACCACGTGTTTTTTTTGGCCTTAGCTAAGATTCTAGATGGGTTTCAGATTTAAGTCTTACCATTGGTAGATGGTTTTAAAGCCTTATCATGCTTAGTACGATAACAGGTTGTGCTGTACAGTCAAACTTGTGAACAAAGCCCACCCTTGGGAAAGAAAAAATATGGCCTTTTTTTTTTACAGATGGCCTTTATTCAGAGGTCAGTTTGTTCTAAATAATCAGGACGGTTTTTCACAGAATGGCCTTTATTGGCAGGGTGGTCTTTATTCAGAGATGGCTGTAAACGCAGGTTCAACACACAGGTTTGACTGTATTTCCATTCTTCCCACTGCTGAGAGTGATCCTGACTCTGTGCTATTGTGATTAATAAATGAATGAATTCAGCAGTAGACATGGCTTATCAGTAATTGGGAATACATTATGATAAGGGATAAGACTGAGGATTAAAAACCATGAATGCAGATGGTAGGTTTTTAAAGCATTGTCTTTGAGTTCAGCATCATAGCAAAGCTTTTGTGAAACAAATTTCAAAAATAGGTATACATCATAGGCATCTATTTTTGCAAAATTTGGCATTCACTTTGAAAGTAGCCTACCAAATAGCCCCTGATATATGCCCCCCCCCAAGTCAGGGGTCGTTAACATTTTGAAGGATTTGTCTGGCTGTTTATCAGAGGTGTAGAGAGAAGCTGGAAGCCTGAAAAATCAACTGAGCATCTTTTAGGGTAGGGGGCATTTATTACAGAATATTTGGTAATCTTGTGTAGGCAAATTGCTTGTTCCCTGAACATATATAAAGGTGAAATAAATGAACAAAGATATTGCTTAGAATAACAATGAAAATATAGCAAACAATGATTTCTGTTGCCATGACGATTTAAATGATTTCAAGTCTTCCGTGTATATCTTTAGTGTCCGCATCACTTATATCATCGAGTAGACCTGATTGTTCAGTTAAATCACTATCTCCTACTTCATGAACACTGACTTTCTGCAAAATACTGGGATCTGTTCTTGATTCTTTAGACTTAGTCCTGTCCTTGTTGGAAGTTGAACTTAGTGATTTAGAAGTTTCATGTTGAGGTCTACTGTCATCGTTAATATTTTTAGAACTATATTTTTGTTTGTCAGATTTAGTTTGTGTGACAAATATATTACAGTTATTTCTTTCTCTTACTTTGGGAATAAAATGTTGATTAGGAGACTGTGTTTGTTTACGCTTTGTTGATACTTTTTCCTGCGTCTTTTTACTTTGATAAGAGTTCATTGGTTCTTTGCCCACGTTTTTGTTTTTCTTTGACTTTTCTTTAGTCTTCTTTTTAGCACCACCAATTTCTGTTACATAGTCTAATGATTGACTGTGTCTCAGTGAATTCTTTTGGGAATGCGCTTCTAAAGTTCTTGAGCTAGAACCAGTCTGGGAATTTGAAATCAGCAGTGGGGTTGATGTTGGCGATTCTGACTGACTGTGCTTGTTTCTGTGGTTACTGCTTCTGCTATTTTTAGAATGTCTGTCAAATTGTTTATGATTTTCTTCTGCTATATTTGCTGCACTTGCATATAAATTTAAATCAGGACAAGTTAATGACCTTCTTGTGTTGTCGGGTGTCGACGAAGACTCAATGAACTCATATTCTGAGTCTGATGTTTCGACCTCTGTGTTCATATCGGTCATTTCTAAATCTGAATCCTGCTCACATTTTTGAAGCATAAAAACGGAGTTTTTCTTTCGACAAAACACGAATATCGATATTGTTATTGTCAGCGTAATGCACATGAAAATTCCTAAGAGTACTGCCACCATTATGTTGTGGTGTGATAGATTTAAAAGATTTGCTGTATTTATCGTGAAAGCGGATATCATGTTTCTCGATAATGACGTGTCGGTCGTGGTATTCGTTGGCACTGTGGTGATCTGTATCATGGAGAAGCTTGGCTGGAGTTGAGAAATCTTAGTACTGTAGAAGCTTGAATTAATATCTGATGTGGCTAGTTTTAATTCTGCACTCTTGCTGGAATAGTTACTGCCAACCATATCATTATGGATATTGTTTACCTTGTTCCTCATTGTATTTACGACCTGACTTAAATTTTGACTTAACAAATTGCGAGGAATTCTTAAACGCATTGTGCAAAGTTTATCAGAATTTGTAAAATTTCCTGACACAAAATCTGACACAGTCGAAGAAACTTTCAGCATAGACACTGATTTATCATATTCTTTCATTAAAAATGATTTTTATCAAGCAGAGTGATTACAATATATGCTTCACTATCGTCAGTCCTCTCCAATAGCTTGATAAGTTAGTCCAAATGTAAGTGCTGGCTTGCCTTTCAGCTTAGGGCATGAAAATAGCCCATTTTTCTAAGGTGTTTGAGTTCTGGACATCTAAACATGATTGAAGAATTTCTGATTAAAGTTTTTTTTTTTTTTTAAACAAAATAAGCAGTTTTTCGAAATCCTTGTTTTTTATGCTTTTAGATTATATTTCAGCCTGATTCCTGTGTTTACGTGCTCTTATAAAGCCAAATTCACTTCAGTCTGATTTCTTCCGACTAACTATTTCTTAGACTGGTTTCTGGCTTGTTCATTACTTATTTCAAGCCCCTGGTTCCTCTATTACTTCAAGATCACCTGATTTGTTGCCTAATAGGGTAATAATTTTCGTCCTTTATTTCACAAGCCACTCATTCAATGTTCAATGATTTTCGTTAACGTCACTGAAGTGTGCTTTCATTCAATCAACGACATAGATTTTCCAACTTTAGTCCTTGGCAGAAATATTTTAAAACTGGATGATTCTTCAGCGTTTTCATGGGGACCGAATTTTATTGGCTATGTTATTTTCCCTCCCAGTTTATGCCTTTTTTGTTACTCTTTGTAAAGGATAAAATGACATTAAATGACAAAAAAAATGTGCTTCATCACAAGCATAGCATACTTTTTTTGTTGCTCTAGGATGTTGTCATTTCGTTCGAATCTTTTTTTTTTGCGAATAATTTGTCCGAGAATTTCGCTGAAACACTGTCACATGTCGAGGAGAAAATAGTTATGTTTGTTTCCTAAAATTAGTGCACTTGTGTGAATCGGCCGAATTTAGATGAATGAAAAGAGCACTTGTTTCAATCTTGGAATTTTTGGAACTTTTGAATGCATGATGTCTCTACAGATGCATGTCTGTGATTAGTAGTTAATTGATATATTTGTATAATTTTTGTCTAGTCATATTCATTGATGGTCATTAATCTATCTGAATTGTCCTTGTCACTTTGACATAAGGTCACTTCCAGTCTGTTTGAGAATCTTTGAGTCAATTTCAATCACTTGTAGTCACTTAGCGACACTTTTGGTTAGTTTATGTCCATTAGTTTTTTTGAGCTTCTTAGCACCAGTTTGGGTCTTTCGAATCTCTTTGGGACACTTTATTTTACTTTTTGCATTCTTGGCTTCTTAGCATTTCTTTTAGTCACTTTTAGATTCTTTGAGTCACTTTTAGATTCTTTGAGTCACTTTGGGTTGTTTGTCCTTCCTTTATCAGCTTGCGGCCTTTTTTCTTTTATTTCCTTTCTTTATTTTGTTTAGATTATGTTCCTTGTTCATGGAAAGCAAAAGATCTGAAAAAACAAATAACATTGAAATGTATTTAATACATATTAAATGAAACATGTTTTTCCAAGCTGTTATTTTTTGTTGTGTAAAGCTTTTTGTGTGTGAAAATAATGTAAACATTGAGATCTGAACCAAAGAATTCCCCCACCCACAAAATAACGAAATTTTCGTGTATGATTGTCTAAAAAATGAAAACTTCAGAAATTAAAAGAAAATGAAAATCACCCCAGCTTAATAAATTATTATTGTCCTCTGGACCACAAACCCTTTTTAAAAGAATGTTTCTGGAATAATCCCTGGGGTCGTCGTTGCTGTTCATTCCTTTAGTTCTTAATGCCACTTTAAATAGTCTGTTTTCGTATCGAGTGTGTTTTTTCTCTCAGCAATTCTGAATTGTGCTACATGATGAATTTTAAGAGTAGCATGTCGAAAACATGTCGTAAAGTGATAATTATTCTCTCGGAAATGTAATAATTTACTTGGAAAAACAATGACAGTGTTGTTATCGTTGGTTTGCCATTGAAAACATTTAATTGTAGTATGAATGTCGCAAGTATGAATTTGGTGATATTTTGCCTAAAAAACCTGCTTTTTGACGATAATTTAAAGTGATCTTGTTGTCGTTATTTCTCATTTATACTGATGCTTGTTTTTTTCCTAAAATGAAGACCTGTGAAAGATTTCATTGATGGCTGTCCTAAAATCTTTTGTTGTGTCCTGAAAATAGTTACACATTGGCTTCATTATATTCTCTCAGCCATGAAAATGTTTGCAAATATACTCAAAAGCCATTGAAATATCTGGAAATATTCTCCAAGCCATTCAGACTTTTTGCAAATATTCTCTAAAGTTGGAAAAATTGTTTGGAAATATTCTCAAAGTCGTTAAAATTGTTTGAAATATTATCAAAATTTTTAAAATTATATAAAAATATTCTCAAAGTCATTAAAATTATTTGAAAATATTCTCAGTCATTGATAGATTTACAAAAATATTTCCTAACCTATACTTTTAAAACTATTTGAAATTACTCTTAAGACATGATGTATACGTTTCTTCAGAGTTCTCCATTGCATGTATTTCATGAACCCAAATTTATGACAATTCAATTGAATCTATTAGTAATAAGTACTGTAATTTCTAAAATTCTGTCTTATTTAAGATGATGAATGCACTGAAACGCTGTATTTATCTCCAGATGATGCGAGAATTCTGGTATTACCGAACATTTCCAAATAAATACCCCATTGGCCATAGTGGGTCACCATTATGTTTCTAAACTGCTTAGTGTGTGACTTTGCTGCGTACCATCCAAAGCGTTATCCCTGGGGGAGATTATGTTTTGTTCCCTATTTTTTTGTTTTTTTTTAGCTCTGTTAGTCCTGGCCAGTCAGTATCCGGTGTCTGGGACCCATTGTCCACACTTTGGGGTTGTTACCACTCTAGCAGTCACAGTTTTGATTTGATCGTCACCAAACCTTGTCAGAATATTTGTCTTAATAATATCTTGAACAAGTTTACTAGGCCTCCATGACCTAGTGCTGTGGTCTAACATATCACTAGCCCCTTACTGTTGTGTGTTCAAATCCCACAAATCATCCTGACAAATTTCACATTTAAGGAAAGCTGTCCAACTAGATTATGGAAGATCTGTGGTTCTACCCAGGCGGGGTCTTCGGTTCCCCCACCATTAAAACTGTAAAGTTGTCAAAGACCTTGGCTGTTAGTGTAACATTAAATCCCAGTGAAAAAAGTGTTAACACGAATGGTGCATTTAATAGGGATTAATTCTTATTTTTGATACAGACATTATTTATGGACAAAGCCTTAAGACATAAACAGTTCAATTGTTGTGGAAAATTCGTTCTTATTTGTTTATCTTTTCTCTTGAGACAAACAGATATTTCTCTTAGAAATTGTAACTTCTTTCCAACTGTTTCTGACATTTTGTTATGTTTTGAATTGAGACAATTGAAGAAAAACGTTCTAAGAAATGTCTGTAACTTTGTTTCAATCTTTTCTCTACTTACAGATGAATTCAAAAGCCTATTTATGTTAAGCAATTTTATAAGTATCCATTTCGAATGCCAAATGCTGTTTGGGGGAATTTGACTTCAGAAACCTTTTTAAGATAGGCAATTTTATAAATATCCATTTCAAATGCTGTTAGGGGAAAATGACTTCAGAAGCCTTTTTAAGATAGGCAATTCTATAAGTTTATCTAATTCAAAGGCTTTAGAGGCAAATAAATTTGGTACAGTGCAAAATTGAAATTGTACGGATTTCTAATCCCAAATGTTGTTTTAACCCTTTGCCTCATAAGCATAATTTGGACTATTCCAAATTCGAAGCTAATATACAAAACATCAGTTTATTTAAGAAAATTGTGTACTTTCTTTCTGACAGAGTGGAAAACATTGTGGCAAAAGAAGCCATTACGGTACTCATTACAAGCAATGGCTCCTATTGCCACAATGGTTTCAAAGGTCGTCTGCTTCAGATGCGGTTGGGGGGAATGCGGTATCATGAGGCAAAGGTTTAACATTGTGTTTTTACTATTCACTGTTTTCTGTTCTTAGTAATGGATCATGAGTACTTATAAAAATCAACTCCTCTTGCTATCAACATTATTAGAGTAGAAGGAATTATTTAGGGCTTTTTAAGTCAGGCATTCTTATAAATATCTAATTCTTATTCTGTTTTCTGGAAGAAATTCTGCAGAATGCAAAATTTAACAATTGCTGACTTGGCTAAAAACTATTTTTATTGTAGGACATTCAGGAACCTTCTAAGACTGGTTGCCATGGAAACTAATCTTAGGCTAAAACCTGTCAGAATTTGTAATTATTTCGACTTAAGTCTGTTGCCAATAAAATAATTGATATTGGTTAGTTTGCATGTCAACATGTTGTAGATATACTACACCGATGATAATACATTAGTAAACTTGGTGTAGAGAATTATCTCCCTTGTTAGGACGGTGAATTACTTCCCTTGTCAACATTTTCTCCACAAGGTTGTTGTCAACTGTCACTATCTTGCACATAGTTAGTACTATTAGGAACCAAATAAATATATGAACAGGGTCTGTATCCAGGTAAATTGTGTAATGTTTTAAAAAGGGAGGTAATCTGACTATCAAATATTTAAGGGACTTTATCCCATGAAATTGTAATGTGTTTCATAAAGGGAGGTATTTTTGTTGTGTGAAGCGCTTGTCTAGCGATAATATCTTGTTACTCTGTTTAATGCTTTTAAAGGGAGGTAATATGGCAGTATTCAGTTAAAATGTTATGTTCCATAAAGGGAGGTAATTTGGCTTTGCTTGGAAATTGTCAAGGGACAATATCCTGATATTTTTTTCCAAAAAAATGGGGGCACTGTGAGGAGTTTTTCGAGTGACAATATCCTGTTTAACTATCTCTCTTTTGGGGGACTGGGGCCAGGGCCCTGGGAGGGGGGAATTTCGCATCATTTTCAGTTCAAGGGGAATTTCAAAAGCCTAATTAATATAATAGTAGGGGGAATTTTACCAAAATTAGGGGAAAAAAGTATATTCCAGAGGTGGGGGAATGGGGCCAAATTTTGGCCCGAAATTCTGGAGATCGAGAGCCCTGACTATCCAATGGTCGTCAAAGAAGCTGTTTGTGTAATGATGTTTGTTGACAGCACATATATGGGTGTCATGATTGTATCAAAGGAAACTCTATATGTGTTAATTTGTTATGTGAAACCTGTATAGGTCTATAAATGCCCTGTTCTCATCTTATGAATCCTGATCATGTGATTGTAAGGAAGTGAACTGTCTGTGATAAGTCTTCTACGTACCAGACACTCCCTAATTAACACCTCCAGAGAACAACACTTAAGCAATTGTAAATAAAAGTTAGAAATTTTTTTAAGATACAAATTTGAAGGATTCATAAGCTGAAATAATTGACAGGGATTATTTACCTAATATAATTAGTGCCAGTAAACAGACTTTTTCCCAATCTAAAAAGTGATCATTTTTTTTTACATTTTAGCAAAAGTTTTTACAAAATGAAAGGCATTTTCACCTGAAATATTCAATTATTATGCTTGCAGTTTTACTTAGTGTAAAAGATCCCCAATTTTAGTGATTTATACAAAATTGCTTGTTACCAATACTTGTCCCATAATGTAGAAAAAACAACCTGGCTTTAATTGCAAGTAATTAATTTTTGATCTTCCCGAAAAAAGGGTAGAAGCGTTAATTTTTAGTGGTGCACATTTTTATGGGCTATGTTGTAGAGCATTTATATGGAGTGACACATTTTCATTTTTCTAATGAAAAGCATTAGAAGAGGGGACTTTCAATATGGGTGGGGCATTTTAGTCACAGATTTTGTGTGTATAAGTACAGAAAGAGATACAAAAATTCATTAGAGCATCAAACCTTCTCTTTTCTAATCTCTTCATCACGTTTCTTAACCCTTTATCTCATAATACCGCATTTCCCCAAATCTGAAGCAGACCTCTTTTGAAAAAAATGTGGCAAAAGGAGCCATTGCTTGTATTGAGTAATGGCTTCTTTTGCTGTAATGTTTTCCACTCTGTATCCATGCCTGGTTTGTCTTTCCTGTGTACTTGTTTAAATCATTGAAAAATGCTACAGTTAAGTATAGATTTAATGGTGATTGTAGCTGTCAGTACTTATTCCAAGAAATCTTTTTATACGGTTTTCTTCGGCTGATTTCCCAGACAAATTGAAGGGAAAAGTAGATAAATATTTTGCTTCAACTAAGTATACTTTTGGCGACGATTTTCTCCTAGTTTTCATAGTCATTAATTTCATTGATGTCTGTCGAGTTCAGAAAAAAGGAGGAAAAAAGCTTGTGTATTATTGATAACCACTTAACACTATGTTGGGTCTAGACTGTTTTCGATTGTTCGTATGTCAATCAAATTGCAATCTCTTGCGATCGGTAATGTCTTTAAACGACTGTTTCGTATGCGTGTATCGTCCCGCCATCTCATTCAGGTTGTTGTGTGTATGAAGTGTAGGACAAGTTAAACATCTGTTGCATTTCTTGTTCGATATTTTTTGATGGTCTGTTGCGAAAACCTCACTTAATGACCACTTCAGTGTTAAGACCACCTCATTACAACAACCACAAAATTTCAATACAGTTTTTAATGTTACCTCTGGATAATGAGAACACCTCAATATAAAGACCAATTTCTGTTGTTTTTTTAAAATAAAAAGAAAATTTTAGTACTTTTTTTTAAAAAAAAAAACTGCAAAATTTCATGAGTGACCTCTGTTTTGAATTACTGTCATTTTTAGGATAACCAATTTTTACTAAAAAATCTTGTATTGGCGTATTTTAAGATTTGTTATGTAAGTAGGCTCTGTTGTAAAATGAAGGGACCTCTGTGGTTGAGTGGTTATGGTCTCTGACTAGTAATCACTAGCTAATCGCTGCTGTGTGTCCAAATCCTGACAAAGCTGCCCATTTAGCTTTCAGTCGGTCAATCATTCCACCCATGTGTAGACATGGGGTTTTGCTCCAATGTAAAAGCTTGAAAGGTTGCCAAATGAGCCCCCAGCTGTTACAGAGGTGTAGAAATGAGCCGGGAACCAGAAAAATCAACTGGTTATTTGATCATTCTCAGTGGCTACTTTTTTCCCACAGGGGTGTTGCCTCCTTGCCCCTACTAGGCGAACCCTCAGCTCCCCCCTTCTAGTTTTAGTTGCTTACTGGCTACATGAAAACATTTCTACACACTTTTGGTTAAACCCCAGCAAAAAATAAAATGAAGTATTTGTACTTAGTAACCTCTATTTGTCTTCTGACAGAATTTTCGATCAAATTTATTAATCTATTCATCCATTAGGATTTGACAAGTGTTAGCTTACAGTAGGGCTGATAGACACGAATAATAATATTTTATCAATGTTTACACATCAACATATCAGGATTATATCATTCATCTTGTCTGTTTGCTTGTAAATACAAGCAGTTCTATCAAATCATTTCTGTCAGGAAAATATTCAGACTCAGTTATTTCCATGTTATAGATTTTTCTATCCTTTACTGAGGAGATAATGTTTAAGACGTTGATGACAATGTTGCTACTGATGCTGATGGTTGTTGTGATGATGCTGATAATGATTTTGGTGATATTGTTAGTGATGATTTTCATGTTGTTGATGATAATACTGATGAATGATAATAATACTTAATGATGTTGATTATGTTGATGTTGATGATAGTGATAGTAATGATGATTGTGGTGATGGTGATGATTATGATGATGATGATGTTGGTGAAGTTAATGATAGTGATGATGATGTTATTTGAGGTTGTTGTGTTGGACTTTCACCGGTGCAATGGTGGATTTGTTGGAGGCAGAAGTTTTTTTCTTCCTTTAGTTTTTGTAATGATAGACCACTAATGTCAGTTTAGATTAATTCTATGGAAACAAATTTTAATTTAATGACCTGTAAATGAATAAGGTATCAAAGGAACAAACAGAAAATGCAGTTAACTGAATAATTGAGGTTTTTAATTATCGGTAAACATCCATGATAGTCTAAAAACTAACTTATTTTATGTAATTGACCTTAATTGCTTGAAAGAAGAAAAGAAAAGGAAATAAAAATGCTTGCTGATCTTGAATAATTAGACGTTTCAATTCTGTAATTATATTGGTACCTGTAGTGATTAAACTGTTGTACAGGATAGTCTGAAGTCTGTTTATTTAAGAGAGAAAAATCTATTTAGAGGGGAAATTGAGTTTTCAATTATAGCATTGTATTGATTGATATCCAGCCGAGGAATTGATAAACTTTTCAAAATTCAATACAACGGTCTTATCTCTCTTATTGTATTTTATGTAATGGAGATAAAGAATATGTTTTTCAATTTGCAGTTCCGTATGGAGAATATTCTCAAATTGAATAAGACTTCCTGAAACAGGTTTCCTCTTTCTGGTATACATGTGAGACCATTGTATTTTTTCATTCACATGTCAAGTGCAGATTTTTTTGGGGGCATGCGCCCCCTTTAATATCTTGCAAGCATAAGTAAAAAAAACATCAGTTATATGCTGATTGTGTCCATATTTTACATAAACACCTACACTTTATGTTCCCCATAACCAAAAATCCTGGATTTGCCACTGTGTATTTCTAGACTTGTAGACCACTTCCCAATACCTTTCAATGTTGAAATAAGGTCAGGTTTTTTGTTTCCTAAAAGGTGACCATACTTGATGGTGTTTACTGTATTTTCCCTTGATAATGTAAAGTTATATTCCCAGTGTGTGGAATTTCATGTCTTATTTTATTCTAATGAATCTTTTTCATGAACTATCCGCATTAGGCCACCTGAGACGTTAATTACGCTTTTTACGAGAGTTTTGTATGTAACGATACCCTTTACTATCTAATCAATGATGGTATTCTCTCGTTTTTTATGTATAAATTATCTTGCATGACAGAATGTTTGGCTTTGAAGAGAAAATTATGGATTTTGTGATGTGGAAGTAGTTATGAATAGTAAAGGCATGTGGGTCATTCGGCAATATCAAAAACGACCTGAAAATTTTGAGTTCTCAGGTGTCTTCCTACTACAGTAAAACCTCAATATTGAGTCCACCTTTGGGACCCAGAAAACTCTGTCGTAATAATATGGTGGTGTCATCAAATTGAATTCAATGCTCCCTCCAAAGAGCAACATTTGTCGGGGTTGCAAAAAAGTGTTGTTCTTTGGAGGTAGTTGTTATTCAGAGGAAATTGATACATTCGAAGGGAGTGGATATATTCACAACAGGTGTTTTTTATTATGTGTATGCATGCCTTCTACTGTCGTTTCTTGGAGGGAATCGGTCTTTGGAGGTGACGTTATGGGAGGGAGCACTGTAATAGGAGAGTTATTGAAAGACTTCCAAAAATTAGTGGTCTTTATAATAAGATGGGCGTAATATAGAGGTTTTACTGGAATTTCATTTTTGATGTACATTGTTTATGAAAGGTTAAAAGCTGGCTTAAAGGAGGGATATGCTGGTACCATTGGAAACAAGAAAAGATAATTTTTGAGTCCCTATATGTAGTTAATGCCCCGGGTTTATGGCCTTCAACGCTGACCCTAAAATGGAACTGTTTTTATTGCCCTTGCTATTTATTGAATGCCCCTGGGGTATGGTGTTATATTTTATTTTACAGATTTTTTTCAGTGTGCCAAATAATTGTTAAAGCATTCAGTGGTGCTCAAAAAGTGGGTGGGTTATGTTGATAATTAGAAATATATTATACAAGGGAATATTCGGTGATTAGACTCAGAACTTTGATACTACAGCTTAGGCCAAAAAGAAATAGTTTTGTTTCTGGTTACTTGACTCACCAAAAACTAGGGTAGGATCACAAAACTTATCTTTTCTAATTTTCATCTGAGCATATTTGTCATACTTTTGTAGTATAATCCTGAAATTTTCATAATAAGATGGCAACTTCCATTTTTTTTATTTTGCTGTTTGAAACTTTAGAGACAGCACCAAAAAATAAGGTGGATCGGATAACCAGAAACACAACTTAATTTCCTGGCCTCTGTTTCCCATACATTCTGGTACAGAAGGTTTGCGGATAAGGAAACAAAATAATATGCCGTAGAGAAAACTGCAGATGTTGAAATTGTAACTGAGGAGTTTAATTATTGAATTCTGCTCTGAACTTCTAACTGGTATCACTTTGTGATTGATAGCCATCTTTTAATTGAAGCTTGAATGAGAGGAAAATTAATTTTGGTTGTGATTGGGTAGGTTTAAAAAATAAAGCCTCTGATGGTTGATTTTGAATTTTCAAAAATTCAAATTAACCAATGAAATGGCTGCACATTAGACTGGTCTCTTGGATTGAAGTATAAAATTTTTATATAAGTACACCTGTTTAAATCATTAAAAAATTCAACAGTTGTGATACTGACAGATTACAGATCACACTTATTCCATCCTGGGAACAATTTTATAAATTTTAAATTCTGAACATGAAATTTGCGAAATTGTAGTTAAAATCAATTTATTTTAGAATGCTTGTGTTTGTAATCATTTAAACATTTACCACACCAAAATAATATTTTTGTAATGCTTTTGCCAAATTTTCACTCGTTAATTTCATCTGAGTAAGGATTTACTTCAGTGGTTAAAATTTCACTAGAATAATCGATGCATTTAATGTATAATACAACAATTTTGTGATTTGGATAAGAAGTCTTGTACTTCGTCTGGTATGTTTGATAATTTATCTTGAAATCTGTTGTTTGTGTAAATATATAGTTTGGCTCTAAATCATTTTTGGGAAGCAATATTTCTTGTTTAAAATGGTCATTTTGTCTTGGCCTGTCTGTGTTGTGCCCAATATCGAGTGTATTTTGTCTGCCTTGTGTTTTAACCCTTTGCCTCATAAGCATATGTAGGGACTCTTCCAAATTTAAAGCTAATATACAAAACATCAATTTATTTAAGGAAATTAGGTTATTTCTCTCTGACAGAGTGTAAAACATAGTGGCAAAAGAAGCCATTATGCATTACAAGCAATGGCTTCTATTGTTTTCATAAGTCATCTGCTTTGGATGCGGGGAAATGTGGTATGTGGTATTTTGAGGCAAAGGGTTAAATTGAGTCTCATATATGGAACTAATCTTAACTATAAGGATATACAGTCACCCTTGAGTTAATGGCCACCTGTGAATAAAGATCACAATGTGAACATTGGTCACTTTAGTGTACATTTATTGTTATACAGTCACCCTTGAGTTAATGGCTACCTGTGAATAAAGATCACTATGTGAACATTAGTCTTTTTTGTGTACATTTTTTGTTATTCAGTCACACTTGAGGTAATGACCACCTGTAAATACAGGCCACCATGTGATTATCACCATCATATTGCTAACATTTACTGATTCACTGAAGTTCAACTGAGCATTAGGGCCATGTTTTTTCTCAGTTTGGTTCAACATACAAACAATGGTGACTTTTGTGCTTTCATTTATTGATATAATTGGCCGAATGAACCTTTCAGAAGTGGCCAGACTTCTCTCCCATTAATAGTCAGATTTCTCTCCCTTTAATAGTTGGACTTCTCTCTCTTTAATAGCCACACTTCTCTCCCTTTAAAGACCAAACTTCTCTCCCTTTAATGGCCAGACTTCTCTCCCTTTATTGGTCAGAGTTTCCTCCCTTTGGAGGTTTTTGTTTACAGGGTTGACTGAACTGAATTTTATTGACCAGACGTATGTGTTTTATCGTAGCCTCTCAGAAGTTGTTTATAAGTCGCTGGGGATGTCGCCAATGTCTCACTTGATCCATTATAAATTTTGAATTAACATTTTAGTGATATATGAGAATGATATTCTCTGTGTTCTGGTTGTAGAATTTGGTCTAAAAGTTGTGGAATGTTTGGCCTTTAAAATGATTGTTTTTAGCTATTGTATTTTTTTTTAACCGTGAAGCACCATTTTCAAATTATTTCATGAAGTTTTTGAGAATATGTTTATTTTTTGTTACATTTATTGAAAAAGTCGAAACAGGTTTGCAAGTAAAAATTCTTATTATCATATTTCTTAAAAACTAATTCCTACCTTTGAAAGACTGGTTATAAGCCAGGGTGTAGAAATGTTTTCATGTAGATGGTAAACTATTATAAGTAGAAGGGGGGGTCTGAGGGTTCCCCCAGTAGGGGGCAAAGGGACGACGCCCCCTGTGGGGAAAAGCCAGTGAGAATGCTCAAATAGCCAATTGACTTTTCCATATTCTGGCTCATTTTTACACCCCTGTAATCATTAAATTGTGTTATTACCATTAAATGATGTTATTACAAATAAATATAGCATTAGAATGTATAATTTATATTATTAGCATTAATTTATGTTATTGATATTAAAACACGCTATTAGCATAAAAATATATGTATGTATTTATATATAATATATATATATATATAATCATACGCATGTTGAGATGGTCTCGTTATTGAGTTGAAATGTGGAGAAAATATTGATAACCAGTCTGAAAATAAGTGGTCATTATAATGAGGTGGTCACAATGGGGGATTTTACTGTACTTGCTTTTGAACAATCACTTTGCTAAATGCTCATGAGCCGAAATACTGTAAAACCTCGATATTTAGATCACCTTCAAGACCCCAAAAACCTGTTGTTTTATTGAGATAGTCGCAGAGAGGTTTAACTGTATTTAATACTTAAATCAGTTGATTTACTTGTGTTCTATGATTTTATTCTCACAATAATTGTTTTATGGATATTAAAACAAATCACTTTATTTTTTGGTTTAGGACCAATGCATTTATTTTTGGCATACGAGTAATGTCTATTATTCAGATTAGAAGGAAATATTTTCCAATATATAACATTTAATGAATTTTCAGAGCACTTAAACGGTATTTTTGTATCATAATCAGAATAAGGCGGAAAATGTGAATATTAAATTATCATAATGGTAGAAATGTTGCCATGGCAATGCGTTTCAGCGATGTATATGATTTTAGAACTTCGAATAATTTGTGATTTATTTAAGAATTTTTTGAATCAGAATTAACTGATTCTTTTAATAATTGCTGAAAACATTTTAATAATCTTAGTATGGACGTAGATTTTGTTTTTAATTTTGGGTTTTAAGATCCCTAATTTTTAAATTAGTGCTCGTGAAATTATGGAAAAGAAATATTTGTACTCAATAAAACTGCAACCAACCAGCTTGACTAAAATATCAACTTTGTGACTAAATTTCAGTCCTGATATTTAGGGGGGTCTTAATATTGAGGTGGTCTCAATTATCAGGTTGAAATAAAGAGGAAGTATTGAAAAAATAGTCTGAAAAACCCGTGGTGTCCATATTGAGGTGGTTCTATTACAGAATTGGTTGCTAATGATGAAGAATGGGTGTATTTGATATTGATGCAAGTTTGATGCTTAACAGAGTCACAGACAAGCGTTGGCGCCACTCTTTGGAGCTCTTGTTTTTCTTTCTTTTATAGTCTAATTTCACGAGTTTGACTGTATTCAGTTTTCTGTACTTCAGTACCATCAGTGCTTTGATTTTTTAATCACAATTTGATTGCTTCATTTTCTATGTATGATTGGTTTCATCCATTAAGTGGATAAATTTCTTGTTAGATCAATGGATTCCTTAATTCAATCAATGAGTTTTATCGCCAATAATTGCCGGAAATCAGATGACATTTACGAAATTAATAGTTATACATGTAATATTCCCGAGCAAAATCTTGTCTGTCGTATTTAACCCTTTGCCTCATAATACCACATTTCCATGCATCTGAAGCAGACGACTTTTGAAAACATTGTGGCAAAAGAAACCATTGCTTGTAATGAGTAATTGCTTCTTTTGCCAGTGTTTTCCACTATGTCAGGGAGAAATAACCCAATTTTCTTAAATAAATCGATGTTTTGTACATTTGCTTTGAATTTGAAAGAGTCCAAAATATGCTTATGAGGCAAAGGGTTAAAGTCTATGATGTATGTATGAGATGTTTTTAAACATTAGAAATAAGTTTTAAATTTAGAAATCAATTATTTTTATGGTTTTTCTACTTTTGTTTTCGTGTTAAATTTATTTTATTTTTTTATTTTATTATTTTAAGAGTTATATTAAAATTCTACTGTTATTTTTTAATGAGTTTTACACATTTGCCTGTTCGTTCCAATCAAGGTTTTAATTTAAATTTATCATCCTGAATAAAAATTTAAATATAAGGCCATTGTTCAAAGAGTTGGTGGTTATGTGAATGACTTGTTTAAATATCTCCAACCTAAACTTTTTTAGCAATTTTGTCCAATATTTTTTTTTGTTCTTCATTCTAGCCTTTTTGTTTTCAGTAGAAGCATATAATGTTTCCCCCCCTCTCCCCCAAAAAATGCCTACATACCTTCCCACTGTCAAAAGTTTGGGACTTGTAAACACCAACATGTTTTTTAAGAATGATCTAAAGTTTTGTTGTTTTTTTTTGGTATGATGAAAGTACTTCTTGTAAGAATGATGCAAAAATAAAATTTCAAACAATGGTAATATATTAAAGGTTATATATATATTGTTTTATGTAAATGTACTGTGGTAAAGAATTCAATTCTATATTTTGTGAAGTTAATTTTCTGAAATTAACAAAAATCAACATTATGTTTAATATTATGATAATTTACAATTAAAATTAGAAGATTTTACATGTGCCAACATATATTGTTATAAATTTTCTTTTTTTATATGAATTCAGATTTAATTTAGAAATAAAGTTGCCCAGAATACCCAAATATGCCCTTTTCCCTTTACTAAATTTACTAAACCCCTATTTTGTGATCAAGAACCCATAACGGCTTTTTGTATATGGTTTAACTTAAGACTTTCTTGAATTATAACCAGGGTGTCCTTAACGTTTTATAAAGAGTGACTGAACAGAATTTAAAAAAAAAAAAATAATATAAAAATATCTCCACAAAGTGTTTCTTGGTTACATTTGGTGTAGCTGTTTGAACGATAAAGCTTACTTACCTGAAAATATCTAAAGAATGTTTTCCTTATAGATACAATTTTTCCTTGTGCCTTTTTTCGAGGGTTGATGAATTTCAAAAATGGTAAAATTCCGTGTAATTCTCTTAACAAATATAGTCAACAAAATTGTTGTATACTTTCTTCGTGGCTCAGCATTGAATTTGGCTATTTCTGACTGATTACAATAAATCACGATAAATTTATATTATACTCTTTAATCTATGATTGATTCCTTCACAATAATCCAATTTAGTTCCAAGTTTTTTTTTCTTTTCCAAGTAAAAAAAAATCACTTCTGTGAAACAGGATTCTGTGATCACTGCTCTGGAAATACTTTGAGGTGTAATAATGATTGATCCAAATCACTTGGAAGCTTTATTTGTCAATTTGTAATCATGATCGCCAAGAAGCTTGATGTAAGTCACTCAAACAACGGCATTGTTGCTCATTATTGGTTTTTATCGGCGTGCGATTTTTCGTTACTGTATCGAAATTAATTGTCCACTGTACTACATCTTTTGTGATTGGTCGCGTTTTGTGTACCAGCTGCGAGCGTTTGCTATTTTCAACTACAAAAACAGTTTACGAGATTCCTGCGTTACTGTATTTGTGTCTATTGGATCGGTATGGAAGAAGAATCCCTCAGATATAACCGTCAGAGTGTTGTTTATGAATGAATGCCTGCAATTATTGAAGAGTTTGCGACTACAGTTGATCGTTGTCAATGAAGACCATTGATTGATTGGCGTACCATTAATGTTGTTACAGGAATGTTCAATACACAATTAGCTTATTATATCAAGTCGTCTTGTGGATAGGTACTTTACTGACACTTCGTTAATGCTATCCAACGTTCATTTAATTGATATTTATGGATTATGTTTTATTTATATCCCACGATTGTCGGAAGTAATTTCATGGCGTCTGAGATGGTACAGTGTTTTATTGGTCCCTGAAAGCTAAAAGTATATCCACTTCGTAATGCACTTATTTCCATTCTGTGTGATGGATTGCCAGTCAAATCCCTGAAATATAGGTTTCTCAAGGTATTGCAAGTAAATGTTTCAAGAATGTTGCCACCAAGGCATAGGCAGCAAGAACTTGTGATGAAAAAAGAGATTAAACTGACTCTATCTACATCGACTAAGTGTTTAGACAAGTACGCCCAAACACCAATATACCTAGCAAAGCTATGGCAATTTATGGCAAGGCCTTTTTTCCTTCTATAATAGAGGCCAATATCTGGTAACTTCCCAATTGCAAAAAGCCTCTTTTTTCCCAATTTGATGAAAAGATTCAAGAATACATTCAAGGGATGTATTGCCAATGTCAAGGTTATAGAATGAGGCAATTTGACCCTCTAAAGAGGTCAGTTTGTCTAAAAGAGGTCAGGGCTGTATTGCCGAGGTCATGGTCTGGGACAAGGGCTCTTTGACCCACTGAAGAGGTCATTTAGTGTTTTTGTTGGGTATTCGTTCATAGAGCAGTCGCAAGTTTGATAACTAACCCAATAGACCCACCATAAAGTGTTAGTAATTCTTGTCTCGTCATGAATTATGTACCCGTATTATTCCTTAACATAATTATCATCACAGATATTTAAGCCCAAATATGTCATAAGGATTGAAATACTCTTTTTGAAAGTAACTTCCCACGGAAGCTATGAGCTTGTATCGATGAATTATTAAAGTTTGCCATGAATATTGTGAAGTATTGCTCTAAAATTTGTCCTGACATGTGAAGAAATAAGCATGGAGATGTTTATTGTTATCGTAGGTCCTCGTAATTCCCAGGTCTTGCTCTGTGCTGTTTCCACGGAATAACAAGTTATTTTATCTACACTGGACAACAAACAAACTGTGCTCTCCCGTACAAGTGTCTTTGATTGATATTGATTTTGGTGCACAAATTGATACGAAACTGAACTTCATGGAGAAGAATGGAAGCATTTCTGATTTATGTACACAAAATGGAAAAGTTACTGATGTTTATACACAAAAATGGAAACTTTACTTGCATTTGTACACAAAAATGGAAATTTTACTTACATTTGTACACAAAAATGGAAACTTTACTTGCATTTGTACACAAAAATGGAAATTTTACTTATATTTGTTCACAAAATGGACTCAGTAATGGTTTATGTACACATAAAGGGAAAATTTCTAATTTTTGTACACATATTGGAAGCATTACTGATTTTCATGTACCAAATGGAAATATTACTGTCTTATGTACACAAAATGGAAACATTTCTAATTTCTGAACCCATAAAATAGTACAAAGCGTACAAAATAAAGGAACATTGTTTCTTTTGTTGTGTAGTATACAAATTCAATAAAAAAATAAATGAATATTGTTTCTTTTGTTGCGTAGTATACAAATTCTGAACCCATAAAAAAGTATAAAGTATAAAATAATAAATAAACATTGTTTCTTTTGTTACGTAGTATACGAATTCCAAACCCATAAAATATGCTATTTCCAGGCATATGTCCATGCTTAGTTGTTCTGTACTTGAATTTCTCCCTTAATTGGCCATTCTATATTCATCCGAATCATCTTAGTGGCTTTTGTTGTTTTGATGTGTCTCTTCCTCGGAGCCATTTAATACGAAACGTTTCTCATTATGTCATATGTCTGTCGGTGTCTGTTAATTCACTGACTGGCTCTTTGATTAGGTATGACAATTTCCTTGTTTTCAAGAATTTTTACCCCATATTTTTTTGTACCTTTCGCAGCCATAGAAATCCATATTCGTCAAGATGTGTTTGACACGCACGAAGACTTTGTTTCCCTTACGAGACTTAATTATGCAATCATGTCTCTTAATGCTGTATCTTATGGCAAGATGAATTATAAGGTTGAACATTGTACCCTGACTTGTCCAATATACAATGTTGTTTGTGTTTGGAATGATGTAGCAGATGATGATGATAATGTTGTTTTAGATGAATTTGTTGATGACAATGATGATTCTGTTGTTTGATGCTGATGTTGTAGATATAGATTTTGTTGTTAAATATGTTTATGTTGCTTTGGCGACTTCGATGATGATGATAATGATTTTATTGTTGTTGTTGTTAGTTTTTATGGGGTTATGATGTTGCTGAAGTTAAACATTTTGCTGATGATGACTGTGATGTTGCTATTGGTGTTTTATGATGTTGTTAATGATAATAATGATGTTGTTTTTGCTTCTATTGTTAGATTTTTACGAAAGTTTATGAATTACTACTATATACATGCCAACCTTTTTTATTCCGTAAACGTAGGATTCGGAGATTTTTGAATAAAGGAGAATCTAAGCCCCTAAACTAACAAATGACAGATGTGAGCTCTATGTTGGTAAGGCCACAAAAAATTTCCTCTATTACATTAACTCACATTAAGTTTGTGACAAGGGATTGAAAATTTGTCATTTAACAGTATTTAAAGATCATTTCCTCAATTTATGAAGGTTCACAAAAGTGTGATATGGAAATGGGTAACTGAAGAACTTCGTTAATGAAATAAAATTGCATGCATGTTATCGAAAGATTTCAGTTGAAAATTCATTTTTTATTTTATGTTTTATTTTTTTTTCCCTGTAAGGTTAGGTTGGATCGATTACCTCCCATATAAGGTGAAAAATCCCCTTTTTACTAATTTTTTTTACCAAACATGAATTTAGACCATTTTGTGCCAAAATATTTAAAGACTGTGAAGAGTTACGTAAGTTTGTAGGCAGTAATTACTGCCTTGCCGATATTTGGTGTTAAATGTGTCTGGTACAAAACAAGATGGTTAACCTACAATTAGTGGCAAAAAAGAGGATTGTTCTATAAAGAAATATACAGTAACACACGGTTATATGGGTAAGGGTGAAATACGGATATAATGAGGTAATTATTCGGCTCCCCAGAAAAATTCGCTGTTGTCTTGTTTTTGGTCTGAAAATTGGTCAAAATTGCTTAATGAAATGATTTCTCTGTTTGTGTGGGATTGGAATTCAACTCATTCCTGAAAAGAGAAATCCAATCTTGGTGTTATTTCTTTGTGTTTAGTTTATTAGGGGCAGAAAAGTGGTCCCATTATTTTTCTGTTCTTGATTCTTTGCCTATTTCAGGCAGAAATTAAGTGAAGTCTCAGATTTTTTTCAACTTGTCTAATGGCTTACAGAATAGGGAGAAACAGGTTTGTTTTGGTTGCTAGGCTACCCAGGAACACTGGTGAGGTCAACTATCCCCTTGACCACCTCTGAAATTCTGGTAGAGGTTGATTTTGACATAATACCGCCGATGAATGAAATGAATTGGTGAAAGTTTTTGACAGTGGCTGTTGTTCGCATGATGGTCCTTTATTTTGATGACGGTCGTTAACTCATGTTTGCTGTCTTTATTCGTGTTGTTGTGTGCGGTATGAATTGTTTTCTGTTCATCTTGTCAAACATGTGATGTTTTATGACAAATGATGTAGTGTTTTTTTTTCCATTCCAAAAGAAATCCTACAGGCTCATTTTATTGAGTAAAAAACGAAAAAATAAGAGACAATATATTTTATGTCGTTTGTCAAACATTGTTTTTTCTCTCCTGTACTTGGTGACGTAGGATCATTTATAATGAAGGCATATCTGCTTGACTAGGGATTGAATGAGAATATTGTCTCCAGATTTTCTCCGCTTATTAAGTGTGCATATAATGAGATGGTTGTTAGGCGATAATCTTAAATCTGGCACATAGCAGTAGACATTTTCTGACATTTACCTTTAACAGGTGATAATAGATGCCCATTCTATTGATAAAAGAACGCTGATTATTTAGAAACAATGGATAGGAAGATTTTTAAGTTTAAAAACAGCTATCTTAACTTAACTTATGGAATGGGTGCCCGGGTTAGTAATGTATAATATCCAAAGAATACTGGAATGATCAAGAATTCACTACCAATAACTTTCCTTCAGCTTTACTGTTGTTTTTTTGGAAAATAATACAACACTCCACCCACATATAACAGAAATTTTAGCCAACGCCAACTAAGCAATGGTTTTTCTCAAAAAGACAAATTGAGGTCAACAAGTGCAAACATTATTTTACGTCATTTTTTTTCACCGGAGTTTAACATCATCCCAACAGCCAGAGTCATTTGGCAACTTTTCTAGCTTTTATAGTGGAAGAAAACTCTGAGTGTACACCTGAATAGAACCACATACTTTCTGTTAACTTCTGGACCACTTTCTCGCGTGTGAATTCGTTCAGTTCTGGGTGGGATTCAAACTCACAGTGGTGAGGGTCTACTAATCACAAGTCAGAGAGATCATAGCCACGCGACCATCGGAGCTCCTTAAACAGTTGTAAAAAAAACCTTTTTGTCAGGTTCAGTATTGCGTTTTAAGTTTGAATTTTAACACATAGATGAATATGTTTGGCTATGTTTAATTTCATGGTCATTTTGTGTTCTTGTAGCATCAAGGTACTCGTCGGCACAATGAAGCATGGAGAGACAGCCTACGTTACAGACGACCTGACCTCGATCGAATGCCGGGTATACGCAGAATTACGATCAACAATAACCCGATGTTAGGGGATCAGGGTGCGGCACTCTTGGCTGAAGCCCTTAAAGATGATTTATGGCTGAAAGGTAAGATTTACCTCCTTTGGCTACCAATGCCAACAGCCCTTAATGCCAACAGCCCTTAATAAATGCACCAATTGTGTTGCATTATAACATAGGAGAGGGAGGGGATCCTTAAATTTTTAATATGAAACATAAGCAACAAATACCTGCTTTTAGCAGGACTCCTAAAAATTGTATAAACATACAGTGAAACCTCACTTGGTGACTACTTCAATATTAAGACCGATTATTTTGCACTGATTTTCAATATATTCTCTATAATTCAACTTGATGAAAACTTATTTTTTTGGCTCCAATGATGACCTAAATACTGAGTGTTTACTTAACTTGTTTATTGAGTTCAAAATTTGGAATGTTGCAATATTTTCTTAATTGCAAAATGCATTAATTGGTGTTACCATGGCGACAGTTTGTGTAATATTTCGTACATTTAGATCATGTTTAGAGTGTTGCTTGTTCCCGTATATGGAACTGTTGAACTTGTTTTACAAATCGTATTAACGAGAAATGAAACGCTGGAACAGTTTTCCTCTCGTAGAATTTCAAATTTCAGGAGTCGGAATAATTGCGGCTGTATTGAATTAAACTCGTGCTTTTCTCCTGTGTCTGCAAAGTTTAACCCGATTAGGCCGAGATTTTTTTATCTTTCGTTTCTCAGGAGCATCTCTTGGATTTTATTCTTTTTGTAGATGAAAGTTCCTGTTGGGTATCTTTGCCTTGTTGTTTTTTTCCAGTTCGAAAATGTGTTCTTTGACTTGAAAATATTTAGATATTTAGGGGCAAGATATCATATGGATTGTTATCAAATATTTGAAATTTTCCCATCTTTCTAGGAATAGAAATCCAACAAATTCTTTTGTGTTTTTTTTTAATGCACTTTTTTAGTAGTACATTGTGATATGGAATACCTTATAAATGGTTAATTTTTATGCTCTTAACCCTTCGCCTCATAAGCAAACTTTGGACTCTTCCAAATTCAAAGCAAATATACAAAACATAAATTTATTTAAGAAAAAAAGCAATGGCTTCTTTTGCCATGATGTTTTTCAAATGTCGTCCGCTTCAGATGCGGGGGAAATGCGGTATTATGAGGCAAAGGGTAAAAAAATAAAACAAATGCTGTAAGGTTTATACAGTTATTGTGAAATGTAGGGGACTATTATTGTGAATTTCTACATACTTCATCATGAATACTTCATTAAATCAATTTTTACTACAGTAAAACCTCGATAATGAGTCGGCCATTGGGACCCCAAAATCAGTGGTAATCATGAGTTGCTCTTATTATCAAGTTGAATTAAAGGGAATTATTAAAAGCCAGCTGAAAATAAGTACTTGATATAACAAAGTGATCGTAATGTTGAAACGTTGGTTTGCGGTTATACAACCATAGGTAGTCTTTTTTATGCTTATACGGAAGCAAAAAGTTTTAGAAACAACGATTAAGAAACAAAACATTTTTTTGTCAAAATCACTAATTATTTTGGGGGGTGGGGAGTTATGGGGATTTTGGAATGAGTTGACTGCGTGACTGCGCACTAACTATTGTTTATGTATGGCCTAAATGAGATGTATTCCCGATTTCTGAAATTGTTGTCAGTGTGTCAAAGTGTGAATGTCTGGAGACTGTTCCATCAATTGATCTCTGGTGTGTATCAGCTGTCCAGGATAATGACAGCGTTTCTTCATTTGGTCTCAAAACAGTGAAAACATCAAAAATAACGTTCAATTTTCCCTCCTCAAGAACTTATATTGTGGGCATTACAGGGCATTTTTTTCACAGGTAATGACAGGTAGAGGAAAGGGACTTTTTCTTAAATTTGGGAAAAAACACAGTATTTTTGCAAAAAGGGGAAGAAAAAACTTTAGCAGAAAACTGCATGATTTTAAAGATTTCCTGATGGGAAGTTGCCTATAAACGGCCCCTGCTATACAAGGGAAAAACTGCATTAGATAGGGGTTTGTGTCATGTTTCTAATGCCTGATATATTTTGGGAAAATCATACTTTTTACCAGATCTGGTTGTTTGGTTTTCATGTTTATCATGTTCATATAACATTATATTTATGAGAAAACCAGACTTCCAACCTGATCTGGTTTTCCTACTTTTTTTGTACATCATGTTTATGTATGCATAATATTTTTTTGGTAAACAATGCTTTTCCCTGAGTCTAGTCGTCAAGTATGTAATGCATTATATTTATCAGTCAGCCTGATTATTAGCCTGGTTGGGATTTCCAATTTTTTTATATCACATATTTTACGCATGATATATTTTGGTAGACAATACTTCTCACCAAATATGTAATACTATATTTATCGATTAACCGGGTTTCTAACTGGCTCTATTTCTGTATATCACATATCTGATAGATGTAATTATACATTTACAGCCTTGGACATGCAAGGTAACGGAATTTCTTCCAATGGTGCCAAATCTCTGCTGGATGTGCTGAAGTATAACACGACCCTTGTTGTGTTAGATGTACGAAGAAACCCATTGATAGGTAAATATCATTAGAATTGTTCAGATAATATTTTTGTGTACCCCACCCAGAGCTTTTAGACAAAACCAACCTCTGAGCAAAGTTTCCTCAATACCCCTTAACTGTTGAAATAGAATCTTGTAGTTGATGAGACACACTATGTTTTTATTAGATTGTTTTGTCTGACCTACTCCAAATATATCTGTCTATTGATATTGTATTGAAATTTCTCTGGTATTTAATTGAAATTTAATTAATATTTTACAGAAATTTCACTGACATTTTATTGAAATTTAAATAATATTTTACAGAAATTTCATTGATATTTTAACAAAATTTTATTGATACATTATTGAAATTTCACTGAAATTTAATCATTATGCTATAGAAAATTCATTAATATTTTATAGAAATTTCACCAACAGTTATTAAAACTTCACTGAAATCTACTTAGCATACTTTTATTGAAATTTCATTGATATATTATTGAAATTTCACTGAAAATTAATCATTATGCTATTGAAATTTCATTAGTATTTTATAGAAATTTCGTATTTTTTTTCATATTTCAGTGATTTTGTATCAAAATTCAACTGATACTTTATTGAATTTTTTTCATCTTTCGTTCTTTTAATGTGTATTTTATTATCAGTTTATAATACTTTGTAGATATGTATTTACTTTATTGAAAAGTATTAATGATTATTTGATAGGTACTTGTATTTATATTTCATTTGTATTTTATTAATATTCATATCTCGTTTAAATATTTGGATATCATACTTCACTATTTTTAAGCCTGCAAACTGAATTCTTCACAATAATCTTATTAACCATTTGCCTCATAATACCGCATTTCCGCACATCTGAAGCAGACTTTTTAATAACATTGTGGCAAAAGAAGCCATTGCTTGTAATGAGTAGTGGCTTCTTTTGCCACAATGTTTTCCACTCTGTCAGAGGATAATTACCCAAATTTCTTTAATAAATTGATGTTTTGTATGTTTAATTTGAACTTAGACGAGTTCAAAGTATGCTTATGTGGCAAAGGGTTAAGTACTTATTTTCATCCCTTTGATATGTCCGGCCTTATTTACACTCATTATTATCATATAATTTATTTTAATTAATGAAATTTTTTAGATGTGATCAGTAAGTTGTATTCATGTTCGAGATTTTTGAGTGTTTTGTATATTGATAGAAGGCTGAATAAACAGTGTTGTGTTTGTTTACATTTCTTAACCCTTTTTAATTGGGGTCAAAATTCGTAATTTGTATACATTATTTAGAATTCAGCATTGCCATTGGTCAATTTTATGACATTAATTGATTGGTTAATTTATTTTTTTTTTTTGGTTTAGGTCAAACATTAAATGTAAAATAGAGTTTAGGTAGCCTTAATATTGATCAATGACGAAGTTTGATCTCTTTATTAAAATTAATAAATTTTATCACAGGATTTTATTTTATTCAGCCTTGCTAAATTACGTGATTGGCCATTATGATTCAATTTTTGGATTATCATACAGTTGAACCCTTAATAACATGAACACCTTGAAACCTAAAAAAACATGGTCGTGTTAATTAAGGTGGTCTGTAAGTGTGGTTTTACTGTATTTTAGATTCAATTACAGATTTATATTGCTGACTGGGACCCTTTTTACATTTATTAGGTAAACTTATTCAGTAAAACTTCAGTAATGAGACCACTTTCCGGGCCTGAAAAATCAGTCGTAATAATGACGTGGTCATTGTAAGCCTGTCCGAAAATAAGTGATCATTATAACAAGGTGGATGTACTATTGAGATGTTTGCTATTTGAGGTTTTACTGTTTATTAATTTAAGGGTCAGTGTGAAATTCAGAGTCTCGGGCACAGTTGGGGGTTGAATCGATAATCCTGACATTAATTCATTATGGTCTGAATTTGTGTGATAAACATGATTGTATTAGTATGGCTAGATAGTCGTTATTTAACTGTGCATAAACTCATATATTACATGTAATGTGTTTAAACATGTTTCAATGCTGACATTTCTATGTTCTAACATGTTTTAACAGTGAATTTCTATGTTTGAACATGTTTTAATGCCGACATTTCTATGTTCAAACATGGTTTAACGCTGACCATTTCTATGTTCAAGTATGTTTTAATGGTGATTTTTAAAAAGTTTATTCAGGGAGCATCCAGTTGATAATTCTTCATTTTAGTTGATACATCCTGAGGTTGTAAAATACGAGCATTTTAAACAAATTTTAGAATGCTGTCTTCTCATTAGTCAGTTAAAAATCTACACTCTGAAATAACCAATCAGTGCTGTGGATTTATGGAGACCTCTGTGGTCAATTGGTTATTGTCTCTGACTAGTTATCACTAGTCCCTAACCCCTGTGAGTTTGAATCCCATCCAGGACCAAATTTCACGCATGAAGAAGTGGTTCATCTGGTTTGTGGAAGGTCTCTGGTTCTACCCAGGTGTAAAGCTGGAAAAGTCTCCAAATAATCGTGGCTGCTGGTGCTATGTTTAATGTTTTTGAAAAAACAAAGGAGATTTGGATGGAGTTTTAGGTATCTTTGATTGATAGATACGAAAAAAAAGAATAATGGTGTCAGTTCTATTCAATCATAATTCCCCATTTCGATGATCTTTTGATCATTTATATGCGAGATTTCATGCTTGTGTTTGAACTATCTGTATATGAAATTCATGTACCGAGTGACGTGTGTTTCATTCATGTTGAATAGATCGGGGATTTTTTTTTGGCCCTCTGGGAACGATATCGGAACCAATAGAACTGGGAAAAATCGTGCTGATTTGTCTAAAGTTGGGATTTTTTTACGCTAATTCAGTTTTGTATCATCCTTAATTACATTAAAATACAAAAATGTGACAAAGGAGTGAAAATCTTACAATTAACAATTGTTAAAGATCATTTTCGCAATTAATGAAATGTCAGGAAAATCAATTACAAAAATGGGATCGTTCGATTTGTTACCGTTACGTCAAGAATTATGCAAATCGATTAAAATCATGTGCGTAACATTTGAATATTTTTTTCAAAGAAAGTTTTTTTTGTAGATTTTTGCTTTTTTCCTGGAAATTTGGAAAAATAGTCGCTATTTCAGATTTGATAGGAATGGGTCCTTATACAGGTTCCTATTATATAGAGTAAAAAAATCCCTGAATATATGTGTGAGTGGTTACATGTAAATATATGTGTTATAATTATGTGTTATTTGAATCTGTGTGTATGTATTGGTATGAGTTGATGTTTTGTGTTTTGTATGTTTTTCTGTATGTGGCATGTATGTAGTACAGTAGCACACGGTTATAGTGAATTCCTGAGAACCTGAATTTTTACTTCACTAAATTCAAATTTCACTATATCCATTTCCTTGAAATAAAGAAGGACCTTTTTGAGGGGAAAATAATTATTACATTTTACCTAGTTATTCACTATATGCAAGTTTACTATAACCGTGCTTTTCTGTATACATTTTAGGTGAGTTTTCATTGAAATTTTCATGTTTATACTGTATCTTTGGAAACATTAACATTTTCATTCCATTTCCATGGAAACTATTACATACTTATTTGACCTGTATCCATGGAAACATTTTCTTTGTATTTATTGCCATTTTCATTTTGTTTCTATGGAAACATTACATTTTGTTTTCGATACATATCATATTATTTCTGAAACATTTACATACATACAGACCCTGTATTCCTGGAATCATTTGACATTTTTTTGAAAATTCTTTTTCATATCAACATATACATGGTCATCTGGTTTCCATGGAAACTTTCAATTTTACCGTCAGTTTTTCATGATAATATTTTGTGTTTGCTATTGTCTCCATGAAAACATTTATATTTTGACACTGGTTCCTTGGAAACCTAAGCATATTATATGTTTAGCTAGTTTTAATATTTGCCAGCATTTCAACATATTTTATAATTCAATTACTTTTTGTTGAACTTTGATAACTTTATAGAAAAGAAGACAAACCCATTGCTGGGTAGGAAGTTTTGTTAAAAATTAATGTCTTAATTTGCATGTTGATTGAAAATTAGTTTAATTGAAATAATGTTAATTTTATGTCTGGAATTTTGAAACCTTGATGATCTTAAAATTATTGTAAATTGATCTGGTAATATCAATTATTTATTTTATTTCTTTTATTAAAAATTTTATAGATTTTCATTTTTCCTGGTTTTGTAAGAATGAGATGAATAGATAATATTTGTTAATTTATATGATAAAAATTAAAAAATCTTCAGATTGGTTGCTATGGTTTCAAAATGCCTGACTTTTAAAATATTAGAATTCTAAAATTTCTCATTATTTGATGCGTTAACTAGCTTTATTTGAAAGCATCCTAAAAAATTCACCAAGCGATTCTTTTTCTTCTTTGTTTGGGTCCAGTGAACGTACATTTTTTCCCAATTGGACCGGATCTGGACCCTTTCCTTAAATTGCATTAAAAATCACTATGTCTTGAAAAACCATGAAAGATTTAGCACAATGGTATTGTAATGCAAAGACTTAAGTCATAAGTTACTCATTCATGACAATAATAGGTATGTTATAGGCTTCAGATATATTTACGAGGGACTAGACCCTAGCCCGTTTAATCATTAATATTGAATTGTCTCCCTTTTTAAACACAACTCTTGTGTCTAGTCCCTTTACGCATAAATCTAGAATCTGGTCCTTTAAAAGTAAATATATTGTCTAGTCCTTGTAATCATAAATCTTGAATTGTCTCCCTTTAATCATAAATTTGGAGTCCAGTCCCTTTAAACACGAAAATGGAGACTAGTCCTTTTAATAATAAATATTGAGTTGTCTCCCTTTAAATATTAATCTGGAGTTTAGTCCTTTTAATCATAAATGTTGAGTTGTTTCCCTTTAATATTGAATTTGGAGACTAGACCCTTTAATCATTAATATGAAGTTTAGTCCCTTTAAAAATTAATCTGTAGTGTAGTCCTTATAATTATAAATTTTGAGTTGTCTCCCTTTAATCATAGATCTGTAGTCTAGTGCTTTTAACAAGCAAAAAAAATAACTTGGTATAACAGTACTGCCTTTCTTTGCCAACTAAACTCAGGCTGCTGAGAGATAGTATAAACACATTCGTAACGAAAGATGTCACGATCTCAGGATTGTTCTAGATTAGATGTCATTTAAATTTTGGCGTCCTTTGTGTTTTCTGTGTGCGATTAGTATCTGTATATTTACATTACAAGTCCCAGATCTAAACAGATTCTGGTTGTTTGTGTAAGAATGATGATCATGTATTTAAAGGTACTAATTGCTAGATTTACAACCAAATCAGAGCTATATAGGTTCTTTATAGTGAACTGTGGGCTTTTGTAATTATGATTTTTTTGTAACTCTGTAGTTGTGACCCTTTAAAGTTATTTTTTTGAGGTTAAACTGACTAGAGATCTGTCCTTTTAAAGTGACTTGTAAGTTTTCTGTGTTATGAATTTTATGTAAAATCGGTCTTGAGTCAGTATATGTACTCTTTGGTCAAGTGGTTCAGGTTCAGGTCTGCAGGTGACTAGTAATCATTAGCCCCTCTCTGCTGTCAGTTCAAATTCCACCCAAGGGCAAAAAAGACAAATTTCATATGTAAGGAAACTGTCCAGCTAGCTTACAGAGAGTGGATGGTCTTACCAAGGTGTATGCCTGTAGACTTCCTCCATCATTAAAGTGGTAAAAGTGGCCAAATGACTGGCTGCTGGCACAATGTTAAAGTGGCCAAATGACCCTGGCTGTTGGTACAATGTTAAACCACAAACAAACAAAAACTGAGGTGTGTTGCTTTAAAGCAACATGCAAGTTTGCATCATTTTGATGTTTTGTGTAAATCGTGGTTAAGACCCTTTAATGTAATGCTTGTGATAGATTTCCTGTCTGAAGCCTGGATCAAGTGTTATTAGTTCTGTAATGTAGCCATGTCAGAGATTACACAATGGAATATTTGCTGACATCAGCACAAATTGTTTCTCCATGTTTCAGTAAATTTCTGGAATTTTAATGATGGCAAACAAAATCAAAAGTTTCTTGGTTTAAGCATGGTTTTGTGCACAGTTACATTCTGACGGGTTCTGACAATTAACCAAACCCGTGTTCCTGGATTCTTTTCAAGTAGTGACCTTGTTCTCCGCAAGTTACTGCCAATTTCTCAACAAGAATCGTTCCAATCAATGAGGAAGGATAAATGGCCTTAGATACAATGTCTTTGACCAATTCGTCACAGAGACCATGATCCGGTCCCAAGATTTGAACTTCTGCACTTAAGGTCCATATGTGTAATGCTTTTCCTATTGATATATGTGGATGGGGTTATGGTTAAACATAGTCTTATCACTTGCAGTCAGAATATTATGGATATGTTGTTTTTCAGTTACTCTGAAATTTGTTTTTACCATTGTGAAGGTCACTTTAATACCTCATTGACCATTTGAATTTATTTCTCTTTGACCCATTTGAATTTATACGTCTTTGACCCTTTTGAATTTATGTCTCTTTGATGCATTTGAAATAGTGTTTCTCTGAAACCTTGAATATTCATATTTTCTTCATAATTTCCATAATTTCTTCCTGTACTCATTAAGATGGTTCTTATGAGAATTATACATGTAACCATGGTAACAATTTGCATGATAGGATTGTTTTTAGAATCAAAAATTCATCATTATTGACACGAAATTTTATGCCAGGATGTTTTGCGAGCCATTGTCATGGAAACAAATTAAAACCGTTTTACTTCATAAAATGTAAATTGGTCCTTTATTGAAGTTTTCAAAATAGGAATTTGTTTTATTCGAATTATGTGAATTTTTTTAATGAAATTTGTGCTTTAAGCAATTTTATGTCACTGCCTGAATGGTATTCAGATATTGCTGAAGTCATCACTTTTCAAGCCAGTTAAAATTAGATGAATTTAACCGAAAATTCCAGTTTTGAAATTTTGATTTTCTGAAAGCTGATGTTGTTGCTTTATTAGCCTAAGAGAGATGAATTTATGAACAGTAAAAATGAATATTAAATCATTAAATTTGAAAACCCAAGAGATTAGTTATCAACTGGTTCCGCTTGCTTTTGACCTGTATCAATTAATCTATTTTTGGGGGGGCACCATCCCCCAATTCTTTTTGATAAAAATTGAAAATTTTGACTCATTTTGAATGCTTTAATGATTGCCCAAAACCCACCACCTTATAATCCCCCCACCCCCACCCGCCCCATAAATCCCCCAACATTCAGAAACATACACAGATAGGGGGACAAAACACAGTCTCCCTGAAAAAGGCAAATTCCTTTTTATTGAAGAAAAATGCTTTTCCTTAAGTCAAAAAAAAATACAAGTTTCTACTCCAGGGCTCAACAATTTATTCTCAGGTTACTTGTCCTGCAAGACAACCAGCTAAGAATTTTAACTTGTTTTTTTAGCAATTT
Organism: Lutraria rhynchaena; assembly: GCA_008271625.1. Classification (NCBI taxonomy): domain Eukaryota; kingdom Metazoa; phylum Mollusca; class Bivalvia; order Venerida; family Mactridae; genus Lutraria; species Lutraria rhynchaena. The sequence goes on from VIBL01000030.1 coordinate 1,758,244, forward strand.
CAACTCGTCTTGAGCCAATTTCTACTCGTAATCAGAAGCGGACGAGTGGATTTGTCGAGCCCTGTTCTCTCAGAATCTGTCTGAATTATTGCAACAATCAATGAATAATGTAGGGATTGTTTTATTGGCACAATAAATGAACACAATTATTGAGAAACATGCGCGCTAAATCAAAAATAGTGTTTCATATATCTTATATAAGTTAATTAGCAAACAAGTATGTCTTGCATCAATTCCTTCGTAAAAATAATAGGGCTGAAAAAAAACAGTGTTTCATATATCTTATATAAGTTAATTAGCAAACAAGTATGTCTTGCATCAATTCCTTCATAAAAATAATAGGGCTGAAAAAAAACCTTTATTGGTTTCTGATGGCTGTGTGCGCAGTTAAACCTTTGAACCAAAGGAGAGAAGAATGTGGCCTTAATAAACAGTGTGCCTGTATTCAGACAATTATTTGGTCTAATATACAGTGGAATCTCTCTTGATGAGACCACTCTAATCTGGAAATTATCTTAATAATTATGGACAAATTTATTTGTACCGAGTTTTTATAACAATATCTTTTGTGAGAAAAATAACTTTGTACTGTAAAATGTCAGTTATAGGACTGTATTAAACAGTATAATATTGAGGTTGTCTTAATTTCTTGTTAAAGTATAGTGGAAGTATTGAATGTGGGTCCGAAAATAGGTGTTCATTGTAACGAGGCAGTCGTAATATTGATGTGGTCACTGAGTGAAGTTTTACTGTACATTTTTATCTAAATATAGAAGTGTTCCCTATACTATTGGGCAACCCTTTTACTACAAACAATTCCAGATAGGCGAGGTTCTTCTGTATTGATAAATGTTTTCTAACACCATTCTGTTCTTCACAGGTGGTCTTTATCCATGGTTGGCCATTACTTGAGGTAATCAGTTACTAGTTTAAATCCCATGTAGCTTTGCTGCTGGCCGTTATAAGATGGTACCCTCCGGGAGATTGTGTTCTGTCCTCCATTCATTTTTTGTAGGGTCCTGTGTGTTGAATGGGTTTTAGGTCGGGCTGGGGGGGTGTAGTAATTTGCTGAAGGTGGGATGTTTTGTATGTGTTTTTTTTTGTCTAGGAATCCTTTTCTTATCTATATTTACTGAATAATGGTGATTTATATGGCACTCTAGAATGTAGCGTAATCACCGCACTCTGTGTATGATTTGGATAGCAATGTCTAGCCTACAGAAACGCATCAATCAGGTCTTTCAATATAAAATAATCGTTCGTAGCATCCAGACAGTCCGTAGGCTCAGATTTCCTATTAATGGATTTGCACCAGTTTGATTGGTACTGCTAAAAAAAAAATCCTGGTTTCCACTAACCAGACTGACTGACTCTTTCCTTCCAAACCTATACTTTTCAGTTGTGGTCATTATTTCTGGCTTAAATTTTCGTGTGAGCTATTTATCTGAATTTAAAAAAGATGTATTATAAAAAATCGTTTTGCAGACCTACCAGCCCAATATTTTTGGGGGATGTAAGTAGAAACATGGTATTGATTTTTTTTTACAAAACATTGTCCAATAATGCAATTGAGAGTATAGAAAGAATTGAATTCAAATGAAGTGTACATTTTCAACACTGCCTCTGTCTACTGGTACTGGATGTTTCAGATTAGGCCAAATTATTAAACTCTTGGTTTCTGCTTATATCCCACATATGTAAGGTTGGATGGTTGGTAGAGCTTTTCTTCTCCAATTCTTTAGTTCTGAATTAAAGTCATGAAAAAATTGGCAAGAAAAAAAATCACCATGACCAAAACCAGTCAATGGTCGGCTTAAAAAAATTAGGTCAGTTGTGTTAGCGGAAACCAGGATATTTTTTTACTCCTTAGGTGAAATCAATGTTATAAAACATTTTGTTTGAATTATTTCAGATCGCGATTTAGTGCATGCCATTATGGAACAGTTGATGATTAACTGTAATGGACAGGATACTGAGGTAAGACGTAGAAATCGATGATCACGTGCGAAACATGTAAAGTAGTTGAGAAAATTTTGGGAGCATTATAGAGGGGGGGGGGGGGGAGCAGGGTGATTTTTTTCACTGGGCTTAATGCTGTTTTTCAGCAATTTTTCAGTTATATATGGCTGTCAGTTAAACTAACCAGTTTTCTTGGACTGTATATTAACCAGTACGAACTTATCCTTCCACAAGGAGACGACAACTTTTCCTCATATAGAGGAAAATCGACATTTTTGACAAATTTTCGTGGAAGGATATGACCTGCTGCTCTGTATAGTGTACTGATAATTTCTTGTACTGTAAAAACCCTGAAAACCAGATCCTCTGTAGTTCATTAAAAGCCCTATTTTTGGTGTATTACTTTTTCCGGAAGTTCAGTATTTAGCGGTTTCGCTTTATAATTTTTGACCCAAACAACCGTTTTTTAATATTTTAGTACAAATGGATAAAAGCCGAGGAGCCGATTGACAGGGGAGGTAACCAAGGACGTAAGAAGAGAACGAAAACGCTTAACAGTAGCTTCGGACGTAAAACCTGCATCAAGGTTGGTAAATCTATCTTTTGTTTGCATTTAATTAAAATTTACCCTTGCAGTACTTTGATTCCGTCATTGTTTTATTTACTTACTGATCTGATGAAATTTCTTCCATTTTATTTATTTATTAAATCACAATTTTTCGTTATTGAGGGAAATTAACTGAAATTTATTGTTTCATGAAGTATTGGGCCTAATTTTAAGGGAGAAAAGTTTTCATCATCTGAAACACAAGCCTGTATCATTTCTTAACATACCCCCCCAAACACTTCCGTTGTTCAAATATCATGTTTCAATTGAAGTTTGGACTATGATATTGATGATTACCATAGCAACCGTTATAAAATAAATCTAATATTTGGTCAACCTAATTAATACGGTAAACATACTCAACTCATCCCTACATCTGGAATTACAAATATAGATTTGATTCAATATGAAATGTTAACTATTTGTCACTCCTCCTGTAATAAACACGCCTCAATTCTTTCTGATTCATCGTTAATGCTTCATTAATCCTTCATGTTATTCTCAATATGCTGTGCATTAAATATGTTCAAATATGGTAAAACCTCGATAGTGTGACCACCTTCGGGACCCAAAAAGCGGTTGTGCTAATGAGGTGGTCTCATTATCAAGTTGAACTATAGGGGAGTTATTGAAAGCCAGTCCACAAACAAATGGTTGTTATAAAAAGGCAGTCATTATATTACACGGTAAAACCTCATTATCGCAAGGAGTCAGAACAGGCTAAATGCTCTAGATAAACGCGGTGCTCATAATAACGAGGTATTTGTTTGTTGGTTGAAAATTACACCCAAGAACAAATATTGACGAAGCTTCAAAAAGTCCTCGAGATAAGTCGGATGCTCGTGATTTCGATGCGCAAAATAACGAAGTTTTGCTGTATTTGAGTTTTTACTATAATGAACTTGACAAATCAACAATATCAGAATAATGGAACAATCTCGGTGGTTTGGGTGCTTATTAGACATTGTTCGGTATTTTATAATAAGAATTGAATATTGAAACCACGGTGTTGGCCCAAGCAATCATAATTTGGTATCCCAATGTCTGATACCGACGTGGTTTATGCATCATTATAATTGATGGGCTTAACAGAAACCTATTATATCTGTATTGCTTTAAATCTATTTATAGATTACACCAGGGGCCGCAAGACGTAGGACAAAGTCGGCAGAATCAATCGGTGTAAGTCGTAGAATGAAACCGATCAGTTCGGAAGATGTCAAATCCGGCCCTGGGTTGCCCTGGAGAACGGCGGCCCGAGCTAATAGATACAGGTTTGTTATATGAAGTTTGCCTGGCCATAAAGTATGCCAAGATACCTGTTGTGGAGTATATTTGATAAATTTGATTTCAATGAAGTTAACAGGAAGTAGTTTGTCACAGAGGTTAATGCAAGTTAATTTGCTTTAATTAACTTGTAATTTAAGAAAGTAAATTTTAATCAACTTTTTGGCAATTTTTCTCTTTTTTAATGAATTCTGTGAAGTCTGATGAGTTGTCAACTCTTCTGTTCAATTGTTTTTTAATTTATTTTTTTTTGGTTGAGAATAAAAAAATAGATACTTGTTTCTCCTGATTGTTCAAAGATTAAATAGCAAATGAGTTTTGCAAAATTCAAGGTCAAAGGTCATATGCTGTTTTAAGAGGTCAGATATAGTGATGCATGGTCATATTTGGCCATGTAAGGTCATTACCATTCAAACAATTTTGCATGGAGGTCAAAGTTTTAAGGTCAATGGTAAATGCTGGTGAAATGGTATTCAGTGCTAAAATGATGTCAAGCAATAACCACAAGGAAAAAGGTTGAAGATACAATATATAATATAATAATATAATTTGAACTGAGCTAAAACAGTAAATAAACACAAGACATAAGGTCTAATGATAAGGTCATGATAAGTTCAAAGGTCAATTAATACAGTCAAAGGTCAAATGATGAGGTCAAAGTTGAAGATAAAGGAGTCTTCATTTTTCTCAAAATGGAACATTTTGTTTTGGAAGGGGTGTTAAATAGGCTGAATAATAAAAATGCAGAACTATTATTACATGTATATATTTGCAGGGGGTATCCACCAGAACATGTACCAGGTCATACGAGTCTTATGGAAAATAGTGAAAATTACGTTCCACCTAATTCACTGAATTATACGTCAATCAATGTAACGCACGATGATGATGACATGGATGAAGACACTCAGTCCTCTATGCAGGAAGAGTTTGAAAGAATGAAACTTGACGATAGTGCTTTGTCGACAGCGGTGACTGGTCGTGGTGTTAAGGTAACGTTTTCATGGTTAAAAACTTCAGGTTTTTCATAAAATTGGTTTTTATTGTTTCTGCACCACCGAGATTAAGATTTCCGTTTTTTTTTTGGAAAATTTTCAACTTTCACCCATGCATTTTGAGATAATAAAAACTGGCCCTTCGTTTGATCCCATACCAGCAATAGCTATATATGTGTTTTGTTATTTGGTTGGTTCCTGATGAAGGTATTTTAAATACTGAAACTGGTAGAAATAAAATATGGTTTAAATTGACCCAGTGTTAGACATGCTTCAATACATCCTTACCAAGATTATTACTTGCTGAAAGAATTCTGGTTGGATGAACAAAATATATTCAAACATATCAGTAATATAATTGTCATAGATAAAGATATTTTTTATAAAAAAGTTATACTTTTCATTAATCAATAAATTGTTTTGGGTTGGTGCCAAAAAATTAAGTTTGGTTAGATAGCTATAACTTTAACAATAATTTTACAGTGCAACCCGTTGAAAGCAACACCCTTTGGGAGAAGCAAAATTACGTTGTTGTTGTGAAGAGGTTGTTGCTTTGGAGAGGTTAAATTAATAGTTAAATCGTACAGTGGGAAAAAATAATGCTGTTGTTGAAGAGATGTTATTGCTCAAGAGAGGGTCGCTCTGAATAGGTTGCCCTGTATTACTCTCTTGGGAAATGATTAATTGCAGTAAAAGGATTCAGTCTGTAATGTCATCCTTTATTTGATAATAATTTTTGTTTGTTCATGTTTCATAGGTGGAAATTGTCCAGTTACGGAGACAGATTAACGAGGAGAGACTGGCACGACACAAGGCTGAGCAGAAAGTTGTAGAGGTTCGTACTCGTGAATTGAAGCGGGGGTGAAAGTTTTACAGCTTTCGCTTGAATGTCTGGTTTTTTAGTAGGTCCGGTTTTTAGTAGGTCCGGTTTTTAGTGTTTCAGCAGCATCAACCTTAAGTTCTCCATTTTTTTATCAAAAAATTTTCAAATTTTGGACATGTTAATGTGCTGCTATGGAAACTCACAAATTGTTTCATACCGTTTTTTAGTACTGTATACAAGCTATTCTCTTGTGAATGCTTCTCCCTTGATTAGTATGAAAGATTGTCTGGAAAATAGTTAACGTAATTCATATACGAAACCATCTGAATGCTAAATACAGCATATTCCATAATTAGTGTCTTTCCCCTTATTACCACCCTTCCCCCTAATTAGTGCTCCTCCCTAATTAAGATCCTTCCTCTTAATTAAAATCTGATGTTTTTTATCAAAATTAAAAAGTTGTGTTTGAAAACCATTCTTTTTACAATGTACATTCAGTAAAATTATATTACTGATATTAAGACCACATTTGGTACCATGGGTCCCGGTATTAAATTTATATTATTTTGTTGAAATAGTGAATAAAATACTAAAAGCCAATCTGTGTATAAATGGAGCTTATATAAAGGTGGTCTTTGTATTAAAGTGGTCACTAAGTGAGGTTTTACTGTTTGTTATACTCGCTTTTTTCTAAATTTGTTTTATCTACTTATTTGTGATAAGATTATATCTTGTTTTTTTAGCTAACTTTGGATAATAAGAAGCTACGTGAAGAAAATAGTCGTTTGAAACGTTCTCGTGGCAGTATCCTTGACGACGATTCTGTATTGGAGAGTATAGAGGCTTCATTCAAACAATTTCACGAATTCCTGGATTTACTTAGAGATGCTGGGTAAGATTTGAATAAGTCTGGAAGAGTTACTTCCCTTTGAGCTGTCTTTAATCCGTAGATATAATGATTGATGTTTGTGTAATATCTTTATGATTTCGTTTCTTCGACTGCCTTAGTTCTTTGGAAACATGGTTATAGTGGATTCCTGGGGACCTTATCCCATACACATTTCACCTTATTCATAACAATAAAAGCTGAGTTTATTGAATACTGTTAATTTCAGGTTGGGAAAATTGATAACGATGGCTGGACTAGACTCGGAGGGATCACCATTCAATAGTAACGCACGAGATCACATACAGAGCTTTCAAAGATCGTTCAATAAGTCAAATGGATTCTCAGGCGACATCTCTTCAAACGGAAAAATGAACGGAAATATTCGGCCGAAACCGTATCTTAGCAGCTCGCATCTTCGAGATCCAGTGATGAACGACTCGCAGGATTCGCAGAATCAAAGTGGGTATATTAACGACTCGCACGATGAGGCGCAGAAACGACGTGATGAACTTTACGAGAAAATATTGCGTGATACGAGTAATGCTTTTAATAGAATGGGTGAACAAAATATGACACTAAATGTAACAGCTGACACTACTGGAACACACGTAGACAGCACGCAGGACGAAAGTGGGTTAAATTTAGAAAAATCACCGGGGAAAGGTCAGAGGTCAAAAATACCTAGAGCTAGCGGGGCGAAGCGAGGAACTGATTCAGATACTGATTATGATCGGTCGATGGCGTCAGAAAAGTATGACAGTTTAAAAGGCCCCGGTGGTGAAATCATTATGTCATTGTCTCCCTTTGATGATGATGGGAAGAAAGAGGACGAAATTCCCGATAGAGCCGGACAAGCGTCCCGCGTTAGTGATTTTAGTTACGGAATGGATAGTTTTGAACAATCTTACGTCAGCGAACGAGGCGAGGTTGTACACCTAGGCGATGAGATGGATTACCCAGAAAGCCCGTCACCAATACGTCAAGATAGCGATAACGATGATTTTTAAATGTAATACAGCCTTTAAAGAGAATAGTATATGTTCTAATTTTGTATGGTTGAACTGTGTAACCGAATTATTTTTTAGAATCCATACCTTACCATGCCTGTTTTTGTACATTTCTGTGATGACGCATTTACAAACCTGCAAAATCTTGATTTCTGAAATAATGATACAATTTGCGTATGAAAATGTTTTGCTTATTAAACTTTTTTCTTGAAAACAAACATAGCTTACTTTGTGTACTGAAAAGTACCAGTTTGTATCCCGTTGTAACAATTCAGACATCTAGATGTATTTAGTTTGGTTTGTTCAGAAATGCTTGCTTTTTTTGTTTGGCATTGTTTTCAATGGTAAAAAATTACTATATAATTTTTTGTTGAAGGTAAACTTTGTAGCTTATTTTAAAATGCTCTTTTTTGAATTCTTGTAATCCAATGAAGGTATGATCTGTTTATTAAACTGCTCTGTTTATTGTACTGCTAGAATAATTGTACTCATTTATTTAATTGTAGTTTTTTTGTTTCATTGCTCTAACATGGTTATATTTCCGACAATGCTATATTTTTCCCCTATGTTTAGTGTATGTCATTTTTTTTACAATTCATTTTTTCATTCTCAAAAATATTATTTTGACAGTTACACTATGGATAAAATGTTATTTTCACTAACAAACCAACCAACTGTTAACTTCGCTAGGATAAGATATTGTAAAGTGCAGCTTGAAGTCCAGTCTAAAATGAAAGCCTCTGATTGGTTGGCTCCATTCAAATTTTTGAAATTGACCAATGGCAAGCCTGCAATCCTGGACTGGTCTCAATACTTAGTTTTATTAATCCTTTGGCTGAAGAATTAAAATTCTGTGTGCTATATATCTCTCTACCCTGTGATAGACACACTATAGCATCATGTGATAATTTTGATCACTTGTTTTTTTCTCAGCACTCTCCTTACATTCTTTTATTTAAAATTTTGTTTCTTGTTCCTTTGTGTGATGTTCTTAAATTTATTTACTAGAGTTGTCTCCCTTGGATCAGTCTGGTATAATAATCTGTTCCTAGCGGATATCTTACGGCATGATTCACATGCTAGAGATTGTCTTTAGAGACTAACAGTGCATATTGTTAACTTGTAGTAAATGCTTTAGTCCCAAATTAAATCTCCTAATCACAGTATGTTATTTTAGGAGCCAGACTCTTAATTAATAAGAATCTCGTTCTGAGGTTATAAAACTTGAGATCGATCTCCAAGCTCAAATCTCATTTTGTTCTCAACCTATTTGTGATCATTATATTTGCTTGCAATATGTGTAAGTATTTTGATTGGCTTGTAAACAAATTACTGTCTGAAAAGTGATATAATCTTATCATATTCAACTTCAGAATTTTGAAGACGCAAAATTGAGATTTGAACTTGGGAGCCCAATCTCAAGTTTTATTAGGCCAGAAAAAAATATTATAGTTACATCTCAAAACTTTTCTGAATTTTTCCCTAAACATATTTTTCTTATGTGGTATGATTTGTCCCCAAATAATTTTGTACATAGGATTTTACTGTTAAAAAATTAAGGATCATCGCCAGAAATTAGGGTTTGTCGGGTAACCAGAAACGATTTTTTTTTTTTCTGGCCTAACCAGTATTTAAGTATTAGTGTATATGTACTAACTTTGTAGTTGTCTTTGTTCTTTATTTATTTAATTTTTGTCTGACAAACTATAAACTAGATGTTATATTTTGTGTGACAAAGGAGAATTTAGTCTAGTTTTGTACGTAAATAAACTATGTGTGAAAACGGATTTCCTGGTTGTTATCGATTTGTATCTATCGTTGGAACTTGAACGTAGACATCATGTTCTCAGTGATAAATGATTCTTGATGACATTGCATCTCAGGCTATTCATCTTTCACCGCTGATAATTTATGTGGCAGTCACTTGCGTGGAACAAGTTTAGCACTGGTACAGAATCCAGGAAATGTAGTTAGGTGGACTGGTCACGGATATTATTACAGAACCATTGTTGAAACAGGTTTCTATTTATAAAAAAATAATTTTATTGTATAAGATAGATGGAATGTTATGTAGATACTGTAGTTAATAACATTGTTATTGTCCTTCAAACAGGTTGACCATCTGATCTATAGACGATGAAATTATTCTATACATCTGAAATAATAGCATAAATATTAGTAATCCAAGTTCTTATCATGGATATATCTTGGCTAAGATGGTGTGTAGTGAATCATGTCACTTGATACGAAATAATTGAGGGAAATTTCGTTCATTTCAACTGAACTAAGATCTAAATTTATTTCTAGTACTTAGTAATTGTTGTAGATTGATTACATGCAAACAAATAATGAAAAAACCCTAACAAACAAACAAACAGAAAAATTTACCAACCTCTATATGTACTTTCTCGTCATACAACGACAGTTTAGGATCTCCTTTCTTGGCCTGTATTTGTCTGTACTTGTGAGCGTTTGAGAACACGGGTGCATCATGACTACTGTCAGGTGATATCGCCACGGCAGAAACAACAGCTTGAGGATCCGGTGACCCAGTTGTCTTCTTACCTCCCTTGCCGGCACGACTCTGTCAGACGTTAAAAATGTTCACAGAGATTTCATTATCAAAATGAATTGAAAGTTATCTGACAAGAGCCGCGCAGAGCGGTGCCAACTCTCGTCAGTTTTACATCATTCTATTTGATAAGCAATTTTGACCAAAATTCTACGTTAAAAAGGGGGAATAACTCCAAAAATACATCTTTCAGAATAATGCCCTTTGTGTTGCAACTGTGTCTTGTCATGATAATCAAATATTCCGCGTGTTGTGTTGATATCTTGTGTTTTAGTAATGGGCTACATTAAAGTTCTTGCACAACAACAACGATGACGATAATGCAGCGATCATAATAGCTGACCATTTCTTCAAAACAGACGAGCTAAAATTGAGCAAACTTTAACCTGTTCCTTTCATAAAACTAAGTTACAATAACTGAGCTAAACCAGGTATTAAGATACTTACCTTGGTTTTAACCTTTGATCCTTTTTTTGTCTCATTTTCTTGTGTTTTTCGTTCTTCTTTGTAAATAACGCCAACCTTATCAGCAACAGTACTCGCGTACTCCGCAAACTGATCCATGCTGGACTGTAGAATGGTGTACCTTAAAAATACACAAAATAGTCATTAGGCAATGAAAAAAATACCTAATTTCAGCTCACATCCCCAAAAAGTAAAAGGTAAGTAAGTTGACAGAACATTTTTTATATTCTTTTTTCATTTAGGTTAGAAAAGTCGTGTTAACGATTACCTGACCAACCTGAATTCAAAGTTCTTTAAGGAATTCTGAGTTTCCATGTAATTGTGAATTACTTTTGGCTTGAATATGCATACAAAGAACACATACTGGGTGTTAGTTTATACTAATTTATTTTAGCTCGATTGTGAAACAAACAATTTTGCTTATATTAATCACGCTCGAGTCCGCTTCCTGGATACTACACCAGTACTGTGTCCAATAAATGGGACTGTAAAGATCATGAACGAAACCCGTGGAAGCCAGGATTCGAACTCAGGACCTTCGGATCAGAGGTCGGACGCTCTACCTCTAGACCACGATGCCTCCCTAACTGGGTGTTATTTTGAGAAATAAATTCATTTAATGCTACTTTGGGACCATAACAAATCCAACCAATGAAAAAGAAAAAAAAAACAGAAAAAAAAACAGAAAACTACAGAAACAATCAAGAAATAGCAAGTCAAAAAAACGCGACATACATCATGCAGTATTTATTTTGAAAGTCGGATTCCATCCGAACAAAAGGTTGAAAACCCAAATCTGAGATATTCTTATTCAGTTGCCATAGCAACGTCTGCTTTTTTGACACACTGTCGCCGTCAATTTCATCGTCAGGGAGGTCGTGAATCATCTAAAAATATGGGGAAAAATTTCTTATCTCGATAAAACAGTTACAAGGTTTTTTGAATCAAACTTTTTTAAAAAAGACTGGCAGCACATTTTATAGATATATCTTAATTAAGATAACAGTTTTAAACTGAAAAGCCGCGACTGTGGTCCAGTGGTTAGTGCCTTGGACTTGTAGTCCAGAGAACCGAGTTCGAATTCCGGTCCCGGCAGGTCATACCCTTCTATGAAAATTTGACAAAAATGTCCATTTTCCTCCATATGTGGAGAAGTTGTTGGCTCCTTGTGGAAGGGTAAGTTAGTACTGGTTAGTATACAGTCCAGGAAAACTGGTTTGGTGAACCAGTCGCTGTAAGTAACTGAAAAAATGGTTGAAAAACAGCGTTAAACCCCAGTGACAATACGTCACATAAAAACAAAACAAACTGAAAAATCTAGCTACCCTTCCTTATGAATAGAAAGTGTTCCGTCCCATTAATAGTTTTGGGGATTTTCCAGTGTTCATGACAAATTTATATCATAAAGCATGATATGTCTTTGAAACAGGAACTTGGTATTCAACTAGAATGTATTGGAATCATGAATTATCCATATGTTCTTTGTGAACCCTTTGCCACATAATACCCCCCCCCCCGCATCTGAAGAGGACAACTTTGGAAAACATTGTGGCAAAGAGAAGCCATTGCTCGTAATGACCAGCGGCTTCTTTTACCACAATGTTTTCCACTCTATCAGAGAGAAATAATCCAATTTTCTTGAATAAATTGATGTTTAGTATATTTGCTTAGAATTTAGGAGGGTCTAAGGTATGCTTATGAAGCAGATTGTATGGAGAATCAACTACAAATAGCATCTTCAGAAAATCATTTAGATAACACAATAACACCTTGTAGTTCAGAAATAACTCTTTCTTTACCTTCAACAAATTTGTGACAGATAATGGTGAGTTTTCGTGAGTCTCATTCAAGCATGCATCTATTTTCATGGAATTCTCAGCAACTAAAGACACTTCAAGCTGTTTTAATTTTCTTACAATGTGCCCATGGTAACACAACTGTAAATACATGAATACTGCTAAAAATAACAAAAAGTATGAAATTGACAAGAAACAAAGTCACTAAATCATTAAAATAAAACAGCCTTATTGACATTTCATAAGCTAAGCAGAAAACTGGCAATTCACACTTTTATTGTTACCGTATATTCCCTTATAAACGCTCCTCCCCCAATAAACGCCCTCCCCTTTTTGGAAAAGAGAAAACAAAAGTGACCTACCATGACAGGCTATTTTAATCTGAGATGAACAATAGAAATTAGTAGAAAACACTTTTTAAATCCAAGGAATGACACAAACACATTTTCAAAAATGTTACGCCCCCTGGGGCGTTTATAAGGGAATATACGGTATTTTTTCCCTAAGCATAGGTTTATGCCTTATTTACATACAATTCCAATATTATAAGCCCTATTTTCACACTAGTCTTTGATATCACCTTCAAGTTGATTATATTACGTTCACCTCAATATTGCAACTAATTATTTCGGTCGCAAACGCGATTTTAAAATACGTAATGAAAATACTCAGCTTTTACTCAGCAAAAAAATTCTCACCCCAGGATTGTTTCGAGCAAAATATTCTTCCTCAGACAGAGGGTCTAGTTCATCATCTTTTAACCTGTCCAGATTTAACGATGCCTTTAAGACGGCATTCTTTATACATGACTTAACTTCTGAAGAGCACATCGTCTCAATCTGATTTCTGAGTAGGTTGTCCTGTAAAAGCAAGATACATTCTTAGTGAGATATTTGGGACAGCAACCATGGTCCAGTGGTTAGTGGGCTGGACTTGCAAACTGGTGATCCGGGTTCAAATCCCGGTCGCAGCAAGTCATATCCTTCTGTGAAAATTTGGCAAAAATGCCAATTTTACTCCTTATGTGGAGAAGTTGCTGGTTCCTTGTGGAAGGGTAAGTTAGTACTGGTTAGTATGCAGTCAAGGAAAACTGGTTAGGTGAACTGGCCTTCGTATATAACAGACAAATTGTTGAAAAGTGGCGTTAAAACCAGTGAAAAAAGATATTTGGATTATACAGTTAAACCTCGCTAAAAGACCACTTCAAAATCTAAAAAAACAGGCATTAATGGACTGGTATTTGGTAATGGTGGTGTTACTACTGCTTTCAATAATGTCAAGGTCAACAAAAACAAATGACAAATAACAGCACTACAGGAAAGCGAAGCAGGATTGGATTATTCACGTAATAAATACACATATTTACCTCTATTTCCTTTCTTTGATGACTAAAATCAGGCATGTATGTGGCCACGCCCTTAAATGTGAATTTTACTTTAGCTCCGCCCTCTAAAGGCGGTACAGTGCTTAGCAACCAAGATTCTGTGAAGTAACCAGGAGTTTTGCTTCTAAACAACATAGGCGCGTAAATAACCTCATTGGGAAGAATTATGCCTGGAGTAAGACATTATAAGTTTATTATGAACCAAGTTTTTATAGTAAAGCAGTCTTCACAGCTTGAATAACAAATTTAGATAACGTAACTATACATATTAACTCTCTTATTCAATATTTTGGACTAAAATAGGCGTTCCTCCAGAAATAAGACGGAAATGATTCTTCAATGCTGCATAGTATCAGTGTAGGTCACAGACAGGGGAATGTTAATTTGTATAGTTATTTCATATATTCCCGCTGACATAATCCCGACATTGTTAGATAACATAGTTATGTAACGTTAATCATCTTGAATTTAAAATCTAATGATAAATTGAGTAATCATTTCCACACATACTGCATAACAAGGAAGTAAACTGAATACAGTGAAACCTGTGTTTGCAACTACTTCCAAATAAAGGCTATTGTTTGAAAAACCATCATGGATTATTTAGAACAAACTGACCTGCGAATAAAAGTCACCTGTCAATTCAGGCCACATTTTGTCTTTTTCAAGGGTGGCCTTTGTTCACAGATTTGACTGTATTTAATAATATTACAGGTTTCTAGTTCCGTATTGAAATCATTAACTTATAATTGATAGCAAGCAGTATTAGGTATCTTGTATTTTAGCTGAATTTATTTTTCGTAATATGTTTTAAACTGCATGGCATATCTAGTGGTTAATTAACATAAAACATATTATTACCATTGTTATCAAGAAAATAGAAATATCGTCTTCTAGGTCTAGGAATGGGCAGAGTTCTGTTAGCAGGTGCTTTCTGCATAAGATAGACAGAAGAAAGAATAGAAGAAATGAAAGAAGAACTCAAAAGATGAGAGAAGAAGAAGGAACACAAAGAATGAATGAATAAGAAATACAAGAAGAATGAATAGAATTAGAACCAGAAATAAAAGTAAATGAGACAAACCTTCATGATTTTGTTTCAAAAGGCAAACAGGAAATAGCAACAAGAAAGAAAATATTGATAAAGTCTGTTAGTTAAGGAAAACCCTGATTTTACCATCCAAAAATATCTTAAAACAGTTTTTCCGCAATTTTCTATAGCAGCAAATCCTTTCACAACTTCATCAACTTTCGCTTTGATTGGTACGAACACTTCTTTACATATTTCTCCGTCAAGTTGAGTTGCGTTGCTATGGTTACAATCATTTTTCATTCTTTTCCAGCACAACACAGTGTCATCAATCAGTAATGCTGGGACATCCATTATTTTACTAAAAAAAGACCAACAATTTTTAGTTCACTACAACGGGTTCGAATCACAGTTGCGGCAGGTCATACCCTTCTATGAAAATTTGACAAAAATGTCGATTTTCCTCCATATGTAGAGAAGTTGCCGGCTCCTTGTGGAAGGGTAAGTTAGTACTGGTTAGTATACAGTCCAAGAAAACTGGTTAGGCGAACCGGTCGCCGTATATAACTGAATAATTGTCGAAAAATGGCGTTATACCCCAATACAACCAAAGTTCACAACAAAGACGCTAGATAAAGTATGTTTAAGCTAGGAAAAAGAATCATGTTTATGGTTCTTTATCAAGAAAAATTAGTTGTAAAATAAATAAAAAAACATTTCAGTTATGGCTGAAATGATTATTTTGAATTACAACAAGGGAAACTACTCTGTATCAACTAAAGTTCATTGTTTTTATTTGAGTTATCTCCCTTTGTTACAGTTTCCATATGATTTGCTTCTCCTTTTCTGAAGTTGATTTTCTAAGTTAAGTTGTGTATATCAGTTAATAATTGCCTCCTACCATTAACAAAAAATAAAAAAAAAATAAAAATAAAAATAAATATGTTGATCATTAAATAATTATATTGTCGATATGCTATGGCGTATGCTGTTGGTGAAAAAATGCAACTGAAGGAATATTGTACCTGTCATGTCTTGTGTATTTATGGACAAATTTGTCTGACCCTGTGCTCCTCAACATCTGCCACAGACTGGACATTGTTCGTTTCTCCGGACCTGCATTGGATTGGTCAGTTTGATTTTTACAAGTTGTCTCCCTTTGTAGCGTAAAGTGAACTTCCTTGTAGCCGTCTTTATTATCTCCCTTTTCATTCAACTTTTTCTGCGCGTCACATGACTTGACTGTTTCCCCGTGTAAATCCAGCTCAGCGAATAACTGGAAAAAGGGAAAGATAACTCTTGTATGACATAAACAAAAAACTTTGAAAATGATAGAAAGAAAAAAAAAACTAAAGCAAGGGAGATAATTCCCATACAACCAGAATATGGCAGGATTTGAACTCGCAGTGATAAGGGGCTAGTGATAGCTAGTCACAGACCATGACCACTCGACCTTGGACAGGGCCTTTTTTCACAAGTAAGGGAAGGGGCCTTTTTCTTAAATTTGGGGAAAATAACGCAGTATTTTTGCAAAAAAGGGAAAGAAAAAATTTGATATAAACTGAAATTTTAGGGGAAACTGCATGACTTTGAAGATTTTTCCTGAGGGGAAGATGCCTATAAACAGCCTCTGGTATGGAAGGAAAAAAAACCTGACACAGGCCCCTATTTCTGGTCTCTACTGGTCTCAAGATATACTGACCACATTGTTTGATATTTTTATAACTCCTTGAGTTTCTTTCATCTTTTGTTGAGAATATTCATTCCTCGCCCATCCACACACTGTATCCATCTTTGTTTTACCTAAAGTCAAGGAAAAAACATTTTTTTTCCTATCATTTATTGAAATAAAAATACCATTAAACTAGTGTTAATGGTTACCTGTGAGAAATGGTCACTCTCAAACACATACACTTATTTCAACTTAAGAACAAAATAAACTTCTGAATAAAGGTCCACTGCCCATAAAGGTCACATTTTTAGTGACCAATGTTCTCCAGGTTGACTGTTAATGCTAACTGTAATAAAAATTGCCCAGTCTAATAAAAAATAATACTTTTTCAGCCTAATAAAGACTGGCCCGTTTTTTGAGTCTTGGGGCATTACCTTTAGTTGAATAATGCTGCAAATTATATTCAATGCATTGAAAAATTATTTGAACATTAATTGAAAAAATAATTCCGTAAAATGTAATAACCCCTAAAGACATTTATTTGGGCTACATTTGATACATAAATTATATATGAATATATGAATTGTATATTTTGAAGACAAATTTAGTTGCTAGACAGTATCCCCAATAGGAGCAAAATGTTTTAATTACCTTTCTTTTCAAGGACAGAGTCAGCATCACCACTTATAACTGGAGAAGGGAGGTAACCACGATTTGACCTTGTATTTGTCTCCCTTAGAATAGAAAAAAAGAAAATGGAAAAATAAATTTTCTAGTGTTTCTAATGAAATTATTTATTAACGAAAATGTTTGTTCCTAAGTCAGTCTGTACTAATTCAGACATTTTTAAGAAAAAAAAGTAAATATGTATACACTAATTTCAGGGGTGTAGAAATGTTTTCATGTAGCTGGTAAACTACTAAAAATAGAAGGGGGATCTGGGGGGTTCAATGCAGTATTGTCATAAGTGTGTCCATCGTTTCCGAAAATGTAGCTGGCCTGAATGCTCAAATATCTGGTTGATTTCTAAACCCCTGCACTTTGAAGCTTAAAAATGTTACCCAGAAATATTGTTTGGATCATTTTTTATCGAAAAGGCAACAAAAACTGTATTTATTAGATTGCTTACATTATTTGACGACCTCCGACACGGTCTGGTAATGTCCAGAAACAAGCTTGATGATTGTATTTCGGCAATAAATGCTGAATAAATCTAATCTTTTCAGCTTTCTCATTGTACGACTCGGACTTGTACATCAACAAATCCCTGATCGGTCTGCGCAGCTTATCTGTAATTAATCATCAGAAATATATCTTCTTTCATAGATGTCTGAAGACTTAAACCTTATTTAAATGAAAAGTTTTCTTAAAAAGAAGGAAATTATTCGAGCCTGTGAAAAATTTCAACAGATAACATTAAATTCATAAAATAACCACATTCACGATAAACAGTATTTTTTTTTCATATATTTTACAGCCGAATATCAGCTGTTTCCCAAAGTCCAAACAAAATACTACAAGTATATAAATCATGTATGTACTGAAATGCCCAAAATAAAGCATATCTGATGGCCTTTTAAATCACAAATTCGAAATTTTACCTGTTTTGGGGGGAAGTTTCTGTGCCTCTAATGGGAAAATTTATGTTTTTTTTTCAAATGGGAAGGAGCTTGTTATGGGAGTCTGTAATAGAAGGTCAAAAAGCCTCGTATTTACCAGCGAGCCGTTTATGTGTCAGTTTCCTGCGTTCCATCTCAGTATCGAATGTCTTCAATGCTTTACTTTCATTTACGTGTTGCTGATAAACTTCATCACCAAACTTGCCTGTCTTCTTTTTTTTCGTCTTCCTTGTGTCAACATTCAATTCCCATGATGCTGTCTGATTATTTTGCTGAATACACGCTTGTTTTACGAAAGTATCGACTTCACCCAGAATGCTATGAGGAATGATTTGACCGTTTTTATCGTAGCGTGGTCCGAGCAGATCTGAAAATAGGAACTCTTGATCTCAAACAAAAATGAAAATATATCGACTTATATGCAAAATCTGGGAAATGATTATCTTGTATCATTATCATATTGGACAAAGTCGCAAGAGATATATCTTTGTATATACAAATGTACTATACATTTTTAACTAACTTTGTATTTACTAGTCAAAATATATTATGGTGGAGTCAAATTAAATGCAAGCTCATATATTAACTTCTCATTCACTACAATTCTTTACTGAGTATTGAGAGTCCGCTTTGAGGAAAATGCTTCGATACAAAAGAATGCGGGGATACGGGTATCTTGAGTTTGTACCCAGATGTAAAGAATTTGCCCTAAAAAATGTATTCAGGGGATTTTTTTCACACAAAGGGTGGGTCATTTATTGAGATATATTCAGTATCCTTGAACTACTTAAACTTACTGGTAGGTATTGGTAAAGCATTCAAACTAGCATGTTTCATCACAGCAAACGTTTTCCTATAAAAAAAAACATATTGAAAACAACAAATTTTTTTTATGTAGTAAAACCCATGAACAATGGCCACCACCAAAAGAGAAATATGACCTTTAAGCACAGGTGATAATTATTCAGAGGTAAAATTAGTCTATTAGGTCATCCAAAAAAATAGGCGTCGACAAATTGTTGGTTTGTCTTTATGATGTAGCCAACTCAAAAAACGGCCTTAAATAATTTTTAAGGGTAACTTTGACAATAAAATTTTTAATCTTTATTGCAAGCAAGCATAGAGAACAGCGGTGTAGAAATCAGCCGGAAGCCGGAAAAATCAACCAACTATTTGAACATTCCCACTGGCCACTTTTACATACCTGTTCAGTATGTCCCTGGATTTTAATTTTCTCACTTTAACACTGAATTCATCTGGTGTTGGTGGGATGACACTGATATATTTCAATCCTATTTCATTGTCAATCTGAATACACGAGATATATGCAGACGTCAAAAATATTACACAGTACAGAAGATATAATGTGAAACGTTGATGAAATGACCAAGATTTTATAACGACCACTTATTTTTGGACCGGCTTCCAATAACTGCTCTATAATACAACTTGATCATGAGAACACCTCATTATTATGATCAAGTTTTTGGGTCCTGAGTAGTGTTTTATTTTGCCATGTGTCCCGCGTCCCGGACGCATAGATTTCGCTTGGGATGCAAAGATTTTGAAAATGTGCGTCCCTGGGACCCATACATTTTTGATTCAAAATGAAACACTGGACCCATTGGTTTCAGGTTGGGACGCATTGCTTTCAAAAATGTGCGTCCCATGGACCCATACATTTTGGATTCAAAATGAAACACTGGACCCATTGGTTTCAGGTTGGGACGCATTGCTTTCAAAAATGTGCGTCCCATGGACCCATACATTTTGGATTCAAAATGAAACACTGCCTGAGGGTGGTCTCAATATTGAGGTTTTACTGTATTCACAATTAATGAAGTAAAAAAAAATGATAGATTAACAAAACTATTCACCGTATACAGTCAAACCTATGAATAAAGGTCATCATGGTGAGATAAAACTGTGGCCATTTTTCACAGTCGGCCTTTATTCAGGGGTTTATATATCATCTATTAGATCCACAAACTTGTATGTAAGAGTGGCTGTTGATCACACAGTAGCCTATATTCATAGTTGATCACTAACTAGTATATAGCTGTATCTAAATTGATAGATAATCACCATTTCTGATGTTTTTTTAGACAAACTCAGTTTTTCTAGATCTTCATCCATAATCGGTTCATTTTTATTCTGTTTAGATTCTTTGTCAGCCTTTTCAGTTATGTTTGCATCTCGTCGACTGCCTTTGAATTTTTTTAAAACTTGAGTTTTTGTACTCTCGGCTGAAAATAGATTATAAGACAAAAATATTCTAAGCCAAATTAGATGCAACTTTTATTTAGAATAAAATGAATCAGCTAAATAGGACAGTCACAAAATTACGGAAAATTTGATTGCATTTGCCGCTTACAAAAGCCTCATAAGCGATAACATAAAACCAAGATGAATTCATAATTTTTTCCAACTCTGTGTACATACGGAAAAAAATGTGTAAAAAGGGGAGGTAATCAAGATTTAATGCTGTTATTATCTCCCCTCAATGAAAATCTCTTTCTCTCCATTTCTCACTCACATAACTGACTTCCACTCTTTATTCTTCCGCTCTTCTTTCGTCCCAAATCCACCAACTGATGGAGTTTAACACCAGTTTTGGAAACATCAGTGTTAGATTTGTCCTCTGTAAAACATTTATTGTGAATATTCAATACAAGTCAATGTCTGTTATAAAACATTTGCATATATTGAAATTTCAAAGATTATTAACATATAATTATAACTAACATCATCTGTGGTTTCATTTTTTTCAAGGTTTCAGGGCTTTTTTCCCAACAATTGGAAAGGGCCTTAGCCTTTCATTTTGGAAAATTCAAGCTCAATTTTCAGCCAAATTGGGAAAAGGTAGACCGACTTTCAATATACATCAATAAACAATGACTGACCCTGCTATTCTCCAAACTGGGAAAAAAAGATCCTTTTGCAATTGGGAAGTCACCCAATATCGGCCTCTATTATAGAAAGAAAAAAGGCCCTGGGTTTATAATCCACATTAAGGCACTCACTGGCTTGTTATAGTTGTTTAATTATAAAATTATGTGAGGTTTAAAAGACCTTTAAAAATGTAAGCTTGGATAAATTTCAATAAGTGGGGCATTTTTTTCTAATGGTTTAGGGCAAAGAGCATACAATGATTAAAGTTAGGAACACACAATTATTGCACACTTTCAGAATTCAGTCTTTTTGTTCACTTTTAGGGGAAAGGTGATGGGAGCCTTAGAACAAGGCAAAGGTGATGGGACCCTTAGAAGGGAGAAAAGGGTCAAGGGGAGTAAACACAGGGAAAAACAACATGACAATCCATGTATCTCCTTCAATATCAAATAACCCTAACTTAGAAAAGACTTTATAAAATACTCTTTTAAAGAGTACATCAACTTTCTACATACAGTAAAACCTGTGAACAAAAGCCACCCTTGGGAAAGACAAAATGTGGCCTTTATTGACAAATGGCCTTTAAACGGAGGTCAGTTTGTTCTAAGTAATCAAATGACCGTTTATTCAAAGAATGGCCTTTATTCACAGGGTGGTCTTTATTTGGAGGTGGCATCAAGCTGTATTGAACAAACATAAAAGAAAACAAGACTTGAGCTGACATACCTTTAACAAACTTTGTAATAGACTTCCCAGATTTTGCTGACTTCTCTCGTATCAAGCTGCGAACTTTACTCACAGATTTACTAACAATAACTAGAGAGAGAAAAAAAGGTCATGTGATCAGGGCTTTCATTTGGCCCTTCATACAGCATTTTGACTCGTAAAATCAGTGATTAAAGTGAAAATAAAGACCAGTCAGAGCTGTTTCCAAATATACATCACCAAAATATATGGACTCAGTTGGTAGGCAGAAATTGTTTTTTAAAATTTTTTTATTTAGTTTTCAGCAGCATTTTCATTTGACCCTTAAAACAACACTTTGACTCTTGGAATCAATAAAATAAAGCTTTTGACTCTTGAGAATTTGTACCAAAGGGTCAAATTTACAATAAAATTAGAAGGAAATTTTGTTGACTCCTCAAATTATCATTAGTCAAGGGTTATTTCTGACCCTAAACTTTTGTCATCTGGAGAAAACCCTGGTTCTAAGGTAAAATGATATGAACTTCTAATGCATTTTAAGTTGCGCTAAATCATAGGAAATTAAGAAAAGACAAGTAACTTCGGTTTGTACTATGAAAGATCGCTAAGGACACAAAGTAATGAAAATATTGACAAAGAAAATTGACCAAGTCTGAAAAAAGTGTAAAGGGAAAAATATGGTTTGTCGGTCTGGTTAGTGGAAACCAGAAACATTTTTTACGACTTACCGGCATTTAACTTTTCTTTGCCCGATGCACCCAGCAAATTATCTTCATTATTTTCCGGCTCTTTCTTTTCCGACTTCTGTCTTGAGTCAGGGCGGGATTTCATCTTGTCATTGAATACTTGAACCCAAAAAAAGTTTTTAAGTATAAAAACCCACTGTGAAACACTGAAATTATTTTTGTTATTTTACTCAAAGACCCTTACAATACATATATTCTATTGGCCTTTGTTTTACTATAATTATTCTACATTTCCTTGCTGGTAGATATTTGTGCTTGTCTGAGTCAATAAACTGCTAATGAATATTACTCGTACACTTAGGCCTAAATAAAGAATAGCTTGTTTCTGCTAACGGCTCTGAAAAAAAATAGGTTTGTAGGTAAGGATTTTTTTTTCAATATTTATTTTTTTATTCCAGAATTTTTTTATTTTGTGAAAATTACAATTTGACCGAAAAAATCGTAGGATCGACGGCAAAAAATAGGGTCGGTTGGGGTAGCATAAACAAGTTTTTTTGGCCTTACGAAAATTGGCTTTTTGTGAAAAATAAATGCATTTTTGCTTGTGCGATAAATAAGCGCATTAAATATATATCCGAAACGTGTCTAAAATTATATTTTCATAATAAACCAAAGTTGAAGTAAATGTCCCAATTAATTTTTTGTCGTTTTTTAAAGACACTTTTGAGCGATAAAAGGAAACATATTTTATTTAATTTATTTATATACCCGACGACAAAAACTGGAGGCAAGGATTTTAGACATGAAAATTGCGTATTGTTCATTCCATTCAAATTGATATTTTATCAAGAATTTGTAAAAAAATGCATAAAAACGAACCTTATCTTTAAAAAAAAAGCCAGCATCTTTAAGCATCTTGTTGCTAACGTCAAATTTCACAATCCCGCAATATTACGTCACAATAATAGTAATCGGAATATCTCGGATATTGGTTGAAGGTAAAGTTTAAGCCGTACCGTACGCACAGTATGGAAAGCGTGAGGTTTCCGTTTTTAGTTAACATTAAATATAATAATTATGAAGTAAAACGCTAGGAAATAAGTTTTCACTCTAAAATTTGAGGTCTAACAGTAAATTTGAAAATCTTTTCATTAATTATTGGCAATTAAATATCAGTATATCAGAGTGGAATCAATTGATTACATCTATCAAGACTAATGCTCACATCAATATTATAGTAATCATTTTGTCATTATATGAATCATTATTTAAAACTATTTCACTGGAGAACCTGGCTGTTGAGTCATTCTGTTTTCTTCAAAGGAATCAGATCTACTTTTGTGAGAAACCATCTCAGATACATTATCTATATGGCTCAGCGCATTTAACCCTTTGCTTCATAAGTATGCTTTGGACTCTTCCAAATTCAAAGCAAATGTACAAAGTATTAATTCATTAAAGAAAATTCGGTTATTTCTCTCTGACATGGTGGAAAACACTGTGGCAAAAGAAGCAATTACTCATTACAAGCAATGGCTTCTTTTGCCACAATGTTTTCAAAGGTCGTCCGCTTCAGATGCGAGGAAACGCGGTATTATGAAGCAAAGTGTTAAATACTATACTAATACGCAGATGTAACTCTTTCGGACAAATATTCAATTATTCATACAAATCAATGATTTCCGACACATTATAAATAATTCATCATCATATAGCGATATGTAACTACAGCATTGTATATTGAATTATTTATTTATACCGTAACAGTATAGAAATGGTAAAGGTAGACACCCAATCATGGCAGAAAAACACAAAATTTAAAGATTCTATTCTAAAGACCGTCGAATTAGCACCACTTGTCTCAGTTTTGAAATTTTCTTAGATCGAAACTGTAATCAAATTTCGTTCGTGTTTTCAGAGAAATCTAACAAATTAAGTTAAATTCAAGAGAAAACCAAACACTTTAGGGTAAGACACGAACACCAACAGACAGCCAAATAAAAGTCGTTTTAAGACAATAGAATGGGGGGGCTTGTTAGCTTTATTAGAAATCAATACAAGCTAAAAGCGGTGCTTGAAATGGATATATCAACATTTAGTTTCTGATTTCCTGCTCTTGGAGTGCTTTTTCGTGGATATTTATATTTTTTATTGGTATTATGATTTCTGTTTGCCAAATAACTTCGACTTAATACGCTTTTATTTATACATGGCTGTAACCTCTTTCACAATCCTGGGATCTATATATGCGCGGAAGCGCAATTTTCTTAGAGCTTCGAGTCCTTTGTTTAATCATGGGTATTTAGATAAAACTGGTGAGGTAGGCGCTACTTTTTCAATTATTTGTAATGATATGTTAGTATGTTAGTATTTTTTCAACATTTAATGCAGGAAATAAGGGAATAATTATTCCCGTTTTTTTTGTGTTGATATGGTAATGTGATCTCAAATCTTAGTAAAAAAAATCAAAATTCTTTTTTTCTGATGTATATATAGTTTTATAGGGTTATATGTTTAATTTGCTATGTATTTTAGTCAATGATTTACATAAATGTAACGTTTGTATTATGCCATGTCATACGCT
Source organism: Lutraria rhynchaena (assembly GCA_008271625.1). NCBI lineage: Eukaryota > Metazoa > Mollusca > Bivalvia > Venerida > Mactridae > Lutraria > Lutraria rhynchaena. The sequence goes on from VIBL01000030.1 coordinate 1,783,216, forward strand.
AAACAAATCTACATTAATTGTTATATATGATTGAATAATTAATTTCTTGGAGCGGCAGTTACAATATGGCGTATTATATTATTCTGTTTTACCAACTTTTTACGAACTGGAATAAGTACAGTAAAACTCGGATATAATGATGAATCGGATACAGTGAAATACATCTATTCCATTACACGTCCTTTTTTACTTCAATGCTATGGGTATAGTAATATATGGATATAACGAACTAATTATTCGGGTCCTCTGGAACACACTAAAACCGTATTTGGCTGTATATTATACAAATAAAATGCGTATTAATTTACAGTAGAACACAGTTATTGTGAATTCTTGGAGACCAGATATCCTTATTTCACTCCATCATTAACAAAATACTTCACTGTATCCGGTTCTTCGTTTGTACACTACTGAGCACACTGCAACCATGTTTTACCGTACAGTCAAAACTGTGAACAAAAGCCACCAGGGGAGAGGTGAGATATGACCTTAATACAAGTTAGCATTTGTCTGGTAAAGTTTATTAGGAACGTTAAAAATGTGTGAAAATCTACAGCTGACCTTTATTAACAGGCGGCCATAAATGTAAGTTTAGCTGTACTTCTTGGTTTGACTGTACTGGGAAACTTCTGTAGTAACCAGACCTGCCACAAACCGGAAACTTCCGAAAATCGGACAAATTTCTGTGTCCCGATGTTTTTTCATTCTTTTTTCTGTACAGTCCGTAAATCCGAATACCGGAATTTATCAAATTCAAAATTCCGGAAAGTTATATGCTAATTTAAAACCGTTCTAGTGCCGTTTATTTAAAAAAATGTTCACGCCATTAAATTTTACTATATTTCTTACTGTTTATTATACATTTCACATATGTATCATTGTGTATGCAGTACTTTGTACGAATTAATCATTTGAAACAGTATGTCATAACCTGTAAAAATTTGTGACAGAATTTCATACGACAAATTGGAAATTTGTGACTGTTCGAGACAAATTTGACTTACTCCAGACGTTTTGAAAGCGCAGACTGCGATTCGCAGGCTGATTCTTAATTGGTAATACATGTATACAACTTACGTATGCAAACATTCAAACGATATTTGTCTCCACTCGAAACCTGTCATCGCATCTGCGCATTAACACGTCACGGCAGTCTGAAATCGTAAATAATTAATGCACGACTTCCCCGTGCATCAATTTATACATCAACTGAACACGTTGAGTGCAATGACATTTATCGTCTTATTTTAAAGTTCTGTACAACGAGTATATTTTTTGTCCTTATACTCCGCACAGTGAATGTTAATTATCTCCATTAGCAAAAGTTTGAAATATACCGGTAGGGGAGATGTGACGGCTGCGTGGCGTTTAAGATACACTGTAGCTATATTTCCAGGATAAAAGCAGACAAGTGCGCTTAAAATTTCGTTGCAGCTTTACTTTGTAAAGGGAGACAATTGCGTACAAAACTTTATTATGTATATTGCAGTTTTTTTTTCTTTTGTAAAGGTAGAAAATTGTGTATAGACTTCATGGATCCTTATTTGGTAAAGGGGGATGATTATACGACATTAGTATAATGCAAAAGGAGACCATTGCGTACCAACATATTGAAGCAATATAGTAAAGGGAAACAACTGCTGACGGAATTAAAAAAAAACGGACCACAGCGTTACGTGATTTTAGCCTTTACTGATATATTTCCTACTTTGTTGAAAAGCATTAAGTATTATAATATGATAAATAAGATTTTATATAGAGCCAAACGTGTATATGCAGCCACTTCCGAATGAAGGCCGCCCTTTGAATACAGTCCATCCTTTGTAAATCGTCATTGATTATTTAAAACAAAAGGGACCTCCGAATAAAGACCATCTGCCAATAAAGGCCACATTTTGTCTTTCCCACCCCAAGTGTGACATTTGTTCACAGGTCTAACGGTATATGTATTTAATTGCAGCCACTTCCTGATTACAACGGATGACACTGTAAAGGATTAGTTCGCATGGTGGGACACAGCAGTACCTTATGGAGTGTGGTGCTCGGCGAACATTGTTGTTTATTGGTGTCTTGTCCACTGCCATATTTGTGTTTAAGCTCAACTTTTCTGACCGAGGCTTTTTATCGATTCTCAACTCAGGTGATGGTAGAAGGTTTTTAATTGAAGTTTACTACAGTGCAACCTCTCCGAAGCCCACCCCCTATGGGAGAAGCAAAACTATGTTGTTGTTCGGAAGTTGTTGCTCTAGAGAGGTTAAACTAATGGTCAAATCGTGCACTGGAAAAAATCATGCTGTTGTTGAAGGGAGGTTGTTGCCCAAGAGAGGCACGCCCTGGAGAGGCTGCACTGTACTAAAGATCTTCGGCCCCATTTCCATGCGATTCATTTCATATTGAACTTCTGACAATAGATACTTCAAAAACAATTAATTGGATAAAACCTTTTTGTTAAAACGAGGGATATAATATAATTGTTTGAGCTGAAGCTGTTATTTAAATAGCCAATATACGTTCGTAGAACGAACTTCTGGTAAAACTGGCTTGTGAAATAGGACGATTTGCCACAAAACACCGACATGTTTCTTGTTGGTATATCTTTGGCTTGTTCAAAACAACAAAATGCGTATTTCTTTATTCAGCTAGACAAATTAACTACTGTAACAAACACACGGTGAATGAATGGAAAATATCGTTCATCTTAACATATGCTCTATATTGTACCATTTAACATGGCCATTAAATTAAGTACATAACAGATTGTATAATGTATTCTTGTATTTTGATTTCTAATTCCAGAGATAACAAACAGTGCACAACATGCAAAATGTAGCGGTACTGGCAAGTCGTCGTTTCTGACTCCATCAATGTTTGGAGATAACACACGTGACAATATAATGACGTCATCGGACGTAAGAAATTACCAGAAAGGAAGAATTAAGAATATCAGACGGGTATGCGGCAACAAAACAGTATTTAGAAAAGCTATGTACAAAGATAGACTGTCACTTCGCTTCTATTTTTCACCCAGATACAAATTTACGTACTGCAAGGTGCCCAAAGCTGGCTCAACCTTTTGGTCACAGGTATTTGAAATATTACATAACAACGGCAATGTCTCCACGTTCTTAACTAAAGGACGAAGTACCATACATGAAAAAATGTACAAATATTACAGTCATTTGAGTTACCAGTATATGATACGACATCCGGCCGTGATACCAACTAGAAATCCGTTCAGTCGTTTGTTCTCAGGATTTGTCGACAAGTCCTATTTGAATTTAATGCCTAGATTGAATAACGATATTCGCCGAGAGTTTCTGCATGAAACACATCTTGAACAGAACGGTACGGTCTGTCATTTAGACGTTACTTTTCAAGAATTCTTGGATTTTATTGTTCGGCAAACGCAATATGGACGTAAACTTGATCGCCATTGGGCGCCTGTCTATTCATTGTGTATGCCGTGTAATTTAAACGTAGCAGCCGTAGTTAAACACGAAACGAATCGACAAGACGTCATATTTGCTTTGGACGAGTTAGGAATCGAAGATGACGTAGCTGATGATGTCATAGCATTAATGAACGAAAATAGAATTAACACAACTATTCCTGGAATAATCAAAACGGCATACAATCGAGTACAAAATGGCTGTATGAGTCGGATTGAGTTAGTAAGGAGAGTATGGACAGCTTTCCAGTACCAAGGTTTTGTTCGTCACAATGTTCCATTTCCGGATCACGTGATTAATCACGCAACAGCTGACGACATGGATTACGTCATTCGTACAGTATTAGAAACAATAAAACGATACCCAATGTCATCAGCCGAAGTTCATTCGCAAAGAAGAAACGCATTAGCAAATGCTTATTGTGATGTTAGCTCTGAAACAATTGAGGAGATTAAAAACATATATGAATTTGACTTCGAATTATTCGATTACAATTCTGAACTTCCCAGATAATATTATAACCTTATAACACCGGGCGACATTGTAAAACTTCAACTTGATTACAGCTTTTAATCACCCCGATAATTCTTTTAGTGACAGACAACTGAAAATTATACCCTTTTGAGGGTTATATTATAGCGTTGTATCGCCATACAGGTTTGAAAGCTTTGTAATTGATCTAAGCGATATGCGTATACAATCAAAATTGAAATGAAGGCAGTCTGTGAATAGAGGTGACATGTGAGCAACGGTTATTTCTTGGCATAAATTTACTGACATAATGCTAGAAAAATAGTCATGTTTATAGTTTGCCACACAGATCCTATGTTTTAGTGTCGATTCTTCGTTCCTAATGGCGAAATCTAAAGTACGACACTGCTTAGGGACGAATCTTTCCTCGTATTCTTACACAATATTTTGAAAAAAATGAGAAGACAAGATTTTTGGTCAAAGTAGCCGTAAACATAACTGCTGTAAAGCCTCAAATAACGCCCACTTTGATATTAGTACCGCCTTGTCATAAGGATCACTTATACTCGAGCCGGCTTTAAATAACTCCCATATTGGTCTCATTATTGAGGTTTTTACTGTATTTTTCTCCTGTTTTCTTGTGACTGATTTTACTGTATTAATATCGGAGATAAAATGGAAATTCTAATATACACATCACGCATTTACACAATTTTATTGGCTTCATTAAAGGCTTGTTAATATTTTATTTGACATTGCAACGCGCCATATGTCCCACGTGACTGCATTATGTCACTTTGATCTCCGTTATGTATGGTTAAACATTTTACATATTTTTATTATATTTCATTTTTCATCATTGATCTTGTATGTTTAGTATTTTTGTAAGCATAATTTGTATTATAGGAGAATTCGTAGTATTTGTAATAATCAAAGCACTGTGAGAACTGCATGCTGAGCGAGTAAGTGACGTCACCAAAAACAACATAGTTCTATATATTTGTCAGCTTTATTATTTTTTAAGCTTATACATACGAAATAAAAATAAATGAAAAAAAAACAGAATTTACAGAATACAGAATACGGTATCTGTATTATTGTATTTTCGTTATTTATATACAGTATAACCCTTGATAATCGTACCTCTCCACAACTGGACCAAAAGTCCGGTTTTCTGAGAACTAATGAAAAAATTGGATTTGAAAATTCGTCGGATTTTTAAAGAATTCCGTTTTTTTTAGGAGTCCGGTTTTCATGAGTTGTACTGAAGCAACATTTTATAACATTACGTGAATTACTTGAAATTCCAATGGTAGTCGTAATAAGTTTTACTGAATGCATGAATTCTCATAAAACATAAATCATTGTTAAAGATCTTCCGATATTGCATTAATCACATATAAAATCAGAAAACGAACCCTACTAATGACATAGTAAACTTTGTGTTTGCTAAAGAAGATTTTATTTACTAAATGCAATACAAACCAAGGTGAATTAAGAATGTTATTTGCACAAAAGCAAGATCATAGTACATACATCATAATTATAATTATCCCATCATTATTAGCAATCCGTTTGTATTTCCCCAATAATCATACAATGAACGTCAATGAATGGAATTCCCAATGTTTATGTACACAATAAATATCACGTAACTTGGCAGTGTGTTAGTTTTCAACACCTTCATTGGAATGCCCAATGCGGCGATGGTGCCGATGGACTTGGTGTCAACGCGCTTGTCTCCGATGACGTCATCGCCGATGACGTATTTGGAATTCGTGACGTCATCAACGGCTGGCCGGTGAACAGGGAACCGTAAGTCTGGTCAGTTTTTGGATTGTACTCTTTAAGTATTTTGAAATATTCTCCATCCTCGCTTTGTAAGATAACGATCCCTGGTTCAATCTCATGTGCATAAACTGGTTTCATTACCATTTTCTCATTCTCTTTCGTACTCGATTTGTTTCGCTCCTCTTGGCACCATCTCCATAACACGTATATTGTAACCACGGAAAATGTCAACAAAACAAGCCAAAACAATGCCGTACTCAACTCGAAAGCCGGGCCACTAGAATGTGTGAAGAAAAATCAAAATTTTGTCAACATATACATGTAGATAAGTCAATATTCTTATTTTGCTACATACGTGTATGAATAAAGAAACTAAGAGGCAATTTTACTTGTTTTTTTTCTCGATTTTTGTGTCCAGCGAAATTGAAGTAAAATAAACGGTACTCACTTCGCGGCAAATAGGTAATCCGGATTCATAATCCAAGAAAAAAATAAAATTCTGTATAGAACAATACATCCAAATTGATAGTCAATACTTGTGTCATCTGTCGCTATGCTGATAAATGTAATATTGATTTAACTTTGTGTACTTGTAGGTCTTCACAATATGTTTATACATTGTTGTGCGACATATGGTATCGAACCCGAGATAGCGATCGGCACACTTCGGATAATTCCGGTATAATACATGGTATTGAACCCGAGTAAATGGTCGGCAAAATTCGCATAATTCCGTTGGTATTTAACTTAACATTCGACATTACTCGGACGTTTCCGTTGTAGCATTTGATAAACCAAGATAAAACTATGAATTGAGGCGTGAATAATCGGATCTATGCGATTGAAAGATTTCGCTTTGAGCTTAGAAAGAACGTTGTTCATTCGTGTGAAGAAAATATATGTATTTACTATGTACATCTAATAATTTAATTTCTTTGTTATTTCCCAGATATTTGTTGATGTATTAAGTAGTTTTTATTGTCCGATGAAGCGAATTTGTCAAGGCAAACCAAACGTGACAACAAAGAACACTCTTCGCGTACATTTAGTGAAGCTAAAGACATACCCCCCCGCCTCCGTGTAAGGTAAAACGAGCCATGTTTCGTCTCACCCTTTGGTGGCCTTTTCGCACGGGTTTGATTGTATAATGGTATATCAATACTAGAACTGCGTACATCTAAAAATCATGGATAAAAACCAAAATATTAAGGAGTTATGGCCCTTTGAATATTTATACATTTTGTTTTATAAACAGTAAAACCGATATTTAGAACAGAATCGAAACCAATCAAATGTTAATATACAAGAGAACTGTAAAAGACGGTCAAAATTATTGTTTTTGGTGCGGAGAAGGTCGCTAAGGGAGATTTAACTGTATTTTTTGTCCGATTCTTGTTCAAGCCGAATTTCATTACAGCCTGTACAGCGCTTGAACGAAATTGAAATCATGTGCAATATCGCGCATTAATACAATATTTTCCCCGAGTTGTCGTTCCTGTCGTCTCAGCTTTTACAAGATTCTTGTAAAACAAGAAATTCATGTAAACTAAGTGAAATAATTTCAATACTTTTGTTCAGTGCTTATAGGACAAAATATGTTATAATTTACGAGAAAGTCAGCTTTTAGCGCACTATTTCTTGACGAATTTTGTTTGGTTATTTTCAGTCATTGGGCTACAAAATTTAGTCGCTTACAGGCAAACAAAATTGAAAAGCTTAACGGATCTTGAAAAACTATGAAAGCACATTCAGAGAAAACACACCAAAAAATAGCATTACTTGTGAGGAGGCCCTGTCACGTGATTTGGAACAACTTTTCTGACGTTGACAGGACGTATGTGAGTGATAAGGAACGACAACTCTTAAGAGAGATTAGACTAAACTGGTTCCCGTTGACTCTGGTTGTACAGAGACTTAAACTGGTCCCTGTTCCATGTTGCAGTGCACCAAAGCCAGAGTCAACGGAACTAGTTTAGATTAGACTGATTCCTGTTGACTCTGTACAGAGGCATTAAGTGCACCGCCACATGGAACGGAAACCAGTCCATGTACACATATCGCATTTCAATGGTGTATATTTTCATCAGGCCTAAAGAAAGGTTTGTTTCCGATTACCCGACCGACCCATCGTTTACCTGCCGACTCATAAGTTTTTACAGCACACAAATCTTAGTTATATATTGTAATTTTCACAACAGTGTTACCGATATATGTAAAAAAAAGAAAAAAATCCCTACCTACCGACCCATATTTTTTTTTGGGGGGGGGGCATGTAACCGGAAACAAACCTTTTTTGTAAAGGCCTTAGGTTACTTCAGTAATGTCAAGTCATGTTTACAAACGCCAATTGAAAACCGTCTTAGACATTGATACAAATATATCAACAGTTTTATTAACAAAAAGTAACACCGTTTTCCCATCAGCTGATATAACAAATACATGTTCTCCTTCGTCCCTGACTGAATTCATTGTGGTTCGTTTTTGAAGGCTCTTTGGGGTCGATTTAATAACATATTTAAAGACTTTTCAAAGAAAACATGTCCTTACACTTTACAATGCACGTAAATCATAACGTGGGATATTACACGTAAGCAGGTGAAGGTTAAAGTCTCCTGTCATTAATCCATTTATATTAGTTGTACAAATACATGTACAGTCCAACCTCAAATAACGACCATCTCAATAGTACGACCACCTTATTATCAAGACCACTAATTTTCGGACTGGCGGTCAATAACTCCCTATAATTTAACTTGGTAATGAAACCACCTTATTATTACGACCTATTTTTCAGATCGCGAAGGTGACCTCAAAATCGAGGTTTTATAGTACATGTACATATACATTAAGCTTAACGGCCACCTGTGAATAACAACAAGCTGTAAGCATTGACTACCCTTTGGCACCACAAGTTTATCGATATAATTGACAAATGAATCTTTAAATAAATGGCAATTGTGGATAAAGGTCATTAAAGCCACTAATAGATCCGTAACCATGGGGGTACCACATAAGAACGGTCTGTTGCCAAAAATCTATTCAAGGGCCGTAACTTCAATCCTACACATTATACGGCTAATAAAACATAGACGAAGCAGTAGAACTTACAGCTTTACGCACTGATTGACGCATCTATGGATCGATAAGAGGATGTTTTGAACGCCCATTGCTCTGAAAGTCGACATAACGAACAGATAAACTTGCTGAAAGCCAAAAAAAGGTTCATCAGTTTGTAATGGCTTCAATCTTTTGGAAAAAATAACACAAATGTACCAAGATACAATAATCTTAGAATTCTTATTCTAGCGACTGACTGTTCTTTTGTGGCTTTTGTTTAGCTTGCTTGTAAGTTTATTGATAAATCAAGGTCTATTCGTCACCATAGATGTCTTTGATTGTATCGGGCGATCTTTTAGCAATGTATCGGGCTTGACATGCAGAGTATGCGTTAACTTTAATAAGCGTCTGGTGATCTGGAATAAATAGACGCCTCACGTGAACGCTCATGAAAAAGAATACAGAATACACAAACAAAAAGGAACATTTTTTATGAAATTTTCACCATTAAATTACGTACTCACACGCGAGTATTTCAACTCGACGAATAAGATAACTGATTTTATAATCTTTATTTGTGTTGCTGTTTTGGAAATACAAGATTTTTATATCTGTCGAAAGGTACATGTACATATTATTCAACATTCACTTGAATAAATAAATCAACCTAATTCGAATCTGTGACGTAAAAAAATTGGTATTAACGCACACTCCGGGGTTTGGACGTCGTAGGACGGATTTTAGCAACACCGGAAACAACTCAAGGGAGATTTAAACTTTTCCTCTCAAAAGTGCTATCAATGTATGTCAAAGGATTTATTTTTACCAAGAGACTGCACTAAATGATTCCACTTTCTCTACTCTGTGTTCTGAAAGTTTATTCAAACAATGTATTGTCTGCCATTTAAATTGTTGACTGTCCTTCAAAGGATGGAAGCTGTTGTGTTTTTGGCCATTTTCATTTTGTTTAAGGCACAAAACGTAGCGTCCATTGATAATTTTGCCTTTTCAAAACTGACACAAGACCACAAGATGGCGACGGTCAGTGCGTCCACACAGAAGGAGACGACAAGGAGTGTCTTGGCGTGTGCTCGGCTGTGCGCTATAAAAACCGGATGTTGTGGTTATAATTTTATTCGTGCTAACATGACGTGTGTTTACCTTCTGAGCGAAGATATATTTAGCAACAAAATAGAGCTGGAACTGGGCACGGATATTTATGTGCATTCCGACTGCGTAACTTCCGTAAGTATCAGATCACGGAACATTCCAAGCAATGAACTTTTTATTTGGTCTGTTGTGGTCATTTTCGGTTTTACAAAAAAATTATATACATTGTACATAAAAAGGCCCCATACTCGGCTATAAGAAACTTTCTTATCATTCACATTCTCATGTACATGTATTTCTGTGTATAGTAAAACCTCGTTGAGCGATCACTTCAATGTTACGACTACCCTATTATAACGACTGGTTTTCAGTATGTCTTGATAGAGAGACAACCACGATGGTCCTAAATGTGGTCTAAATAGTGACGTTTTATTATTGTATTTGAAATCTTATGCAGGAGTTACAGAAATTGAACAGATATTTAAAACCTTGATACATTTGTGCACAATTAGATTTTACCTTTGATTAAAGTTGCCTTCAAATAGATGAAATTTCTAGATTTCGAAAAAAATAATATACAGTAGTAAACGTTTGTGATAAATTCCTGGAGATCAGAAAAATTACTTCACTACAGTAGAACACGGTTGTAATGAATTCCTGGGGATCCGAATAAGTACTTTGAACAATCCATATTTCACCATATTTACTGTTGGTACAGCAAGCTCAGGAGAAAATGAATACTTCGCTTTATTCAGAATAATTCTGAATACAGCGAAGTATTTATTTTCTCCTGAGAATCATTCTTCGTTAAAACCGAGCTCACCATAACCGTGCCTTACAGTAAATGGATCTGGTGTCTAGCCTAATTAAGGCAAACATTCCTCAACAAATCCCCTAAGTCAGTAATATGATTGATCCAATACAAAAAAAATTAATACTAGCATCATATCTTGTATTAATAGAAAATTAATGTTTCATACAACCAACATCGATAAAATAACAAATCAACCTCAGTTTCTTATTCACAATGCCTTTTTGTTTAGCAGTCGCTGTTTTGAACGTGAAAGAAATTGCCTTATGATTAACGTCAATCTGTCTTCAATTCGTGTGGAGATCAGACATTTCATTAAAGACGCCTATACACCAGTAACTATTTTATGTCACCGAGATATGCGGTAAAACGTCGGTTATTCGACAACCGATTATCCGAATATCCGGTATTATCCGAAATACATCCACGGTCCTGACTTTCTTCCTGTATATATTCTATGCACAAAGAACCCCGGTTGTACGAATTGGGTTTTACGAATACCTGTTGCTATCCGAACATATTATTTCGTCCCTAAAATCACATATACACATATTTTCACATCTATTATCCAAGATCATCATTTGAAACCAATGGCCATTTGAGAACAAACAATACTTAACAATAATAAGTATTTAGCATAATTACTATGTATTTGTAGATCATCACGGTCCGTCCTAAAAAACATGAATGTTTTGTTGGAAGCTTATTTGAACAGAGGAGCGAATCTGTATGATTCGTTCGGATCTTTTTAAGTACATAATGTAATAATGAAAGTAACTCGAATATAAACTAATGACGCAAAGTTTTTATATCTTTATCAGACCAATGTAGGTTTTGTTGTTAGCTCAGTCGTAGGAGGGCAGGATTATTAGTCGAGAGGTCGCGGGCTCGACTCAAGGAGAGGCATATACTCTCCGCAGAGCCTAATAGATTGTTGATATATAACCCACAATGTCATTGGATCCCCACATCTCGTCAATGAGATTTGAAATCACGTGCTCTTCCAACAGAATCAGACTGGTTTATTTTACAAAATATCTAAGTTTCATTTAATGAAGTTTTGATCTGTTTAATATATACGTCTTACATTTTCTATTTCAGACAACAACAGCAGTAGTAACAACAACAACAACAACACTACCGCCGCCAACAACTACAACAACAACTACAACTACACCACCTCCAACAACAACAGCAACAACCACAATTATACTTCCACCACCAACAACTACAACAACTACACCACCCACAACAACTACAACAACTACACCACCACCGACAACAACAACTACACCACCCACAACAACTACAACAACTACACCACCCACAACAACTACAACACCCACAACAACTACACCACCCACAACAACTACAACAACTACACCACCCACAACAACTACACCACCCACAACAACTACAACACCCACAACAACTACAACAACTACACCACCCACAACAACTACAACACACACAACAACTACAACAACTACACCACCCACAACAACTACAACACCCACAACAACTACAACAACTACACCACCCACAACAACTACAACACCCACAACAACTACAACAACTACACCACCCACAACAACTACAACACCCACAACAACTACACCACCAACAACAACTACACCACCCACAACAACTACAACAACTACACCACCCACAACAACTACACCACCAACTACAACTACAACACCGACAACAACTACAACAACTACACCACCGACAACAACAACAACAACTACACCACCGACAACAACTACAACAACTACACCACCCACAACAACTACAACAACTACACCACCCACAACAACTACACCACCAACAACAACTACAACAACTACACCACCAATAACAACTACACCACCGACAACAACTACACCAACAACAACAACTACAACAACTACACCACCACCAACAACAACAACTACACCACCCACAACAACTACACCACCAACAACAACTACAACAACTACACCACCACCACCAACAACAACTACAACAACTACACCACCCACAACAACTACACCACCAACAACAACTACACCACCACCACCAACAACAACTACACCACCCACAACAACTACACCACCCACAACAACTACACCACCAACAACAACTACAACAACTACACCACCCACAACAACTACACCACCAACAACAACTACACCACCCACAACAACTACAACAACTACACCACCAATAACAACTACCACAACTACACCACCACCACCAACAACAACAACTACACCACCAATAACAACTACACCAACTACAACTACAACACCGACAACAACTACAACAACTACACCACCGACAACAACTACCACAACTACACCACCACCAACTACAACGACTACACCACCACCAACAACAACTACACCACCAACAACAACAACAACTACACCACCAACAATAACAACAACTACACCACCACCAACTACAACAACTACACCACCAACAACAACAACTACACCACCACCAACTACAACAACTACACCACCGACAACAACAACTACACCACCACCAACAACAACAACTACACCACCACCAACTACAACAACTACACCACCAACAACAACAACTACACCACCAACAACAACAACAACTACACCACCACCACCAACAACAACTACACCACCACCAACATCAACAACTACCACAACTACACCACCAACAACAACAACTACAACAACTACACCACCACCACCAACAACTACAACGACTACACCACCACCAACAAAAACTACAACGACTTCACCACCGCCACCAAAAACTACAACAACTTCACCACCACCAACAACAACTACAACAACTACACCACCACCAACAACAACTACAACAACTACACCACCACCTGCAATGACCAAAGCAACAACAACACTTGCATCTATGATAGCAAAAGCTGAAACAACAAGTAGTAGCAGTAGCAACAATTTACAGAAGGTCGATTCCGGAGGATTTCCTTCGATGTCTTTTGTCTGACAGAATGTGATATTGAAGGTCACAAAATGTATTTCGAACTCTATTTTTGGAAGTGACGTCATTCATAAACCGATGACATCGTCAAAGAAACCTTAAAACAAAACCAATGATGAGAAATTACGTGCACTGGATAAGAATTGTTTGATGTGTGGGAAATGGAGGGAGGGGGGTATTAAACAGGTTTCATGGTATTTGTTTTAAAAAATGACCATTAAGTTATCAAATATAACTGGTCGTTTCTTGTCAGTTAGAATCTTTAAAGTTATTAACTTCTCGAAATACTGTAGAACGCGATTATAATGAATTCCTCAGTATACGAATATTTACTTCATTACATATAATTTGTCGCAGTATTCATGGAAATAAAGGAGGATGTGTTTGGGGGAAATATATTAATGGACAAATGTAATTACGTTCTTCGTTTTATCCGATATTTCACTACAGTAAAACCTCGACAATGAGGCCACCTTCGGTAGCCCAAAAATCGGTCGAAGTAATGAGGTGGTCTCATTATTAAAATGAATTATATGGGGAATTAATGGAAATCGATTCGAAAATAAGTGATCATTATAACGAGGAAGTTGTATTATTGAGGTAGTCAATATATGAGGTTTTACTGTATATTCAAGTTCACTATAACCGTGTTTTACTGTACTGAGGTGTACTTCAATTGTAATTATTTTCGAATAAATGTTATCTTGTGATTAAATGACTTGAGATGTGATAGAGACATACTTCACCTATATATCTTGGATTCAGCTTTTTTGTCATTCATCGTCCATCACTAATTTCAATGGTTCAAGCGGACAAGTTGGTGATTGCTTGCAGAGAACAAGGTTAGCAATAGCACGGAAACTTGTTAAGTTAACTACCTGCTGGTGTGTATTTGAAATACTGCGAAAACTACTTTTTTAAAGTAACAACATCATGTGTACATATGTATTTATTTTCGTATTTGGGACAAAATGTCTGTTGGACAGTCGCCTTTACAAGAAATGCTGATTATTCTAAATGCTCCATAAACTCTTATGTGCACGTGTTTATTCGTCCTAATGCGCTTATTGACAGAATGACAATCCCTTTAACGGGCGATGCTGATGTGTTTCGGTCATAATATGGCCTACAGAACGAATCCGTCATGGAACTGAAAGAACAGGCTAATTTATTAGATGCTGATGGAAAAATGATGTTATTTTTATTAATCAATAAATTAAAGAGAACATCCCGTCAAGTTGAACGAATCGGTCACTTCCAATATTTTAAATGTACCGGAAATGGAACTAACGTGCCGGAAGTGAGCACAATAGACGCTTGCAGTTTGTAAGCGTCTATTGAGTGATATCTTTACTTAATGGTTCTATTATGAAATTTTTTTATCAGTTTATTGATATTTCTTTGACTTTTATTATTCAGTACAACTTGTTAAAATCCATTCTAATAAACGTGCATTAGGTCATCCTTAAAAATTTGTTGGTTTTGCGGTTAGGCGACCCAAACTTATAACAATGGGGAAGTAGGTTAGCATTTTTTGTTATTGCTAACATCTTATGCTTGTGCTGAAAACGAAAAACTGGGATAAAGATAAAGAACAAACACTTCTTTCGTCAAAATCGCTAAGACAATTTTGGCTCGAGGATTGTTTTAGTGAGTCTACTATGCAACTGCAAACGAATTTTTCTATAAGGATGGCCAAAACGGCATGTATTTATAAGTGTTTATACCGCTCCTCGAGGTTTCTACCTGGATTCATTTGTGGCTATTTGTTTCCGATTAATTTTTTCTCGTTCACCATTCCAGTCAACCTAATAATTATATTTGTTCTTGTACGTATGCAACATTGTCGCAGTTATACCGTAAAACATGAAGGGGTCGTCGGAACAGACTAAATTCTCGAGATAAACGTTGTGCTCGTAATAACGAGGTATTTGTTTGTTGGTTCAAAATTATACATAACTATTAACTAAAATTTTGACGGGACTTTAAAAACTCCTCGAGATAAGTCAGGTACTCATGATATCGGTGCTCGTAATAACGAAGTATTACTGTATTTGATTTTAGTAAAGGATTAATGGCGCACCCTGAACCCAATGTGTGACACACGCTTCTCTTTTACATGATGTTTAACTTACAATGCTTTCTAGCGGAGACTTAACATTATATTGCAAGTACAAATGACGATTTCTTGGAACGACTCTCTCGCATTATCTCGTCACTGCGATGATTTCTGCAAGATTTTGCGAGTTGCATAACCAAGTTACATTACAGTCCTTGTTTCTAGGGAGCATAATTGTGTTAATGTTTCTCCTTTGATGTAGTTTGATAATTTCCAATATTACATTATCTTTTCTGATTTCTCCGCATGATAAATCTTTATTAAAATGATATATACCGCAGTATAACCTCAATAATGAGATTACTTTCTGAACGGCCGTAATAATGAGGTGGTCTCATTATCAAGTTGAATTATAAGGGAGTTATGGAAAACTGGACTAGAAGAAATGTGGTCGTTATAAACAATGTGGTCGTAATATTTATGTAGTGGCAATGTGAGGTTTTACTGTACAGCATCTTTATCACTGACTTAATTTTGTTTGTTGATGCTTCGGATTTGAATTCTAGCAGGCACTTTTGATGTGGTGTTGGGGCTGTTTCTATGGTTCCATATTTGGCTTTCTTTTCGCCATGATTACTCCCGAATTGAAGTTCGCTCTGCTCAATAGGTAGAGCGTTATCTCTTTTACCCTGGATTCGTTAGTTCGAACCCTGGGCCCGGCACGTACTACATGTAGAATGTTCTCTGTGACAATTAAGTTTATACTAATATATCTCAGCTCGATTGTGAAACAAGCAACTTCGCTTATATTAATCACGCTGGACACTACACCAGTAATGCGTCTGAAAAATAGAATTGTGAAGTTCACGAACGAAACCCGTCGAAGCCGAAATTCGAACTCAGGACCTTCGGACCACAGGTCGGACGCTCTACCTCTAGATCACCATGTCTCTCTGTGACAATTTGTTTGAAGACATTATATCTAAAGACTTTTGACCACCGTCGCTGATTATTCGTGTGGGGAGTCGGCAGTAACATGCGGAGAACAAGGTTTAATATTGGTGTGGCATTCAGTCTAACTGGTTAGGTAAAAAAGCATTACTTCAGCATTCCTACATAGTAAGAGTGCACTGTAGGCTTTCAAAGAATTGCTAGGCTACATCAAATTGCAATTACTCGAACAAAGGCGTAAGATTTAAAAAAAGAACAACAGAAAAATGTCCAAGAATGGATCAAATCCCGTCATTAAGACGCTTGAAGGAATATGATGATTATATTCAACACAAAAAATGCGATACGGAATTAAAATTGAAAATCTTAAGCCATGTGAACTGCGATGTTAAAAATCCGATATTCTCTGCTGTTAGGACATTAAGTCTTCATTAAAGGTCGATACAAGATTGTGTGCTGAGAGTGTACAGTGGCAGTAAAACCGGAAAAGAAAAAGTACACTGCTACCCGGATGACACTTTTTCGCCAACTCTAGGTACGACCAAATTCGAAAATAATTGGGAACGAATTATCGCCCCAAAGTACGAAAGGTGTGTTTAAAAACTAAATCCGTCCCCCTCTAACTCAGTCTATGTTAAAACACATTAATTTGTTAAATCCACATTTTCACAACTTATTTTGTTCGTCAAAAGATTACTAGAAACAATTCAATGGACAGTGACACACAATAGCAAAAATCTTGCAAAGATATTTTTTCTAGGAATCATTTTCTTATCTAAATTAATTGATAGTACATTTGTGCCAAGCGCCACAAACTAATGAGGACCAATTTCGCTTATCAGATTAGTGCTTTTTGCTTAAATCGGTGCTATAGAATGTAGGTGACCGCGGCCGTGATCCAGTGAGTAGTGAGCTGGACTTGTAACCCGGAGATCCGAGTTCAAATCCCGGTCGCGGCAAGTCATACCCTTCTATGAAAATTTGACAGAAATTTCGATTTTCCTCCATATGTGGAGAAGTTGTCGACTTCTTGTGGAAGGGTAAGTTAGTACTGGTTAGTATACAGTCCAGGAAAACTGGTTTGGTCGTATATAACTGAAAAATGCTGAAAAACAATACATGATCAAGGAGAAACATAGAAAACCAGTCCAATTTTATGTAGTCATTACAAAGAGGTGATTTCACGTTGATGTGGCCTTATTATCAAGTTGAAATAAACAAGAAACATCAAAAACCAGTCCTGCTTCTTATAATTAAGTTGGCCCCGTTCCATGTTGCAGTGCACCAAAAGTACAACCAGTGTCAACGGGAACCAGTTTATCTTATAATGAGATACATGAAATGTAGTTACTAGAATGGTCAACGATCTTTTACGTCTAAACTGGTACCCGTTGACTCTGGTGCACTGCAACATGGAACGGGGACCAGTTTATTTTATGTCGAAGTGTACTTAATATTAGACTGGTCTTTAAATGAGATATTCCTGTAGTAAAATGAACATATTGTAAGTACATCGTGTTTAGGCCATACCAAATCGCGTCTATGTTTAGCGTAACATCGATGTTCAAAAACCTATCTAGCTATCCGGAAAAAAAACCAAACAAGTGCCTCATGAAAAAAATCCCCACAAATTTCCTGCTTAATTGCCGCAAAATATTAGCTTCTATCAAAAGTTCAAAGAGTCACTAAGCGAGAATAAATATGTTTTATTTCTTAAATCAAAACAAAAGCATAATATTGATCGATTTTGACGACTGGAAGGCCTGTTGATACAAAACAAATAGTTCCATCATGTAATGGTTCAATAAAGATATTTCAAATGATTAAATTTTCAATATTACGATATGTTTTTTTATTTGACTTAGGTAATCAAAACCTTTCCGTCCGCGGACGCTAAACATAGATACGATTTGGTATGGCCTTAGTGTATGTTTGGTTTGAAGAGAGCGTATACCGAGACCAAAATACTTGAATGTCCAATATCGACAACTCTTGTATGACATTTTGGTATGTATGAGTTGCCTCCCCTGATAAATGTGACTATTAGCCTTTCTTTCAAAGAAGTACATCGGTCTGATGAACATACTTTCTAGTGGCACTGTATCGCATACATTGATAAAGTGGTAAAACAGTGTGGAAGATATTAACAAAAAAGTTGAAAACATTCTTGTTTTTGTAAGAGAATTCTTGTAGAAGTTACGAATAACAACGGATCTCAAGACTGATTGGATAGGGCGCACACGCTATGAATTGTAACAAATTTTTAATCAAGTTTACAAGTCCTAATCTGTCGACTTGTGTAAGATAGGAGCGGAGTATCTATTTTGTTATCCGTTTTAACACGTGAAGACTTTATGCTGTATACGAAAATTCGGGCAAAATGTAAAGACCTGAACATATTATATATTAGTTATCGTTCGTTTGTTTCATTGGCAATTGCCACGTTGTAAATAACTTGAGCCAGGTACACGTTTGTAAATTTATCACTTTTCACTTGTATGAAGACACATTCTCACAACACAATTCTTTTAATAAACATGGGACTGTTTGCGGCAAGTTTCGTTAGTTCCGTGATGGTCATTGGTACGGGTTTGATATCAGTATTGTAATACCGTACGGTTGCGTACGGCATGTCCGTTTTTTCACATTTTATAAGTTTTTGTGGAAAGAATGATAATTAAATGATTTAGTTTTTTTGTTGGGGCAAAATATTTCCTTCACAGAATATCTATGAGTAGAAAAACTATCACAAATTACTGTGATTTTTGAAAAGAATTCAACTAACAATTACGGACATTCGGTCTAAGGAAAAAACATCATGGACACCGGTCATAATTACCGGAAACGCAGCGCCGTCTACTGGATATTTTGGGAACTACGTGAAAAATCACAAAGGAACGAGTTGGCCGCAATTTCAGCCCATATTTTACATCTAAATGGTACATTATACCAGTAATATTTTTGTGGTGTCTACAATCTTTTATATTTCAAGCGTTTGCCTGAATAGACAATAACTTAGTTTTATAACAACGTGAAAATACGTGACCGCAAAACCACCGGTCTGGCAATATGTAGACTGTTTAGTCTGGTAACTGTCTGGGTTTTAAATTAATGTCTGAAACGCCGGTTCTGTTAATTTACTACCGGGATTGTTACAACACTGTCATTTATTTGTCAATTTAGACCCTGCAAATTATTTCATCTTGGAATTAAGTCCATCAGTTACGTACTCGAATTTTGACAGTTTACTGATAGCCTGTATGTCGTATTGACAGAGTTTACACAATGATCTTAAACTTTAGTCTGTAAATGCCTGACATGTTGATTCAATTGTTCAGACATATTTTAATTGCTTTGGTTGAATCTCATGTCTCAACTAGATTCATATGATGCCTCATGTGTTCTTGGAGACCTTTTAAAAAAGATCGATGAGTTTAGTGGCTTACAATTAATTGGCATCAATCTTTAACCTGTATATCAAAGAGTGCCCAAGTTTGAAATGATGTAGTTACTATTTCTGTTTGGGTCTTTTTATGTGTTGTTTAAAATGAGACCTCTGCCTTGATGTAATAAAAATACAAACCAATTGAATTATATGCATTCGTGTGATTTTTCATTTCCATTCAGGTCTCTCGTTTTGACCTTTAAAGGGCATTTTGACTATTAGAATTTGTAAAATAATACTTTTTACTCTTGTGAATTGGTTTCAAAGGGTCAATTTCGCTATAACACTAGTATGAAATTTTGTTGACCCTTCAAATTATCAGCAGCCACGTATCATTTTGAGCATCAACTTATGACATCTAGTGAGCATTCTGCCATGCTTCTCAAAAAAAAAGTACCAGCATATGTACAATGGATGCAAAAGTTGTGTTAATTCTGGCACCTTCGTTGCCTAGAAATAGAATCTTAATGCTTGGTGACATTCATGACACAAGTTCGAAAGAAGCACATATTTTTTATGTTTAAACTTGTTGTCAACTGATATTATGGATAGTTGGTATACCTTATGATTAGAAAGATAAATGATAAACCAGACATATAATTGCCAGATTTTAGGAATGTACCTCTCAAAAAAGTCAAATCTATTTGTGTTGTCAGTTTTTTCCACATTGTGGGAAAGGTACCGGTACATACCATATTGTTCATTCATGAGCTAATCACTTGCTAAAGTGAATTAATACATATTAATTAAAATAAATAATCATCAGTAACAAATGCCTGTTTTCAATTGTTTCCTGACATTTGGAAAGATGGTTATTATTCTGGATTGAGAAATGTTCCATTTAATGGTACCTATTGTATCAGGTAAAAAGTCACTGGTAGTACATATTACTGGTATATTATAATTGTGTATGTTTGACAAAATAGTATTTTCAGTGAAAGCTGCATTCTTTGTGCTTTATATAAATTACTGCAGTTCCTCATATTTCTCTTACAAGTATTTATATTGCTTTTCAGAATGGGTGAAATGCTGTTCTTGGATGAATAAATGGGTCTAGAGATAAAGTGTTTTTTCACGAGATGAATGATGCTGATGTAATGTCTAGTGCATATGCGGCCTATGCTCAGAATCTCTCTTCTTTAGGTGAGTTTGTTGGACTAAGCTTATGTGCTATCAATTGTAGGTTAGTAAAGTCTGTGTGAGAGAATTGTTTTGAATTATTATGATTATGGTTACCTGACTGATTTTATTTTGTATCGCCAACCCTTATGTCTCTAAAGGCAAATTCCAAAGTATAAACATATTTTGGGATGAACCAGTCACCGTATGTAACTGAAAAATTATTGAAAATTGGTGTTAAACCCCAGTGACAATATGTCACATAAAAAAAAATCATTTTTATTCTGCTCTTTCATATTTCAGGCGTCCATGAAAATCCTGGACTTATTGAACAGCTACAATCTTTCTTAAAAACCAATGGTTTACACACAAATTCCCCTGGTGGGAATAGGAAACTATCATCTGATAATTTACAGGTAATGCTTATAGCTTTTTTTTTTTTTGGCACTACAGTCAAACCTGTGTTTGTGGCCACCTCCGAATAATGACCACCAGAAACAGTCATTGATTATTTAGAACAAGCTGACCTCAGAATAAAGGCCAACTGTCAATAAAAAACACATTTTGTCTTTCCCAAGGGTGGCTTTTGTTCACAAGCTTGATTGTATTTGGTGAAATTAGTGAAAACCCAGTAATAGCTAAATCCAAACGACACAAATATTTGGAGACTTATTGCACAAGGTACAAAAGGTATGTTTAGGGAAAAAAAGCTGGAAATTAAAATTTTTGTGATCAAGTAACTGGAAACATAACTATTTTTTTCTGGTCTGATGAGGTGGTCTAAATATCAAAGTAGTCACTAAGTGAGATTTTACTGCTCTTGAAGATATAGTTAATATCTAATTCAGGGTATGGATGTGAGTGGGGACCGTGATAGTGATGTTAGGCCTGCCTGCAGATTCTGTGGGAAAACCTTCGCCCAGGCAAGCTACATTAAAGCTCATGAACGCTTACATACAGGTAATTGATTTAATATTTCTTTTCACTGGGTTTTAATGTTGCTACAACAGCCAGAATCAAATGACAACTTTTCCAGCCTTAACGACGGAGGAAGACCCTGGTTATACACTTGGATAACAACACCAACCTTTTTGTAAACTAGCTGGACAGCTTCCTCACAAATGAAATTTAGTCTCACCTTGGGATTTGAACTCACTGCATAGAGGGGCTGGTGAGGGCTAGTCAGAGACCATAGCCATTCTACCGCTTAAATAATTAAGAAGTTACATTTTCCATTATTTACCACTTAGTTGAGTGTAATTTGGCTGCAAAATAATTCAATGAAGCAATTTTGAGGGAATTTTCGTGCTCATAAAACCATGTTTAACTATCTCATTTTCACTTATATCCGAGTTCTTTGTAACTTTGTTTTAATTTATCCAATTTTTCACTATAAATGTGTTATACCATAACAAGATCTTGACTATAACAGTGTTATACTGTATCCAGATCTTGACTATAACAGTATTGTACTGTATCTGATTCTTCTCTGTAGCAGTGTTTGACTGTATTTTGTACATTAAATATTTTCTTCTATAGGAGAAAAGCCGTATGTGTGTTCTGTGTGTAATAAAGCCTTCAGTGACGCCAGTAATTGGAAGAAACATGAAAGGATGCATTCTCGACAGATACAAAGTGCTTTTGAAGATGGTGTAGTGCCTGTAGTAACTAGTGCACCCACGACGCCCGAGCCAATGACACCCAACTCCCCGAACATAACTTCCACTCAGAGTAACTGTGCAATTTCTCATGGTAGTCTTGGCTCACAGATTTCTTCCTTTGGAGTAAGTCTTTCAGCTATGCCGCCGGCATCGACATCAGCGCCGAGTATCATGTCAGGGCTGTTTGCTGAGGCCACACTGCCAGGACCAGTCACTACTAACAATAATTTGCAGCTAGCACCCCACCTTTCAGCAATAAATTCACATGGTTCCCAAAATTCTGAGGATAGCACTGATCTGTCCCCGCCCGCTAAACGGAATAAGGATGATCCTAGTAGAATTAAGGAGGATACGCTTAGTTGTAACATTTGCGGGAAAGTTTTCTCCACCCCTGCAAGCCTGTCCATGCACAAGAAGATTCATTCTGGGGAAAGGCCTCATGTTTGTCTGACTTGTGGAAAGTCTTTTACCCAGATCGGCACATTACGTGCGCACGAGAGGGTTCATACTGGCGAGAAACCGTACGAATGCACCATATGTGGGAAAACCTTCGCACAGTGTGGGAGTTTTAGAATGCACGAGAGGCGGCACCATCGTGACTTGATTGAAAACTTTCAGAAGTGTTTCGTATGTGGAGCGAGCTTTCATTCGCTGGAAGACTTGCAAAAGCACATGCTTTGTCACCCAGGAGCCCTGAATTTGAGTCTTCAGAATTTGCACCCTGGAGCCTTGGGGTTCCCTAGTCCCCTTCCCCTAGGGTTTGGTTTCCCACCCGACCTTGAGAGCAAAAATGACGGTGTCAAGCCGGAGGTCTCAGAGATGTCAGAAATTGAGAAAGCGTTTAGCTTGTTCGGTGGCCAGCCAAAATCTGCTCCCATAACTTCCCTAGCTGAGCATTTTCAGTTGCCTCCCTTTGTTTCTACTGCCCATGCTCTTATACAAAGGTCCCTGTCTCAGGGAAGTGATCCGAATACTGCTGTCTCGATGCTCCTTGCGTCCAATGGTGCTGATAATTTAAGTCTGTTAAACCAGCCCTTTAATCCTGCCACACAAGGGATGTTGTCGCCGGCTCGTTTGCCAGTTCTCCGCCCGGAACGTTCGCCGTCCACGTCGCAAGACCTTGTTAAGCCCGAAGAAGTGGAACCTGTCAGCACCACGACTCGAAGTCGCAAATATTCATCTGATTCACACACATCCATGTCCATGAATGACATCAATATGTCGCAGTCCGAGCGGAAAACCAAGAATGAAGGCGACGATGAAGACCAGGAAGGTGAAAACGATGTGTCTAATAAGTTTGACCAGTGTCAGAAAACGCCGTCGGAAGATTCAAGCTTTGCTGAATCTCGCTCGACCGAAGATTTTCAGTCCGACGACCAGCAGCATTCAGGCGTCATAAGTCGCAAAAATCTCAATAAACGCATGATTTCATCGTCAAACTTGCGGAAACAGAGACGACCGATGCGGCGTCTAAGCACCAGCGCCATTTTGGACCAAAGCACCTATCAGCAACAATACAATGGCGAAGATTGCGAAGAATTATCTGAAGATCAACTTATGGTGTCATTTCTACTCTCAAAAGGTGAAGTCTACAAATGCGAGCATTGTCATATCATTTTTGAAGATTGTACGTTATACTTGTTACATAATGGCTTTCATTCGAGCGATACCGACCCATTTAAGTGTGTTATATGCAAGAAATGCTGCGACGGTCGCGTTGAGTTCAACTGTCACTTAACGAGTCATATTAAATAAGAATGTCTCCACTCATAGTGTTATGATGGGAATATTGTTTAAGCAAGATCGCTGCTCTGCATCTCTTTTGGATACTTGACAAAATTAATTTAATTTGTCGAAATGATGGTAACCAACTATTCACATAATTGTTTATGGATGTAAACATCTTTCACGAAGGGAGATAATTGTTACTTTTCAGTAGAAAGCATATTTATAATTCTGCAATATATTTAGCTGAAATGTTGATAAATCAATATGGATTGCATGTGAATTGATTTGTTGAACTTAACTGCGAACAATTAACCAATGACTGGTCAGGAATTCATACTACTGTCAACATGTTTCATTGGATTGTTCTTGAAGATGATGATTGTGAAATTTTCTCGCAGGAATTTTGAAAGTCTGAGAGTAATATGAAGAGAAGTGTAATTGAGAAAACATGCAAAATTATTTTGAAGCAGAATTTGTATTAAAGTTACAATAAAAATTATGATGTGATTTTTACGATTAAGTTGTGACATTGCGATGAAATTGTGAATTTATGATGAAATGTTTTGTAATGGTGTAAAAAATTGCTTGTAGAAAATGCTTTCTGATAGGAGCTCACTGTGATGGCCCTTGCTTTTACGTATAACAAAATGTTTGCCTTCTCAATTTTGAAACAATTCTACAAATTATCATATGTATGCTTTAATATTGAAGAATTAGCTACGCAATTGGTTTGGACTGTAAAGTATGTAAGCTTTTAAATCATGGTGCCATAATGTGTTTAGAGGATTTTCTGTCGGCGAAGGGTTACAGTATTTTATTGACTGACTATACATTGTTAATTGTATGCCAAAGTGGTGGTACGCTTATGCAACTGTTCAGTTTTTGAAGTTATTAATGAACCAGTCCATTGATTTGAAGAAATTTATGAACCAGTCTATTGATTCGGTCATTCATGAACCAGTCCATCATTTGGAAGTAATCCATGAATCAATCTGTGGATTTGAAGTAATTCATGAACCAGTCGATGAGTTCAAAATAATTCATTTATCCATTGGTGGATTTGAAATAATATATGAACCAATCTGCAGATTTGATGTAATTCGTGAACCAGTCCATCATTTGGAAGTTAGTTGTGAACCAGTCAATTGATTTAAAGCAATTCATGATACAGTCCATTCATTCGAAATAATTCATGAGAACCAGTCAGTGTTTTGTGAATCAGTCATAGGATCACTAACTTTGGCCTGCGTAAGTTGAGAATAATGGATGGCATTGCTGGCTGAAGAATTCTGGACATGGATGTGAACGCTGCTGATATTGATGAGGGGACACGTCTCTCATTTGATTGTTCATATTTCATACGATTAAATATCAACGGTACGCTTACATTACAAAATGTTTATAAATATGTATACATAGAGCTTCAAGTTGAGCTGCTCTATTAAGTTTTTACCATTTTAAAACACTGTAGGCAGCATTTTAAACTAAAACAAACAAAATTGTAAACTATTTTAATATTCTATGTTGTTATATTTGTGAACTTGTAGATGAGTCTTTTTGCATTATTCTTTATAGAATCGTTGAAGCATTTCATGCAAGAAGTTTCACATATGACTCATGCATAATGTACAAAATTATTCGAAAAATTGTATTTTTTATGAAAGACTTAGATTTATTTTCAAAACAGTATTGCAACCTTCTATGTAGTCGTCCTCAGTTTTTAGATGTAGCCCCGTTTTATGTTAGTTCAGTTGTTAATTAATCGAAACTCTCTCCCGCTGAATTGAAGGAGGGAGAAAAGCCACTTTATAGTGTATAGATATTGTTTTTATTCTAAAATATTAGCTTTAAAAGTTAATATATTTTTCATGTTTTTTTTTTAAACAGATAAATTAAGTATTATCATTAAAACAATTGTTATTATTGGTGCACTGAAGGTTATGACCTTGACTTTACGTTGAATGTTATTTATTTGCTTGGCTGTGCTTTATTAGCGCTATGGTTTCGACATTTTATCAGTAATATGTTACTTTTAGTGTTTTATCTTAAGATTTTATTTTGTTATATATATGTATATATATATATGTATGTATGTGTATTTACGCAAAGCTGTCCTGGTATGATACCACATTTTTTTAAAATTACAAATTTTTTGCCCCAAACCCAAAATTTTGATCCAGAATATATATTTTTTGAAATCCACGGCTTTAATTTGAATCGTAAAATATAATCAAGCTGAGAATATTTTTACATGAAACAGAAATTCATTTTTGCTGTAATCCTGGAATTTTGATACAAAGTATTTGCGGTTTACTGTAAATTGAATGGAATAGCATTTTTCAGTTTCTCACATTTATGAGTGTGTTACTGGTATGTTAATTTGGAATTTAAAATCCTTAATTACCGCGACTTTTCCCGTTTTTTGTTTGAGTCTGTAAACGGCCCCTTCCCAGTTGAAAATAAAGACATTTTTCCTAATTCCTAACCTAAAAATTCTTAATTTTGGCACCACACTGCACCTTTTTTTCTCAATTGGACCAGACCTAGGCCCTTTTATATAGTAAAACTTGGGTCAAGAAAGAACTGATGTTTCGTTTGTCATAACTAGAGTACTTAATAATAAGCATTTGAAAATATGCACACAATTTGAATGTGGTTTCGTACCGGAACAGTATGTTAATTTTTGACTTGCCCCTTCTTTGTATTATGTTATGAATCACAGCTCGGTGTTATTGTTTTGCTTATAAGCCATTCTAAGGAAGACAATTTAAAATACATTTTTTCATGGCCGTTCATTGGTCATCAATTTCTTGTTTAGTTGATTATATAAAATAGCTGCATTCGATTTTGTTGTTTTTATACCCAGAATGCATTGCAAGTCCAGATAAATATTCATTTTGTATTACGTTAAAAATTATAATTCTGACCAGATTTAGAATGTTTCCTGTATTTGCAAGCAATCTTGTTTAACTACGAAACAATGTTGACAGTCTATTAAATTTGACGTTTCTATGTAAAAGATGTAGGGTTGAATATGCTTTAAACAGTGACTTTTTTACCCCATTTTATATGAGAAAGCTTCAGGACGATGGTATTTCTGCGCTTTTATACTTAAACCAGGTGCTTTTTAAAAAGGGTTCATGCTTTACATTTTGTTTTGTTAATGATCTGTTGTGACTATTAACATTTTGCCCGTCATTGTGTTTCATAGTTTACGCTTCCCCTTTTTTTGGGGAACATTGCATTTATTTTTTTTCTTTTTGTTTTTTTTTTCGCCGATTTTTTCGTTGTGCTTCGTTTGCTTTTCTGTGATTGCCTTAAAGGTTAAATTTTATCATTTGCAATAACGAAAATGCATTAAACCACACGTTTTATTTGACTTTGATGAAAAAAAAAAGTTGTGATGAATTTTTGTTTCTTTAAATACTGTGCTATCTTTTACACACAGGGTATGTGAATTACAAGGTTTTTTTGTTCAAGTTTTTTCCAACATATTTCTGTTACATATTTCTTTTTATTCCCATAACTCTTCACATTTCAATGAGTTTCTTTTTTAAAAATATTGCTTTATATTTTAACCTTGAAACTTGTCTGTACCGATGTAAGATTGTTACTCTTTGGGACTAACTCTGTATATTATATACTAGGGTATTGTTCCCATAACCCTATTCTACAAAGCTTTTTTTTTCACATTGTACTTCGTTAATTTGTTGAATTTTCTTTTGGTTATGAAAGTGTTCATTACGTATTATGCTGTTAAATTTGTTTTTGTCATTTTTTTGTCAATCTTGTCTTTGGGGCCAAAGTTTGTACACAATATTTTTAAATGTGTGGCCATAAGCTTTACTTGTTTACGTTCATTTTACTTTCATGTTTTTCTTTTGTTGTTATACATTACATTAATGTCTAAATTTTAGCCATCATGGTGACTTGTTGTTATAAAATTCAGGATTTGTAGACCAGTCTACAAAAGCAGCTTTCTGATTGGTCAATTTTTTACTGTGTTTCATATCGGCCAATCAGATGCCACAGTTTTCAGACTGGTTCTCTAGCTTAAAATTTGTAACCACAGTCCACATCTGTCTCATTTTATGCTCGCTATTGCTGTTATTTTCAAATATTTTGGAACCAAAATTGCTGGATTTTCAGAACTTTTATCATAACAAAAGTTGAATAAGGATCATATGATTTGATGCACTCATAAACTTTATGAGTTTATTCTTTTTAGATCATGTAAATTGACCAAATTGAGTATCTACATTTGACCAAAATGTCTATTTGACCAAAATGAATATCGAATCAACAAAATTTTAAAAAAAATGCTGATATTTTTTGTTGACAATATTATTTTTCAAATATTTTTCTATGTTGATTTCTATAACATTGTTTGGATTCATTTTTAAACTATGCATTTTGTGTTAGAATACATTGTTGTACACAAGACCAAAAAAGTAAATATTATGTATTGTTCTTAATTAAATCTTAGTCGCAGACGTGTTTGATGTATGCATTTACTGTGTTTGGTTTTCCATCTCTTCTACTAGTACAATGTTCGTATTTTCAAATGAGTTTTACCTGACTTTTTCCATATAATTCTTTTCTGTCAACATAATCTGGTCAATTCATTGTCATCTCGTAAAAAATACTGTTTAAGCATTACAATTTGATCTAACTGCCATAATTTTTTTTAATGTATTTGTGTTTTTGTAAAAAAATGAAAAAAATTGTCGGCACTGTTTCTACTTTTCCTTAAATGTGCTAAGATGTGAAGTTTAGATATTTCGAGATGTGGTTGGCATAGAAACTGTGTTTCATTTGATATTCTGAGAATTCAAATTTAAATGTTTATGCGCTTTTTCATTATTGAGTCTTCCTTTATTCCAGTTAAAGAATTTAGTTGTCTGAAAAACGAACCCAGTTATTTAGATTTATACCGTTTCTATAAATAAAATTTGTTTGTATGCCAAAAATGGTGGCATTTATGTATACCTGCAAACTGGGTTATTAGTTTATGAATGTGCCCATTTGATTATAAGTCTAAAATTTACCTTTATGATGTTTTCAAGAGATTTATGTTGTGTAGAACTCGTGATTTATATGATTGATAAAAATTTCAAAGGCTACAGTTCCTACTGTAAACACGGTCTAGGTCAGAGACCATTAAAAGTACTTACCTACATTTTTTGGGTTTGGGCGTTAGTCACTAAATTTTTTGTTTTATTTTGATACAACAGCATAGTATTGAATACCTGAATGGCATGTTTATCACATATATATATATATATATAAATATATATTTCTTTGTATATAATATATATAAAAAAGAATTTGTATAAATGTTTGTTGTGAATTTGTATTATTGACATTTTTTTCTCGATTGATTTACCATATTTTAACTGCTACTGCTTTGAAGCAGTATAAACATACATATACACGAAAGCTTTCAATGTTTATCTTGTCGTCTGTCAAAATTTGTGTGAATTGTTGTCGAATATATATAAATATATATATATATATATACATAATGTTTCGTCGATATATTACTGTGTGTATGTATGTGTTAATCATTACAGTTGTTGATGTTTTTATCATTTTATACGCCAGTTATATAGATTCATACCATGAACAATTATTTTTTTTTTGCTTTTTTTGCATAGATCAAAGGCCGTCCTTTATGCTTTTTGTGTCTCATTTGTGTGTTTTTTTCGTATATTTCTGAGATAAAAAACAGCCATTTTTTCTGATAATCTCATTTCTTCGAGCTTATAACATGTTTCAAAAGCGTGTTTAAGCGCGTTCGTCGGTTATTCGTTACTCATAACCACGTTTAAGCGTGTTTGTGTGGATTTGTACAGAGTGAAAAGTATTTTTGATCCGATCGTTAAGCTTTGTATAACTGTAAACTTTCTAATTGGATGATTTGTGTATTGTTTATGCACAAATAGAAATACTTGGTGTTTTCAGCTCTTATTACCAAAAAAGTGAATGCAGACAGTTTTTATATCGTAAATCTCAAGAGAGTACAATTTATTTTTTAACGATAAATTCATAAGATTCTGGTATCTTAGAATTTTTTTATATTTCCATATTATTATGCTTGGAGTACTTCATCATTCACTGATAATTTTTGAAAATCAGTAGTTGCCATAGTGACCTATTTTAGAAATTTAGTGGGATTCATTTATATTGTGCTTCTTTCATTGGGTGGTTGCCATGGTGATGAAATTGTGCTTTTCTGCAATCAGATCTCATTAATATTATCAATATTTCATTAAATCTCAAAAATGTGAAAAATTAGTGTTTTTTTTGGAATATTTTTAAATATTTGGATTATTGGTCGTTATGGAAAATTAATCTCAAATCTTAGTCTTTATATTCAATCTATACTGTCATAAGTATAATTGTAAAATTAATGCTGTATTGGTATCATATTGGAATTTTATAATTTTTTAATGATTAAAGTCGAATTCATCACACGTAGCATTAAATTACCATCATAAAGATATTTTCTAGGTTTATATGTTAACCAAAAATGGCATAAATATTTTTTCTATGACAATTGCTTTACTAAAATGCAAAAATATTTTACATTTTTGTGACTCAAAAAATAATATCTGTTAGTTGTATTATTATTATTGCAATATTTTTTAGAGAAGTTATAGATTTTTTTAAATTTATTTTTTCTGTGCCTAAAAAATTCTATAAATTACTGCTGTTGACTATGGTTTCCTGCCAAAATATTTATTGGTTGAATTTTAATTGAAATATAATTTAATTCTTTTAGTCTGGTAATATAGCATTGCGCAAACTGGTGAGGTAATATTGCAGTGTCTTTTATAATTATTGATTTTTTTTGTTGAAACTTCGAAGTACCTGGTACCTATTTTGTCAATTATCTCGAACAATTTTTTTTCTGGTCTTATGTTGTGAAATACATACTTGGCCTGTCTTTAAAAACTCTTTTCTTAGCAAAGACAAATCTTTTTTCAGAGGTTAATAGTTTTAAAGGGGGTCTCAATGTTTATTTTCTTTGACCAGTAATCGCTAGCCTCTCATAGCTTTGAGTTCTGATCCCATATAGGACATGATCCTACATGTGAGGAAGCTGTCCAGCTAGCTTATAGAAGGTTGGTGGTTCAAGCCAGGTGTATAAACACTCGACGTCTTCCTCTACAGTTAAGGCTGAAAAGTCGTCAAATGACCCTTGATGTTGATGCAACGTTTATCCTCTGTGAAAAACAAGATTTAAAATGGCTTGGATTGGAAATACGACTGCACTGGTCTGTACTGCCTGATGATCTCTGTAAGCAGGGGTTGAATATTTTTTTTGTTAAGAATTGGTAGTTAATTAAGACACTGGCATATTACCTCAATGAAAGGGCGATGTTGATTCATGAAGAATTTGGTGTTTTTGTTTGTCCGTCCGCCTTTTCACTAGTTAAGAAAAAAAATCTTTTTTTTTTTGTTTAATTGTAGTTAAGTATGTAATTATGTGTGTAAGAAATAACTGTATACTTTATGGAGAGTGTTACATGTTTTCAGTTCATTCTTTAAAAGTGATAGGCCGCTAGAATTATTTAGAATTTTTTCAGCGAACTTCATGTCCCGCATATTAGGTATGAGAGTGTTTGGTATGTCACTTAAAACTGTAATAAAAAGTTATAGTAAGGCCGTGAATTAGGTATTGTTTGTTTGCAGTACCCCACCCACCAGATGTTATCAAACTAGGTTGATAAGTCGATATGTCTCTCGCAAAGTTAGTTCCATTTATATCTCAATATCAATTGAGTCACAGATTTACATATGTTTGGTATTTTTTCTTGGTTTAGCCTATGGACTGACTGGATTTATGTGGGCCATGTTTTAATGACAAACAAAGCTAATAATTATATTATATTGGCCTTTAAGTTAAGGTATATTTCTTGCCATATAGAAAAGTAATGAAAAAACTTATAAAGTTTGTAGGAAATTTTGTAGGAATGTAATTTATCTGTAGTTCCCCTGTACTTTGTTTTTAGAATTTTTAGGATGTGAAATATTTATCGAAAAAAGTACTTGTATGTGTTAATTCTGTGTTGTGTGGTTTTCAACAGTATTAAATATTATTCAAATTTTTTTTTTAATATGTATTGTTCGAAGAGAAGGAAATGTATTGAATTGAGCATTTATATTGTTAAATATATTCCGTGTCTACTTAAAGAAGATAGCCCTCATCTGCGTGAATGTATGACGTCTTTAATGTGTTAAGCTGCTACTAAATTAGATCTTGAGTTTTTTAAGATTTCTTCTGTGCAGTATTGATTCTTTCTGTTTTAAAGTTTTAATCTTGTTGTTTGAACCAGTCTAGTTTCTCGTTGGGAGTTTTTAACCATGTGCAGCATTTTCTAGATAAATAAAAAATATTTTTTTTGTGATATTGATTTTCTAGTACATAGACTTAAAAAGTCATTAAAATCCAATTATTGTGATCTGACTGATCGTTCTGACATAGGAGCAGCCTTTTTGACGTTTCGTGTATTATTTTTATATCTGTTTAGTTTGAGGAGGGGGGGGGGGCGATTGCTTAATGATTGATTACACTGCTGAATATTTTCATTTTTTTTTTCATATTTTTTTAAATCTGAATGTTGTGATTGATTAAGTTATCCTGTAAAAACGCTTGAATATCATTTTAAAAAAAAATTGATTTTAATTTTGCTTGATTAGAATGCATTTTTTTTTTTTTTTTCAGAAATAAATGCTTTTTTTGGTTTTTGGATAAAAGGTATTAGGTTGAAATTAAGTACTAAGTCATTCATCTGGCTTCAGTTGTTTTCTAGACTTTTGTTTTTAGACAAGTCTGTTTGGATTTTTTGTTCAAGAATTTGATTAAAAAGATTAATATTGACATGTTCGTATTAAGGTATTTTGGTGACTTAGAGGGGGCCGTTTTAGAGAAGTTCTTTGTTTTTTAAAAAAGTGGCTGAGCCACTGACATCTATCACTGTGTGTGTGTATTTATGTATTATTCGATAAGTTGAGAAATATGTTGTGTATTGATAATGGTTTCCATGACGCCATTCACTTTTTTGTTCATATAATTAAATATTTCTTGACTGCAGATTTGATAAAAAAACTGTTATTTTGTATATTTATTCATAATGTATTTGTAGTAGGAAAAACTAGTTTTATACAGACTTTTTTTCTCTTTCTTTTAAATTCAAAGCGTTCTCTGGGTGGGTAAGGTATTGAAGATATAGAAAATCATGGTTTTGTACATTCATAATTGTAATGTTGGTGGGTGGGGTTTTGAAAAGATTAAATTTTTTGTGCTGTTAAAAGTACCTGGTTGTATCCTAAGTGGGTTATATGCTTAAGTCCTCTTACACTTGGGCTGATCATATCTTGTTAAATGATTTGTATGTATCAAAATTTACATTTTATTTTATTCTCATTGAGCTGTGTGTGATCGTCTTTAGTCTAAACTTATTTATAATGTGATACAAATGTTTTTTTTTACATTTGTCTGAAGTTGCATTTATATATTTTTTTGTCCAACTGTACACTCTCTTTTTGGTTTTATGTACACAAATTCATGACGAGTTTGTCCCGATATGCAAATACATAGATCTGACTTAATTTTCACATTTTTTTGTGAACATATATATATTTTTTCATTAGTAATGGCATTATTTTAGTACATTTTTGGGTGTTACAATTAGTGGTTATTCTTTTTTCTCTCTTTTATTAAAATCTTAATGGCAGTTATCTCTTTATTTTTCTGTGTTTTCTGTGAATGTCAAGGTGATTAATCTGCATATATTTCCTACGAATCAAATTTTTGACTCAATCTTTATCAATTATTTGAATTCTGTTCAGGAATTGAAATGTCTTATTTACTGCTGGATAATTTGCATATAAAAATTCGATTAATCTGACTTTGGTTAATTTGAACCCTTGAAAATCAGTGATTTAAGGGAGGCAACTGCTTATACTTTTTAATAATAATGAAGGATGATCTCCCTTGTTTGGTACGATATAATATTCAGCATTATTTACAGTCTTCTCAAAGATTTGATGAGAATAGTTCAATCTTCAGTTGCCAGGAACTACAACTCTAGATTTGATGCAAATCCAATTATCTCCCTTTGCAAAAAAAAATTAAGAACCAGTCTGGGTTTTTTTTCCAGACTGTGAACAATTTTAAGTTCTATTCTGTTCAAGATCTGATTTGGCGGATTTTGCCAATTTTTTGTGTTATCTTTGTGTCTTTATTGTTTTATAAAGTGCTATATTTGTTTTAAAGGTGCTTGAAATAAGTGATCAATTCTATGTTATTTTTTTTAAAACGTTAACTTCTTGTCTCTGTATTTCCTCGTTTTTTTTTTTGCATCGGAATCTCTTTGACTTTGTTGAATATATACGTGTTACACGTACGTTGATTATTTTGTTTTAGTTGTATCTATGTTTTGTGTACTGTTTTATGCCAAAACTCTGCATTTGGTGATTGAGTGCTTAATCGCTATCTTATTTTTTGTATTAGCTGTAATCAAATATCAGTTGTGAATTTCTGTTGACAGGTAATCAGTATATTCATCAGAAGTGCAATATTTTGAGTTAGTGACAAAAAATATTTCTGAATTACTGAAATTAGTTTACTAGAATTTCAAAATGTTTCAACGCATTTCATTTTTAAACAAATGTAATTCTGACTAATTGAAAAAAAAATCGGTGACACCTCTAAATACTGCTGCGAAAAATTCAAATTAAATTTGTTTGTTACATATTGATACCATACTTTTTTATGGTGATTATCATTTTTTTCTCATGTTTTTCTTTTAATTTTCAAAACATCAGTTTTCATACTTACGTTTATCAGAGCAGAGATCACCCGCAGAGGTGGCTTCATTTTCTAGTCTGTTGCTACTTTTTCATGCTTTTTAGCTTTTTTTTCTTGTACTTTCGTTCAAAACTGTCTTGGCCTCGAATTGGTCCAAAGGATAAGTGAGTAATTTATTGATATTTTTGATGGATTCCTACAGTTGTATTACTTCTGTTATTTCTGCATTCTGTCTCCATAGCAACCAGTTTTTACATTCAAAAGTACTCATACTGTTTTTTTTTATTTTAGATTTCTTGAGTTTTAGTATTTATTGATATTTTCTGCATTCTGTCTCCATAGCAACCAATTTTGAAGGTTTAGACTACGCTAAAAGGACCACCAGTATATCATTAATGTTCAAATTTAGCCAATTTTGTGTGTAGTTTGTTTTGTTACTGATTTAAAACAGGTATGATGAATACCATCTTATACAACATACAGTGGTTGACATATTAATTATTTAAGCAGTATCATTAAGCTATGAAATTTACTTCACTTTTGGGGACCAAGAATTTTGAAAGTGAATGATTTCTTCTCCTATTTGTATCGAAAATTGTGTTTTTATCTCGTATGGGAACAAGATACGTCAATTTCTGTGATGTTTGTTTAAACATGTTTTTATTTCTCTTGTTCTTAAACATGTTTAAACTATTTGTTTGAAAAAAATTCTCTGTTTTATTCTTAAGCATGTTTGTTTGATGCTGTTTTTCCCCTTACTTAAACATTTTGAGAGTTTTTGGTACAAAATTACTGAAGATACCCAGTTTCAATAATTTTGCCCCAAGAATATGATCTTGACCATTTTAAATTTACATTAAGCCAGAGTTTGTGTGTTTATGCATGTTTTTTTTCTGATAAAATGAACAACTTGTCTTTCTCTTAGTGTATATCAGAGATCAGCAAATTATTATTTTCCCTTTGTCTTTTGAGTCAAGTACTGCTGTTCGAAGATGTTAAATTTGAATTTTTTGGGACTTTTAAAATTTCACGCGATGTAAGGTGTAGATTTGCAGTTGGCTATTACGATTATTGTTTAAATAATTTTGCAAGGAATAGTTAAGCGTAGAATTCGGGTCATGCTGATTTTAGCATGATTTTATACAAATATTTTATTTTTATATTCATTCAGTATTTATTGAACATTCATTCGTTCACTCTTATCTGCCTCTTACGACCCGCTTTCAGTAATCTGGGTCAATGAAAATTTCCATGGAAACAAGCCTGCTGAATCAATCGCATTCACTACAGTCATTGCCTGTTTTACATTACAAATTATCAAATTTCTGTAATTTTAACTTATTTAATCAAAAATACTTAACTTTGGCCATCCTTAAAAATGCCCCCAGCCCAAAATATTTTTTTGCAATTTTGACGAGTTTTCAGTACAGACATATTATTAATAGAACAAAAATACCTACCTACCCCCTATACCACTAACCAACATTTTTTGGGGTGGCCTTAGCGATTCTACTTAAAAATATTAATGGATTCTTTGATAGTATCAAACTAATTGTATTGTTTTTTTCCTATTTCCATTTTCCAGCTATCAACGTATAAACTTGATGGTAAAATTTTATTTATGTAAGATAAATTTTGTCCATTAGGTAAACATAACACTTTTATACTTGTTGGTGTTAATACTAGTGGATTGAGATCTCAGTGTTAGTTGTAAAATGTATATTACATTTTAATTACGTCAGACACTTGTTAAATCTATACTTGCAATATGTTTTTTTCTTATTGTTTAATTGTCTTGTTTTTTTTTCTGTATGACACATTTCTTAATAGATCTGCTTTTGAAGTAATTATTCATGATTTGTGTTAAAAATGATGAAAATCAGTTGTTTTTTGTTTTTTATTCACGCACTTTGTGTTACGTTTGGTTTTAAAAGCACATATTTATATCCTAGATGTGTTGATATATTATTTTTTAGAATTTTTGATAAAATGAAACATTTGTGTTGTGTCAACATGTTTACATAAAATCGTGCCATATAGATAACTCTTTAATTTATAGACATAATTATATATATATTGTTGCCATACTGAAATGTATTTTTTTGTTGCCATAGCGACATATATCCTTGTTGCCATAACAACTGCTGCTTAATGTTATGAAAAAACCAAAGGTCATCCTAATTGTTGTGAAAACTGAAAACTTGAAAGTTTTCATTAGTGATTATTTACATGAAAATATGTTGAATACTTTCATTGTTATCATTGACAAATGTGTTGCCATGGAAACTATTTTATTTTTTAAGAAGTTTTAAACGTATGGAATTTGTGATGTCATATATAGCATTAACATAGTCTCAGTATTGGGTTAAAATAAGTGTGACCTTGAAAAAGTTTGACCTTGACCTTTGACCCCTCCCCCCAATGTATGGAATTAGAATTATATTTATTTTTGTATACCTTGTCGTGTCTCTTCTTCTACTCCTGTCTCATTGCATACTTTAATTTTATTATCAATACGTGCAATGTTAATGCCACCAACTAAGTTTTTAGTGTTTAAGCGATATTTTATTTAAATAGATACATAAACGGAGTTTATGAAAACTAAGTTCTATTCATCATGAAATTTTCTGTGATGATTCAATATGGTTTTCACGGCTGGTCATTAAATATAGCTACATGTGTATCTGAATTGCTCTTTCATTCATTTCTGCTGTGCAATATATATTCATATACGCTTACTTATTTGCAAGGAATTTAGTTTCACATTTAAATATTTCAATAAATTTTCTCTGTATCAAATTTTCTTGGTGCCAAAAATTTGTGTATTTCTGCGGGAGAAAAATGTTACCATGGCAACGCATTTTGAAAATATTTTGTATCATAGTATTCGTTCATGTTTTTAAAGCATTATATACAAAAAAGGAGTATTTTACATAAATGTTGTTCTGTGTACAAATAGGCAAAATGCAATAGTGTATACATGTGTGCTTTAATTTTGCTTTATTATGCATCTCATAAGGAGGTATAGAATGAAATTAAAAGGCTTTTATTGGGAATACCTCTTGTGTTGTTTTTTTATTCTTTCCCTTCCTTTAGTTTGAACCAGTCTACTGTACTTAAATGTGATTGGTTGGTTTGAAAGTAAACTTTTGAATTTATGAACCAGTACACATGTACAAGTAAAATTTTAAAACTAAGATAGGGAAACCAATCTTAAGTTGCTAGTTTGAATATTAAATATCCTGAACATTAGACCAATGATAACCATATATTCCGGATGGGTTATATAAACTCTTGCTTTTTTAGCTCACCTGAGCACATAGTGCTTGGTGAGCTATAGTCAGCAGTCAGTCTACTTTGGCGTCCGTCGTCCACACCTTTGTTGTTAATGCTCTAGTGGTCACACTTTTGAATGAATCTTCATCAGACCTGGTCAGAATGTTAGTCTCAATGATATCTTGGACAAATTCGAACTTGGGTCTACTGGGGTAAGTCAAATAGAATGGAAATTTTGTGAACACTCTAGAAATCACAGATTTGATTGGATCTTCATGAAACTTTGTCAGAATGTTTGTATTAATAATCTTTAAAAATTCAGCGAAAATGGGTCATCACCGGCCCAAAACTAGGTCACTAAGTCAGCGCACCAGAAAACCTTGTTAATGCTATAGAGGTTGCAAATTTGAGTGAATTTTCATCAAACTTTGTCAGACGCTTTGTTTTAATGATATCTTGGACAATATGAACATGAGTCATCTGGGGTCAAAATCTAGGTCAGCATGTCAAATCATAGAAAAATCTTGTTAACGCTTAGGGGTCATAGTTTTGAGTGGAAGTTCACCAAACCTTCTCAAAATGATTGTTTTAATGAAATCTTGGTTAAGTTCGAACATGGGTCATCTGAGGTAAAAAACTAGGTCACCAGGTCAAATGATAGAAAAACCTTGTTAATACTCTAAGGGTCACAGTTTTGATTGGAGGTTCACCAATCCTTGTCAAAATACTTGTCTTAATGATATCTTGGTTAAGTTCGAACTTGGGTCATCTGGGTTCAAAATCTAGGTCACCAGCTCAAATGATAGAAAAACCTTGTTAATACTCCAGGAGTCACTGTTTGGATTGGAGGTTCACCAATCCCTGTCAAAATGTTTGTCTTAATGATATCTTGGTTAGGTTCGAACATGGATCATCTAGGGTCAAAAACTAGGTCACCAGTTCAAGTTGACCTTCTAGAGGTCACAATTTTGATTGGATCTTCCTCGAACTTTGTCAGAATGTTTGTATTAATGATATCATGAACAGTTAAAAACTAGGTCACCAGGTCAAATCACAGGAAAACCATAGAAGTTGCAATCTTTACCGAGCGAAAAAGGGTCATCTTGTTTCAAAGAGTCCCTTTGTACTGATGGGTAGTTTCAGGTAAGTAGTTTGGGTTGTAGTGCATAATAAATTAAACTTTTCTGACCGAAATTGTTGTAATGTCATCTGATTTATGCAGCATTGACCAATAAGATGCTTTCAACGTAGTCTTATGTGACGCACAAGCCTCTTATTATATCTATGTACAGTATACAATGCAACCTTCCCAGAGCGTCTCTCTCCTGAGCAACAACCTCCCTTCAACAACAGCATGTTTTCCCACTGTTCGATTTAACTATTTATATAACCTCTAGAACAACAACCTCTCAACAGCAACAACATAATTTTGCTTCTCCCAAAGGTTTTTGCTTTGGAGAGGTTTCACAGTATATGAACTTAAAGTCATTTTGGAACAAGATTAATCACCATAGCGCAAAAAAATACAGTAAGCCATGACCGGATAATAAGCCTTGTATTTAAACTCGTTTCACACGTGAGAAGGACATTTACATCCTGGGCAACCATTTGCATCTATAACGATTCCGATATTACACGGTGGAACGCAACGTTTTGGTGCGCACGTTCGAACTGGAGGTTGCGTAGTTGATGACGTCATAGTTACGATTGGTTTCGTCACGGAGTTCTGCGTTAAAACTGAAATCGAATTCGGAAACAATGATGAAATGTGATATTGTTTATTTTTTTTAGTCCAGGAAAACTTTTGTGAACAAACTGAATGTGTTACATAGGTGTTTCCCTTTAAATATAACAAAAAGTAGATCCATGATATATAAATTTACAGAAGTAGTCACGTGATGTTAGGAGTTTGGGATGTTCAATGCTTTAGGACCACAACGTACTAGAATGGATTATTGCATTAACTATTCTGAAGCCGCGACTGTGGTCCAGTGGTTAGTACGCTGGACTTGTAACCCGGCGATCTGGGTTCAAAATCCAGTCGTGGCAGGTCATACTCTTCTATGAAAATTTAACAAAAAAGGTCGAATTTCGTCTGTATGTGGAGAAGATATATTTATGATATTTATGGAAAGGGTCCCTAGATCACAGTACCAAAATTAGAGCCCTAATTTATAGATAGGAAATCAAGCATACCTTCCCCAAATTATCACATCCGAAGACCACCAACCAAAAACCCAGCCAGGACGTAAGAACAAGCGTTATGGACTAAACACAGTCTCCCGGAGCAAACCGCTTTGGAACGGTCTGTGGCAAAGTCACAAGGGGTTTAAACTCTACCTCACATTATCATTATTACGAATGTGATATTTACGTAAAATAAAAAATAAAACTTACTTGTACATACAAGACAGCCATTCTTGTCTATCATGGTGTATGTTTTTGGACAATTAGGCGGATAATGTGGACATAGAACACCACTTGTGGCGCCACCTGTTGAAGCACCTGATGGGATAAAACGCAATGAAATGAACATACATCTAAATTCAATGTCGCTTGTTTATGAATAGAAAGTGGAAAAAAGCATTTTCCAGTGTCGCCACCTTCAAAAAACATTCAACTTACCAACGAGACAACGTGACTCAACAAATAAACCATCTCAGTTATTAAATAAAAACAATAATGGACTACAAAATACATTATATGTACTTTACGATGAATATTCCTATAAAAGTAAATATGGGTGAATATTTTATTTAAAGCCATCTGATATAACCGTACATTATAAAAGGCAGGAGCTATGTATGATTTTAATGTGGTTGCAAGTCAGTGCTCATAATAAATTAGGTGAAATTTGAATACCTGTGGTTTGTACTAAGGGTGATGACGTCATTGTTTTACCCGCTTGAGCATTTCCGCCGGTACCAGCCAGACCGGAAGTTTGCTGGACGAGATTTCCACCGATGCCTCCATTTGATTGGCTGCCTGATCCTGTTAAAGTTCCTGGTTGTTGTGACAAGCTCCCTGATTGGCTAGTCCCTCCCGTCAGCTTACCGGGATTTTGAGCCAGATTACCTGATTGGCCGGTGCCCGTAGTTTGTGTACCGCTGCCTTGTATCAAACCCGCAGATTGGCCATTGATGGTGAATGGAGATTGTATCGAGTTTCCTGATTGGCTCCCAGATGTACTTGATGATGTTGCGCTTCCGCTGTTTGTCTGTACAGCTGCATCTAACAGATTTACTAATAAGTACAGTATATTGAAAAATCAGTTATGCAGTCAACGTGTCACTCCATATGATGTTAAGAGAAATGCCATCTTTTATGCCACTACGTCACTGAATTGGACAGAACGTAAAACCGGAATAGATTTTATAGGTATTTCATTCATTATTAATACTTGATTATTA
Organism: Lutraria rhynchaena; assembly: GCA_008271625.1. Taxonomy (NCBI): domain Eukaryota; kingdom Metazoa; phylum Mollusca; class Bivalvia; order Venerida; family Mactridae; genus Lutraria; species Lutraria rhynchaena. The sequence continues at coordinate 1,825,358 of VIBL01000030.1, forward strand.
ATTAAGCTCAGCATCAAAGTGACTTCAGGAATATATTTAAAAACAATGACGTCACAACTTACGACATCCGGGTACACAGAAAGGGCATCCATCCTTAGGATCGACATCTAAACATTGTGGGTCACAAGTGTCAACCACGTGACTATCGCAACGCCAAGGGTTGGTTCCGTGAAATGATGCTGAGCCTCCAGAGGAACTGGAACCAGTATTAGTACTTCCGCCGGAAGCACTACTTACACTTCCGGTCATGGAGGTTCCACTACTTCCGGTCTGAGGTTGCATTTGGTTATTGCCCATGGCAGGGAAATCTGAAAAGAATTGTTCATTTCTTTTGCAATAGTTAATTTTATAAATAAATAATTTTAGACATAAAGATATTCCTTGTTGTGGAATATATTTTATCGAAGATTGTCCGTGCATTCTCGGATGAACAGCGGTAAGATAATTTGGTAAAACTACCTGCCAAACAATGCGTTTAAAAAGATATCAAGTGAGGGGACCAGAAATAATATACTTACTAGGAACATTGTACGGTGAACCGGAAGTTCCATGAGCATGCGCACTGGTCTCATCTACTAATGATGCTAGATTGTGCACTTGGTGATTTTGGTACCCGAGGAGGGTTGATAAATCCGCTGGGTTGTAGAGCAGATATCGTTTCTTCGACGGGGAACCAGCTAAAATAATTAACGTTTATAACTGAATTCATCACGTATGATAATATGAAATTATACCGATATAAAGTATTAGAATTATACAGTCATATAGCTAAATTCAAATTCAATTACAATGCAACCTCTCCACAGCAACGTCCATTGTGAGAAGCCAAATTATATTACTGTCAGTGAGAGGTGTTGCTCTAGAGAGGTTTAATTCATAAATCGTACAGTGGAAAAAAACATGCCGTTGTCGAAGGGAGGTTGTTTCTCTAGAGAGGGGCCGCTCTGGAGAGGTTGCACTGTATAGCGGAATTCTACATGCTACGTACACGGACTTTTCTACTTGTTTGTTGATTATATAAAGTATTGCAAAAAATATGTAATTGTCATTAACTAAACATTTTATTATGATAAATGTCAATGAAAAAGGCTTTCAAGATTCAAAACATAGATTTAACAAGTTGTTTTAAATTAAATTTCTACATTTATCATACGGGAATCAACACCTGTGCAATCCACGTGATCAACTGTTTATCCCGAATCCATTTTTTGCAAGGTTATTCAGTTCTAAAAAAGCCAGTTAACATATTGACTACTAACTGCATGCGTGCATAAAATAATTGATTGATTAATTAATTAATTGAATAGATTAATTTATCTGCCAAACGTCACTATCTAAATCTTTAAATATTTATAAGCATTCCGTCTACCTGACTCGGTGATTACAGCGGTAAATAAAACAATTAATGTTGTGCACAAGTTCGTTGAAGTCGCCATTTTGTCTAACTGTTCTCTGTCGTGACTCCAACGGGGCCAAATTCCTTGAAATGTTATACACAAATTAGGTCTGAGAAAGTTTTGATAGAAGGTTGAAGGTCAAACAGGGTCTTTTGTAATATTACAAGAACTCCTTTATCAGAGCATTCAACTACAACAAATTTAGGCATTGCCCCTTAAACATTAGGGGTCAATGACCCTTTTTTCAATAACAATTCCGAGAAAGCACATTTTCTTAGGTAAGCACTGCGATGTTTTCTCGCTCAAAATAAGGACATCAGAGTCCGAGGTTATAAAACTTAAAAAAATAAATGGGGCTTAAAAAATCATCCGATTTTCAGGGAATTCCGGTTTTCAGGGGGTCCGGTTTTCGGTTTTTTTTTACTGTACTTCCGATATATAACTGTTTGATTATGTCACATAATTTTTTTTATGAGTACTCAATATAATGATCACGGTTTTAAACAAAGAAATTGTCAATCTCATTATTGAGTCTAAATACAGAGAAAATATTATAAACAGTTACGAAAATGAGTGGTCGTTGTAGGGAAGTAGTCGTAATATTGAGGTGATCGATAAGTGAGGTTGCACTGTATGTTTCATTAAGACAAGACAAGCCCGCCGTAAACTCATTCAATTAAACGTCGCGTACGTCTTTCACACGAGTGAATTTTGAGAGATAAGAAATTTGAAGTAGGGTTTATGAAGCATGGGAAGGTTCACTTGGAGTGAATTGGGATTTTGTTTAAACTATTAAACCGTGAGTAATATTGGTTTTATAGCAAAGAGCAAATAATTTGTTGTTTTAATTCGTGATGCGTTAAGTAAGGTGTGTATTTTATATAAATATTTCTTCGTTACGTCTCTGAATGAATATTATGGAAAACTAGAGGCTTAAGTATTGGTGCACATAAATCATAGGTATTTAGATAAACTGGTTACCGTTGAGTCATTTTACGCTTAGTTACGATACCATTTTGAAACGGGTACCAGCTTAAGAGTTTTTCAGAAATATGGACGGTGATAAAACCCAGCTGTGTACGTACTCATGTGTTCTGCAATACTGATAACGAGACCGGACTATTTATAATAAAAAATATGCGCTACTGGGTTATTTTTAAAGAATTAATCATTATTTACATCTACAAGGCAGGTCTTTATGCTGAAGTGGTCTCATTATCAAGTTTAAATATGGAAAATACAGAATACCGATCCAAAGGTGGTTTTTATAATGAGGTGGTCTAGATAGTGAGGTTTTACTGTGATATGAAAAGCAATATTTAAGCATTTCAATTACAAATACATTGTATACAAGTTTAGTGGTTATCAATTTATGGCGAACCTTACTTTAATCAAAACGTTGTTTACGTTTCAGATTGGTGTCATATTTATTTAACGTAACGGAATGTCATCTAAAATTGGCCTGGCCTTGTTTGGTCTAGGTCGTATGGGTAAGTACAGTGCAACCTCTTCAAAGCAACACCCTTTGTTATGGAGAGGTTATTACTCTAGAAAGGTTAAATTAATAGTTACATCGTACAGTGGGGAAAATCACGTTGTTGCCGGTTCACCTGACCTGTTTTCCTGGCTGTATACTAACCAGTACTAATTTACCCTTCCACAAAGAGCCGATTACTTCTCCACATATTGTCAAATTTTCATGGAAGGGTATGGCCTGCTGCGACTGGGATTTGAACCCGTATCGCCGGGTTACAGGTCCAGCGCACTAACCACTAGACCACAGCCGCAGCCTTCAAACACCTTCAGAATTAATGGGTTGCAGGTGTGTCATGAAGGTCAACTACGCTAAAATTGATTTCTCCGCGTGTGTGGCCTTTTCCCATCGTTCGTCAAGTGCTGTAATTGAACCTTTTTCAAAACAGGTTTACACCATGCGAAGAATATACTTATGTCGTCACGTGCCAATCTACAGTGGATTGTTTGTGATAACCTACAAGATGCGGTAAATCTAAAGGAAGAATTCAACCTGAGCACGAGATGTGTGCCACCGGAAGAAGGCGATCACGTGATGGATGATTCGAGGTAACGTGACCACTTTACGCGAAGTTGGGATTATAGAAATATAGGTCAACTATAAATATGTTTATTTCGAATAAGTCTTGACGACCGTAAGGATATGGCACAGTCAAAATGTATATAAATTCAGAATATTTCTTCGTAAAGAATTGATTGCTATATTAAAGAAGTGTCCGTTACAATTTAACGGTCGTAATATTGAATTGGTCACTAAGCGAGGTTTTACTGTATGAAACAAATATAGCATCGGAAAATCGCTTGGAAAATAAATGATCGTTATAATGAAGTGGTCGTTATAATGGGGGTATTACCGTATTCTACTTTCAGTGTGAATGCTGTGATGATTGTGTCCCCGACAGCAACTCACGAATCTTTGATTCAAAAGTCATTGATGGCTGGTAAGTGCTAATGGTAAGGATTATTAACTTGAATTCTATATTCTATGTATTGCATAATAATATTCCTGGGATACACACGTGTCATATGGATAGTACTTAAGTGCATCCTGGAAACTGACGGAAATTGCCGAATAAGACCGTGTGGACAATTTTGTCCACTGACGGAAATTGCCGAATGAAAGTGCCTTGAAAATTGTGCACTGACGGAAATTGCCGAATCATAACTTATAGACAGTGTTGGAGCTTTGGCAATGGTAGCTTGTGGCAAAATGATTGTCACAGTTTTGACGAAAATCTTTTGCGCTTTTCTATCTGCAGATAAAGATGTGTTTTGTGAGAAACCTTTGACACCAAGCGTGGAATCTACACGTTCGTGCTATGAACTTGCAGAATCTAAAAATAGAACACTTCTGTGCGGATTCAGTCGGTAAGCTTTTGATATTATGATGAAAAAAATGTGCTTCAACACATATCTAAATCATTCTGATGATTTTCCTAATTTATTCAAATATTTTTTACGCAGATATAATAATTTTAAATGATATTTTCATATTTATAATATTAACATATACCTTTCCTTTATTGTTTGACTCAGGAATATTTTTTTCAATTTATTTATTATTTTGTTTCATTGATTTTTAGTGTGTATTTTAAAAGCGTTTGCATATTCATAACATTTACATACTAGTATATTCATTTGAATAATCATTGCTGATATGAATATTCATGATGATTTACTTATTTTGCTTTATATATAATCAATATTCATGAAATGCGTGTTACATTGCAAGGAAAATAAATGCTGCAAATTTTATTTTATTTTCAGACGATTCGATCCAAGTTTTTACTCTGTATACAAAAGTGTAAGTTCCGGAAATCTAGGACCGGTGCGCATAGTGAAATCTACCAGCCGAGATTATCCGTTTCCGCCGATAGAATATCTTCGAACTTCCGGTGAGTCTGTTTTGCGGTCTGGGTCCCGTGTTTACACAATTCATCAATATCAGCGTAATTTGAGCATTAAAAGAAGCATTCTGGAACCAGTCTTTTGTGGCGCATACATGTAATTCTTAGCATCATCACAAAACTGTAAATGTTTGATAGATAAATTAAAAGACCCTCTTGATTTATTTCAGGAGGAATTTTCAAGGATTCTACGGTACACGATTTGGATATGTGTTCATGGATGGCCGGAAGTAAGCCAGTCAGCGTGTTCGCGCAAGGTCACGCGCATAATCCCGCGTTACGAGAATTCGGTGACAATGACCAGGTTGTAGTTGTCATTACGTATGAAAATGGCACAATTGGAGTAGTGGACAATGGTCGATGGTGTCCTAATGGTTATGACCAACGTTTAGAGGTGACCAATATACGAGACTGCTTGTTGGAGGAGAAGAAACTCTTAATAAAAGATACAGTAGAACACGGTTCTAGTGAATGCCATATGAACAAAATATTTACTTCCGTATAACCAATTTTACATTACATTATTGACGAAAAGAAAGGCGTAGACGGGAAAAATAATCACTTCACTATATCCTGGTTCATTGTAACTGTGTTATACTGTATTTCATTAACATTTTTACCACTAACCATATTTTGAATACATGTAAATGATGTGTAATTTATTTCAATAATCTTTTCAAGACGCACAAAAAAGCTCACCCACGAAATAAGACCACTTTATGATACAAGTCAATTTAGCCATTTTCAAAGTCTATATAAACATGTATTGCGTCATTTTTATCTTTCTACTAACCCCTAATCTGTCCCATTTCAGGTGTTGTGTGATAAAGAACAGCTGTCAGTTGATAACAAGGGAGCTAACCAGGTTATTACTGCCTCAGAACAAGGGACGTTACTCTCCCGTCCTGAAGAAAATTTTATTGAAAGATACGCCGTTGCTTACAGAAACGAATTAGAACATTTTCTTAACGTTATTGAAGGTAATACCTATTACTACCAGGTGATATATTTATTTATTTTATCGCAATTTAGTCAAAAGGCTATAATTAAACACTACAGTAAAACCTCAAATAGCGACCACCTCAGTATTACTAATACTACGTATTATAATAAGACCACATATTTTCGGACTGGCTTCCTATAACTCCTCTATAATTCAACTTGATAATGAGACCACCTCATTATTACGACCGATTTTTGGGTCCCAGGGTGGTATTATTATCGAGGTTTTACTGTTTTCGAGTACTCATGTTTCCCGTTTGAAGACACAGATACTGAAAAGTTGTAAGTCAGACAATACTTTTCATTCCAATATTTGCGCTACTGTATTGATATTGCACGAATACCTATATTAGGCCTTATATTTTTGTACCTATATATTTTCTTGAAAAATTTACACTATTCTTTACATTTTACATGATACAGTAAAACACGGTTACGGCGAACTCGGAAATAGCGTAAACTGAGGTAAACAATAAAGTGTTTAGATACATCCCAAACACACCCTATTTTATTTCATTAACACATGTAGTGAAAAAAAGTGTACATGTATAAGTGAGAAACGGGTCCCCAGGTATTCATTATAACCGTGCTCTACTGTTATAAGGAAATAAGAGTTGATGAATGCGTATGTCATTACATATACACGAATCTTGATTCACAGGCCATAGAAAATATTGTCGGAGGATGTTTGTTTCATTTACAAAATTTATTCCAGGGAAAGAAGAGGTTCGTGTGACAAAGACTGATACAATACGAGCCATGAGACTTGTAGAACTATGTTATAAATCCTTAGAGGATCGATCTGTTGTGAAATATTCTGAATAAATGATTATTACAATTAGCACAATCTCCAAGGAACTTATGCAGTTTAACCCCTAAAAACCGGACCACTTCCGGACTGATTTAAAAGTCCGGTTTTCAGTGACTTCCTGCCACTAATTCAATACCTACACAATATCGATCATATTTCTAATGTAAAGATATTTATTATGAAATCTTTCTCTTATTCATCAATATATTAACACATCAAATATTCAGATTATCTCAAAATTATGCATTTGCCACATTTTTGTAATTATAATAGCGCGAATGTTTTTATGTACGAATAATGCTAAGGACGAATAGTGTTGTGTACGAAAATAGTCGAGTACGAATGTCCATCATTTCATCCACTGTATGCGCCATTACTCCTACCTGCAAAAAGTGCATGCATGAAACATAATGAGACAGTTTTCAACATTTATTTATACCTGAATGAAAGTATTAAAAAGAACGAAAGTTATCAAAAAATATGGTAAAATGGTTTTGTTGACATTTAGCGTCTCAAGAAAATGGATCTATGCAAATAAAAACATTGTATTTATAAGCTTGATTTAGTGAACTAGTGGAATTTCGACATTAAAGCTTATGATACAGATATGATTAATGAATTAAACTTGTCCTAAGCAAATTATACTAGACTCTTACTTTCACATGTACAAATTCTACAATGCGCCACGTCATATTTGATGCAATAAGGATGACAGTTTGGTGGAAGTGGCTTGCATTGGTCTCCTACAAAGCAAGGCTTATAATTTTATGTTCTATATCATAAATACACATTCTTATTATGCTGCAACCTGTTTGTCAATGTTCAAAAAGGGCTGACGTGTTTCAAGGCTGTAAACCATTAAATTGGCTACACAACTTAGGCTTTAAGCTCTCATTGCGCGATTCCCAACTAGCTTTACAAATTACTACAGGCAAATAAAATGATATGGGTTAGCCCCAATACCCAATATTCTCGTGAACAGAAGATTTTATAGGAATCATTTTAATCGACTCATTGATCACTACGAACTTCGCCAGAAATAACAAAATAACACAAAAAGTCTGCTCACCTCCTCCGATCATGCCGCCGCCACCACCCATCATCATGGCACCACCGCCGCCACCGCCACCGCCACCACCACCTGAAGTAATTCCAGAAGAGCTTGATGAACTTCCGGTTGTCTGTACAAGTTGAACGATCTAAAACGAAGCCAAAATACAACATATTATAAGATACCAATAAGGTACAGTAAAACCTGTGAACAAAGGGCAGCCTTGGGAAAGACAAAATGTGGCCTTCATTGACAGAGGGCCTTTATTCGGTGGTCAGTTTGTTCTAAATAATCAATGATGTTTTTTCAAAGAATGGCCTTTATTCATAGAGTGGCCTTTATTCGAAGGTGGCCACAAACACAAGTTAGACTATTATAAACACACTTCTTCATACATTTTTGTCTTTGCTTTTTAGTCATTTCCAAAGGTATGTATACTGAGTACGGAACTGCTCGTCTAATGCCTGTTAAGAATTGTTACGTCGATAATTGACGTGAAAGATTACTTTAGCGCCAAGTAGCAGCAGACGAGACACCTTCGTCTGCGATGAAAAGGAAAGTCAGTGTAGCAGCAGAATTAAAAACAACGTAGAATTGTCGCGTATTGAAAACATCAGAAATTAATAAATTGTTAAAGGATGTGACAAAAATACGCACATCTTAAAATTCTATAAATAAACCAAAGCAGGCGACATTACCTGATGATGTGTCTCTTCGCAACCAGTGTTACACGTGACTTTCTTACACGCGCACCTTGGACAACCGTCACTTCCGGTTTCTCCTAATGTGTACCCGTCTGTACAGGAAGCCATGCATTGTAGCGCGGCATCGCAGGTATGAACCGTCAGTGCTGGTTTTGTCTGACAGACATCGTGACATTCATCTGAAAAAAGGAACAAGGACACAAATAATTTTGATCAACATATGTCCAACAATATAATATGATAGTATTAAAACCGTAGCATTAGGCCATCCTTACGAAATGTTGTTTTGTGTTTAGGCGTCCCAAACTTTGATCAGGGTAGATTGCAAGGCATTGTTATATACTGTATTTTTGTGGTTAACGTTATATAAGTTTGTACCGCAAACGAAATGATGGAATATTGGAAGATTTTTTTGTGTGTGTGTGGAAGACGCTAAAAATATTTCAGCTCGGTCGGGGATTTTTGAATAAGTCCGTCGAGTAATTGCTCATCAACACTTTTTTTCAAAGATGGCCTTGTTGCTACTAAACTGTGATAGTGTCAATATTAATTGTAAGCATTGCGGAAGCATTGAAAAAAAGATCCTAATGGACGTGGTCTCGGGACAAATGTGGTGAGGTTGTTTTAAAATTGAAATGGTATATTCACTTATATGATACAAGAACAAAGAAACGTAGAAAAAAAGCCAACAGTAAATAAAAGCCATATTGCTTTCACTCTTTGGCGGCTTTGGTAATAGTTTAGATCGCATAAACGGAAAAGTGACATACTTTTGACTGGGTTGATGCAAGAACAGCTTGGGCATCCATCTGGTCCCTCGGGCCCTAATGTGTACCCATGTTCGCACGTGGACATGCACTTTATACAGTCCGGACATTTGTTGATCAGTGTGCTCACTTGCGGATTAAGAACAGGGGCCGCTGTGGCGTGCACAGCAATAGGCTTCAAACTCGTCACTGAAATAGTAAGAATTAGTTTTGGAAAATCATTGCATTGTAGGGATGCTTTTGGCTATTACGCGCACTTTGGGTTCAATATCTTACCCTTAATGATATCTGTTAACCTACTTAATTACCTTTATTTGATTTTAGAATAGGGTTTTAACAAAATTTTCTAAACACACCTAATTAGATTATCGTTCAAAGCAATTAGTTCATCGTTGAAGTTTAATGAGTAACTAAAGTCCATTAATGAATGTTTGCAGCTGAATTATACTTAAATAAAATTAAATAAAATGCTTCATGCACATTTTGATGTTTGTTTAAAATGTTTGCATTTTATGAATCCTAACATACTTCAATGGAACTCTGAAGTATTTTTTTTTGGGTGAGAGAGCAGAACGCGAAAACAGATGATAATTGTAGATAACTTCTAAAAATGCGCAAAAATAAAACAAATATACATTTAATACTGTCGGTAAAACAAGCCAGTGTGACGATGGTGATATTAATTTTATTCTCAAAAATATACAATATACATCCGGAAGTCGTTCGTGCATGATGGGTAATCACACACCGGAAATGCATTCACATATCGGGCAGCCATCTTTTCCGCTCATATATCCATAGCAACTTTTTGCACAGTTAAACTCCTCTTCACAGATCAGCTTAATGGCGGAACTATTAGCTTCAAAGAAAAGAGACTTCGTTAAAAATGAGAAAGAATGGATTTACATTGTTCAAAAACATTATTGACCAATTATAGAACTTTTAGAGCTAGAACCGCATCACAGTGTATCTGACATCAATCGATCAATTGATCAATCAGTACAAAGGTTGCTAAGTAACGATAATAAAATCATAGTAGCATCCGCTGATTCGAAAGTTTTGTATACGTACATTTGTACATGTATATCCTATTTCTAGGTCACAGGCTTATACATTTTGATCTGAATTTGGAAATTTAAATCTGCAAGTCTCTTTTTATTAAGAATGGAATTTTAAATCTTTGCCAATACGTCAAATAGTGTAATAATCTATTTTCAAATTAACAGAACTTACCTGCCGACTGCCCGATGCAGTCACATGTGGGGCAGCCACTTTTGTCGCTTTTGTAACCATTAGCGCATTTCTCAAGACACATAAAGTTGCTATCAGTATAACAGAGGACAGGCAAATCTTTAACTGTCGCATTATTTGACTCTTCGTCAACTGTACAAAATGTATTTAATCATACGTAAAAACATGTGCAAACCTGATATATATTAAGATACTTTTCTCTATCAATATTATTTGGATAAAAAAGTGGAATTGTTTCTGATATGATGGACAGAATAGATGGCGAGAGAAAAATGTTTTCACAAAGAAAGCATGTTGAAGAAAAGCGAATACAGTGCAACCTTTCCAAAGCATCTCCCTTTGGGAAAAGCAACATTATGTTGTTGTTGAAAGGTTGTTGCTCTAGAAAGGTTAAATTAATAGTTAAATCGCAAGAGGTAGTACTCTACCATAATTTTGAGATATCATTGATGATCTACATTTACAAACCACATGCAAAAAGAAATATTGAAATCCGGACATGATAATGATATGTCATTAAGACAACAACACAACTTAAGGAAAATGAACTGTACTTTAAAGACCTGTAGTGGATATACAGTCAAACCTGTGAACAAAAGCCATCCTTGGGAAAGATAAAACCTGACCTTTATAGACAGTTAGCCTTTATTCGGAGGACAGTTTGTCCTAAATAATCAGTGATGTTTTTTTCAAAGAATGGCCTTTATTCACAGGTTGTCTTTATTTGGAGGTGGTCTCAAACACAGGTTTGACTGTATATGTGTTTGAAGAACGCTAAGATAGCTCAATATCTTCGTTTGTATGTACGACTTTGTACCAATTATACAATCAATACAACGCAACGACGATAACTTACATGATTCTTGTATCAGATTTCCAGGCAAAGGTGTCTGTCCATCACCTGTCTCCCCAACACACGTGCATACAGGACATGACTGTGTATTTGGTGTGTCCAAATTATACCCCCTTTCACATGTCTGCATACATTTCAACGTATCCGGACAATTGACAATGATTTGAAGGAGATTCTGAGCCGACCCTGATGTGCCAGTACTCGCAGAGGTATGACTGTTACTTGAGCTTGCTGAACCTGACTCACTGCTCGTGGATGTAGAGCTTTGACCAGAAGTCGATGAAGTCATTGGCCTACCACCATTGCTGCTCCCACTGTAACCACTCATTAAATAAGGAGTAGAGCCGTAGCCACCAATGCCTTGGTCTATGTTTCCGCCTGTCCCATCAGTAATGTGACCATAACTATTTCCTCCATTGCCCATACCGCTTGCAAATGTACTGGTTCCCGCATTCGTTCCGACGTTGCCACCATTTGTGCTTGCAAAAGGTCCAGCACCGTGACCATAGCTGCTTCCTCCGTCGCCCATACCGCTCGCAAATGGACTGGTTCCCGCATTTGTGCCGCCGTTCCCACCATTTGTGCTTGCAAAAGGTCCAGCACCGTGACCATAGTTGCTCCCTCCGTTGCCCATACCGTTAGCAAATGTACTGGTTCCCGCATTTGTGCCGCCGTTGCCACCATTTGTGCTTGCAAAAGGTCCAGCACCGCCGTTGTTTCCAGCTGCTACGGAATACGGACTTAAAGGTAATCCGCTGTTGTTGCTAGCAGGACCTCCAGTACTTGGCGACAATGAGTAAGGACCTGTACCATTTGTTCCAGGCGCTGTTCCCATTTGCCCCAAACCGTTACCTGTGACAGCTCCTGTTTGAGAAAGATAACCACCAATTCCGCCAGCTGTTTGACCATGTACAAAACCATTAGATGGACTAGTACCGTATCCTGAACCGTTCATGTTGTGGAACTGACCAGCTGTCTGTCCACTACCTTGACCATTACTAAACGGACCAGAAGTACCACCGTTCGCCCAGCCTTTTCCATTCCCTGACCCACTTTGCCAATTATTGCCTAAGCCACTTGCATAATGCCCAGAATTACTGTTTCCATTGCCTTGTAATACAGCAAAAGGTCCATTTGCTGTGACGCCACTTCCGGTTTGAGCTGAACTGAATGGTCCAGCGCCGTTGTTCGTTATTCCATTAGCAGACCCCGTAGCGGGAAGTTGTCCTGAGCCACCAACAGTAGCACCACCGCCTGTTATTCCGGCCCCTGTTGCAACGGAGAAAGGACTTGAACCAATACCGGTGTCAATATTACCACCTGAGCCGTCTGTTAGATGCCCTACCCCAGCTCCATAACCATTACCATCGGTGCTCAAACCGTTCGTAGAGATACCACTACTTCCGGTTGCGAATGGACCGGATCCAAAGCCGGATTGGCCAATATTATTGTAATTGCTTGATTGAGATACACTCCCAATTCCACCACCGTTGATCTGATGTAAAGGTATTTGTCCATTATTCAAAGTTGAAAATGGTCCCCGGCCGTTATTTGCGCTGTTTCCACCAAAACTGCTCCCATATTGGGAACCAGCGCTTATCTGTTGCACATAGCTTGAGCTACTGGAGTTTCCCGTGTTGGTTGTAGCTACACCTGAAGAAAATGGCCCTTGGCTATTTCCAGAGAAGGGACCAGCCCCATTTCCGCTACTTATTACAGAAAGTGGCCCCTGTCCGTTACCACTTACAGTGAATGGCCCAGCTCCGTTGCCATTGCCGCCCGTACTTGCGCCGCTAGAAAATGGCCCCTTCCCGTTGCTATTTACAGCGAAAGGCCCAACAATGTTTCCTCCATGTCCATTTCCGTTTACAGCTGATTGTGAACTTCCACTTCCGGTTGTTAGTGGATTACCATTTCCGGTTGTGTGTGAGTTACACCCGTCAGTGCACGCGGCTTATTATTACAAAATAATAGTCAATCTTAGCAAAATTGATTGTAATTTTAAAGTACGAAAACAATTCATTTTTATTATGATTATTTATTCATGTAATCAAAAGTTTTTGCTATTTTTTAAACAGAAATGAAAAAAATCCGATCAAGGTTCTTGCATAATTTGAGGTCCGAAATATTTTTAATGTAATTTTATTGTTGGAGTAGAAAAAATAATCATGTTTGCGGTTACTTGACCAAAGACGTTTATGTAGGGAAGATAAAAAAATCTATTTTTTTTCTAAACATACATTTCGTACATTGAAGAATCGTTGCTTAATCCTTGTATTTTCGTTCTTTTTTAATTTTGCGTGTAGAAACATTCAATTTAGCGCCAAAATATAGTGTCGGTCAGATAATCTGAAACTCAACTTTTTTTTATTCTGACCTTAGGCTTTTTCGTTTATTCTATGCAGGAAATAATTATGTATTCTTTTTCACGGGGGTTTCACGCTGCACCGTCAGCCACGGTCATATGGTGACCTTTCCCGCTTCACAGCGGAGGCGTAACAGTTGGTAAAAACCGACCTTCTGTCAGCTAGGTGGACAGTTTCGTCACATGTGAACTTTGTCCGGTCCCGGGTGGGATTCGAATTTACGAAGTGACGTGTTAGTGATTACTAATCAGAGGCCATGACCACTCGACCACGGAGGCCCGACTAAAGTTACTTTACACCCAATATATCAACCCTAAGTCCTTCAGTGCTGCGTTGAATATTAAAATGTGAAACTTGAAACTTATTTTAATAATTTATAGGTTTAAACTATGTTTGGGGTAATAAACATAGTTTATTCGCGTAAAAATATCATCTCATCAGATAAATGAGACATTTAGCCTGTTTTACTTGTGAAAAGTAATATTCTATGTCTGAAAAATGGAAATGAAATTGTATATTTATAAAAAAACCTTTGTGGTCTACGACTAACTGGTGATTCTATTACATGTAACACGATAATACATGACTTATAAGAAGTAGGCCGAATGTGGGCTCACACTGGACCGACACTAATTTTGGAATTAAAAATAAAGGTTAAACGTTCAGGTCTCATTTTTGATGATGATGTGATAATGGTGATAATGATGGTGATGGTGTTGTTGTAGGTAATTTGATGATGATTAATCTAGTGTTGTTGGTGGCAAAGATAATGATAATTCTGTTGATGATGATGATAATTCTGCTGATGATGATAATGTTCTTGATGATGATAATTCTGTTGATGATGATAATGTTGATTTTTTCATTGCTGTATTTTTACGTCAAACGTGAGTTGTGTCATTTTTTAGTTAAAATATGACACCGGACTTGGGACGGACTTTTAAAATGGGTTGACAGTAAAACCTGGTTACCCGTATGTACTTGTATTAAACAATCGCATGTTGGGCAGCCGTCTGGTCCGCATTTGTATCCGAGTGAGCATGATTTCGGACACGTGAGGGCCGTCTTACAAGTAACCTGTTGTGTTGTGTGAATCTCAGTCACAGTCAAGACTCCAACAACTGAAATATTTACAAAACAACATTCAGACTGGAGCACCTTATAATCAATAATTTTCACATTAGTCCCTCGACAATGACCTATTTTAGAAGATGATTCGAATCAAATTCATCGCTAATTCAATCAGCCTGTATCCGATGGTAGTACACAAAAATGTTTGCCCCTAAAATGACATTTTAACCGAATAAAAGATTATCCGAACAGTATTAACAGTATGTGTAAATGTAAGAGAGACCGCAACCGTGGTCCGGGTTAAAATCCGGGTCGCGGCAGATCATACTCTTTTATGAGTTTTTGATAAAAATATCGGTTTTCTTCCATATGTGGAGAAGTTGCCGGCTCCTTGTGGAAGGGTAAGTTAGTACTGGTTAGTATACAGTCCAGGAAAACTGGTTAGGTGAACCGGTCGCCGTATATAAATGGACAATTTTTGAAAAACGGCGTTAAACCCCAGTGAAAAAATAATCTATGATAATCTATTTTACTGTAAAGTTAGTTTTGTTCATGCATACGTATGTAAGACTGTTCATACCTTGTGGTTGAATACATTCGCAGGTCGGGCAGCCATCTTTACTGCATTTATAACCTACGGAACATCCCCGAGAACATGACAAAGCCTGCGGACATTTCACCTCGTACACGAGCTGGACTGGTTGAGCTGAAACCATACGACAGGGACACCTTCTGAATGTTGTATAGATACGGAAGCGTGGTTGAAATATTAATTAATCGATGGGACAAATTATTTTTGAAAAAAATCTTTGGGAGCGGATTATTTTGTAAGAAATATTTCTAAAAAAATAATTTGTTTCCACAGATTAATAAAATATTTTGACCATGTTTTCTCCATGTTTAAGTGCTCTAAATTACGACCACCTCATTACAACGACCCCTTATTTTCAGACAGGTTTACTATATTTCCTTTATATTTCAACTTGATAACAAGACCACATCAGTATTACGACCGATTTGGTAAGTCCCACAGTTGGTCTTAAAATCAAATTTGTCGAAGACGTCTTTTCATTCAAAACTCTTCCAAGAATGATTTAGAATTGAGCATAGAAAATGTTTTCATGTTTTATGACATTAAGTACAGCAGCACAAAACTACATTTTTGTTGTGTGCAATACATTTCTAAAGCAGTAATATTAATATAAAATAAAATATTTGGAGCATTGTATTGCGCTCATGATGCGTAAAATAATGAGATTTGAAACAGTAATTTAACACGCTTTATGTTCATTATTATGTGCTTCTTTTACCGTACAACACGGTTATAATGAACTCGGATATAGTGAAGAGTCAGATATAGTGAAGAACTTATTTTCGCCAAACACGCAGTTAAACAATTTCCTTGATATTCGTATATATGTAGTGGAAAATCGTTATAATGAAGTAATCATTTGGAATTCAGGAATATCGAGTACACAGTGCAACCTCCACAGAGCGGCCCTCTCTTTAGCAACAACCTCCCTTCAACAACAGTATGTTTTATCACACTGTACGATTTAACTATCAATTTAACCTCTCTAGAGCTAAAACATCTCAACAACAACAGCAACAACAACAACAACATTTTGCTTCTTCTAAAAGGTGCTGCTTTGGAGAGGTTGCGCTGTATCTTTAAGTAAAGCGCAGTTTGAACTAAATTATAATTAACTATGAAATAGATATTATACGCACGAGCTAAACATTTGCAATCCGGGCACCCATCGACTCCTTTAGATCCCAGATGGTAGCCGTCCTTACACCGTAACATACATTCCAGCGTCTTCGGACATTCCACTTTGTGTGTAGTTTGTACGGCTATGACAGGCGCCGGTGTTGGTTCTGAGAAAAAAAGATTGATTTCTGATCATTAAGGCCCCATTCCAATTTCGTTCAAATCTCATTAAAATCTCATTAAAATCTAATTAAAATTTTATTAAAATATCATTACGATCTTGCAAAGATCTAAATGGTTGTTTCTATTCTGTGACATTGATGATTTTGAAGATTTCAACTTCAGTAAAATAAAGATTATTCAGACCTCACAACAAGCAATTGTGGATTCAACTTCTTACAACTTTTCTTTTCTGGACTTTAAAGTCGCACCAGGGTCAAGCCATTGGGTGAATTTTCAGCTATAGTTGTAGAGGAAGACCCTGTGCTTACAGCAGGGTAGAACCACTGACCTTCACATTGTAAGCTAGCTAGAAGTTTCCTCACATGTGAAACTTCTCTGGCCATGAAAGGAATTCGAACTCACAGCGGTGAGGGGTTAGTGATTACTAACAGGAGACCATAACCACTCAACAATATTTCAAAAACATAGCTACAGTAAAACCTCGCATTGCGATCACCTATTTATTACAACCACATTGTTATAGCGACTACTTGTTTTTGGGCCGGATTTAAACAACTCTCCTATAATTCACCTGAATAATGAGACCACCTCATTATTACGACCGATTTTCCGGGTCCCGGAGGTGGTCTCATTATCGAGGTTTTGCTGTATTATAATCTGAAATTGGTAGTTTATTAGTAGCTGTGATATGACATTAATCGAATGCAGGTAAACCTGTGAAAAAGGTCACTGAAGACAGACAAACCTGTGAAAAAGGTCACTAAAGACAGACAAACCTGTGAAAAAGGTCACTGAAGACAGGCAAACCTGTGAAAAAGGTCACTGCAGACAGGCAAACCTGTGGAAAAGGTCACTGAAGAGAGAGACATTATTTTCTGTGGTCGTTCTTTACAGGTGAACTTTACACACAGATGGCACTCGTTGCATTGTTCATTGTACAGCTAAACCTCTGTACTAAGACCATCCTCGTGACTCCATGTACAGTCAAACATGTGAACAAAGACTTGTCTTAGGAAAGACAAAATGTTGCCTTTATTGACAGATGCCGTTTACTCGGAGGTCAGATTGTTCTGAATAATCAATGTTTCTTTTTTTCAAAAATGACCTTTATTCAAAGGGTGAAGGGTGGGCTCTATTCGGAGGTGACTGCAAACACAGATTAGACTGAACAGTCAAAATATTTAAGTGATCTCATTATCAAGCTGACATAGATGGGAAATATTGAAAAAATAGTCCTAAAATAAGGGGTCCATATTATGAAGAGTTCATGGTATTGATTTGGTCGCTCAAGTGAGGTTTTACTGTACTCAAACGTTCCAAACTTATGTCATATGATCGGTATATTTGAATAATTTATCAAGATAGATAAACACATGGCCCATAATTTGGTACTGACTTGCAATTTTGGATAATTTTCATACTTCGTAGATGCAGGTTTTCATACAGTGAATTTTATCATCAAATTTTATCTTTTATTGTACGCATAACAACCTATATATCATTTCTTCCTAAAAAGGTTCAGGTTTGAAATCAGACATGAAAGTATCATAAATATTATAGCGTATACATCAAACTGTGACCTCGAAATGTACTTAGTCATTGCTCTACGTCAAAGTAATATCTAGTTTTAAATTGCATAAAATTTTATACTTTGGACGGCATCAAAGTGTTAAAAATCTAATAAAAATTGTAATACTAATAAATATAATAACAAAAAATAATGATGATAAAGTATGAACATTTTCAGATATGAGTGTTTAAGAGGATAATTATCCCTATCATATACACTTTTATGTAATAAAGGTAAAATTGTAATTTACCAATACAAGAACATTTCTGACAGTCGTCATGGCAACCGTCATTACATTTCGGAGATAGCGTGTAGCCATGTTTACAGGACAGCATACACAAAACTGTTTCATGACATTCTTTCTTCTCCGATACAGGCTGAACAACGACTGGCTTGGGCTCTGGAAGAAGAGGACAATATACAGGTTTTTCACGAGACGTCAAAAGTGGAGGCTCTAAAAATTATCCTTGCCTAATGATAGTTCAATGAGTCAACAAAATTTCCGTCTAAAATTATTTATTAAAAGTGGATCATACAGGCTGACCAACGCCTGGCTTGGGCTCTGGAAGAAGAGGACAATATATAGGTTTTTCACAAGACGTCAAAAGTTGAGGCTCAAAAATTGATCCTTTCCTAATGATAGTTCAATGAGTCAACAAAATTTCCGTCTAAAATTATTTATTAAAAGTGAATCATACAGGCTGACCAACGACTGGCTTGGGCTCTGGAAGAAGAAGACAATATACAGGTTTTTCACAAGACGTCAAAAGTTGAGGCTCTAAAAATGATCCTTGCCTAATGATAGTTCAATGAGTCAACAAAATTTCCGTCTAAAATTACTTATTAAAAGTGAATCATACAGAAGATTTCGTGCCGTAAACGATAAGTTTATGAAAGGCCTGAGCGAAAGGAAACAATTTACTTGACGACATCAAATACATTCAGTATTTCGTTAACATGGTAACTAAAAAAATAGTGTATATTGTACGCACCAGGTATACACGCGCAAGACTGGCAGCCATCTTTGCCGTGTTCACCGAGGATATATTTTCCCTTACACGTCATCATGCAAAGCTTGGTTCCAGTGCAATCCGGATGAGTCGCTGGTTTCTGTACGTACACAACTTGTGATGACGTCACGTGATGGGCCGCGGGTTTCTGTACGTACACAACTTGTGATGACGTCACTTGAGGTGCGGGTGGTTTTGTTGGCTTCACCACAACCACTTGTATACCTACAATATTGAAGAGTCAATTAAGAAAATGTTAATTTAAAAGTTGCTTAAATGTAATATATTTCACTCATACACGATTTTGTCAACAGAATTAATGTTAATCGGGGCGGTTAATTACCAAAAAGCCCAACCACGTTATGGTAATGATCTCTCACTAGCCCCTCAAATTCGTAAGTTCAGAACCAGACAAACGTATCGTCAGGAAACTGTCCAACTGGCTTATGGAAGGTCGATAGTTCTACCAAAAGACCTTCTTCCACTATTAAAGCTGGTAAAGTCGCCGAATGATCTTGGTTGTTGGTGCGACATGAGACCGCAAACAAAAAATCAGTTAGCCAAGACTTTAATACGATTTTACTCTGAAAATCAGTAGTAATTCAAATGTTCTACTGACATGGAAAGCACTCATGCTCATTAGAAACCGTAAACCATGAAATGTTCTTATGCAACCCACTGGTACCTTTGTGAGTCAGTTGCTATACATGTACATATATTTCACTTGCATCGTAATGTTTTTAACCAACAGCTGTTCGCCATGCAAAGTAATGTCTGAAGAAATCGGATGTTTTTTTTATATAATGGTTGCACGGATACAAATAAATCCACTTTAACAAAAAAAGTTACTTTTGATCTATTTCAAAATCAATGCAAATACACACGACCCTGATTGACTTTCCTTGCTGAATATTTCCATACAAATGAAGAATTTTTTTTACTCCAATCACAAAACGTTTTATACAAATAAAGTCAAAAGACTTAGCATTAATCGGCACCAACACCATACTTAAAACAACAACAAGAACAGCGGCAGCAGCAGCAGCAGCAGCACCACCACCACCACCAACAACAACAACAGCAACAACATCAACCGCAGCAACAACAGCGGCAGCACCTCCACCATCATAATCTTCATCACCATCACCACCAACAGCAACAACAACAACAACATCAACAACAACAGCGGCAGCAACACCACCATCACGACCACCACCACCACCACCACCAACAACAACAACAACAACAGCAGCAACAAAGTCGATCTTACTATTATGGGACTCTTTAGGACATGTACAGGTTCGACAACCGTTGCTTTTCACATCTTTACTAAGAGAGTAGTGTCCTTTGCATGTCATCATGCATAACATAGTGCCTGTACATTCCTGAAAAAAAAAATAAGTAGAAAAAAAATCAAAATGAACAAAATATTTTCCCTGGGTTTAATGCCATTTTCAGCATTTTTTCAGTTAAGCACTGTGGCCGGTTCGCCTAACCAGTTTTTCTGGACTGTATGCTAATCAGTACTAACTTACCCTTCCACAAGGCGCCAGCAACTTCTCCACATATGGAGGAAAATAGTCAAATTTTCCATGGTCGCGGCAATTAAAAATAAATGTGAAATCAATGTGAAAATAAATATGTGTTTATCGAACACTTCACGTCTTAAGCAAATAGTCCTCAATCGCTGATCATTCATGTGGAGAAACTAGCGGTTACTTGCAGAGAACCAGTTTAGCACTGGTACAGAATACAGGAGAATGACTGGGTTAATAACTCACTGTTATGTTACTGATGTAATGTTGAAAAATATCGTAAATCCCGACAAACTTTTTTATTGTCCATCGATTCTGCTTGAAGTTCTTTATAATACATACATAAGCCACGTTTGGTGTTCGTTTCAGTAGAATACATCAGTACTTACGCATTGTTAAATTCTAATATTTGTTACAATAATGCTATTAATGTGTCTATACGAAAACCGTGGAAATTTGACCCTGCCTGATGGTGTAAGGTTAAACCACAGACAAAGAGGTCTATATTAGTACACAATGAGTAAATATGCACTGAAAAACTGTTAATGGTACGAATAAATTAGTGAGCGAATGTATTTTACACGATGGCCGTTTTTTAAAGATGCCTATTTATTCAAGTTTGATTGTACAAAGAGTGAACTTATAAGCGCTTATAAACATGTCACAGAAACCTCTGTAGACGTTATTTTTTTATAAAGGATATTTCTTTACTTGAGCAGATAAAATAAATTTCTATATTAAGGCCAAAGCATAATGATACGGAAGAAGTCTCATTATCAGGTTGAACTATGGGGATAAAGTGGTCGTTATTACGAAGTGGTCGGAAAGTAAGGTTGCACTGTATGTGTATATACCTTCAGCGGTTTTTCAGTTACAGTGTGACCCTGTGCGTGACCGAACAGACTACCGCCTCCAAGAGTTCCTGGTGTGAAACTGGCGCCACCTACCATACCTAGAGAAGAGATAAATCGTTATAAATATGCAGTTGAACGCGGTTATAATTCCACACACTGCGAATATAAACTTATCACGGAAATACAGCCAGACCAGTTAATTAAGATCACTTTAAGCAGACCAACATTGAAATACCTTTTCGGACACAGAAGAACACGATTATATTGAATACATGGGGCTTGAAATTATTAACTTATCATATCCAAAACATTTTAATATAGAAAATGTTAAAGGTGTATCACTGTATATACAAACACACTTCATCACCGCATCTACTAGTAGAATGACATTACCAAGAACAGCGACAACATCAGTAAACAGAAAAAAAACAGCAGCTGCAGCAGAAACAACAACAACAAAAACACCACCACCAAAAATAATGAACAGAAAGAACGCAACAGTCAAACAACAGCAAACACAACGTCAACAACAATAAAAAAGAACGCGTACCTCCCGGCATGCCTCTGTATCCGGCGCCCGGATGAAACATCATTGGTCCGCATGCGCACATCTTACATCCTTTTTCGTCCAGTTTTAAACATCCGGGTATACATTCAACGTGCCACGGACATACGCTGTAACCGACTGAAAATGTAGTTAATTTATGCAGTTATGTTGTAGGGGCTCCCTATTAAATTCACGTATGTATACAATTGATTTGTCTACAATCAATAAGCACAGATCTTTGCCTATGTGACGGCCATTTTTGAAAATATAGTGCTGTCTGCAACATCGTGTTCGTCTCTAAGCAACCAATAGCGTCATTTTAGAAAATATCCAATCATATCTCTTATGACTTTTCGAAGCTAAGAAATATGTTGCTCTCTAAAAGTTAAAAGTTGTAGGCGAACCACCCCCCGAGCGACTAAATGTTATAAATACATGTACGCTTACTTGGTAAACAGCAAAAAATGACCCCCTTTCGACGGAATCCTGATTGTGCCATCCCGACAATGTGATAAGACGCTCGACAATACGAAGCGACATTTGAATAATGTTGCGCTTTTTTAGCCACCAGAAACTGCGATATTGACATTGTCTAGCGTCGCTTCGCATTGTCACAATTCGCATTGTTATAAATGACACGGATTCCGTACCTTTGTCAGTGGATTAAACGTTCATTTCTCAGAAATATGAAGCAGATGAGCTTTCAAACCAAAGATTTGTTGTAGACATCGAGCAAAATATTGGAATTCATCTATGACTTACGAACTAAAATTTGGAATAGTTCCCCAAACAGTCGAAGCAAATTGAAAAAGGGTTTTCTTAAATTATAATAGTGACGCCAAATAACGATTCCCTTAAATAATTCAAGACTTTTCCCGATGAATATCTATCATGAAAAAAAAATAGTTAAGTACATATATTTTAATTTACTTACCAGTTTGGGCAACAAATAAGCTTAATATCACAATCCATTCCATTCCGATGGCAAATATCTGACCCTTGATTCTTGTATAAATTAAAAAGAAAACTAATGACTTTAAGCTTCAAACCAGTTATCGCACTTTTGTGACGTCATTACAAGCACCTGCTATTAATTGATTACGAACTTCCGGTTATCTATAATGACGCAATTGAGCACGAGGACGAATGATAATCACTCACATTGTTATCACAATGAATGCCAACGGTTGATAAATAATTATTTATCGAATAATGAAATGAAATTTTGAAATTTTCACTAACTTTTGGATCGATTTTAAATATTATCTCTATATTCTAACATTTTATTTATGACAAAAGCCTGATATCGAATTTATACTGAATGATATCTTTTAACATTATATTTGTTAATTATTCTTGGTATTGTTAATTTTAGTATAAACACGATAGTAATTGTTCGCGGATTAAATTGAAAATTAAAGTGCTTCATCGATATTCATAAACATTTAAGCATAATTCAACCCTATATTGTTCTGTCGGGCGCCCTAAATGTAAACTGTGCTATCGTCTATTTTCGTTGGGCTCAATTTTCGAGTTTTTTTTACTAAAATGGCTATTTCATGCGGACGTAAATTCATGGCTTTTGATTTTTTGAAAGAGAAAATACACAAACGTATTGCCTTTTTCGTTTTCTGTAACTTTCTTCATAAAATAACCTTGCTGATGAAGTGAAAATACACGTGATTGGTTCTCACGTGTCAAAGGTTGATGCGACAGATATCCGTTGATAATCTTGAATATACGTGTCAAAATTGACATCTGTCATTTTGAAATTTAAAGTGTTTTATTCTATTGTAGATCCAGGCCGGCATTTTTTTCTAATGAGGCGTTAAGTAAATGTAATTACAGAATATTTTAAACGTACGAGTGCCGAGTGAGTTTAGATTATATGTGTTTCGAGGTTGTCAAAAAATTGTTTTCAATTTTGCAGAGTTGATATAAATGATATGAATGCCACGTATCACATGACACAGTGAAAAATACATTACGTGCAATTACCGAAGATCTTAAATGGTTTCTGGATTAATAAAAAAGATTTATCATGAAATGTTTCACGGCGCCTATTGTCGGTTAGTTTATAAGCGCAGACAATTGCAGCCTTGCAGAAAAATACTATGTCATGTTATAAAACACATAATTATTTGATCTGGATGAATGCAATTTACAGTGAAACTTCGTTATAAAGACCACGTTTAGAATGCTAAAAGGTCATGATAATTGAGATAGTCTCACTATCTGATTGAATTATTTAAGAAATACGAGTGCAGAAAAATTATTTAAAAAAATTATTGAAAATAATGATAAAAATGTTTTTTTTTTTAGAAGATGGTCGTTATATCGAGGTGGTCTTAATACTGAGGTGTAAGCTTCGTGGGGTTTTACTATATTTCGCTAACTACTCCTCGAATAAAGCGCTTAATGTTGTTTTAATGTAAATTTTAGATCATATCTTGCTAAACGAATTGTATAGTGAGAAATGATATTTAAAGATAAAAATCTGAAATCACATTCACAGACGTACTAAATTATACATACAGAATAGTTAAATAAATCATTCTGCAGTTGTTTAATTTTAATTTTAAAGTAAAATATTGTTTTCTATTGTGACTTCGTATGCATGATGCTGTTCAAAGTTTTCAAACGTCCCGCGTATTATGAAAGCGCTCACGCTCTGGTGACATTTTAGAAGGAAGCACAATTCGCGCGTACATCTTGCTTTATTTTGTTCTTTGCTTCAAAAAAAAAAAAAATCGATGAACAGCGAACTATAACTTTTGTAATAATATGAAAGTATAAAATATGTATCTATACATATGGGGTAAAATTTTAACGCTTCACATCTTCCTAATAATAATAATATTCAGCATGGAACCAGCAAACGGTGCAAGTTTCGCTGAGTAACTCAAGACATACATATTTCAAATGTTTTATCAGGCAATCCTTAAAAAATTGTTTGTTTGCTGTAAATCAACCCAACATTTTCTAGTGGGCCGGTGAGTAGGGACTTTTTTCTGGAAATCAATTATTAATTAGGAAAGGGTATTTTTTTTACTGGGAGGGTTAAAAAAGTTGGGTCGCGGCGAGTTTTGTCCTACCTACCTACTCACTGAGAACAAACAATTTTTATGGTGACCTTACAGTACGTAATGACTGTTTTATTTCATTGCCTAGTGGCTGTTCAGCAAAGGTTGAAATGTAGTTTGAAAAATTACGTGTATTTCGATTTCAGAAAATATTTTTAAGTTATCTCACTCAAATCTTTTTTCTTATGTTGCTGTATCAGGAAGTGTGTAAATAACATGACAAATACGGATAATGCCGTGGATTACCTCGGGCGTTTCCGTATCATTTCGGTTTAAATGCGATAGATTCGTTACGAAAGCATTCGGTTATTTCCGCTAGTCCGTTCGGAGGTTTCCGTATTCATACGGTCTTTTTACGATGAATTTTGCGACCCACGCAACCGGTTATTGAATTATATGATTATACATCGCGTGTTCTAAGTTATAGATTTATTTTCCTGTTTTTTTTTACATAAAATGAATCTGATTTACAGGTGCATTTTGTGCATTGTGGTTAGAGTCTTTGACTAGTAATCACTAGCCCATATCCGCTGTGAGTTCGAAACACACCCTGGACAAGGCAATGTTCACATGTTAGGAATCTGTCCAGTTAAATTACGGAAGGTCGCTGGTTTTATACTGGGGTACGCCATGGTTGTTCCTTAGAGCTGGAAAAGTCGCCCAATTTTTTTCTACAATTCTTCTATCAACCTGATAATGAGAGCACTTCAATATTTAAATAACTTATTTTGGTACCAAATGTGATCTTAAAATATATATTATCATATCGTATGTCCAATAAACAGTATATATATATGTATATACTGTTTATTGGACATACGATATGATGTATATATGTATATACTGTTTATTGGACATACGATATGAAGTGCGCGGAGTTTTGTAAATGTGTTTTTGTTGTTTATATCTTTTGCCTCCTAAAATAACGTTTGACTGAGAATTATTAATTTTTTTTTGGTTAAAACTTGGACAATATCGGGGATGTCTCCATTCCGCAGTCTAACGTTCCGCCCTTCGCTTTTAAGTACCCCCTATCTTATCACACGCTTCAACATTTTATAGCGATCTTTTAAATTCTGTCAATTAAAACACTCCAATTTCTTTCTGTAAACTTTGGTTTAGATTTACATAAGGCGGAATATCAGAATGGAAATCTACTAGTTAAGCATATCTTAACTCAAAAATCGTCTAAATATGCTATTACAAATTGATTTTTTTCAGTCATAATCTGAATTCATCAACTAGGAAGATTAATTTGAAGTGTTAAATTAACAAATTATACACGTGGGCACATCTTTCTGTTTGTCAATGTCTATTGAATAGCAAAGTAAAATCTCGAATAATTCTCGTAATAATGAGGTAGTCTGATTATCAAATTGAATTATAGGGGTGTTATAGAAAGCCGGTCCGGATATAAGTGGTTGTTATAACAAGTTGGTCGTAATATTGAGCTGGTTGCCACGCGAGGTCTAACTGTAATGTTCATACATGATTTTAGAATGTTTTGGTACTTTAGAAAATTATCCTTTTTTCACAGCAGAATGTATTGGAGATTTCTACCCACTCTAAACCTACAATATCAAGGTTAATTTTAGACCAACAAATAAAAGCCATAATTTTGAGATGGCCTTAATATTGAGATTGTCTTAATAATGAGATGGTTTTGATAACACATAGAGAACATGTTGAAAATCTGACCGAAACTGTGGTCGTTATGATGAGGTGGTCGTTTAACGAGGTTTGACTGTATTCCTCAATGAAGGCCCTTCTTCCTTTTCATCACCACCACGATAAAACACCTCGCTCCCCCCTCTCTCCTTTCCCCCTCTCTCTTTAGAGTGGTCTTGTGTACAATTGACTGCCGATGAATAGATCCGGAAGTTTAGGGTATGTGTTTCACATTTATTTATGTTTCGAAATAAACAGGAAAGATATCATATTTCACAGATACCCCCAAAATGAACCACACAGAACAAATTCGAGAAGTTTTACATCAAATGTTTACTTTTCAAGCTGAGTATAGGGTATCTACTGACATAGACCCTCATATGAATTTCGTGTAAAAAAGCAACTTGACAATTGCGCAAGCAGGCGAGAAAAGCAAGCGAGCGTTGAGGTAATTTAAAATTATATCGGATTTAGATATAAATATGTTGAAATGGATATTATTTATTATAGTGCTAAAGTAAAGTGGATTTGGCAGTCGGAACATTGAAACAGGCAGGTTGGGGCTTAAGATTTGTTTTTTGTTATTTTATTTAATTTTTGTGAAATAGGAATATATTTTTGAAACAAAGATAATGTTTGTGTATTAAAGAAAAAAGTTGTGAGATAAAAGAGATATAAGTTATGAAGTAAAGGTGTTATTTGTGAAATAAGATGTTTGTGAAATAAAGATGCTATTTGTGAAATAAGATATTTGTGAAGTAAAGATGTTATTTGTTAGATAAGATGTTTACTGTGAATTAAGATATTATTTCTGAACTGACAAACTAAAATGATACGAATGGTAAAATATGATATTATTAAAAACTTGCCGGATATAACATTATAAAAGGGTAAATAGATAAATATTTTTTTTTATTTCAAATTCATTAGGTCTGAGGCTAACGTGAATAAATATACAATGATATACATTACAATTGACGTAATAGAAGACAACTTGACAATATTAACTAAAGATCATTGATGTAACCGTTAAGCAACAAAATAGACAATATTTATATATTTATATATAGTAATGCATGCATAAAACTCGGTTTTAATATCAATGCACTATCTACAGATTTCTAAAAAATCTATGAAAATGAATATATATATCAATTAAAATCTGGTAGTGGATTATTGAGTAATTATGATACGCAGTTATATATACGTATTATAATTACTCAATATAATATATAACTGCGTATTATATTTACTCAATATATAATATACGCAGTTATATTATATTGAGTTATTATAATACACAATTATATATAATATTTTAATACACGAATGTAAGAAATCAAGAAGTGTACCAATAAAATATCTCAATACACGCGCAGAATATTTTTTACATGATTTGAGATGTTAAAAAAAGATAACAAATATGTAACAATTGATTTGTTTCTGTATTGCTTGCTTGTAGCTCAGTTTTGCTTCACAAGCGGCGTCATTGGTCCAGTGGTTAGTGCGCTGGGCTTGTAACCCGGACATCCGGGTCCAAATCCCGGTCGCGGCAGATCATACCCTTTTATGAAAATTTGACAAATACGCGTGTATGTCGATTTTCCTCCATATGTGGAGAAGATTCCTGCTCCTTGTGGAATGATAAGTTAGTACTGGTTGGCATAGTCCAGGAAATCTGGTTAAGTGAACCGAACGCCGTATATAACTGAAAAATTGTTGAAACCTAAGTGACAATTTGCCTCACATTTATTTTCTAATCTTCGTCGATCTAGAAAAAGATATTTGTCTTTTCGTTAATGTGATATTTTTTTATACACCCCGTTATGTCTTTTTTTTCGGGATAAATGACTAAGTCAACATTCTAGTAATACGAACTTAATAGAAATAAATAAATTTTAGCATCCTATAAGTTTTATCTTGTGATGGAAATAGGTTGTAATAATGCACAACTGGGATCATCCTTTTAAAGAAAATGATGGATTTTGGTTACCCGACCCAAACTTTTAACACCTGAGCCCAATTCTAACCACTGGGTTAAATTTTAGATAATGTTAAATTTTTGGTTAAAGTTTAGTAAAGCAATTGTAAAACAGTTTGGTTAAATTTTACCAGGAATTATTTGTGGTTAGATTTAATCCAAGAAGCTAATATTGGTAAGAAGTCGTCAAGATCCTCAGTTTGTCTGTTCACTGGTCTAAATTGTTCAGGTTGTCCAGCGTTTGGTACAACAAGGGCAGACATCTTGTGTCTATTTAACTTTTGGTTAACTTCTTAACCTAACCTTAAATTTAAGCCAGTGGTTAACCAAAGTTTATACAATTGGGTGCCCGGTTGGTAGGCCTTTTTAGTATTCGTTTCTTTCATAGGGATTTTCTGGACTGTATACTAACCAGTACTAATTTACCCATCTACATTTCACATTTGACGAAACTGTCCAGCTAGCTTATGGAAGGTTGGTGGTTCTACCCAGGGGCAACCCTTGGGGTTCTTCCTCCACCGTTAAAGCTGGAAAGGCGCTAAATGACCCTGGCGGTTGGTGAAATTTGAACTCCAGTGAAAAAATAGATACCTATATATCTATAAGTAAGTTAACCAAAAATGGTCAAAATCGGTCTACATCTTTACACAATGCACGGGAGATTTGCGTCCGAAAACGATTTTTTTATGTATAAAACACTAAAAAATATACAAGTAAATTATAAAAGGTAACGAGACTTTTAAGCCTAAAACAGCTATCTTTACTGAGAAGTGTCTATAAAAGAACCAGCGGAGTAAAAGTAATCATTTGTGCTATTTTAATGTAAAATGAGATGGGTCGACCAGTTCAAATGTGACTTTTTAAAAATTGAATTATAAAAATTATAATAACGATAATATTAATAACATATTATGCTGCAAACAAAGTGTCCTGAATGCGTATTTAAACCAGATATCTTTTCAACTAAAATACTTGTAAATGAAATAGAAATTTTTTGCTATCTGAAACTTTTGGGTCAGCGCCTAAACATAATATCGGTTGGGTAAACGTAATGATGACTATTTTTTCTGGCCTATTGTGGCCATGAATTGATAAAAATCTTTAATAACTTAATTTGATTGATGTATAATAGAGTGCGTTATGACACGCAATTACCGTTTCTTTGTGGTTTAAAGAATGCATGGGCAAGTCATTCTTTAAAGATATATAACTGAAAAATTGCTGTAAAATGGCGTTAAATCCGGTGAAAAACAACCCCTGTTTTTTTTTTAAAATATGAAATACAATATATACCCAAGGCTTGCTTATGCCGGTCAGGGTGGAAAACTTAAAAAAGTTTTTTTTTAAATTTGTCTTTCAGTGAACATGTTGTATTCAGCAATCAACTGTTAAAACAAGCCGGCTTGGAAACGGAAGCCTTGTCGTTTACATTCAAACAATTGTGTTACAATAAGTGTGAAAACCTTACAGTAAATCAAGGGATTAGAGCTTAAATTGTTTGCATTTGTTTAAAAATAACGGTTTGTAAAAAAACCCGTGCAATTTGTATGTAATGTTATTTTGCTAGACCGTATGAGATTAAACCGGAGGCGAGGGTAAACTGACTATATAATAATTTTTGATTTTTTTTAATTACACAGCACTGATCAACACTTAGAGATATTTGGGACTATAAGTTTAGACATACAAACATTTACAAACGAAACAACTGACATCGGTGAAAAGAATAATGGAATTCTATTCATCTAAGGATAGCATCTGGACTACGCATAGCAGTTCACATCCAGAGGACGTCTATTTTACCAAAAGGTAAATTTCATTTGTTTATTTATTCTGTAATATGACAGACCACGTGGTCACCTTGGGTCTAATTTTAGGATAAACACACAATCTCGCGCCACGTGTAGATTTGCATGATGATTTCAAAAGGGGACTTTTCTCCCATGATTCCGTATTGACATTATGTCTGAGTAAATCTGATTGGTTGACTACGAAAACAGCCGAGAGTTTGACCAATGAAAATGCTTCATTCTTAGGCTGGTTCCAGGACACTAATTAAAACATGTTACAATGGTACTGATTGGTTGACATGTTGTATTTTTGTATGTTTTATAAGAGATTTTTATACATTGAACATGTATACAGTGGGACACGGTTAAAGTGAATTTCTTGATACCTGGATTATCTTTCCATTGCATCCATAACAATCAAACAAAGATGGGCGCGTTCGGGCAAAAATTCTAGTAATTCATCATAGTGTCCGAATCTTTACCATAGCCTTGCTATATTATACAACCGGTTTTTAAACAATCTTGTACGAAAATTTGAAAAAAGTGTCGATTTCCTTCCATATTTGGAGAAGTTGTCGGCTCCTTGTGGAAGGGTAAGTTAGTACTGGTTGGAAGACAATCCGGGGCAAATGGTTAGGTGAACCGACCGCCGTATACAACTGACAAATTGTTAAAAAAAACGACGTTAAACCAATTAATAAAAACAAAGATACTTTCTTTCTATAGATTTTCAACAACCTCTAGAGTTTAGTGCAGAGAACGCAATAATAAAGCAATAGAACGTGCATATCGCACGTAGACTGGTATCCGACATTTTGTGACTGTATTGTATACACTTAACCACAAAACCAGCCAACCGGTCAACTTGGAATAAATGTTACTTCAAAATGTTGATATTATCTGTTAATACACATTTATGAACACACATCACCCGTCTGATTTACTTAACGCTTGAAATCAGAATTGGGGATGGATCAGTTTTGGATCATAATCTTATTTAGTGTTAGTAAATGTATATACTTTTCATGCTTGAATAAAACAGCTAACCCAGACTGATGTCTCAATCAATAATAACAACGATATAGTCAAACCTGTGAACAACAGCCACCCTTGAAATAGACAGAATGTGGTCTTTATTGATAGGTGTCTTTTATTCGGAGGGTCAGTTTGTTCTAAATAATCAATGATGGTTTTTCAAAAAATGGCCTTTATTGACAGGGTGGCCTTTATTCGGGGGTCGCCGCCAACACAAATTAAGCTGTATAGCGTGTTAGAGTTTATCGGGGGTGGGGGTCCGTGATCGGGGAGGAGGTATGGTCTCTGATTAGTGCATGACCTGGCGCATGACCTCTGTGAGTTCAAATCCCTTTGGGACCGGGCAAATTTAACATGTGAGGAAGCTGTCCAGACTGGCTTTCGGAAGGTCGATGGTTCTACCCAGGTTTACGCCTGGGGGTGTCTCCCCCCACTGTTAAAGCTGGAAAAGTCACCTAATGACCCTGGCTGTTGGTGCGACGTTAAACTGCAGTGAACAAAAGAATTTAAAAATAAATAATATAGATTTGTTAATCAAACGTTAAGTTTGTAATTAACGTAACTACCCATACAATAAAATTGTCAAAAAAAAACACGCTACCTTTTTTTTGTAAATAAAATTGTTTCATCCTAATGATTATATTAGTGTTCTATTATCAGCTGTTGAAGGTAGATGTGTGTAATGTGTACAATGAGTGAGATTTTTAAGTTTTTTTATTGGTACAAGAAATGAATACTCAGAAACTTGATAAAACGACCAACGTGTTGAGACGCTATGAGAAAAAAAACACACACACAAACTTTAAAACGCCATAATCGTTAATATAATGAAAGCGTACGAATTGTTTCAACAACATTGACTCTACTTTTATTTTTTTTTACTTTCAGGCGAAAAAAGAATGTGACATGTACGAAGCCTCAAATATGTATTATAATATCTCTTATTGTTTTGGTAAGTAATTGAGTATCTTTACGTACAGTAGAACCTAACTTAGCGACCACCTCTATATTACGCACACCTCATTACAACGACCAGTTGTCTTATTAATTTTTGGACTGGGATTCATTATTTCCGTTACATTCCAAGCTGAGACCACTTCAATATTAAGACCACTAAATATCAAGGCAGATTGAACGGTACCGAAGGAGGTCGCAATGTAAAGGTTTTACTGTATACAGAAAATTACAACAACTTAATATCAAGGCCGTCTTAGGACCCTCGGTAAGTGGTCTTCGCATTGAGCTAGTCTCATTGGCGAGTTGAAACACATGTCCGATAAAACCTAATAATAATGGTGCGCTGGACTTGTAACGCGGCAATCCGGGTTCAAAGCCCGGTCGCGGAAGGTCATACCCTTCCATGAACATTTGTCGAAAATGTCGATTTTCATCCATAAGTGGAGACGTTGTCGGCTACTTATGGAAGAATAAGTCAGCACAGGTTAGTAGAAAATCTAAGAAAATTGGTTAGGTGAACCAGTCGCAGTATATAACTGAAAAATTGTTGAAAACGGCGCTAAACCCAGTGAAAAAAATCGATAAATGTTAAGTGCGGTTCCATTTCACGGTTAGTTACGGTTTATTATCTAGTCGAGTGAGTGTATATATTCCCTGCTAACCGTACCATAAACGCGACTTCTGTCCGCATGACTTGCGCTCAGCACAGACGCATTAAATTCATGACCTATATATAAAAAGTTGTTGAACTTGGCTTTGAAACAAGTCATTAAGCACACCATACGTAATAAAAGTGTTAATATGTTTTTTTTTCAAAATATTCTTACACCATTAATAGACCATTTATATGATCATATATTTTCTTTACGATAAGGCAAATGTACCTGATAACATCTAAAACACATATATTACTGATGATAAAATCACAAAATCACGCCATCATTTTATGTTGATTGTCGGTAATGCGACATGGACTTTTAACAATGGATAGGTAGGCAGGCATTTTTATCATTATATGCTTGTACTGAAAAGTAAAACTCTTGAATAAAGAACAAAAAATTATACCTTTTTTTGTTCAAATTGCTGAAAAATTTGAATCGGGAAATTTCGTTTGAGTCGGTATAATAACTGCAAATCAACAACATATGAAGAACGGCTTGATTGATATCTGTACACTGGAAACCCTCTAAACCGGTTACTCTATAAACCGGTTCCTCTATAAACCAGTTTCCCCTCTAAATCAGCCAAATGTTTTGGTCCCGACAGCATTACTATATAATTCAAAAATCCTCTCTAAACTGGCATCCCCTCTAAACCGGCCAAATGACCTGGTCCCGGGCTCGACCGGTTAAGAGGGGCTCTACTGTATTTATACGACCAAACCTCTATTTTAATATTTTTATTTTTTTGCAGGCTGTCCTGATTTTGTGTGTAATTCCGGTTTATCTCTACATATCAAACAAGGCTGATGCTAAAAACGACCACGAGAAACTGGTTGAACACAGGGAGGGGTTAGAGTCCGCAATAACAATGTGGAAAACAGAAAACGGTGAGTTGTTAAAGGCACATACCCAGCTTTTCATGAAAGTAGTGAAAATCATGGACTTTGTTAAAGGGACACTACTCTAGCTAAGAATCTGAAAGTAATGAAGACATATAAAAAATGGTTGGGTTTTCATTCAGGAAGGCTAATTTTTTTGTTTTTAAGTGACTTATTGTTATCTCTTAGGTTTCAATGATAGAAAGCGCTTTACTGAAAGGTTTTTCAAAACTAAGAACAATCATGTGAGTTATTGTTCCTACAAATTTGAATTGTAGTCCTTGATGGTTGACAGTTTTTAAGAGACGAAAGAACAAAAAACCATTTAAATATAAACCCACGGTAAAAAGGTGCTAAAACGCTGTATTAACTTACTTGATACTATAAATTGTTGGCCGCTGTGCAATACAAACCGAAATAAAATATTTTGCTTTTTTTCAACAAGGGCAACAACTCTTACAAAAAACGTTCATAAGTTGTCGTAAAATAACTTCAGGCATCTTGGGTTACTATCAAAGCAACGGCGATAATTGGTCAATGCTATTTCGGTAATATTAGCATTTTCGAGTAGCATTGAGCAGGTAAGTCAAAAAAAGTATTGAGAAAGTAATACATTAATTATCTTGAACTTCAGGTTCATCTATGACTATAGAACATATTACACAGAAGGGATTTATAATGCAAGAAGTCATATACAAATTGGCTGCCATGTAAGTTCAAACATAAAAAATATACCATTGCTTAAAATTGTGCGCCAATACTACAAAATAATTTTCTTTTACTTATAAATTTTGAATGAATGTTATAAACACAAATACAGACAGACTTGTAACTCCAAAAACGTTGTTATGGTAACGTTTATTGGTATTGTCTTAGGTACAAGGTTTTCGGTATTGTTTAAAATTACTCTCGTGTTGAAAAATAATCTGATTACGTACAGTGAAACACGGTTATAGTGAACTTGGATATAGTAACTCAGTGAAGAAACCGTCAAAACATGTTTGTACATCAATGCGAGTGATACAGCAAAATACCGATACAACGAACTTAGAATGTAGGAATTCACTATAACCGTGTTCAACTGTATTTAACTATTTAATTATTACTATTTTTAAACTTTATGGACTAAATATCTATGTTCGATTAATTTCAGGAGCAATGAGACATTAACAGGACTTCAATCAAGCCCTTCGTACCAAAAAATGTTTAGTGACATAGTGGGTGATATTTGCCCGGAAATGACGTCATGTCCTTCCTCAGCTAAATCATCGCCGTACCGTACTATGGACGGAAGCTGCAATAACGTCGCGAATCCAACCTGGGGGATGGGCGGAACGGCATATAGACGCGACCTTCCGGCGGCGTATTCTGATGGTAAATAATATAAATAATAATAATGATAAAAATAAAATTGTGACACTCTTTGGTACACTTGAATTCTGTTAAATCTTGTTTATTCAAACTGCTTTTGTCCGAAATTTCATTCCGAATAACCCATATTTGTTATATTTTGTATATTTCAGTGAGACAGCCGTCAGTACAAAAATGTTAAAGTTGGCATTGGATACTCAACGAAGTGTTTTAATTTTGTTTAATTTTCTTTATTTTTTCTCTAAGGTATTGGAGCTCCACGAATGTATGGTGTTGATGGACGGCCATTACCCAGTCCTCGAACTGTGAGTAATGTTATTCACAAAGCGGGGGCGGAAATACAAATAGATTCAAACACTACAGTCATGGTGATGGCTTTCGGACAGTTTATGTCTCACGATGTTGTTTCAACACCTACATCTGATGGTAAGTAAATATAATTATCATCATCTTCATAATCATCATCATCATCATCATCATCATCATCATCATCATCATCATCATCATCATCATCATTACCAACATTACCATCACTACGACTACCACCTGCATGACCCCCAACATCATCATCATCATCATCATCATCATCACCACCACCACCAGCCTCCTCCTCATCATCTTCAGCATCATTTTCGTTCTTTTCCATCATTGAATTCATATGGTGCTTGATATTCATCGCGTGATGCCTTACGCGAATGTCAACAGAACCAAATTGAATGTTTACTATATAGAAAAAAAAACAATCCTAGCAAGGGAGAGTACCGCTGCCGGAATATTTTAGAATTATGTAGCAGTTACTTCCCTTGACCAAGCTAATTGGTGGGGTGTAAATTAGTCTCGTTTACTTTGTGACAATATTGACGTTAAACAGATACTTGTGAATAAGTGAATGTTATAAATTTACTGTAAATGTTTTGCAGGTCCCCATAGCACAAAGTTGAAATGTTGCGAAGAAACGCACGCACTTTCAGGCCCATAGTAAGTACAACTCTTACATTACGCCAATTATTTCGGCAGTTCATGACATTTAGCCAAATATTTTGGCAGTTTCTGTGTTTAAGCCAATCATTTGACGTCTCTTGTCTTTAAGTCAAGTCCTTTGGTTGTCACTGACTTTAAGCCATTTGCCGATTCCTGGTTTTAACCTTTGTTTGCTGGAAACAGTATGGATACCAATATCTAATCTTTGACTGTACGCTTATTTCGTCTTGTCTTTTCTCCAGCAAAGCTTGTTTCAACATTGACATGGTGTACGCTGATGAGTTTTTCGGGGGTTCGACTTGTATGAAGTTTACCAGATCCGCCCCAGCAGTGTGTGAGGATTGCGACATTTGTGAGTTTTTATTGTTTATAATACAATTTAAGTGTATAATATGACATAATACAACTACAGTCAAATCTGTGAACAAAGAATTTCATTAAGAAAGACAAAATGTGGCCTTTTTGACAGATGGCCTTTATTCTGAGGTTCCAAATAATCGGTCACGGTTTTTCAAAAAATGGCCTGTATTCAAAGGGTGGTCTTTATTTGGTGGTGGCCGCAAACGCAGGTTTGACTGTATAGTGCAACCTCCATATGTGGAGAAGTTGCCGGCTCCTTGTGGAGGGGTAAGTTAGTACTGGTTAGTATACAGTCCAGGAAAACTGGTTACATGAACCGGTGGCCGTATTTAACTGAAAAAATTGTTGAAAAATTGCGTTAAACCACAGTGACAGTAAAAATGCTGGGTGTAAAGTCGAGACCAACAGCCTTGGTAATATGGCAGCTATTCCGGCGTTAACGGTTGAGTACGACGCCAGGCATATACCTTTGTAGGACCACTGACCTCCTGTAAGCTAGTTGCATAGCTTCCTCACATGTGAGTTGCATTCAAACTCACAAATAGGGAAATTGGAAATGGAACAATTGTTTTTTTTTCATATTGTAAGTCTGTATCCAAAGATGGCATTTAAACCTTTTTCTGCAGTAATAGCTAAGAAGTTGTATGGTTGTTTCAAACTTCAAAACTCTGGATAGCAAATATTAGGTTATTTTGTTCTAGTATACAAATTAAAAAATTGTCTAAGCCGAACCAGGAGACAAGCAGGGTTTCCGGGACATTAGGGTCCGGAGCAGGGAAGACCCACACTATTTAAGTATTTTTTCTTTGTTTTTTTATTCATTCAGGTGGTAGAGAACAAGTTAACGAAGCCTCGTCATATGTTGATGCAAGCAATGTCTATGGTTCGACGGAAGCACGCCAAAAGTCACTCAGAAAATACAGAAAAGGTAAAAGATCTGTTTGAACATCAAAACCTTGATATTAAAACCACCTTCAAGACAGAACCAGTCAGTCTCTCTATATTTAAGTGGTCTCATTAACAAATTAAAGCGCAGTCAAACCTGTCAACAAAGGCCGCCCTTGGGAAAGACAAGATGTGCTCTTTATTGACAGGTGGCCTTTATTCGGAAGTCAGTTGGTTCTAAATAATCAGTGGCACTTTTTTAAAGAATGCCTTTATTCGCAGGGTGAACTTTATTCAGAGGTGGCCGCAAACACAGGTTAGATTGTTTTGATTAGATATGAAAATAATTCCCAGAAAAAACACAAACAAATCGTCCCACCTTCTCGGAAATACTACCTTTTCCCCAGATACCCACAACCCTAGACACACCCAACACAAAGGACTATACAAAAATGCGGAAAAACACTTAGTAAGCGGTCGTTATAATGACGTAGACTTATCATTGAGGTTTTACTGTATTTGAAAAGGAAAATGGTCATAACTTTTATTTCTCTTGTTCTATTTAAACAAAAATGGTTAAATGTTATTCGTCACTTATTTCATATTTTGCTGATGTAGGTATACATATTTGAAATAACCAATGCCATTAAACTCACTACACTTCACTTCACGTGACGTCACCTCAATTCACTACACTTCACTTCACGTCTCGTCACGTCACGCATTTTACCGCGATATAACATACTGTACATAATATGAATGTTTATGTTTATTAGAATTAGCCTTATAACTTCTTATATTGATTTTATTATTTAAGGTCTTTTATTGGTAAATGACGAAACTAATTTGCTACCATGGCAACCAGTTCCTACTTGTAAGAATGGTCGGCAGAAATTTTGTTTCGATGCAGGTTAGTAATTTCAATAATTAACCACAAAAATATACGAATTATAAACCCTTACATTAGGGTATTATCAGAGATTTTGACTACACAGTAAAAATTATCCTTCAAAACTGCAATGAATGCCTTTAAAACTTCATAGAGCCTCAAATCAGGCTCTTTCTAATACAGAAACCACCTCCACACAGACAATTTTTTTCTCCGTTGCGACTTTTCATTCAAAACATGTTTTTTACTGGATTTTAACTTCGCACCAACAGCCAGGCTCATATGACGACTTCCCAGCTTTAACAGTGGAGGAACACCCCTGACGTACACCTGGGTTGAACCATCAGCGGTGTGGGGGCTAGTGACCATAAGTACTCGACAACGGAAAACTTTTTGATCCGCACTTTTCTCAAGGGTTCGAACAAGAGAAAGCCCCAGCTAAAATTGATTCCTTTGTACAAAGTATCGCTAAAAAAACTCGTTCGTACATAATTATTCAATATAATTACAGGAGATAGACGCGCCACCGTAGTGCCGAATCTATCCGCACTGCACACCATATTTGTACGGCTTCATAACATATTTGCGCAAGACCTTTCCGAACGTAACCCCAATTGGTCGGATGAGAAGATTTTCCAAGTAGCTAGAAAGATCCTTATTGCGGTCATGCAAAACATCGTGTACTCTGAATACCTCCCGACAGTTCTTGGCCCGGAGACGATGAACAAATACGACCTTGACGTTGGTCATAATATTCAGTTGGTTCATGATGGGAAGCAAAACCCAGCAGCGTCTAACGCTTTCGCAACGGCTGCGTTTAGATTTGGGCATGCTACGATCCCAGACGAACAGATATTATTGGATGTTGAATATCAAACGCAGCAAGTGACAAACATTGAAGAAACGTTTAATAATCCTAATATGACTGTGAGCTCGTGCAGCGGCCTCGCTCGATGGATGGTCCACGATAAAGGAGTCGTTAGTGATGGGTACGTGCAGTGTAAATTCCCTAGCACGATTAATTGACCAATCAGAATCTATAAAAGGTTTGATCTACCAATCAGAATCTGTAAAAAAACTGGATCAACCAATCAAGATCTGTAAAAGATTTGAGCAACCAATCAAAATCTATAACAATATTCGATTTACTTTAAGTTTAATTGGTCATTCAAAATTTCTAAATGTTTTATTTTTAGTCAACCAAAAGTCAAGCTGTACGTGTAATTTAGCCGCACATTTCAACGAAACTTACACGAGTACTTAAAAACTGCCTACATTAATTATTGAAACAATATCCCGTTTAAGGTTGTTTACCAAAGGCGTTAGGAATCTCCTTTTTCTTGATCGTCCTATGCGAGAAAGTTTCGACTTGGTGTCTGTCAACATACAACGTGGGAGAGATCATGGACTGCCTTCATACAACAAATGGCGCAAGTTTTGCAAACTTCCGGTTATAACGGAAGCGCAGTTCAGCCAATCAGGAACTTCAATGGGAGAATTTACACCAGAAGACGCTGACAAATTTAGACAAGCGTACAGGTATAAAAGTTCTGGAAATTTATTAAGTGTCTGCTTACTTTCGTTGATGTTGAATAAGCTCTGCTAGTGAACGTCATACATGGAAAAAATAGTATTGGCATCAGGAATTGCGCATGCGCGGCGGCCATATCTATGTGAGAGTCGCGTTCTGTAAAACGGTTAAGAGTTATCGTTCGTGGCTCTCTTAATGTATTTAGAAGGGTGTGGAATGTAACTGACGCAGAAATCAGATGTTAGTGATGAAAATTTGAAATTTTCCTTCTTTTTCCAGACATCCGGACGATATCGATTTATTTTCTGGTGGTGTAAAAGAGACCGTTTTGCAGGGAGCTCAAGTTGGACCCACTTTCGCCTGCATTTTAGGGGACAACTTCAGCAGGTTTAAAATTGGTGATCGATATTTCTTTGAGAACCCTTATATACTGACTGGATTTGACAACGGTAAGTAGAATTATACAAATATCGTC
This sequence comes from Lutraria rhynchaena, assembly GCA_008271625.1. Taxonomy (NCBI): domain Eukaryota; kingdom Metazoa; phylum Mollusca; class Bivalvia; order Venerida; family Mactridae; genus Lutraria; species Lutraria rhynchaena. The sequence goes on from VIBL01000030.1 coordinate 1,866,027, forward strand.
AGTGACTTGGTCTCCTGTCTTTCATTTTTGAAAGTTTTAAAAAGGTCACATCTAGGCTATAGAAGTAGAATGTTATAGGATATTTTATGAACTGACGTCATTGGTTACTTAATGACGTCATAAACTGAAAGAACAAAAATGGAGATAGAACAACCCACCGACCAGACGGCGTAGTCTTTGTAAATGTTTGTCCCGGTTTTGATTATTTAATTATTTAAAATATTTTCAATTTAGAAAATAAAATGTTTCTTTCAAACGTTTAAACTTGCTTTTAATATCGGACGAATTTACCTACCTCTTGTTGATGATTTTAAGTTGACGTTTGAATACTCCATGTTATTATTCTGAATTCCATTATATAACAAAATAAGTCAGTACAGTCGACCCCGGTTTTAACAGTCATCCGTAAATGACGGTTACTTATAAACAATGAACACTCTTGATCATACGCTTTATTATATGACCAAATAAACCTTTGTATTAAGACCATCTATGCAAAAATATCATCGATTATTTAGATCAAACTGATCCTCCAAATAAAGGTCACCTGTCAATAAAGGCCACATCTTGTCTTTCCCATTGATAGGAAACAGGTTTGACTGTATTTGGTCGCAGCAAATTAGCATTCACTACAAATATGGCGGTATTAAAAGATAATTGATGTCATGTCCACTAAATAATACAGTAGAGCACGGTTATAGTGAACTGCTGGGATCCCGAATAATTGTTTTTATACATCTATAGTTCGATGTATCAATAACAATGATATTAATGGGTGGCATGGTGGTCTAGAGGTAGAGCGTCCGACCTCTAATCCGAAGTTCCTGAGTTCGAATCCCGGCTTCGACGGGTTTTCCATTTTCCATTTTCCGGACGCAGTACTGGTGTAATGTCCAGGAAGCGGACTCGAGCGTGATTAATATAAGCAAAATTGCTTGTTTCGCAGCCGAGCTAAAATGAATTAGTATAAACGAAACGAAACGAAACGAAACGAAACGAAACGAAACGAAACTATGATATAAAGGAGAGTCGTGTTCGGGGGACAAAAATACTTCACTGTATCCGATTTTTGGCTATGTTCTCTATAACCTTGTTGTACTGTATCCATCACACTGCTCTGTAAGTTACATTCATATTGTAATGTCTATAAATTATTTTGTCTTTTTTTTCCAGATCAATATAGAACAATTAAAAGGCTGACGTTTGCCAAAGTTATCTGCAAAACAATGGGCATTTCCAAGATCCCAGAGAACGTATTCGTACCTTCCAAGTATGTATGAACTATAATATACATATTTTTGTTGCTTATTCACGACAAATTAAGTATTAATAAAGATATGATAAAATTAATTGCTGGAATATGAGAACATATTCATTATTTCAATGCTACTCGAAAATCATATGAATTACATTTTCTGACCGCTGTTAGATTTTACTCCTCTGTATAAAAACAAAAAGCCCCTGACGTCATCAGCTATTATAACCATGTTAGGTTACTGTCGGGTGGGTAAAATGGAACATTCAACTATGTTTTATCATAAAATAATGTATATGTTAATATCGGGGGGGGGTATAATGGAACAGCCAACCATGTTTTATCATAGGATAATGTATATGTTAATATCGGGTGGGTAAATTGGAACAGCCAGCCATGTTTAGAATAATGTATGGATTGCTTTTCCTATATGTTTTGTATTTACATTGATACAGATTGTGTTAGAATTTTGTTTTGTTCATATACAAGAGTAAAATAAAACCAATCGCATTTGAATGAAAGGAATATGTCAATCTCATTTGTGAACAGATAACTCACGTATAAAGCATATCTGTAACATACAAATCTTAGACGAGCGGTCAGTGGTGATTCTTAGTAATACTATATTCAGAATATTCATTGCCTATTTCTGGTTTTTGATGTCATATTACAGTAAAACACGGTTATAATGAACTCAGATATAAAGTCATTTTGTATTTGATATAGAGAAATATAGATGTAATGAACTAATATTTCGCGTTTTCGTGAATTCACCGTGTTCTACTGTAATAAAGCAATTATCCATATCTTCAGAAAATCACTCTGACCGTATTCTACTGTACAAGACACAAACATGTTTCAAGGTTTCTGCTTGTTTGTTTTATGTAACTTATTGTCACTGAAGTTCAGTTATATACGATGACCGGTTCACCTAACAAGTTTTCCTGGACTGTATACTAACCAGTACTAACCTACCCTTCCACAAGGTGCCGGCAACTTCTCCACATACGGAGGAAAATCAACATTTTGTCAATTTTTTTTTAGAAGGATATGACCTTCCCCGACCGGATTTGAACCCGGATCGCCGGGTTACAAGTCAAGCGCGCTAACCACTGGACCACGGCTGTGGTTTTCAAGGTTTATTATGTTTATTTTCAGTGGTAACATGGTCAATTGTTCAGATTTAGAAGACATCGATTTATTCTTCTGGATGGAAAATTATAATCCATAAATATGTTATTCTTTCACGTTAACGCAATTGTAAAAAAATCCTCCGCTCTGGAACTATTTTCTTGATCGAGACCAGTCTATAAACTAAGCATTTAATTGGTCGTTCATCAGCGTTCAATTTGAATTAGCCAATGAGAGAGCGGCAATCAGAGACTGGTTTATAAAATCAGTTGTATAACTTTGGTGCAAACTTCTAAAGGAAAGGAATCCAGTCATTCATGAAAACTATATAAATATTTTTATAAAGTGCAATTTTGTATGTACACGTATATATTGTTGTTTTAGTCGTTTTTTTAAAAAACTTTTTTTTACCGGTGAATATGTATATGTTACTTGTAAATATATAGACAGCTTGTTCAAAACAGCTCGGGGTGAATTATGATTTTATGTAGGGCATAATTAATCACGTGATTTCAATGTCAAAGAACGGGAATCCAGCAGTCAGGGACCTGATGAGGGAGCTTCCAGTGGGGCCGGTTGGTGAGCCGCCATTTTGTTTAAAATGGTTGCCGATTGTTTATTTTTATTTCATGCCTTATTCCTGTTATAGACTTATAGTTATAGAGGGAGCAAAGAAATTACTAACGACAAACAATTCCTATAACACACTATGCAGCATCTACGCCAAAAGTCCCCATTCCGTGATATGTAGCATAGCGACGCTCTCCACAGATGTGAACTAGACTGCACCGTGACCAGACCATATCACGAATATTTTTTTTATTTTCCAAATATTTTAACGTGCTCACATGTTTACTCTACATTTATATTTTTGTTATTTTATTGTTTTTATGTAATTTTCTTATTAAATTTTATTCGCTGTATGAATTGTTGTTAATTTTGATTCCTCCATTTTTTCTGTTCATGTCGGGTTTCACGTATGTATTTCATTCGAATAAAGCCACAACCATGAAGCAATCTAGATGTTTACGTTTCAAAACAGGTGTCAGTATGTAGTAGGTTACGGAAATATCCGAACATTACCGAATCAGTGGCCGATTCATGATATCATTCGGCAAACCTCGGTCCCGGTCGCCACTTTGCATTATTCAGTGAAAGCACGGAAAGGACCGGATTAAACCGAGTCATGGGAAATACCATTGATGTTACATTGATGTCAATAGTGTATAAATCGTCGACACCCAATACAGCCGGTAGGAAGACGTTGGACATTTGATGAAAAAAGTGTGACAATGGCTTGACATTATGATCCTCAATGACATATTTATTTATCTTTTATTGCTACAAATAATTATCAAACCGTGTTGTTTAATTGATTGCTTGTGCAGCGAATGACTATGGTATTTTGTTACTGTCAAAATCCGCGAACGAAGTCGGCAAACATATGACAAAGGAATACTATGTATTACTCAAAACTAAATTCGTGTCAAATTAATTTGACCTTGAAACTTCCAGTGGTTTTTAAGATATTTTACAAATGATAGAATAAGAAAGAAAAAGAACGTTTATAAACTGGCAAATACATACAAGCATGCTGACAGCGGCCATCAAGGCGGGTGAAGAATTATGACTTTTATGCACAGTGGAACTCAATTTTATTTTTTTATTTGTTCAATTGAATTATTTACCGTGTAACCAAGAGTGTCTGCTTTCCTTCGAGGTAAACGTCCATTCTATTACACCAATAAATATGTGCAATGGTCTCCATATTATGTGCGATGACCTCTATGTTATGTGTAATGACCTCCATATTGTATGCAATGACCTCTATGTTATGTGCAATGACCTTTATATTATGTGCAATGACCTCCATATTATATACAATGACCTCCATATTATGCGCAATGACCTCCGTGTTGTGTAAATTGACCTAAATGTTTGTTCTTTTGAACAGTTCAACTTAGGTTGAAAATCAGGATATGGTTGTGCTGTGATGACGTCAAATAATTCAATGAACGATCCCTGACCTGTTTGTACTGACGATCAAATGGGTTTTCAGACAGCATAATTACATTGCAATAAAAATGCAAATGAAGCCATGTTGAAAGCCCATCTCCCAAGGAATCATTAACTAACACATCAATCACAAAAAAATATTCACATTAAGACTGGAATTTGATCTAGAAATTTGAAAACGCATGAACAGTCAAACATGTGAACAAAGGCCACCCTTAGGCAAGACAAATTTTGGCCTTTATTGATAGTTGGCCTTTATTCGGAGGTCAGTTTGTTCTAAATAATCAATGACTTTTTTCAAAGCATGGCTTTTAATCATACGGTGGCCTGTATGCGGAGGTGGCTGCAAACGCAGGTTTGACTGTATTTGTATTAGGAAAATCAAACGGGTTTTTTTATTGGCAATGTAACACAAAGAAAGCATATAACACAAAAAAATAAACAAATAAATCTGTGTAGCAGTTTTCAGTTTATTTCTTTATTTTATTTATAATTTATATATTATGTATATATTTATTAAATTCTTCCAAAATGGACATTTCTATGCAAGCACCACCGAAGTTTTTATAAAAAACGCCATCACATGCAGTGAAAAATGTAGAAAAGTACCATTTGTTCAGCGGTTTATGAATGCTGAAGTTGTTCACACGACAGCGTTTTCAGTGCAACCTCTCCGAAGCAACACCCTTTGGGAGACAGAAAATTATGTTGTTGTTGAGAGGTTCTCGCTTTAGGGAGGTTAAATTAATATTCAAATCGTACAGTGGGGAAAAACATGCTGTTGTTGAAGGGAAGTTGCCGCTCAAAAGAGGGCCGCTTTGGAGAGGTTGCACAGTATTCACAACTGGTCATTAATTCGTGTTTGACTGTACGCGAATCTACAGCGATTGATTCTCATACGAAAATTTTCTTCGAGCTGGTAAGCCAACAATTTTTAGCCAGTCGATGTTAGGAAAAAAAAGTAAAAAAATATTAGAACTTTTTTTAATACTTAACAAAATTGCGAATATGATCGTGAAAAAAAATGACCACAGTAAAACCTGTAATCAATGGCCACCCTTGGGAAAGACAAAATGTGACCTTTATTGACAGATGACCTATATTCGGAGGATCAGTTTGATCTAAATAATCAATGATATTTTTTCAAAGAGTGGCCCTTATTAACAGAGTGACCTTTATTCGGAAGTTACGCGGGTTAAACTGTATTTTGTAATTTTAAATTTAATAACATATAAATAGCATCTTTTTTAAAATTAACTTTGCTGACTAAATTGATCTAAAAAATTAAACGAATTAAATTCACCATCGTCAAAGCCTAATTATTATGTATAAATATATAATATATAAGTACTATTTTCTTGCGCGTATTGATACAACCATGTAGCGCTTGCACTAGATCGTAAAAGAAAAAAGTCAATTTCCCGAAATACTTAATAATACGTATTTCAATTCAACACTTTTTTGTATATTTCTTCAAACTGTGTGAGGAATATTCGCTATTTTAGCTCACAATAAATTGGCCGAGTCAAAAATTGTAACAAAAGCAAAAACATAAAGCCTTCATAGGATTCCAATCTGTTCATATTTTTGTATTTATTTTTCATTATATCAATAAATCTATTATGATTGTCATTATTATTAATAAATTGAGATGTCACGCTTATCTCAATTGGTAAAAGCCTCAGATCCACGCATGGATCAATTTTCACGACTTTGGCGCATGCTCGTCGCGATGTTTTAGTTAAAGACGTCAAGTTCAAGGTCATTCGTCCTCCAAAACCGATCATTCATGGGGAGACGTTGGTTGTTACTTGAGTGAAAAAAATGACAAGTGTTAACACGGAATCCTGGCCTCGAGATTATAAAACTTGAGAACAGTCTGCGAGCTCAAATCTCAATTTCGCAAGTGGTGCAATCTGATTTGAAAGATATTGCAGTTTTATGATAAAATACATTTTCAGATCATTTTAGCTGGCAGAATAACATCAGATCGAAATCTTATGTGTTTAGTAATAATTAAGTTCGAAACATCGAAGGACAAGATATGAGATTAGAGCTTGGAGACCGATCTCAAGTTATAAAACCTTGAGGCCTGGTCTGGTTATCTATCTGACTAAAATTTTCTGTGAACCATAAAACAATTACGAGACAAAATTTCTTTTTATGAAGGACCAACACATAGAACTTCTCTAAATTTAAATTTAAATAATAAAATAAAACGGCACAAATATCAGTTAGTAATTTAGACTGGAACCTACGGAGCTCCTAAAGTGACATTCTACATTTTTATTTTAACTATAACATTCTTTTTTATTATTTCGTAATTACGAAGAAACATTTCGTAATTACGAAATAATAATTCACACTAACGAAATAATAATTAGTATAAACGAAATAATAATTCGTAAAAACGAAATAAAAATAGAATGTTACTGTTTAGAAAGTATAGAATTTCACTTAAGGGTCTCCATAGGAACCAACGCCGGGTAGAATTAAGACACTAGAACTTTTGTTCACGTTCGTTTCTATTTTTAGCTCAGCAAGTTCGTTGTGTTAACGTAAACAATGTGTCTTACAGGGACTTAACTCCATATCAGTATCAGAAAATCAAAATTACAAAACTTGTCAATTTCATGTCATTCTATTCAATAATAAATTACCAAACAGAACCACATATTATCTACGCTCTTAGCCCCAGCTTCACTCTGCCTCCATACAGTGTAAACTATGATATTAAATTCTGCCTCCGACATGAATGACGAATCGGGTCAGTATTCCGCATTCTCATTGGTGGATAGTATGCTGACGTAGTCAATTTCCAACAGTGTTCATGAAATATCAATCTATCACATAATATCGAATTCAAAAAATGCATCATTGTCGTCATACATTCGTCTAGGGAGACACACAGATCTAACACGCGTTTTTATTGTCAGGGATAATTCAATCCTTATGTTTCTTTTCCGAACAAAGATTCGAAACAATAATATCTACAGTTCATCAGTTGTGGATAAATATACTGAATATATACAAACAAAATAATTCTATCCTTTCACGATAAATGTTGCATTTCCGGGCGCTCGAATTCCAGAACCATTGTCTGCAATCTGAACTTGAGTCCCGCCCATAGTAATCACTTGAGTTTGTTTCCCATTTTTGCCGAGCGTAATAACCTGACCCCCTTTAGCTTTTTCTACCACTACTCCATTTCCAACAACAACCACAGGCTCATTGCCTGCAGTAGACGAACTTGCTGACGAACTGGCACTAGAAACTCCTCCAGCTACAGCGGAAGCGCTCGCTGAAGCGCTAGCAGAACCGGATGTGGATACCGCAGATGAAGTGGCTGAAGAAGCGGCAAGTGTAGGATCACTATTTAGCACCTGTACAACCCCGCTACTGCCACTGCTTGATGCGGAACTTGTCGCTCCTGAATTTGCGACAGGATTCCTGTTCAAGACGATAGTTCCTTTACCCGGGTCTGACAATCGGATACTATTTGGTTGTTTTCTTGGCCCCACCTCTTGCTCAAATTCCTCAAATTCTGAGATGAATGGAAGAACGCCAGAAGACTTGGTGATACCAGTAAGAATTTCAGGACCGATTGTGATAGAACCTCCTGGGCCCCTTATTACTATTTCGCCCTTCCTGGTCCCGCTGACAGCTTCCAGTCCGGTCGTTCCAATGCGGGAGACAACACCGCCAGCGGTGGACGCCATTCCCGCATTTACGGGCACAGCAGGAGCGACAGGCGCTGCCGTTACACTTGTCACAATTTGTGGCGGATTTGGTAAATATTGTATTGGGTAAAGGCCAGCGTCTAAGACACCACTGACACCCTGGGAACCTAGGAAAGAAACACCGGGTGGGCGTGTTCCAAGATTAGCTCCTCTTGGGGCTGTAATAGCACTAGGGGCCAAACCTAACATATCGAGTAAAGAAGTTGCTTGTCCGACCGCGTTATTAAGACGAACCAACTGTGGTAAAGGGCGCTGTACAACTCTTGATGGTCGGACTGCGATATTTTGTTGTGGTTGGGCTAAGCCCGGTCGGATTATCAACACGGGCCTTCCGTCTAATCTGGTAGTCATGGGTCTTCTTCGTATATTTCCCAGTCTCCTAGACGCTGCAAGAAAATATTGATAATATTGTAAGTACGCGTGTATGGTAGTATGTTTATTTTCATTGTAGTAATAAAAACAGATGGGTTAACATTTAGACAAGTACTGTTTTTGTGAACTTTCAAATGACCAAGTCACGCTTTATTTCTTGGAAGTGTTTAAATATGGAAATAATGAAGTTATACTTCACTTAAACACAATGGAGGTAAACATTTAATCTTATTAAATGATGATTAAAATATAATGATGATAAAATGATGATAATATTACTGAATACTAATGATAATAAATGATAATTATTATAATAGTAATAAAGTACGTTCATGTACAACTGTATTGATAAATAAAACATGATTAAAAATTATGGTAATGATAATAAATTGTAATGATAATTATAATAAAAATGATAACTGCAATAAATGATAATGATAAAAACAGAGCAAAACAATAAAAGTAATTTAAAATAATTATAATGATAATTGATAATGTTTATAAATAGTGTCTTAATTATAACTATATCAAAACAATGAAATTGAAAAACATTATTTTGGTTTCTTGAAAATATGTGGCATTTCAAATACATTCTCATTAACTTACGTAATTGTCGTGGTCGTATCATTGTAGAGGCTGACACCGTACGCGTACTTCCGGCGGAACTTGAGGCGGATGAAGACTGACCGGAAGAAGAAGACGCTGCTGAGGAACCAATCAGTTGTCCGCCCTGAATTGCGTATGGATCAAGTGCAATAATTCTACCGATGCTGGAACTCTGAATCATAAAAAAAATAATACCATGAAATAGTAGTAAGCCAAAATAAACATACGATACTATGATGAAAATGTCGCTGTTATATCTGTTGATAAAGGTTTTTAGCTAGTGTTTTACCCTTTGCTACCAAATACAAAAATAAATTTATAAGATTTTAATGTTTCATGCCTGACTTTGACAGTGTTTCAGTCATATACAGGCGGACAGTGAATCGTCCAAGTTGGTTCCATTGACTTCTGTTCACTTGACCTCTGAAAATAACGGCCATCTTCACGATTAGCGATGGAATTAGAAGTGTCAGTATAGTAGAGTAACAAAGGGATTTGAAAATTACGGTCTTATCAATTCTTGTACACAGCGCAATTAAATCGTTTTTTTTTAAATTGCATTGTACAATAAGAAAAATATAAGAAGTCTTCAGATGTTCGTAATTTTATATAACTATAGGACTATTTTATATACATATACACTATAAGATCTCTCGAGATAAACTATACTATCATACGTCATATGCTAAGTCTAATGATTAAATCACCCACAGCGCAGTGTTATACAACCTTGAACAAATGGTAACGTTGAGAAGCGGTAATATTCGAATACAGTAACGGAGGAAATTATAAAACTAAGAATTGTAAACGAACAAATTCACGTTATTTATAAGAAGTTGAAACATTAGTTATTTTGAAAGATTTTCGCCACTAGGTCACCAAAAGTTTCAAAGGTTACGGTTACAAGAGTGTAATATCTGTTACGTTACGGCATTTTTCTTTTTTTTTCACTCATTCTCAATTAACGGTCAAAATCTCGTAGTGAACATTTATCATAATTTTCTCTATGTACCATTATTATATACACGCATATATGAGCATGCGAAAGAAACGTATTTATAATACGGTCATTATTAATGCGTAAACTGCCATTCGTACTTGTTATACCAAATATGACATGGCAAGCTCGTAAATTAGACCATTATTTAGACAGTGGATCTGGCTGATGAATTGTCAACATTCCCAGTCTATCCTATTATAGTATAAATAATTATGGATAGTTCTGATTTCTGAACACCTGCATATTAATACATTGTCAGCTGTGTTCAGTATCTACATGATATAAATCACATGATTGTTAAAACATTAATGTAACGCTTCTTGGTAACGAACGTTACTACAATATTGCGAAAAACTTAAAATCACAGAAATACTCCGTTGTATGTCAATTTTTTTATCCCGGACATTTCTTATAACTCTTTGAGAGTTTAATAAATTAACACACTTAATTACGAATGTAGTTTTTACACGGATTAAATTTTAATTTAAAGCTTATAGATAATATATAGCAATATATTTCACGTTTACGTTCAAAAGATACAATCATAGTTCATGCAAGAGAGAAAGTAACTAATATATATGTAATTCATTCAACGTGTTTATAGATGTATACATATATATCTTACGTGTTCTGAGACAAAATGCTAAAATTAATATGTAAGAAATGCATTACATATTGGAAAAATTTCGTTCGCGACTTAAAATATTCAGACAACTTTTGTGTTTTTGTCACAAACACTGCGCCATCTGACACCGTCTTACATTTGGTCACCAAGTCGTTTCGATGTATATTGAATAAGAAAGATATTTTGGTACTGACCTAGAGGGTGAACCTCAGTTTTGACAAGTTTTATAACTTATTATAGTTTATAGTTAATGACGTATTTAGCATAACATACACTCAATGTTATGAATTACCCTATATTCGGATTGAACATACTTTCCGGACAAGTCATTAACATAAAAGCGCACGCGCTAAGATTTGTAATAATTTTGATGCCAGAAAACAAATGGTGTGACATGGTTTTGCATCATTTTTTTGTGCTTACAAAATGATGGCAATTTTGACATTTATTTAATAATTAACCTGAAAGCATATTATTGGAAAAGAATACATGTATATAAAGTAAAATTTGTAAGTAAATGCGAGCCGATGAAGAGAAGATGATCATTATGCGCCGGTAGTCTTTATTCAAATGTCTGCTATATCATTTAATTCATAGTCTTTATTCTTAGCCGTTACCTCAATTTGGCTGTTAATAAGATACAACAAAATTAATACTTCAGAAAAAATGATAATTTGTAATATTTACTCATTGCGGTTTACAGCTGGTAATACCTTTGGCAGTCGGAAGCTTAAAGCATTCGTTAATTCATGAGATATAGATACGCGTTTGTACGTAAGACTAGCGGTAATTAACCGTTTTCGGCGCTTATTCCTGACCACGGAACGAAGACGTTCAAGCGTTACCGGTCAGTAGGGCAGTTATCGGATGAAACGTCATTCGGCTGCAACTTTTACGACAGTGGCTTACACGCCGTAAATTAGCCTTCTTTTCTTAGGAATGTCACGCTAAGTGTTACTTTAATGGTTGATGATAAGAGTTTAACGCCTACGACGGGCAATTTAATGCGTAAATGTCTAAGATAATTTGTGACTATAAAAGCTGGACAGAGCATGTTGGTTTGCAAAACTAGAGTAACCGTTAAAACTAATACAAGTAGACATTTTATGCTTAATGTAAACAATTGACAGAGCTGTTGGCTACTTATTAATTATAAATGTCATTAAAAAGTAATACCCGTCCATGAAAATTTGATGAAAATATGGAAAGGTTGAAAGCTCTCTGTTAGTATACAGTCCAGGAATGCAAGTTAGGTGAACCTGGCCGCCGTATATAACTGAAACATTGTTGAAAAACGGCGATAAACCCAATGAAAAAAAAAATTCAATTATATTTCAACGTGATGAGGGCATCTTGATTTTAATACTGATCTCTTTGGTTTTAAAGGGTGATCGTAACACCGACGTTTGAATGTAATTCAGGCAATGAATATCGTTCCGTTATGTTCCGTTCCGTGACATTTTTACGAGGTTTCAACGCTAATTCTGTAAAACAGCTAACCAGTGTTCCTGGTTCCAAGGTTATAAAATTTGAGATCGGGCTCCAAGCTCAAATCTCATACATTATACTTTGATATTACTAATTTCATTACTACTAAAAAAATGAAAGGTTTATATCCAATGTTGTCTCGGGGCCTGAAATCTCTGAAAACAGGAAATCTCTGAAAATAGCACAATTTTTTCAAGTCCCATTTTTCCTCTTTTATCATTGATTGTTCACGAAAGACAGGAATTTTCAGAAAACCGGGGTGGTGACAAAGTCCGGAAGGGGTCTGGTTTTCGAGGGTTTTTCTGTACTATTTTTAGTATTTTTAGAATATATCCGCATCCAAGGTTACAGGATATTGAAAAGAATGGAGCGCATGAAAATACACTCGTTATAGCTTATAACTCGTGGATTAATCATACATACATACATATTAAATATGTCACTAGAGTATATCCCCAACATGGAACTCATCAATATTTAGAAACCAAGAACTTTTATTTTTTTAGACATGTTTTCGTCTATATTTATATTTTACAATGAGACCATACCATTCAAATAATGAGAAAATAAAAGGAATTTACTTGACTCATTTGGTCCCTTAAGTTAGCAATCAACCAGAATTAATGAATAACGATTCACTTGTAAAAACAACTGTGATACTTTGACTATCATTCAATGCTATCATGGTTCCAAAAACCTCTAAACACAGACCAACCGTATATAAAGGCCATATTCCTTGTCTCCCTTAGGTGGCTGTTCGGTCCTGTCTAATCCGGACCTTTCTTATCCGGGCCTCTAATCTAGATATTTTCTTCATTCGGACTAACTTGTCGGTAGTGATTTTTTATTCATGATTTTCCGTAGAAAAATACATTTTTCGTTTAAAAATAAAAGTCTTTCAATCCGGAAATCCGTCTATTCTAGAGTTTCCCTTCCGGTTGAGTCCGGATTCCGGTTGAGTCCGGATTCGGGAGGTTTAACTAAATAGATTAATATATTTATTTGTCTTTGCATTTTCCATGAAAAAATGAATCAACGATACAGAAGGGTTGATTGCAAGAAGAGCCTCCCTCCATGTACACAGAGAAGGAGATGGGACGTTCTTGCATTGACTAATTATTTTAACGAAAGTCCTAATTTCCCTATAATTGGTATGCAAAAAAAATCACGCGACAATTAAGCCTCGTGAACACACCAAATATCAATTAAGAATACCATAACAAGGACACGTGTCTATTGTAATTAGGTGATTTCGGGTCTAGGGTCAACTATCTGACATGTTGTATATTGTTTTTTAATAGTATCCCAATAAAATAATGACATTTTGATAGCCCGACCTTCACTTAAAAGACGAACAAAAACTATAGTAACATTGTTTCCGTGTACGAATAATTTAAACAGCTATCAATCGGTCATAGAAATATTGAAAAAGGATTTAGCGCGAAGGTGACAGGAAAAATCATAAAGAATATTTTTCATCAGCCACTCCCCACTCCTATCCGAACACAACCAACAGTCGACCCTGATATTTTGTTGAAGTGCATATTTGATATTTTTTTTGTTTTATATGACTTATTGTCACTGGGGTTTAACGTCGTTTTTCAACATTTTTTCAGTCATATACGGCGACCGGTTCACCTAACCAGTTTTCCTGGAATGCATACTAACCAGTATTAACTTACCCTTCCACAAGGAGCCGGCAACTTCTCCACATATGGAGGAAAATCGACATTTTTTGTCAAATTTTCATAGAAGGGTATGACCTGCCGCGACCGGGATTCGAACCCGGATCGATGTGTGTGTCTCTTACATTGAGGGAATTTTATAGTATAACTGTTATCATAAATTATTATTCATCAAAATAAATCAATTGTATAGTTTTCTTCTCTCCTTATTGTAATATTGTACAATTGATTTTGTTCTGATAATGAGGTATGACGTTCAAATTAAAATAAATGTCCTGTCCTGTCCTGTCCTGTCCTGTCCAGCTCTGTTTTGTTCTGCTCTGTCCTGTCCTGTCCTGTCCAGCTCTGTTCTGTTCTGTCCTGTTCTGTTCTGTTCTGTTCTGTTCTGTTCTGTTCTGTCCTGTCCTGTCCTGTCCTGTCCTGTCCTGCCCTGCCCTGTTCTGCTCTGTTCTGTTCATCATTTTGCATGACTAAATAACCCGCGTTTGATTTATAGCGGAGAACGGCAAAAAAAAAAATGAACGAATAATTGAATTCCTACGATAATAGCAAGTTATGCCATACCCTCTGCCAGACAACCTTTGAGATCAAAGTGAAGTTTAATATCCCAGAACTTTAAGATTATTCTTAAAATATATTTTTATTCCTTTTAAATCTCTATGTAAATTTTCTCCGAAGATTTTCAGTGTTTTAGACCAATAAATAATTGTTACCGAAATACTTGCAAAAAACAATTGACCGATATTGTCGCCTCTATTTCCGTCATTTATCGCCTAATTAGGTGACATTTTTGTATTGGCCACACCTTTGTTTGTGTACCAGGTTGTTTGTTGTGATCGCAGTTATTTTTCTACATTTTTTAGTACCATATCAAATATTTAGATCACCCATAACGTTCAGTTTGGATAAAAAACCAGAGGAATATCGTTGTCTTAAAGCGTTATACAGTGCATCCACTCCAAAACAACACCCTTTGGGAGAAGCAAAATTATGTTGTTGTTGTTGTTGTGAGGTTGTTGCTCTAGAGAGGTTTTAGTAATAGTTTTAATCTTATAGTGAGAAAAAAATCAAGTTGTTGTTGAAGGGAGGTTGTTGCTCAAGAGACAACTGCTCTGGAGAGGTTGCACTGTAGTTTTTTTTTAAAATACATGTTTATTTGTTCATTTTAAAATAAGTTACTTTCACCAATTAATTGAGCAAAGTTGTTGTTGTTGTTGGGAGGTTGTTGCTCTAGAGAGGTTAAATTAATAGTTAAATCTTACGGTGAGGAAAAATCAAACTGTTGTTGAAGGGAGGTTGTTGCTCAAGAGAGGACCACTCTGGAGAGGTTGCACAGTAGTGTTTTCTTTAATACTCATTTATCTATTCAAAAGAAGTCACTTTCTCAACGTCAGGGTTCAAGGTTTTAAAACTTGAGATTAAAATTAAAATCTAAAAATTCAGGCGTCAAAAATCAACAACAAACTGGATGTGATTATAAAGTTTGCCTAAAAGCTTAACGTGACCAAAAATAGACTGGTTGTGGTTATAAAATATTGTCTAGAAAGTTTACATGACCAAAAATAGACTGGTTGTGGTTATAAAATATTGTCTACAAAAGTTTACGTGATTAAAAATAGACTGGTTGTGGTTATAAAATTTTGTCTACAAAAGTTTACGTGACCAAAAATAGACTGGTTGTGGTTATAAAATATTGTCTACAAAAGTTTACGTGATTAAAAATAGACTGGTTGTGGCTATAAAATTTTGTCTACAAAAGTTTACGTGATTAAAAATAGACTGGTTGTGGTTACAAAATTTTGTCTACAAAAGTTTACGTGACCAAAAATAGACTGGTTGTGGCTATAAAATTTTGTCTACAAAAGTTTACGTGATTAAAAATAGACTGGTTGTGGCTACAAAATTTTGTCTACAAAAGTTTACGTGATTAAAAATAGACTGGTTGTGGCTACAAAATTTTGTCTACAAAAGTTTACGTGATTAAAAATAGACTGGTTGTGGCTACAAATTTTTGTATTAGAAGTTTACGTGACCAAATAAATCCCGGACTAGTTGTAGTTATAAAATATTGTATAGAAAGTTCACGTGACCAAAAATAGACTGGTTGTGGCTACAAATTTTTGTCTACAAAAGTTTACGAGATAAAAAATAGACTGGTTGTGGTTACAAAATTTCGCATTAGAAGTGTACATGATAAAAAAATCCCGGTTTAGTTGTAGTGATAAAATTTTGTCTACAAAAGTTTGCTTGATTAAAAACACCGACGGGTTTTGTCTTTTATAATTTCGTCTACAAAAATTCACGTGACCTTCGAAAGAACCCCCGACGGGTTGTGGTTTAAAGCTAACCCAAAAGGTTTACATTTAAGAGTACAGGGTATTGGCGAAAAGTTTATATTAAAGAAAAAGGATATTTGCGATAAGTAACATTGAGTCTAACAAAGGAATAAATTTCTTTGGCTCGCATTCAAAATCACCACACCATGCGTAGAAATATAAAATCTTTTATTGTTATTATTAATCTTATTTACCGCCTATTATTAATTATTAATTGCTTAGAAAATTCATAAATATGTTTTGCTTTGTTCAATTATAACTTATACGTATTGTATTTGTATTTCATCAACATGTAAACTGTTGGGCTTTATGCCTTATGTTCGAATAAACATCTATCTATCTATAACATGGACGATTTACTCAATGTACAAATGTTAATATATAAAAAAAATGTTAAAAACTTCATATTTTTTGGCGTCTTTTTTTCGGAAAATAGTCACAAACAAATTACCATCTTTAACAATTATGTTGAAAGCTTAGAAACAGATAACAAAGAAGCACTTACCCTGGAAGTATGTCTCGCTTGTGTTATTCCTGACAAAACAGACATCCAACAGAAAAATACGGTAAAACTAGCCATTTTAAAATTCGTAATATTTATTCAGACTGAATAACAATAAGAATTTTCATCACCCGAGACGGAAAAATGCGTAAAATTTTTGTAATTTTCTGATTTTTTTGCGGTAAAATGCACGTTCAGCTCATTGTCTCTAGATTATCCGTCTGACGTAATCTCGCAATAATGTTCGTAAAAGTTCGGGATTTTCCGCCAATCACCGGCGCTTGCCAGGCATTGGTCAATTTATTTATTAGGCCAATAAAAACTCAGCGCATGGCTAAGCTACGGACTTCTGATACGCATAATTATGTTAAAATATGAATTAATGAATATACTAGGGTCATAAAAGATTTACGGTCGCACGATTAGGCCATGACTTGTGAAAACCGACACAATTGTCCATGCGGTCAGCATGTTGTCTTTTGATATTAATGTCACCGATCCCAACTAAATACATGCAAATATTAGTATCTAAACTGCGTGATATTAATTCTAGTGAATTACATGCAGTTTGTTGTGATGATCAATAGTGATACAAACCATGGTTGATTTATGTAAAAGTAGACAATTTTATGTGTTGTTTCTCTAGCCCTGTGACACACATTCGCGTTAAATCGTAAGAAATATGATACAAACTCACTGAGGCCAAAAAGGCTTGTTTCCGCTACAGACCCTGAAAAATATAGGGTCGGTAGGTAGATCATTTATTTCATTATCTTTTTTATTCCAGAATATGCCATTATTTTTATTTTGCAAAACTACAATTTGACCAAAAAATCGTAGGGTCGGCAGTAAAAAAAATAGGGCCGGTCGAGGGAACGGGGAGCAAGCTACTTTTTATGGCTTAGCGACCACTTCAGTGCAAAGACCTCCTCAATACAACGTTCATTTATTTTAGGGACCGTTTTTCCATATTTCCATTTGAAATTTTAACTTGTTAATAAAGCCACATCGGTGTAATTACCTACGGAATCAGACGAATTAATACCAAGTGGAGTTGTTGAATTGCCCCAAAATAAGTTAATAAGATATATTAAGGTAGCGTAAGTGGCTACAAACGTAAAAATAAGCGAAAATGACATTTTAAGTTATTAACAATAATTAAATATCATACTATCATACCATGCAACAAAAAAATCGATCCGAATATGCAAAAATAGTGTTTTATCGCGATAAAAACTGCACCCCCATATCGACTCCACTTTATCAGCGAGAACGATCTAGGAGGCGGCGTTGTTAGGGGCTCCTTAAGGGCAATTTTGTATCAATCGATATTAAATTTGGTATCGCTTGCCGTATGTTAACATAAGTATTTGAAATTCGACAGATTATCAACATCAAGCGGATTAAAATGGGAAATAAGAAAAATAAGGCTAAGCAAGGTGTTAGAGTGTTCTCAAAAATTGAAAAATGTAGTTAGAAATCTCTTTCTCACTGAAGTTGGTTTACGAATGCTAAGGATACCGAACTGCATAAATCTATATCCCGTAAAAAACTTGACCATAGTGACGTGACATTTTGTGAAAATGGAAACTTTATGGTGGAAAATTACGTAATAAATATATGACTGCAACAATCATTTGATGTGCAAGAAAGGTGTGAATTGATTAACACCTTGGTCGATTGGACTACTAGTATCTAATGTACTTTTAATATAAAATATATGATGAAATAACTGATCCGGAACGGTGGTCTTATTGAAGTGTGATATCGATATCATACTCTAACGCCTTGCTAATTATACTATCAATATGGGTCAATTTAGACCTTATATATGTCGCATCACATATTTCTTTATGTTTTGGCGGGAGATATAATAAACAGCAATATGGTATGTAGACACTTCATGCACCTTGCAATAAAACGCACACGATAAGAAAACGAGCTGTCAAAGATTGTTACCCCGTTAATGTTATGACGTACCATTTTTGCAAGTTTAATTAAATTTATATATTCCAGAGTCAGGTTTCAAACACAATTAAAGTTATAAAACTAAAATATATTTAAATGGCCAGTAAATTAATACAGGGAGACTGGGTCAACGAAATTATTATTTTCGCTATTTCATTGATGTAATCAATAAAATAAAGTTATTTCAACGTGCACTTTCATAAAGCAACTCTGTGTATTTTGGTAAAATATTAAAAAGCTATCAAACAAACAATAAAATGAAAAACAGTAACGCCTTATGGACATCGGACGCGCATGTTTTTCGAGAATCTTATATTATTCTGTTATGTATCCAATTACCTTTATATATTAGTATGTTTTTAAATGATTACATTAACAGTCATAAAATATAGACACTTTTCTACAAATCAATCACATCTTAAGTTCTTAATTTTACACTAAATGCATGGTTACCTTTCATTTAATTTATATAGCGGTTTCCCCAGCCATATTCAACTCGATTTCCCAATCAGCCGTTTTCCCCGTTGAGAGCCTCTCGGTTGACGAGAAATCTGACGTACTGTGTATTGCATAGGTACGATATGATACTATTTTGACAAATAATTCGTAATTAAGCTCTTTAGAGTCATCTAAAATGGTGGGCGGTTTCACTAATTGATCCGCTAACGATGAACAAATTTGATTGGTTATCAAATTTTAGTAGGCTGTATTAATTTATAGAATAATTGTTGATTACACAAGGTGATAATGATCTGACACTTTTATTGTTAATTTCTCGCTTAGAAAAAACGCAGTGGGTGCTATTTTTGAACAAAGATTGCCGCCTTATTTGAAGATGGATTTCAAAGCGGTTTTCGGTATTTTGTAGCGGAAATGCTTATCTAGGGAACCGTGTCACAGAATTTTGATATTTGTTTTCGTTTTTATTTTATGGCGTATTACGTAATTGTCAGCGGGGTTCATGCTACGGAATTTCTTTAAAGTCAAATATCTAAAGAACGGGGGACGTTATCAAAAATCTGTGACACGGTTCCCTGCATTATACCATGATTGTTATTTTAAGGCTAATTGTTGTAATATATCCTTATATACAGAGTAGTGATCTTTATTCAAAAATATGAAAATTACGTGCGATATTGGTTTATAGAAGACAGACCAAGTACAATATTTGTTTCAAATCACTTGCAATAGCCTCTGTATAGTGGGTTTATTAATGTATACAATTATGGTTGACTTTTTGAAACTGTAAATTAGTGAAACTTGATATCACCATATAGCCACTTACGATACCTTAAGCTAAATAATACTGCATTCAAGGCCGCGGCCGTGGTCCGGTGCTTAGTGCGCTGGACTTGTAATCCGAACATCCGGGTTCAAATCCCGATCGCAGCGGGTCATACCTTCCATGAAAATTTGACTAAAATGCCGATTTCCCGCTGTAATTATGTGGAGAAGTTGCCGACTCCTTGTGGGAGGATAAGTATTAATACGGAGGTGGTCTTAGTATGAAAGATTGGCAGAAAATAATTGAAAAACCGAATAAATGTACACACACTGGGTTTCCTTTAGTTTCGTTGAAAAAAACAACAGTGTCCATATTAAATTGTTGAAAATAAAAATGAAAAAATTGATTTTCCTATTCGACCAAGATACAACCACACACTGCTGTTTTTCAGGTTGCTGACATACAGTAGAAGTCAGTACATCAAAACTCGCATAGCGACCATCTCAACGTTGCGACTACATGGTTATAACGACCATTTATTTTTAAATCTGGCTTGCCATAAATCCCCGTTAAGTCAACTTGATAATGAGACCAACTCATTATTACGACCATTTTTCGGGTCCCTAATGTGGTCGCACTATTGAGGTTTTACTGTATTTAACACGTGTTTGTTTAGCATCGCCTAATGCATCTTCAAATCGTGTCAGGTGTTATAATGATATGTAATATTTGACCGCTCTGTAACGTCACACGTGTATTGTAGAATGCAAGCTGACCGCTGGACATCAATTTTCTTGATATCACGGCGTATTTTACGGTGACATGTTGCATAAACTTCAGCCATTTCACCGCCTACGATTTTCTGATGAACATAAATTAGACAAAACATGCATTAAACGTAGACCATATTAATTTTGTTTTTATGACTTATTGACACTTGGGGCTTAACGCCGTTTTTCAACAATTTTTCAGTTATATACGGCGACCGGTTCACCTAACCAGTTTTACTGGACTGTATACTAACCAGTACTATCTTACCATTCCACGAGGAGCCGGCAACTTCTCCACATATGGATGAAAATCGACATTTTGTCAAATTTTCATAGAAGGGTAAGACCTGCCGTGACCGGGATTCGAACCCGGATCACCGGGTTACATGTCCAGCGCATTAACCATTGGACCATGGCCGCGGCAGAGACAATCTTAAGACCATCTTAGAAGTGGAATAGATTGCTCATAATATTGAGGCAATATCAAGTTGAAACCTACAGTAAATAAAAAAAAACATCTGAAAAGATCTAGACGTTGTAACGGAGTGGTCTAAATTTTAATATGATCGCTATGTGATGCCTTACCGCATATGTAAGAAGTTTGTTTCAAGTTCAGCGAATTGGTTTCAAAAGAGTCGCGGTTTACACAAAATTTCTACGAGGAAAGATAACGCGGTACCGCATACTCCGGGTTAGCGCCGTACAGTATACAAATCTTCCTTTAAGAGTAAAGATAAGAAGTGTCATTAAATTTGTTCCAAATTCGTTCGTGTATTGTATTCTACGCCATTTTGTAGAGTAATCATGACGGTCACGTTAAAGTTTATATATATATGGACATTAATTCTTGCCTGGGGGACGGCGCTAGTTGCCAGCGGTGAGTTTTGGAACGAAAAAAAAAACGAAACTTCACATTAGTCTACTTTTTGACTTAACAATTCTCTTTTCTAAATTTGTAAATTCTGTTTATTACGTCAATTCTGTTAAATTCTGATCATAAGGCTAAGTCAAAAATGATTTATTCGCTTCTTGGAATATCAGAATTTTAACAAATAATTGTTATTACATAATATCTACCTAAACCAAGTTCTAACGTTTGTAAAAACTTGGTTGTTAATTTTACCGATTATCTTACATCTATATGAAGTAATTCATTTAATAATTTTACATAAACTAGAGTACGAACGTGAGAGAAAACGTGTGACCTTCATGCACAGTTGACCTTTATTTAAAGGTTTATACAATTTAAGACATCAATGAATGCGTGAGAAAGAGAGATCGGGATTCACAGGTGACGGTTTTATCAAGTGATCGCAAATGCAACAGAGGAACAGTTTCGATTTCTTTATTGACTAAAACGATGAAATATTTCATCATATTCGTATCTACATTTTTGCCATTCAGTTTGGCTTATTAAGGGAATCCGTGGTCGCGTGGTAATGGTCTGTGACTTGTAATCACTAGCCCCTCATCGCTGTAAGTTCGAATCCTACCTGAGGCCAAGTTTCTTTGGTTAAGCAGCTCTCCAGCTTCATTTCGGAAGGTCGGTGATTCTATCCATGTGTAAACCCAGGGTCTTCATCCATCGTCAAAACTAGAAAGTAGCCAAATTACACTGGTTGTTGGTGCGACGTTAAACACCATTGAGTTTAACAGCAAATATCATATGGGGACTTTTCCAAATTATAAAACTGAAGGAAGACCACAGGTCTACCCCATGGTAAGATCCCTGACCTCCCGAAAGCCGGGACAACTTCCTCACGTGTGATACTTTCCTGGTCCAGAGTGGGATTCGATCTTACAGCAGTGTGGGCTGATGATTGCAAACACGTGACTTCAACCACTCGACCGTGATTCACATGGTTGGCGTGTATTCACAAGTGGCCGCTCACGCGGAAATGGCTTTATTTGAAAGGAGA
Organism: Lutraria rhynchaena; assembly: GCA_008271625.1. Classification (NCBI taxonomy): domain Eukaryota; kingdom Metazoa; phylum Mollusca; class Bivalvia; order Venerida; family Mactridae; genus Lutraria; species Lutraria rhynchaena. Next base: position 1,888,665 of record VIBL01000030.1, read on the forward strand.
CATTTAAATACAGATATGGATGTTGTATAAGGACGCTCGTATATGTGTATCATAATTATGTCAATTATTATAGATAACCCAAATGTGTGCCTCCATAAATTTCCATTTTCATAAAGGACGATGTCTAATGCATGCATTTAGCGGTTTAATGTACAGTGAAACCTCGATAATGAGACCATCTTCGGGAACCGAAAAATCGGTCGTAATAATCGGGTGGTCTCATTATCGTGTTGAATTATAGGGGAGTTGTTGAAAGCCGGTCCGAACGTAAGTGGTTGTTATAACAAAGTTGTCGTAATATCGATGTAGTCGCAATGTAAGGTTTCACTGTACTGTAAAACCTCGATATTAAGACAGCATTTTGAATCATAATAAAACGGGTTCATAATCGTGGTTGAATACAATACGCGTATAACGAACTTGGCGATGAACTGTAAAATCTAGATGGTACCAGACAAGACAGGTTTCACTGTTGAGATGGACTTATTTCGTTGAAATATAGAAGAGATATTATGATTAGGTGGTTTTAATATTAAACTTATACTGTAAGTATTTTAATAACACACACAATATATTTGTTATCTAAACCGGACATAGTACGTACAAAGTAGTGACCCTGCAGCGAGTTTGTTGGTTACAACTGGATAAAACGCCATATATAAACATTGTTTCAGTTTGTTTACGTAACCAGTGCTCTGGGGTCATGTACTAATATTAACCCGCCCCATATTCCATTAACCATTGTCGACTTTTACGCGGTTGCTTACTGATGTCAGACTCTGTGAACCTGTTCAGTGCTCCTGTGTTATGTACTAAATTAACCCGTTCCTCGCATTTATACAAGATGCATGAAACAGAGATTAGATAACAAAACAGTAGCTTTTAGATGCTATTTATTCAGCAAGGTGAACTACGCTTGTTATTGAAAAGTGGTCTCCAAACACACGTGTATCTTAATAGGCGTGGTATCTTAAGCAAGATGGAAAAAGTTTGTATTGTAAAATCCTACCCTTAATACAAGTGGTATTTAAATAGGCGTGGTTTTTCCAGTAAGGTGGAGTATGTTTGTATTGAAACGGCATTCTCATAATGAGAGTGGTGTCTTAATAGGCGTGGTCCTTCAAGTTCGGTGGACTATTTTTGCATTGTAAATACGGTCTCTATTTATTTCACATATACCAACACTTTGGTAAATTAATATATAATTTGATTAGGACCTGTTGGACAAAAACAAACAGTTCAACTACATATACATATTGTTGGCGTGTCATACAAAGACTGTGAAGATGTGGCGGGTATATTTTAATTTTATACTCACAGGGTATGAATAATTTACCCGCCAAACTATCATTGAAAAGTAGTCCAAAGGTATGACAGAGTTATAGCTCGTTAATTAGGTAATTTTGTAAGTCACAAAATATATTAGATTGCGTGTATGTATTAGTACCATACTAGGCGTGGTTTCTTAAGAGTGCTGGAATATGCTTGTATTGGCATTTCAACGGATGTTTCCAAAGCGTTTATACTTTCTTTTTGGCGCTTTGTCACTGTCACATTTGTCCCTCTTAGTCATGCGCACGTTTTTATTTCCGCTTACATTATTTCGCTAGCTCACTGTGGTCGTATAAAGTTGACTCACCATTTATGTGAATCGTCTATAATGCCTCTCCTTTATATCCCCTTAATGTTACACGATAGGCGCATAACTTAAATATCAATGTGCGATGTACGGCACACATGGCCAATTTCTTAGTTAACGACCACCTTTGAATTACAACGGCTGCATCAAGTTTTGGAAATTCTTTTAGTACAAAATAAAGTTAAATCAATCTGATTATTAGCTGCCTATAAATAACAACATACAAATAAGGAACTTCTGCATTTTGTCGCACATCGTCATTAATATTATAACGAGAAAATCTGGGTAACGGCCAAAAGTGCCTAATAGTGAGTTTTTTCTGTTCTTTCGTGGTTTTGAATGACAGTGCAACCTCTCCAGAGCGGCGCTCTCTTGATCAACTACCTCCATTCAACAACAGCATGATTTTTTCCACTGTACGATTTAACTATTAATTCAACCTCTCTACAGCAACAACCTCACAAAAACAGTATAATTTTGCATCTCCCAAAGGGTGTTGTTTTGGAGAGGTTGCACTGTACAAGTTTGACCGTAGAAAACCAAACCACACCACCACTATAACCGTGCTCTACTGTAGTCTCAAAGTGCGATTTTATTGTAATTTTCTAAATTAATGATTTGTTTTTCTTTTAGATTGTCACACTGAACATCAGGGATCTTGTGTCAACTATAAATACACGACTTGTTTAGACGGAGAGTACTATACACTATCTGGTTGTGGTCCGGAGGAAATGTGTTGCTTCCCAAACACGGATATACCAAAGATTCCTGCCTACTTGCCAAGTACGTCTTTGTTTATGATAAATAATGATACAAGATCCTGGGTCGATGAGTCCTATGAAATACTGGTAAATGACAACAACTTAATAGGACAATAAGTCACTGATTTCCAAAATTATCATTTATTGTTTATGTTGAATTCTGAAAATTGTGTAAGGCCGAAAAGGACTGGGTCGAAATGTGTGAGTCCGAAATACTTATTTATTGATTAGGACTTCTTTGTGGAAACGAAATGTGTACGATCGTTAATTGACATTTGATATTGGACAAAAAGATCCAAGCCAGCTGATAGAATAAAGGTATACAAAAAGAAGCTATTTGATTGGATAAAGCTATGAAATAAAGGCATATAAGCCGTCTGATTGGTTAGAAATATAAAACAGACAATTAAGTCATCTGATTGGCTGAAGGCAAATGTCAAAACGGTTATTAACCAATCAGATTGGCGTATAATATTGATTAACTTTGTACAACACACTTCAGATCAATGTGGCCTTAGTACACCGACAGCAACACATGCGAATAAAATAGTTGGTGGCCAAGTGGCTCAAGCTGGGGAATTTCCATGGCAGGTAAAACCCGAACTCAAACCAACCATCTTAGGCAAACACTAAAATTAACGTCACTTTTGGTATGACGTCACAGATATCAGACACATGGTTCGACTAATTACAGTAGAACCTTTCTAATCCGAACTTGCTCAGAGAAAAATGTTCGGATTAGAGAGGTTTTCGGAAAAAAATACAATATTTATTGCTTTTTTAAAGCTGAAATAGTGGAGCTTAGAATAAAGACCACCATGTGAATAAAGGTCGTGCTTTGAAAAAAACGTCATTGATTATTTAGAACAAACTGACCTCCAAATAATAGACACCTGTAAATAATAAGGCCAGATTTTGTTTTTCCAAAGGGTGGCCTATGTTCACAGGTTTGTCTGTAATTATTCAATATGGTTTATCGGACATAACTGTACGTCTAATTTTTGTTAAACAATTATTTGTATGAAACTGGAGTTTAAGTTTTGATATTAAAGCGCCATTCGTTTCATTTATTTCCGCTAGGTGTCACTTCGACTCTACGATCAACACGTATGTGGCGGAATTCTGATAGACCGGAACTGGGTTTTAACAGCAGCACATTGCTTCCGTCAGTGAGTATAAAAGTCTGTTAATCGTTTAAAATCAATTATAATGAGAGATAGACTTCTTTGAAAATCAAGAAAAATCATCAATTCATTAAAAAGTAACGCCCCAAACAGCCCCAAAACAATGAAGTCATACATCTTCTGTTCGGAAGAAATACGTGTTCATGAGATATTAAAACAATAAATTTTAACTACAGTGGAACCTGTAAACAAAAGCAACTCTTGTATAAAATTTATGATTTTTAGAAGCCATTATCCTCAAACATGGACTGTCGTCGTTGGGGAGAACGATCGAGCGTTTATTGAAGGACAGGAACGTATTATTAAGGTAAACATCTACTTCTTTGGTGAAAAGAATCGCGTTGTTACGGAGCCCCTAAAGTGACATTCTACACTTATATTTAAACTTCTAGTACTATTTTTAATTTTTTTTTACGAAACAGCATTTTGTAATAACGAAATAGTATTTCGTATTCACGAATTAAGCATATTTCGTAATTACGAAATGTAAAAGAATGCCACAAGTTAAGATATAAGTGTAGAATGTCACTTTAGGGGCTCCGTACGTTTTAAGCCTATTTACAAATGGTATTTCATTTACCTAGTGATGGGTTGTGAACCGAACAAATTTCCGCAATTCTGTGATGTCAACTTCTGCACACGAACTTAATTCAAATGACCTGAACTGAACATAACTGATCAGAATTGAACATAAATTATCTTAAATGAACGTCACTGAACAGAATATAGAAAAAAGCGTCATAGATAAAACAGTAATTGATAAGTATAATTTATAATTCTGTGACATATAGCATGAATGAAGTTAGCGGTCATGTGACCAATGTGCATCGTCATTTATTGATAGGTCATGTGACCAATGTACTACGTCACTCATTAATACGTCATGTGACCATTGTACTACGTCACTCATTAATACGTCATAGTATGACGTATCACTCCAATTTTCAACTTTTAAAAGTGTTTTATTGCATATTTCAGGTTGACACGCTATTCGTACATTCCCGTTTTGATTCTGTACAATATGATAACGATATTGCTATGATGAAGCTGACTGAAGATATCGACATTAATGCTTTTGTTAGACCAGTTTGTTTACCACAGAAAAACGAGACATTTTATCAACATACCTGCGTAATTACTGGGTGGGGTGCGGCTTTCTCAGGTAATAATCTTTGTCATCCTTAGAAGTGGGGATGGAAATAATGATATTGGGATATATTGCGATATTTACCATGATATTGCAATATATTGTAAACAATTGTTATGTATTAAATAAACAATAAACCGTCTTCACATTTAAATTTAAAGAATATGGATATCATACAGGCATAAGAAAAAAAATGTCGTCTTTGTTTAAAACTGACATTTATTCAAAGGGAAATTTATCAGCAAATGGTCGTTATAAGGAAGTAATCGTAGTATAAAAGTGGTCGCAAAGTGAGGTGTAACTGTATATACATTGTCTAAGTTATTTACTGGCATTGAGGTTGTATTGTTTACAGGTGGGCATGGCACACACGCATTGTATAAAGCCAATGTTCCGGTCCTCGCTCCCGATGTTTGTACCTATCTGCTGGACAGATCAATTCCAAAATCAATGATATGCGCCGGCTTCAAACAAGGTGGAATAGACACATGTCAGGTAAGATCTAGTGACATGGAGTTCGGATAGTTCGGATATGATAATTTTAAAAATTGTGTTAAATTGGAATGAGCGTAAAAAACCCAGCTCATCAAAACTTTGTATCCCATTTAGAAGTCAAACTAACTCAATAGGTGACTAATTACACTTGGAGAAATAGAGTTTAACGCCATTTTTTTTATTAATTTTTCAGTTATATACGCCATCCGGATCTCCTAACCAGTTTTCCTAGACTTGGTCTTATCCCCAAAAATATACCTATTAACAATGGTCTAAAACATTTATTATAACATTACAGGGTGACAGTGGCGGTCCGCTTGTTTGTCAGACAAATGGTATTTACAAAGTGGCGGGAATTGTGTCTTGGGGATACAGTTGCGCCCAACAGTACACCCCTGGCGTATACACAAACGTCCCACAATATATCGACTGGATTCATTCGGTCCTCAACAGCTACGACCCAACCTCGACTATACTAGGGAAAAGATCGAGCGAAAATGAATTTATTGCGTATAAATAAATATCTCTGTGGTATGAAAAACAATGTTTTATCTGAGGTTAAAGTTAAATAGAATAAAATGAAATAAAATGGAAAAATATGTAATTAAATATCTGATATCCAGAAGATTTAATTACATATAAATTTCTAACTGTAATTTCGCCCTAATAAAGGTCTATTAGAAACATTCAATATCAAAATACAGTCTAACACGTGTACAAAGGACATTCTGTGGAAAACCCACAAGTGTCCTTTGCAGACAGGTATCCATTGTTCACAGGTATGATGAAGTAGATGATAAAATACAAAGTTCTCACTTAAGAATGATATTTGTCGACTGCTTCCCTGTATGCGAATTAGTACCTTATAAAATACGCATACTTGCACTGACAAATTCTTGAAGGGGTGAATACAAAACAAGCAGAGATGATAATACATTTTATTATTATTTTATTATTATTTTATTATTCGATTCACAGAATGAGCACATTTTACAAAGAAAGTCTCGGGAATTCAATGTTTGATGTATGGGCTGCTGGTTGCTTTAAAACGTATGACAAAATCCAGCCCTATTTCTTAACTAGACACATTTCATGAACACCAATAACGAGATATGTCCGAAAATGAACCATCCAATATTGTAGATATTTTAGTAGAGGCGAGGTACCAGCTATGTATGCTTGAACAACATTTTTCAATCCCAGAAATCTGAACAATATTGACATTCATGAATTATACAGGGGCCTTCGTGATCACGTGGTCGTAGCCTTTGACTAATCCCTAACCCGTCATTGACCCAATATCAAGTTTTCAAACCTTGAGCAGAGTCTGTTGATTTGAGACATTTGTAAAACAAGACATTTTTAGTGTTTTTACTGCATTTAAGAAGGAAAAGAATAATTCAAAATAAGTGGCTGCAAAAGCATCTCTACAACGAACTTCCGGTTGATCCTTCTCTACGTTCAGTAAAAATTTGACGTAGCTTCTTGTCACAATTAAACAGACTCAACTCAAGGTTTGAGAGCACCATGACGAGTCAATAAAATTTCGTGAAATGCAATTCGAATTATCGCTCAGCCTAAGTCATAAGATGAGCACAGTAATGAGTTTTAGTTGTTACACCAGACTTATTTGTTTTGTGAAACCGGGACCTGGCGTTTATTTTCGGGACCATTTAGCATTATACCCACCGATCGTCAGATTTGTATTCATGGGTAACGTGATATATTTTGACAAAATACAATATTAAGTACACGCATTTAATGCATGCATACAACTATATGATTTGAGAATTTAATATAGGCAAGTTTAAGGTGTTTAAAGAAAGCCCATTGCGGGTTGAGTAATTTAGTATTGTATAACAACTTGACTTAATTTTTATTGTTCTGCGCACAAGTGTGTGCAGACTACGGGCAGTATTACCAAAAAGGTCTTAAGATCAAGAACTAACATCATAGAACAGGCATTTTACCTGTTTGTGAATTTTTTCGACACAAATGTCGAGTACATAACACGAATTAAACAAACGAAAAATAAAAACAAGGAATTTTGGAAATTGCAGTTCAAACTTAATTTACGCCACACTCCATTCTTTTAAAATCATTGCAATTTTAATTTTGTTATCTAAAATCGGCTCTTAACCTTTATGATAATAAACACTTCACCAGTTGTGATATCTGAATATATCTCCTGTGGTAAGCGAGTATGTGTACATTTCATTAATACCCTGACGTATCAAACCCGGATAACTGTGTTAAAACAAAATTTTACAAGTAAGTGTTTAATACAAATTGTTTCCATCGATTTTATATATTAACTGTTTACTTCGATTTTTTGTAATGTTTTCCCATACGTTCAATGTCAACTTGGACATGATATTTTTTAAGAGTTTATTTTATAACCTTTTTAAAGTTCTTTATTTCTTTAAAAATTTTCAACCCTTTTTAGCAAGGACGTGTAGCTATATAAGCGTAGTTATTTAGTGGTTGATTCCGTGTGTATATTAGGGTAGCTTGACAATAACCTATGTATAACTTCCGTAAGCTAACTGGTAAGCTCCCACACATGAGGAATTTGTCTTGTCTCGGATGGGATTCAAACTCACAGCGGTGAGTGGACCAGTGATTACTAATCAGAGGCCAAAAAAAAACACGCGACCACAAAGACCAACTTCCGTTATTAACAGAATGATTGCTATCATTAAATTATCATTAAATTGGTATTTAATTGTCACCATTTTATTAAAGCTAAAACACTATATATTACGAATTAAGTTTACACTGCAGTGGGACCTTACTTCGTGACCCCCCCAATATTAAGACCACCTCATCATTACAACCTTTTGTTTCCACACCGGTTTTCAGTAAACTTTCATTAACGAGTTCTACTGCTTCATCCGAAAGTTTTGCTTCTAATAATCGCTTTTAAAGTTGATTTAGAAATCACAAGTTTAAGAGATTATCTTACCATGTCACGTGACTGGTGTTAATAGAAAAAAAACGTGCATGTTTCAAATTTATAATCAGCCTTTGAAAATATGTTGACACTATTCGAGTTTCAAATGTATACAGTGATTTATTGTCAAAATGTGTTTCGAAAACTTGTCGCGGATATAAAATAATTAACATTTTATTAATTTATAAATCATCATTTTCATTTGATATTCTCGAGTGGGAAAACTCAGGCGTATTTAAATGTGACATATCCATTTAAGTTTCACAAATCAAAGTTTAGGAGTTAACTTTACGGCTTGGGGGATTTGGGGCATGTTGATGCAGCACAAACATTATAATCATCATCATCATTATTATCATCACGACCATCACCATCATCACCATCAATGTCATCATCATCATCTTCATCATCATCATGACCATCATCATCATCATCATCATTACAGTCCAATGTGAGTGATAACTTTACAGCGAAGTCAAGTCAAGTAAATAAGGATGGGTTGATATATTGATCAAAATTAAAAAGCTTCATTTTGACGTACAAAATCTGTGACACAGTCACATGTATCTGATTGGTAAGGTTACACATATTTACCATTCAAATTATCGTTATCGTCTCAATCATGGATGTCAGACGGTGATAAAATCAAGTAATTAATCTAGTTAGTTTGTTATTATATAATTAATTGCACTGATGTTGTTGTGATAATGGGTACACTCGAACTATCACTCACTTAACGGGCACTAAGTGCAGTCATTCCGCTATCTTGATGACAAGGTGAAATATCATGTTTTGTATCGAATGATGAAAACGGAAAAATAAGCCAATAGGAAGCGCCGAACGACGGACGGACGGACGTATTTACAAGGGCTACAGTATTGCGTTATTCTCATTGATTTTCAATTTGATGTTTTTTAAAAACAATTCATTCATCAAGAAACTGTGTTTGAAATCTCATGAAGACATATGCCTTTTCGTCGAATAATTTTCAAATGGCGGACAAAACGAGCCAACCAGGGGCTTTAATTTATGTCTAATGTAAAGAAAATGTCAAATTAAAAAAAATGTAGATGTATATAAATTCAAAGACTTTTTACCTTAACGTTTTTTCGTAAAATCGTTAATATCAACGTTTAGGTAGTGATTTATGATGCATGTATAATATTGTACGCCAACTTGAAAAATAAACCTCGATAAGATAAGCGTATATTTTGTAACGTGGAAGTTCAGTAAACCACAAAATGTAATTAATAAATTTATAGACAACATCGCGTAATGTACAGAAAGTTATTTCCCGTTTATATGAATATCCACGAATTCTTATTTCATTATACATCTTTTATTATTTATTATTTGATAATCCTTACTCGTTGATATACCGTTCTCCCTCCCAAGAGCAACACTTGTCAGAGTCACAAAAAGTGTTGTTCTTTGGAGGGAGTTGTTGTTGTTCGGAGGGAATTGATACATTCCTGACAGGTATTCTTTATTATGTGTATGTGTGCAGCAAGTAACTGAGCCTTTATTGGATAAACTTATAAATAAATGACTACATATCGATCACGCCGCGTCTTACAGAAATTAAATAACATTTTTTCAAATACGGTGCAACCTCTCCAGAGTGACCCTCTCTTGAGCGACAACCTCCTTTGAACAACAGCATGCTTTTCCCCCACTGTACGTTTTGACTATTCATTTAACCTCTCTAGTACGGCAACCTCTCAACAACGACATAATTTTGCGTCTCCCAAAGAGTATTGCTTTCGAGAGGTTGCACTGTATTCTAATTAAAATAAAAAAATGTATTTGCACAAGATGCGATAAAAGCTGGTACCAGTTTCATAAATCATGAATGATTTTGCCAAAAATATCATAAATACGAATAGATAAATGCATCACATATATTGAAACTAGAGTTGCATGAACAAGTCACGCGTTTAGACATCTACACGTGACTATGTTTCGCTGATTTATCAAAATCACGAGATTTGATAAATTCCCCTACAACATCAGAATTTTGTAAAAATGATAATTCAACAAAATCGTGATAAAGGAGTGTACATTTTTTCGGAAAAAATACATTAAACTTCGATATTAAAGTCACTATCGAGGCCAGAAAAACGGTTTTAATATTGATAACGTCAGCTTAAAATTTAGAAAAAAAAATTAAAAATCCGATCAGAGAAAACGTGGTCGTTATGATGGAGGCAGTCGTACCGTTGAGGTCTCACTGAATAAGGTTTGTAACCATACACTGAAATATGGCCTCAAGATTACTACAGTAAAACCGTGATAATGGGACCACAAAGGGGACCCGAAAAATCGGTCGTAATAACGATATGGTCTCATTATCATGTTGAATTATAAGGGAGTTATTAGAAAGCCGGTCCGTTAAATAAGTGGTCGTTATGATGAAGTGGTCGTAATATTGAGGTTGTCGCTATTTGAGGTTTTACTGCACAATATTGCAAAAAAGACATGAAATCGGAATGTTTAGGGAGAAAGAGTTAAATACAATGTGTTTTGTCTTTGAGGTACATAAAAACATTACAAAAACAAACGAACAAAAAAGGCACAGAAAGTCGAAACGGGGTCATTCGCGTAGGACTATTTATTTACCTGTGATTTGCTATATTGATAAAATTGTGAGGATTTTATCATACAGGTTTTATGTTTTCACGACCAGGAAGCAGATATCCAGTTCGTTCATTGGAGTGTAGCCATAAATTTTCCTATAAAATTCACGATTATAACTTGTTTATATTGATTTACTATACAACACATTATATGTAATGTCTCTTGTCAATTCTTGTAAAAACACATGAAATAATCATATTCATGTTTTATCATCATCTTTGCAGTCATCATCATGACTTTTATCATCATCATTATCATTATCATCATTATCATTATCATCATTATCATTATCATTATCATCATCATCATCATCATCATCATTATCATCATCATCATCATTATCATCATCGCCATTATTGTCAATTATTTTATTACCATCGTCATCGTCAGCAACAGCAACCACCACAAAATCGCCATATTCTTGTTGGTATACAGTAAAAAAAATTGTTTTTTAAACAAATTAAAAAAAAAAGACAAAGGGTGTACAAATGTAATGACTGATCAAAGTACTGTAAGCGCTTAAACGTCTTTAATCATTGGGAAATTGCAAAAATCTGCAACTGGTATATTAGATATCGAGAGAAAATAAAAGAACAAAATGAGTAAATGAATGAATGAATGAATGAATTAATGAATTAATGAATTAAACTGACGAACGAGCGAGCGAACGAACGAACGAGCGAGCGAACGAAAGAACGAACGAACGAAAGAACGAACGAATGAATTAATGAATGAATGGATGAATGAATAAATGAATGGATGAATGAACCACTGACAAACTGATTTAGCAAATGGTCAGCTTTCTGAATTTCGACTAGACACAGATTAGAAACTAACATGACTTACGAACATACGTCAGAAACCATCGATTAAACATTCGACATGTATGCATAACGGAAGTCAAGCACAGACTGGTACATGGACAATATGCGCAGTAACATTATGATAATCAAGGGAAATACAACAATGAGGATGACACAGAATGTATAAACAACAATCAAAATAAAAAAAATGCTATGATTATATTTATCTACTGAAATAATTATTTTTCATTATCTATAGATCCAATCAAATATCAAGAACCAATCGCTTCAGGTATGAAGTAGGAAGTGAGAAAGATAACCGTATAACAAACAATTGGATTGACCACCTAACTGATGAGTTATGTAAAGTTTCGCACAATATCAAAACGAAATTACGACACCATTATTATTAAATATATTCCAGATTAGCTATTTATAGACAGTCGATGTTGATAGAAAACTGACAGATTCAATATTGATTGTTCAAAACGATAAGGTGTTGCATGAGAACAGCTTCTTTGTGAGTTTTCAAGAATGGCTTGACATTGCGAATAGCTGTTTGAAATTTAGTGGGCTGTAACCAGAATTATATTCATACTTGTGCAATAATTTTAGTTGGCAATCATGGATGGTGACTCGCTTCTAAACACCACAGGAACTGCCTCATCAGGTATTGGCTGTTTTTTTTCAATAGTATTTTTCTTATTTTGTTTTTTTATATTATATTATTTTTTTTTTGGTTTTTAATGGTTCTTAATTTTGTAAAAAAATCTTGTTTAAGCTGTTCATTACAATTATTTACAGAATTTAAGACGGTAATCAACGGTTTTGTTTTATTTTATTGTTTTTATGTTATATTATATTTTCAATTTTTAATATTTCTGTTTGTAAAAGTTGGTATTTTATTCAAAATTTAAGACTGAAAATCTAGTTGTATGTTTGTATTTATTTCCTGCGCATTCACTTTTCTTTTCTATAAACATTTGATCTGATTTTGTTTTATTCACCCGTGGATCATGTCAAAGACATGTCTTGGATATAAAAGCACTCCAAATCATGCCATCTCCTTTTGTTCAAATCATTATATTTTGACAATTATCTTAAGTCATTTCTTTTTTCTCAGGAATGTCTACAATATTCCAATTATTATGAATATACATTAATATGATTATTATTTGTTTTTTTTTAAAAAAACACCGTCATACCTATGGCGTTTAGACTACAATGTCTTACAATATCATTATTCTGTATTTCAGGGTATTCGGCCGCTTCGAGTCAAAAGACTCATAAGAAAAAGAAATTATCAGTTGAAAGTACGAGCAAAATTGACCGAACTTTACATAAAAACATTACTTACCGTCATCGGCCTTCCACTCGAGTTGTTGTCATCAAATGGGTGTCAACTTTCGTCCTTGGCGCCCTCTTGTTAGCTTGCGTCACCGAAAGCAAACTCTCCATATTGGCTTTGTCACAAAGAATGAACACCGGTGACAATGTGCAGACAGAAGAAAGGAGTCGAATATTCGTTAAGCTGCAACTACTTCTGCTTATTCCAAATGCTGTTAATTTGATACGTGGAATATGGTCCGGCGCGTTTAGAAAGGATTTACCTTGGCCTAGAAAAAAGTCATTGTTTGCAGTAAGTTTTTTTTCCGGTCGTCATTTATCTCCCCTTCTTCTTTAAAACATTCTTTCTTTTTCTCGTTCAATATCTACACCATTGTCACATTGGTATGGAACAGAACATGTACCTAAACATTATTTCCAACCGATTCTCTCACGCGTTTTTTTTATGTCGTTTTGTTTTAGGGCAGTACTTCACCATCTGTTTTCATTCTTTTGTCATATATCTATATTAAATTCATTGTTTGAAGGCGAAAGTAGCGATAATTAAATTCCATAATTTCATTAAACATTTTAATTATTTTTTCAGGGCGTTTTTGTCAGTTTTCTCGAATCTCTTGGTTTAGCTCTGTTTGTTTTTAACATTCCTGGACTCGTTGCGAAACCATACTTTGTGGTACAACTTATGAGCTGTGTGTTTCTTGTACCACTATTATATACACTATGGACAAGTTATAAACATAGCGGAGAATCGCTTTGGAAAGTATTCGTCACGTTAGCGCTGATTCTGGAGTTGGTTGGGATTGGAATGATAGGATTTCTAATTGTACAAAGTGAAAGTAACTCGGACATTGATGCAATAAAACTTATTACGGTTCCGATTGCCCTGCTGTGCTTATCATTCGCTTGGTTACCATGGGTACAGGAATACCTCTTGCAGACAAAAACAGAATGTGACGTTCATGAAGAACCTGTAGAAGATGATATGATGGAATCACACTTTGTGGAGTCTGGAGCTGAATCTATAAACCCGAATGGATCGTCGTCTGGTTACCAACAAAACATCTCGGTAGGTTCGAATTAGTAGTACGGTGCCCCCTCTAAAGAGCAACGCTTGTCGGAGTCGCAAAACGTATTGTTCTTTGGAGGGAGTTGTTGTCCGGAGGGAATTGATACATTAGCGACAAGTGTTTTTTATTACCCGTATGTGCGTCTTTTACTAAGGGAATTGGACTTTGCTTTCTACAGAATCTTATATCATCCATTAGGATTGGGCAGTTATATGTGTCTCTGATTGCTAAATCAAGCGATAATTATCACCTTTAAAACGATGATTCTCTGACAGTATTGAATTTCACTATACTAGTGTATTTGAACCACTCTATGTATTAACAAACTTAAATATTTTAATTGCACTTAGCAGAATTATAATGTTTAAAAAAACAATAGTAAATGATTCTTAATTGAATTCGGGTATTCTTTACGTTTAATCTGTTCGAGCAGAAGAAATTCTCGAAACACAAAATTATGAAAAAGAAAGAAAAAAAAATATGACAAATACTGTATCTTTAACATTCACAACCATTTTGATCTTCTAGAGCTCTCAACGCGCGACCAGAGAAAGGAATTATGGTACATCACCGAAGACTTATTCTGAGAATGTATCTTCAAAGGCAAGAGCTACCTGGAAGCTCACGATATTCATGTCATTCTGGAAGATTATTTTCACAATAGTGCTGTCACTGTTGATTTTCAACGTTAAAGATATCAACGCTTTTAAGAATCCACAAGGTATGACCAGAGAAGAAATATACACTGTATTACAGTGCAACCTGTCCAAAGCAACACCCTTTGGGAGACGCAAAGTTATGTCGTTGTTGAGAGGTTGTCGCTCTAGAGAGGTTAAATAAATAGTCAAATCGTACAGTGGGGGAAAGAACATGCTGTTGTCGAAGGGAGGTGGTCGCTCAAGAGACACCCGCTCTGGAGAGGTTGCACTGTAGTACTAATCTCTGTATTTTTTTTCTTTAAAGTATGTTGTTATTACCACAAAACAATAAAAGCTCAGTACTGGTACAGAATCCAGGAAAATTGCTTAGGTTAACTGCCCGCCATAGTACGTTTGTCATAAAACCCGAAATAATTTAAATGAAAATTATCTAATGGTTGTCACACTCGCAAATAAACGATTTTTAGAATGCGAACATTAGGAAGCAGAGAGACCCCACTTACATATTTATACCATCATATTTGTCTGATTTGCTTTTAGATCGGCAAAACTTGGTGGTTCATTGTCCTTATAGTTATAATCACTCCAAACGTAACTGAGACTAGACCTAAACATTCCCCGATTTAATAGCGGTATCAGACCTTTTCTATGACAGTAATACCAAAATGCGTTGAGCTATAAACAAGATAAGATTTATTTTGGCATATAGTACATACATGGTAATAAAACAACATATAGTATTACATATCATAACGCAGCATGAGTATAAACACCATGACATGCACACCAATACCAGAGATAAAAAAGGGTAAACCCTTATTTCAATAGTGGTCCCTCAGCATTGATGGCATGACTTAGAGAGGTAATGTTAATACTTTTGCAATTATCACATTAATATCACAATAAATAATAATTATCACAAAGTTATTTTATCACATATTGACTTAGTATAATATTTAATATCATCACATACAATTAAACTCTATAACAATGAGCACCATTTATCATGATCTCAATAAACCTGTCTTGTTAGCGTTGATTTTTATTTCTATCAGATTTGTATAAATTTGTGTGAACCCTATTTGTTCACTTTAGATCTCTAAGCTGAAAGATCAAATTTAATATTTATTCGTAACTAGAATAAGACTTCTTTCCTTCTGTTTTCAATCATGGCCTCTAGATATAAGCATGTCTGATTACTGGAATGGTTGGAAGTGGGAAAATGTTGATCACAAAGAAACGTATTATTTCATCTCTAATCTGATAACCAGCATTGTAGGTATGTATCATGCGTTACATTATACAATATTACGTATCATTATATATATTACACATTTACTAGTCGGCAGTTAATTTCTACAACCCCGTAACTCAATTTTTTTGGCAATATTGAGATTTTAGTACCATTTTTTTTTCGTCTCGATGAGCTCTTTAAAACGATCATACTTATCTGCTTGTAGATCTATCCTAAATAGGGTTAATCCCAATTCAAGAAACCCGTAACTTGCTTAAAGTTTTTGAAGTTCAAAACTTCAAATGTTATTTTCTCAAATGGGAAAAAACGACATACGGGCTTGTTGAAATAACCCGACGTAGTATGTTGTGTTTGTCTCTATGAACGTTTACTGCTCGCTAACAAAGGATGACAGTTATCGCAATGCTTGGTTTTATTAAGACAGTCGGATTCCCTTATTTCATAGTCAACTGTTAAGTCGCTGGTTTAACGCCAAAGGCCGAAATAGGGAGAAAAGAAGCGCAATTTTTGAACTGTTGACCTTTATTGAGTTTTTGATTTGGTCCCCTTAATATCAGTAAAAGTAACTAACCATGGACTGCTGTTTAAGATACCCCTTTTACACTGTTTAATATGGCACTTTTACGCTGTTTAAGATGGCCCTTTTACAAGTTGTTTAAGATGACCCTTGTACACTGTTTAAGATGGTCCTTTTGGACCAAGATAGACAAGCCTAGTAAATCGCGTGCCCTATGAACAGCCAATCGTGAACCGTTCATCAAAGAATTTGCTATATTTCGGATGAGTCTTTTTTTTGAACAAGTATGCATATACATGTTTTTACAGGTTATTTATGCGGGTACATGGCTTGTACAGCTTGCATGCAGAGATTGGCTTTCACCGTACCATTGCTTCTGGCGACACCACTGTCAGTGGTTTTGTTGTACGTGAGTGAAAGCTGCAACTGGTTGTTGAGCATGAGTGAAGGTAAGTATTTGGTATTAAAACTTTAAAAAAAACCTTGGTGCTTTCAAGGCCATGCGGATTCTATGATCACGAAAGATATTTTGCTAATATCTGTTAAAATTCTGTTATATCTTGTTATTCATCGAGGCGCTATGTCTAACAAATAATGATTCCTTTTGGAAAGATCGATTCAGCAATTTCGAATGATTATAAAATACAGTAAAACCTCGATATTGAGACCAGCTTCGTGACCCGAAAAATCAGTCGTAGTAATTAGATGGTCTAATTATCAAATTGAAATATAGGGGGTTATTGAAAGCCAGTCCAAACATAAGTGGTCGCTATGACGAAGTGGTCGTAATATTGAGATGTTTGCAATGTGAGATTTTACTGTAATCGTTAATCAAAATGTTAATTAAAATTAAACTGTATTTATTTCCAGGATTAGATCCATGTACAGATAACTCAGATATGAAAATTCTGGAGCATGTTTTGCCATTCGTCGCCGTGGGGTTACTAATGGCCGCCCAAGCATTGTCCTCAGCGTGGTTGATACTTAAAAAACATACGGTCGTTATGCTGAAGGAAGATCAGGTAATTATAATAGATGAATCATTAAATTAATACAAACAACGCAAGAAAGGCTATATTAATATGATTGATCAGACATTTACATTAATATTTCATAATTTCATTAGAATACGTAATTTGAAACTAGATGTATTGTTTTTATTAATTGACAAGCCACAATGGGTTACTTTGTACGCTAACTTGGTGTGTTGTTGGCAACTTGAAGGAACACTTATGGTATTCATAAAGATTTCTGTATATAACGACAAAGAAACACAGAACAATGAAACGGCACAAACCACAATCAGCGAACATTACTGATAACCTCTCCCCATAAAATAGCCTTAAAACAATGCAATACTGAACATAGAAAACGGAGGGGCATTTAATAGTCATAAACTAAATGACAAAAGATGCTCCAAACCACGAACATGACTTAGACACACTCCTCCGTAACTCATCCTAAACAATAATACAGTGAAACCCCTCCAAACCGGCCGAGCCCGGGACCAGGTCATTTGGCCGGTTTAACGGGGATGTCAGTTTAGAGGGGATTTTTTGAATTATATAGTAATGAAGTCGGGACCAAAACGTTTTTGTCGATTTAGAGGAGAATCCGGTTCATAGAGGAACCGGTTCAGAGGGTTTCCACTGTATTTTTTTTGTTGGATATTTTGCCAGCTGTTCTGGGTACCAATGTACAATTCACCGATGTTAGAACAGTGGATCTACTTGACAAGAAAGAATATAGATGCCAGTGAATGGAACGCGGATAAAGCCGACAAGGCCAAAAGGTCGAAGGTCATCATTTGCACAACCATGTACAGAGAGGTATAACTTGGGAGTTTCCTTCTATGTCTTCTATTATGTGGTCTTCTACCATTTTCACCCGCAGTGTATAATTTAATCTATCGAATAATTTATCCATTACTTACTTTCTACGCAGTTTCAAAAAATTGAAATTGCGCTTTCAATGTGGACGGTTAGAGCACTGAACGCCGACTTATGTCATTTATTTAGACAAACAAACATTGATATTCTAAAGTTCTTGAAAGAACGGCAACCATCGCTGCATCCCCTTAAAGCATGAAGCTTAAAGAAATGAATTGGGTAGTAGGTCTTTATAATTATCACCAGATGACCACGGGTGTAATATCAACGATAATAGTTCGATTGTTATTTGAAATTGAAATGTACAACTTTTGAGCTAATTACCAGTATTGAATGCTATCATATATACAGTAAAACTTCAATGATTCCACTTTTTGGACCCGAGAATTCGTTCGTAATAATGAGGATGTTAAGTTGAATTATTGAGGAGTTATTGAAAGCCGGTTCGAAAATAAGTGATCGTTGTAACACGGTGGTCGTAATATCGAAGTGTTCGCTATTTAAGGTAACACTGTAACCGTTATTTGTTGTCATTTTAATTGAATATTTCAGGCGGACTATGAAATGAGGCAGTTACTTGAGTCTATACAAGGAATCAACATTGCACAAAATGACGGCGGGAGACATTTTGAATCCCATATATTCTTTGACGGGGCCGTGAAGGATCGGCATCCAACAGAGTTTGTCCTGCAATTGGTTTCGCTAGTTGAATCTACTCTAGGTAATTTTAAAATATTATGCTTTTATTGACTTTACAAATCTTTATGTTACTTCCATTGTCGTCTTTTCGTTACTTTAGAGTCTTGGCGTTTGATTAGAATTTGGTCATAGAAACGAGCATAAATTATAATCTTGTTATCAATTCTCTCTAAATTTACAATATTTAACCACTGATGTACTTTGTCTTTACAAAATAGTTTGTGATATGTAGGATCAAAGTTGTTATTGTTGAGAATTTTGAATATGAATTTAAATGCTCAAGCTTGTAGTGTGGCTTCCTGTTGTTTTGATGTTTCGAGTAAGCATTCAGTTTTACATGTATATCAGTTTGTTACAAACACAGTTTCTTAATTAGATCGCTACAGCTGGTGGGATTTACTTCATGTATATTCTTGGGTATCAATGGTCAAGTAGTTATAGTCACTGACTAGTAATCATCAGCCCCATGATGGTATGAGTTCGAATCCTACTTAGGACCAGACAAATTTACATTTGAGGAAGCTGTCCAAATGACCCTGGCTGTTGGTGCTATGTTAAACCTCCGGAGAAAGAAGTACAGTGCAACCTCTCCAAAGCAACACCCTTTGGGAGACGCAAAATTATGCCGTTGTTGAGAGGTTGTCGCTCTAGAGAGGTTAAATTAATAGTCAAAACGTACAGTGGTGGAAAAGCATGAAGGGAGGTTGTCGCTCAAGAGAGGGCCGCGCTGGAGAGTTTGCACTGTATTTCAAAATTCGTTAACTTTTTTAATTTCCATTAACGATTTGTCTCCTACTAGGTGTGAAAGCTCAAGAATGCACAAAAAGCCTTACGCCATATGGAATGACATTAACATGGACTCTAAAAGCTGGCCCTGGTAAAAAGGGAATGATTTTCCGGATACATCTGAAGGACAACTTTAAGGTATGGAAACTGACATTGTCGTAATTTGTAGACTTTGCTGGTCTGGATAGCATTGTATTATACCTTTATGGAGTTGACAATATTTGTGAGATCATCGAGTTATTTCTACAAACCCGTATGTCATTTTTTCCCATTTTGAGAAAATCGCATTTGAAGTTTTGAACTGTAATAACTTTAAGCGAGTTACAGGTTTGTGGAATGGGATTAACCCTATTTAAGATAGATCTACAAACAGGTAAGTATGGTCATTGTAAAGAGCTCATCTGGACGAAAAAAATGTTACCGAAATCTAAATATTGCCAAAAAGTGTGTCATCAGCCTGGGCGTGGTTTCATAGTCACGTGTATCAGTTAGGATAATCATTTTTTTAAAATTAGAATCGTCACAGTTATTGATATTGTAAGACAATTAAAAGCTCGTATTCGGTCATATCCAGCTTTCAATTGGGTTGCAACAATGGCTGATCATAATTTGTATTTACGAACGAGGAGTGACTGACATTTCTTATTTTAGAAAGTGTTTTCTAAGCATAGGCAGATCCAGGATTTCTTGTTAGGGGGGGGGGCGGAAACTGAACAAGTAGGCTGGGGGTCCAGGGGGGCGCCAGGGGCCTCGGTGAATCCAGAGTTTTGGTAATTTCTTAGGGATTCAGGCACATTTCAAGAACCTCACCTATCCTTTCTCTGGGTATACAATAAAATGTAACTTATTGAATTTTTTTATATTTATATATATTTTCATGTAAATATCATATTTCATGATAGAAAAAACCTTTGTTTGGGCAATTTTAGGGGGGGGGGCGTACGCCGGGTCCATCAGCCTGGGTCCGCCTATGCTAAGTTAAGATACATTTATGATATGCCCTCGTTTGGTTTTTGAAATTCAGAAAATAATTATTTTCAGGTTAAGAACAAGAAAAGATGGAGTCAAGTGATGTACATGTCGTATGTGTTAGACTTTCTAATGGATCAGATGGATCATGGTATTTAAAACATATAATTTCAAAATTTACCCAGTTGTAACTCCAGTTATCTCCCTTGGTGATATACATTACGTCGTAAATATCTAACCAACTCTTTAACTGGTAGGCCCCACTGAAGTCTAACGGCGCACCAACAGCCAGGATCATATGGCGGCTTTTCCAGCTTTTATACAGGAAGACTCCAGGCTTACACCTGGGTAAAACCACCGACCTTCCGTAAGCCAGTTGGACAGCTAGTTCACACGTGAAATTCGGTCTTGGTTGGATTCGAACTCACAGCGATGAGTGGCTACTGATTACAAGTCAGAGACTATAACCACTTGACCAGGTTTAGGAATGTAAAAAATGTGTTTAAATTCAACAGTGTATCTAGAATCGAAACATACTTGCTTGCGTTTCTTCCCACCTACTTTTGTATATTTCCATGTGTTGAATGACTTTGGGTTGGTGGGTTTTGGGCGTGATAGCATTGTGGGGAAGGTAGAACTTTTCGCAAGCGTTATTTCTGGAAAAATTTTCTAATCTATTTTCAAGAATAACATTGTTATAAATATGACATTAAGGTAAATTGAAAAGAAATGAAACAAAGAATATTTAAGGTTTTCTTTACAATGCAAAACCTGCCGATAAAAATGCTTGCGTAAAAAAGGGCGAAACATGTGACACTGACATAAACACAGTAAACCCCCCATATTTATGTTCTCTTCTTCAGCCACTGATGATGACACATATATTCTTACCACCGACGCCGATGTTCGATTTACTCCGGACTCTGTGGAAGCTTTGTTGGATTTGATGACACGTGACCACAGAGTGGGCGCGGTTTGTGCTAGGACACACCCACTCGGGAGTGGGCCACTTGTTTGGTATCAAGTGTTTGAGTATGCTATTGGACATTGGTTTCAAAAGGTGGGCTTAACTCATTGTTTCTAAAATTTTAAAACATAAACAAGTTAATGAAAATATTTTAATTAAGCCTTTCGAAATTAGCTTTAGACCGACTCGAACTTAAAAAAAATGCAAATCATGTTTGACATGACATTAATGAAACAGTACCGTAGAGTGCCTAAGTGTCAGCTTGCTGAAAGTGCAAAAAAATTACATTGCATAGTATGATTAATTCAATTAAGTTTCAAAATGGGAAGTAACTATTAGATCACCACAAGCCGCGACGGTGGTACAGTGGTCAGTGCGCTGGACTTGTTACTCGGCAATCCAGGTTCAAATCCCGGTCCCGGCAGGTCATATTCTTCTATGAAAATTTGACACAAATCGATTTTCCTTCATATATGGAGAAGTTGCCGGCTGTTGTTGTGGAAGGGTAATAGGTTAGCATACAGTCTAGGAAAACTGGTTTGGTGAACTGGCCGCCGTATATACCTGAAATATTATTGAAAAAAGAAAACGGCGTTAAACCCAGAGCATATATGCCCGTAATCATTTTATTTTGTCTTTAATTACAGGCAGCAGAACATGTTCTTGGCTCTGTTCTCTGCTCTCCAGGATGTTTCAGCGTGTACAGATGTAAAGCCATACGAGATATCATACCACAATATTCATCTAACGTAGAACACGCATTCCAGTTTCTTACCAAAGACATGGGAGAGGATCGCTGGTTCTGCACGTTAATGGTACGCAGTAATTTAAGTGAATTTTCTCAATAGATCTTTGACATATTAATGTTCCTCCTCTAGACCCCTGAACTCGCCCTATGCCGGGCAAATGTGTCGGTAGGATATTGTTCTATGTCTTTTTTCAAAAGAGCCATTGTATAGTTTGGTCTACAACTTAAAAACCTAAGGTTATCCGAAAACCTTCCTGGACTGGACATCACCACAATCCAGACAAATCTATTCAATACTTCCTCAATCATATATTTCTTTCGTACGTTATGAGTTCATTTTTCTTAAACTAAAGGTATTTTTTGCATTTTTTAAAGGTACAAAGCGGTTGGAGAATAGAATATTGTGCTGCATCTGAAAACAGCACACACTGTCCGGAAGATTTTGATGAATTCTTCAAACAGAGAAGACGTTGGGTTGCCTCAACACTCGCCAATTTAATGTTACTTATAAAAGAATGGCATATCAGTAAGTTGAATAAAAACATTGCTTTTATAACAAAGGTTTCAACAAAGTTAAAGCCGGGTTGTCAAAATTCGGATATGTTTCCGGTCGTTCGGAGGGCGATTTAGATTTACCTATTACCGCTGTTGCTGACAAACTAGATAAAAGACAAGTTTAAATGGAGACCTAGTTTTGAAATGTGTTTGGAGGTCTTTGGTCAATGACTCTACAACTAAAAACAGGAAAGCAGTTTACGTAAACTATTGAAAACCTCGTTTGGTGGCAATTCCGCATTTCCTGTAAACCTATAAATAAGCTTTTTTATGACCATGTAAAAACTTCGTAATTGTGTTCGAGCTGACCGTCCACCCCTGTTTCGGCAGACCCGCATAGCACCACCGCCTTCAACCAATCCCTGCAATCCTCCAGGAAAATCCCTGGCAAATGTGTGTAAACCATACAATTAGATCCCTGGCGCTGAAAGGGTTAATTATAAACCAATGCACTCTGTTAACTATTCCCTACCAATCATTGTAGCTTGTGAATAACTTTATATTGAATTGTAGATTTTTTGCGTTTAGATGAATTTTTTTATACTGTTGACAAGTATGCATCATCTTTTTCAGTTGCTAAATTAAATCACAGGGTATCGTTCGTTTTCCTGATTTATCAGACAATATTGTTGTTTGCTACTCTGATTGGTCCAAGTTCTGTTATTCTGGTTATTTCCGGTAAGTCGTTCTCGATCAGTATTTATCTTTTAAAACTAATAGATATGATTGTTTAATACACAGAACGTGAAAAATTTGATTAAATTATTTTCTTGAACGGCAAAAACGTCTTGATTTCATCAAAATCCCAATTCACGATTCTCTGTTTAGTGTCAATTTAACGCACTTTTATTGCCAAGAAATGAAAATGTACAATTACATCTTTGCCAGAAAGTGAACGGTCCTTAACCAGTGAGCCATTAGTACAAATGTTTTGGACAACGCTCATATAGGTATAACTTAAAAAATGATTAGTTAGTTCAGATGTAAGGAATGGATTCGTGTAAATCATACAATTGGAAACAGAAGGACCCACTCAAGGCTTTGTGTTTAAAACGGATGTTATGGGGAAAATAGAATATTGGGGAATTTTATGTTTTTTTCTTTCGAGGAATGAATTTCTTATCTGTATTATTTTAGGGGGATTACAGTATGCGTGGAAGACTGGGGGCGTATCTTCCCTAATTGTTCAACTTATAGCGTGCGTGATGTTCACATTTGTTTGTTTGACAACGTCATCTAAAACACAACTTAATGTAAGTATATCTTTCGCATGGTGTTTGTAAGTAAGTGTTTCCTTAGTATGTATAACTTATTTATTCGTGTACATTAAAATATATCCAATATACGCGTTCATTAAAATATATCCAATGACTCAAAATATCTTAAATATACATAATTCTAGACCCTCACGTCCAATAAGGCGACCAAAACAAAACACAAAGAACAACACACAGAGAAATCTAGTGAGATAACCCTGGCAGCGACCAGCTTACTTATAAAATGATTGTACTTTCGTGGCATCTTTTTTCATATATTTTCATGTATAGTATATATATATATATATATATTAGAAACAATTACCAAATTATCATTGTTAATCTGATGTTGAATATTCATATGCAAGATCTTTTTTTGTGAAGGTTGCGAAATTCCTCACGTTTGCATACGCCGTTGTCATGACAGCGGTAGTTGTTGGAACAGCCGTGCAGATAGCAACAGATTTTGACGGTAGCGAGTCAGCACAGGGTAATTGTAAGTATAAATTTGTAGTAAAGTAAGATATTTAACGATATGAGGTTTAAAGGAGTATGTATTAAACTATGAAGAAACTATTACCAAGTTATGTAGAGTTTCGACAATTATTAAAACTTAATAATATACTTTAATTTGCTTTAGTAAACTATTAAATATACAATCTCCAGTTCTGAAGGATTCATTGTATTTTGAACGGAAGTGATACTCGATTAGACAAAACTTAAGAACAGTTCTAAGAACCTAATCGAATGATATAATCTCCCAAGTTACCTCCCTTGGCACCACAAAGAATCAACAGAATAAACCATGACCTTTACATTCAAATCACAAATATATTTTAACAATATAATATACTTCACATTGATTTAACATTGAGTCTGCCACAGACGAAGCAACCTGCCACACCTTACAATAAATGTCGTTGTAGAGTCCGTGAAATACTTTTAAAACCACATGTTGAGACGTCCTCTTGTACATTGCATTTCAAACAAAACTGAACAACAGGTAGCCAAACTTACAAATTATATTCAATGATACATTGTGATTGAAAATCGATGTAATTGCGTTGCGCATCAGCGCAACGCTTATTTGGGATGGGGTTATTTTTTCGGCATGGTAAGATAGAAATGAATGGTTCGCTCGGCACTGTGAAATAGCAAAGAATAGTTCAACAAATTTGATTCACGGGGACCATCTAAAAATTAGCGAAATCGTGCAAAGTTTTCGAAATCTTTCATTGAAAGCTTTGTTTCAATTACTCTGTACATATTCGACTTATTTCCTTATTTCCTGAAGACAAATATTACGAGTCTTAAACCATACGCTCATTATCATCGGTAATGACCTTGACTTCAAACACCACAACATAACTCTACAAGATTGAAAGATAGACAAGGAAAATGAAACGATATTATGTGGCCTTTAACGTGTTTTCGCCCCATTTATTACACTCATAAGCAATACAATCAATGTGTCAACTATTTCCATTGCTACCTTGGCTTTTGCCTTTCTACTTATGTTATGCTTGTCTCTGTCTTTGACAGTTATAAGCGACAAAATCAAGGTATCTACAACAACTGTGTACATAGCCACCATGGCTTCCGTGTTTGTGACGGCTGGTATCATGCATCTACGTGAAATATTCTTCTTAATGCACGGTGTTTGGTACCTGCTTTGTCTCCCAGCCGGGTATCTGATTCTCATGATATATAGTATATGTAACATCACTGACAGATCTTGGGGTGAGTCAACTTTTCCGTTAGGGTTTGACCTTGGGTCACTCCACTTTTTTCGCATTTCCGTTTTGGAGTTTGATTTGTAACGCTACAACGTTAAATCCACGTAGAGTGTAATGTTGTTATTGTAGAAATATAATATAAGTTTGTAGTGCAACGCTACAATGTTTAATACCATTTTAGTAAACCACTTTTGTGGTGAAAAACGCATCATAAGTTAGTATCTAACGATCAAGAAATAAAACAGAAACTAGTTAAAATGATCATTTTAAAGAAACGATGTGTTTACGGTTTTACTGTTTTTTGAGATATCGTCTTGTGCTTGAACCAATTCCTCTAAATGGACATTGTCTTATGAATGTATTTTTCATACAATTAATTTAATCCAAACACCATTTTTAGGCACAAGAGAAGTGAAAACGCATTCAGTATTGTCAAAACAATTGAGCTGGCAGGATACAGTGACAAATGCTTTTAAGAATATTTTTTTGTAAGACTTTTTTTATCAAATTCATATACAATAATACTTGTCGTAAGTAAATGCTTCATAAACCATTTGATTATATATTTGTTCTAAACAGTGACACCATGTTTAAAAAACGACGCGTACATATTGAAATATACTGCATTGTGAACATAGTCAACATCGTCCTAAAATCGTCTTCATTAACGTTAAAGTGGTAATTATTAGTGACAGTCGTAATTCAGAGATTCAAATAAGCTTTGAATTACTTACAGCTGTTGTTACAAAAGATCGGATAAAAAGTCAGTATCCGTACAGACGGAACATTCAAAGAACAGACCTTCCCGATCTACTTCTATGACCGAAGGTGGTACGGATAGTCTGGGTTTGATGCACGACCACAATGCCCCAGTAGCGGAAGATTTAAATAGGTAGGTGTCGATAGTGTTGTTTATTGTGTTGTTAGGGAGACGGTGGTGTAAGCAATGCAGTCGAAATTATGTTTTTAGCTCAAGTTTCAAGAACCGGAGGTGCCTTTTTACTTTATTGCTCTCCGGTGGATTTATACCTAAGAATGTAATTCTCATTATTAACCATTTTTACAGTGTATCTTTTTTGTCAGTTTTGAAGTTTTCTTAGTTTAAAATAATGTGTCAATGGAGGTAAAAAAATCACAAACTTTTAAAAACTACGTCTAAAGACCTAATGTAGCATTTATTCTGGTGAGCAATGAAGAGCCACGAAGGCCCTCTTGCTGGAGATTTGGGAGGCCAAGACAGGCTTTTGTGCTCTGAAAGGGGGCAATTGTGAGTCATGTTGACATATTGTTGATCCTCCAATTCGTACATATTCATATTCTATTCGATTACACGTGTGTAAGTTAATTGTTTGCATGTTTTATTTGAACACATTCAATGAAATGCAAGCATGAATCAGGTAGAGGACGGTACCGTATACAAACGTTGGTTTTCGAAACCGTTAACACGTTAGCGATATTTTGTACTAATTCAAATGAATCCGAACTCTGAAAATGTATTTGTTAATTGAAGTACAGTGCAACCTCTCTAGAGCGGCCCTCTCTTGAGGGACAATCTCCTTTGAACAACAGCATGCTTTTCCCCCCACAGTACGTTTTGACTATTTAATTAATCTCTCTAGAGTGGCAACCTCTCAACAACGACATAATTTTGCGTCTCCCTAAGGGTGTTGCGTTAGAGAGGTTGCTCTGTATATCTTTTATGATATCGGTGACTTGCTCTTTAAATTACCCTTTTAATGGACGAGTCCTTTAATATTGTAGGAGTGTCGGTCCTGATTCAGAGTTGTCCTCGATAGCTGAAGAAGTGTCGTGGAGATCATATCGGGCATGTACGTTCTTTATCATTTAGTATTTAATGTAGTAAACGTGTCCGATATATTCCGAAATGCGGTTTCAATACAATATAATCATTATACTCTCCTATATATTACAATGACTGAGTAATTGAAAAGCTATGCAAATGGTAATATGAGAAAGTTATGAATGAAATATGTGAAAGTTGTGACATCTCTAGGATTATTGACAAACAAAATGATTGCAAATTAGCCCTATTGTCATGATTTTAAAGTTTGAAAGCGTTTGTATAACTAAAACGTTTTATTATTAATTGATGATATTTTATTTGCGATTTATACTTTTCATGCAATCTAATCATAATCTTTTTTTATCACATCGTCACAAATACACAAACAATGAACTCGTGCATTCAGTGGCCAAGGTGCCAAATTTTGCGGTTTTTTTTTTTGCTTTATTGTCGAGGTACCTTTTTACATGAATGATACAAAATATATTAACAAAACTATTTATATAATTAATTTCATACATAAATATTAATATCTTTCAAAAAACTTATACAAATATTTTCATACGAAAATCTTAATTTCCTTTTAGCTGAGTTCGCAAAGAATGATTATGACGAAGATGATAATAACATTGACAGTGATACAGTCACTGATGTTAAAGACTGGCTTCCGCAAGATATGGTAAATGCATTTTTCATTTTCCTATAATACAAATGATTTATTTTGATGTTTTTTATCTACTGATTATTGTCCAAAAAGCTCTTGCTTAAAATTTTCAATATAAATGTAATGTGTTTGAATTCGTTGCTATGGAAATTGGTTCATTTGCGTCCACGGAAATATCACCAAACAAAAATCAATCAACTTGGCTTCCAGAGATATCACCTTCAATTAAACAATTCCAACCACAAACATACTGATTGAGACAATGCAACAGCAAAAAATATCTTGAAAAAAAGACCCAATAATCTGAATAGTGCCTTATCAAGCAACGCGCCAACGCCATAGACGTTTTGCGAAAGCCACAAATTTCGTATCATAGATTTAAGATATCAGTAAACATTTTTGTTGAATTGCTGAATCTTGAATTTTGCAGAAGAAACTGGCCCCGAACTTTATTCAGCATGGATTTGATAATACAATGCTTATCAGTGGAATGACGGAGAAAGAACTCAAAGACATTGGAATAAAACGTAAGTGATCTCAATCTTTATTCCTTATTGAAAATGTATACATATTTCCATTCTCTATGCCACTGCAGTCGTTTATGTCTTAGCCTTTACTCTATGGTATGACATTACTTTTTCTGATAAAACGTAAATGTTGTTTACAAATCTGGCTCCCAGTTATAACCAGTATTGATTGATCGGGAGTATCATGTAGATGTAGATTTGCTCTCCGGTGGATTTATACCTAAGAATGTAATTTTATGCATATTCGTCTATTTATTCGTCTTCAACATGTTTGGGTATTTTATGAGTTATTTAAGCACTTACATTTGACACTTAATTTAATTTACTATTTACGGTTTTGATTATGTGTACTTCGTGTACTTTATTGGCCTTTATTCAGTCTTGACTGTGTTTGTTCTCATCAAAACTATTTGGTCTGTATTACAATTCATATTCATGTTCGTTTTTTTCTTCCAACCACAGGAAAAGGAATGAAAAAATATCTGATGGAGGAAATAAAGAAATTACCAGATTATGAAATACAGGCGGAAGTTCCAGTAGGCCCTTCTATTAATATCTTATAAAGTTTTACCTCACTTACAGCAACGTTAAGTACCTCTTAACCATTCCTCATTTTCCCCTCCACAATTTGTGATCTGATGTGTTTATTATTCACAAGAAGTACAAAAGGATGTTCCTTAAAGACATTTCAAGAATATAGATAAGGCCTAAAAATGGCTTGTTTCCTCTACCCTGACCGACCCGAATCATATAAATTAAAATGAATTATTTTGAATTATTCGTTTTAGTTTAATTCAATAAATATTTTACGGTCTCTCACCCATTTTCTTCCCCCTGATGATCATGTAATCACTATTTATCACAAACTAGACATAAAGACAGAAATTAGACATTTTAACCGTAGAGGTAACGAATCCACACGTTGTTGTTGCGTCAAATAATGTAATTTATTTAAATCCTTTCAGATTTATACGTTCATTTCAGCTTCTTTGCCTACAATTAAATGTGTTATGTAGATTTTAGTTTGGGGGGATTTTGGGAAGGTAAAATTTGGAGGGGTTTTTATGTTTTTTTTAGGAACCATTTTCCTATCTTCATTTACTTCAATACACTTCGAAAGTATGTTTGTTTGAGATAGCTGAAATGCGTTTCTAATTCTTTTCACACTTTTCAGGAAAATGTCCACGAGTGGCTGAATATCGTTGGCTTAACGCAATACGAAAGTAACTTTAAGAAAGAAAAAATTGAATCGCCAAAGGATATGGAAGTGTTGAAATCATTCGGTCGTACAGAAATTGAAAAGGAATTAAAAATTACTAAATCAGGTAAACATTGAATTGTGGCACTCATTGGGCCCACAAAACTAGTTGAGTTCTTAAGTTTCTTTCCAAAGAAGTACTCTCCTGGAGAGTTTGGTTTGTCCTCCTTTTTTGCACAGATTTATGTGTTGGGTGGTTTTGGGCTAGCGATGGGGAATGTAGTATTTTTGAGAAAATGGAATTTTTTTGTATGCATATTTTTCCGGGAATTCTTTTCTTTCCTATAAGCAATTTTCATTTATCAAGCGTTGTTTAGCGTTGCTGTGTTAATTTAAGTCCTCGCGTTGGCTTAAAATGGTTAGTTCACATGATACATTGTGCTTACATTTGCTATTTCAGGACATATCAAAAGATTGATGTATGCCATAAGAAGATTACGAAACCCAACAGAAAGTAAATATTTTAATTCATTTAACCAAATTATTTTATTACTGAAACTACGCTTAGACAAGACACATACAGGCACACAAATTTAGTTAACAAGCGAACTTTAAAAATGGACCCAACTTATAAAAAATTGCCATGCTTAACCACATGTTTATATTTTATTCGGTCCGCTTGTCCGTCTTGTCTTCAAGACTGACTGATATTCGCATGAATACAATTTTACTCATTTTTATATATGATAGAAAGAATTTCCAAAATCAAGGGCAACTATTCTAAAGGTTACACTTTCGATTTCTTGCTTAGATTTTTTTCGACGAGAATTGAGCCTAAACATTCATATTCTTTCATTTGGATCGCCTCTCTATTCAGACAAGATCTTTCAAAAACATATACGTGGATTGTCTCCCTATTCAGCCAAGATCTCTCAAAAACATAGACATTTTTTAGGTGAATTGAGACTCATGGAAGTGAAGAAAGCGCTGATGGTACCGAAATCACATAGACTTAAAGATATAAACAAAGATGAGAATGAATTCTGGGAAAATCTAAGAAGCGTATGTTTGCTTCCTCAATCCACAGCCTTTGGTCTAGAGGATGATTTGAAAGGTATTTGAGTAAGATAAGATTTTATGGCTATCTAGTCTGTGTGATATGATATGATGGGTTTTCATTCTTACGAAATCCATTGCCATAAACAAACTACAAACCAAACAAACAGAGCGCACGCCAATATACAAACCACATACAGTGCAACCTCTCGAGAGTGACACTCTCTTGAGCAACAACCTCTCCGACAACAGCTTTGTTTTTTTTCGACTTGTACGATTTTAACATCTCCAGAGCAACAACCTCTCCTCAACAAAATAATTGTGCTTCTCCCATAGGTGTTGCTTTAGAGAGCTTACACTGTACAACAACAACAACAACAAAAACAACAACAGCAGCAACAACAACAACAACAGCAGCAATAGCAACAATAACAACAACAACAACCACAAAAAGCAATACAAGAAAATTAAATCTATACTGTTTTCTGCGTTATTTATTTCTTCTGTCACGAAGCAAACCTCTTTTCTTTCTCTACAGCAAAACTAGGAGGATTGAGAAATTCCTGGTTAATGATATTCGCAGTTTCAAACGCTCTGTGGCTTATTCTTATATACACCCTGGCAGAACAAGGACAAATATTGGCTGTGTTTGGAAGCAATCCAATTGGTGAGTTTTCATGTTATTGTTATCCTGCATAGTCTGTGATGACTTTAAATAATATATTTTGGCGTTTGTTCTTTGAGATAATATTACGATTGCTGTACGATCTAAGATTAATGAGATTTTTCTCGAGAAAATGTTGTTTAAATGATATGTTTGTTAATTGGATATTTTATGTTTCTGGCGTGTAGGATTGGTGGTGTTAGTGTTGTTCGGTTTGGTGTTGATTATACAGTTTCTGGCTATGATCGTACACAGAATAACGACACTCGCCCATTTTCTGGGCAGAGCCCCCTACAAAAGCGGGGAAACGTACAATACAACATGGGCGTTTAAAGACAGGTAAGTAAATGCTCAAAATATAATACTTTCCCGCTTCAATTTTACTGAAATGTTAGCAAGTCTAGTTCATCATTTGTCAGTTTGATTTTCTCCTTTCACCCTTTCTTGTGTCCCATCTTCCGTCACCATTTTAAATTTAATTTTTTCTATACTTCACAATTTCATTTAAGTCCCCATGTGTTTATTTCCATTGTTAATTTTTGACCCCTATGTTTTTTTTCTTCACACACTATCTTCCTGGTTACTTTTAAAACCAACTAAATTGCTATGAAATTATTTTCCCCTGATTAATGACTCTGCCAGGTGAACACATAGGTCTTTGTTTGTTTTACGTATTGCTTTGTGCTATCATCTCTGGACAGTATTCCCAAAAAGAAACGACACGAAATTTTCTGATGGAAATGCAATTATTTGCTTCGTTTAGTACAAAGTTCTTTCCTTTGCAGTTCATCAAATTATTAAAGGTTAGAATCCTATTGGTTTGAATGACAGAACCAATTGTATATCTTTTTTTATTCAGTGACATTAGGACGACGAATGACGATGAAGATGCTGAAAGGTTAAAAAATGTTACAGTATACAAAGCCAGGCATAGACTTCAGAACCAGAAAAAGAGACGTGTAGAAAACGGGAAGGGTGAACGAATGCCTTTACTGGGGGCTTCAAATAGACACGTGGAAGTTGTCTGAGTGAGACCGTGTTTGCATGGAGCATTTTGCTATACGAGTGTATAAATCTGCCATCTTTTAGCCATGACTCATAAAATCATTATTTGATTATTTAACTTCTGGACAACAATTTAACACTTAGCCTTTTCGATATTTTGATTCAATTGAAAGGAAAACGCGTATAATTCTAAAGTGCAATAACAGTCTCAATGTTTATATTGTGTATGATATAGGCATGATTGACATGGAACTCGTTGCTATAGAAACGCATGTTTTAGCCATGACTCATAGAACTAGTATTTGTTGACAACGATTTCATGTATGTAACCATTTGTATATTTAATTTTCTCTCTTTAGGAGCCAATAGCTTATACAAAACTATTGCCATAGTTCAGCAGTTCAGCTGTCTCAACTGAATAACGTTTATTATTCAATATGTAAATACATTGTGAATATATTTTTTTAATTTAAGTGTATTCTGATGTTCAATATGCGTCGTTTTTATGCGTTATAAGTATAATTGGTGCGTAAAGTAAACCTTCGGTACAGGAAATTGAAAATGGAAACTAGTAAGGGCCTGAATGGACGTTTTAATGAGTTAGTGTTAACTTGAAAGTGATCTCCCAAAGTGGGGTTTTACTGTATTTGTATTAATTGTGACAGGATAATTGGCATACTCCACTTTGAAACGATGATGTTGCATATGTAATTCAATGGCATTACTGCATGAAGTCATTTTGTATTACTAAAGAGCAAATATGATTAATTTTCCATGACATATCAATGTGTGCTTGAATATATGGTTTCAAAGAATTATACATAACACTTCCTTATAAATAACATACGTTGCAGTTACATTACATGCGAAAATTTGTTATGTTACTTTTGTGTTTTTTAAATATTTTTGATTTTTGATAGATATGAATTTAATATTTAATCTATCAGGCATAAATATTTAATCGTATTTAATGAAGAAAATGTTTGTAATAAAATCGTAATTTTGTTGTATTTCTTTCAAAATTGTTTTTCTCCATAATGATTTTCTCTCATAAAGTGTTCCTTATCTAGTGTAGAACTCAATTCATATTATTTATGTCTCACTCAAGCATGAAAATGACAATTTGTAAGTTTCCGTTGTAATAATTTCCGCATGTCAATCTCGAGTTGCGTCCCTTCATTTCTTTTGATAACGTGATAACAGATTTATACTTCATTTTTCAGGCTTCTCTTTTCGTTTTCTTTCTAATGTTTTAATGTCTTCTGTCAATTGTAATAACACACATGTGGGGGGACTAGCGCGTTGATAGGATGGTGTATAATAGTAAGGCTTAAGATGGCCACACAGACCGAAAACACGTATATCATGTACATACATGTACAAGGGTTACAACTTCCGAAATGAAAGTTTCTGCACCAAGTTTGTTTTACACTACGTAACAATTCCAGAAATCACTCAAATTTGTTATAACTGGTGTCTACAGATAGCTAATACATTACACTACACATAACCAATAAGCAGTTAGTCCAATTCAAAACAAAGAAGCAAATATTTAATCTTCTTCCTGCGAAAAATCGTCAATTTCGTTTAGTCGCTCGCGACTATGGTAATTCTGGTTGATTTGGTGTTGCGAGGTCGCGTTCGACTACACGAAATTAAAAATTTGATTGTTTGATCGATGTAAATCAGTTCCTGTATTGCATGTCCTTAGAATGCGATTTTTAACTATTATTCGAATTAATTGTTTTTGTAAATGTGTATTTATTGAAAATAAATTATAAATATGTACACATACGTGTTTGCTTCATATTTCTATCATGACGTATAATTGCAGTATTGCTGAATAACGACGCAAAAACCTGCACAATCAACCGAAATTATTTTTCTCGAGCTTCGAGGAAGTTATAAAATCGCTCATCTGTTAACTGATAAATGCAAACAAAACAGTTGAATAACAGTCATTTGGAAGCTTAGACAAGTGTTATATATTATCGGCACGGTGTTATATGTTATAAGATTCATAGTAATATTTTTATACGTACGTTTTTAAGAGTTTTGTTATGTATAGAGGAAACAGGTAACTATTTGCAAAATCACCACTAAGACAATAATGTGCACTAGGACATGTGTCTGTTAACTTTCGTCCACACGTCAATGAAATATTAAATTTAAATTGAGCTGTTAGCAGACATAATTCAGCGTATTATACGCAATTGCGCGTGCTTTTAATGTGTTTGATCAAATATGTAAGTTTAGCCGATTCTTCCGTATAAGATAATGTGATTAATGATGTCTACGAAAATAGTTCGGTAAGTTTTGAAATAATTAATTATATAACTATCTGGTTCCTGTTTTCACAAAGTAAACGTAAAATGGATTCCATTGTAAATTTGAATTGCAAAGAAACTCAAGGAATTGGAAATGAATTGTTTGTATGTTTAATAGCAGGTATTGCTTTAGCAAAAATGTAAGACACATTCGTACATTATTTAATATTTATGAAATAATCAACAACAAGATTTTAATAATGTAAATTATCAATTAACTGATACATACAATATATGTAAAAATACTTTCTGATAATCATAATGAATAATGATACCCATCAAATGATAAAAAAACAACAGAAATACCCGAAGGAAACACCCTTCTCAATTAATATTTTATTTATATTTCAATTATGAGACTAACTTTAAACTAAAAATTGCTTTTATATAAATAGTTTTAATATCGATGTTTTATACTACATATTGTACTTAAAGCGTATATAATTTGTTTTTTTTTCACACGATTGCGGAAGTTAAAGGATTTATCACGACGTAAAATGTTTAATGGTTAGGAACACATTGAAACTTTTAAACTGCACGTATATAATGGTGGAATATAATATGCAATACTATGTGATAAAAAATGTGAGGTTGGGCCTAAAATCTAGTTTAATCGTTCCAAGGATGTACCCTCCTGTATACTGTGATTTTCCTCCATTTTTTGTATGTTCTTATGTGTTGGGACGAATTATCTCCTACTATAACGCTAAAATACCTTTATTCCTTCCAGATAGTTTCTTCGCACAAAATGACGAAATTCTACTTTAGAATATTTCCTGTGCTATTATTGCAAATACAAACCACGAGTGAGTATTATAAGTTTACTGTATTTGACATAAACATACATATAGAATTAAATAAAAAGATACACTGATGTACAATTTTAACTAAATACTTCGTTTATTTCGGGAAACAGTACATCATTAATTCGCACCATTTTGAAATATTTTGGATCACTAGTACTTTTGCATGTATATTTATTACACAACTGATATTTGTTTTTATCAGTACATGCATCAGCAATAGTGCCAGGTTGTGAAGACTGTGGTTGTTGTGTCCAGAATGTTTGCGCTACAACGGTTGAAAATGGTCATAGTCTCAGTTCGTATTGTACACGTGGTTGTATTCCTGGTATTTTTGGACACAGATGCTACCAAAAATGTCCCGAACAATGTTTGACATGTGAGCGAAATTACGGGAAAACATGCGAATCATGCGTGGAAGGGAAGTACCTCAGTTCCGGAAATTGTTCAAGTTGTAACGATAGATGTAAATCATGTACATCAACCACACAATGTCAGGAATGTAATCTTCCATACTACAACCATGGTGACGTCACAGACTGTTCCTTATCATGTCCTGGAAATTGTCTTTGTCAAGATATCGGTGTTTGCTCATCCTGCCAAGAAGGTTATTACAACATACAAAACAAGTGTCAGGATTCATGCCCAGACAAATGTAGAACATGTTCAGACCAAAATACCTGTCAGAACTGCAAAGACGGTTATTATAATGGAAAGACTGATGATAATTCAAAAGGTCATGAAGTTTTCGATTGTTCATTGTCCTGCCGTGACAATTGTACCAGATGTGATTCACACAACGAGTGCTCTCACTGTAAGCAGGGCTATCATGGTACGTATTGCCAGCATAAATGTTCCGAAGGTTGTCAGAAAGGTGTATGCGCGATTGCTGACGGATCATGCACGTGTAAAGATGGATTTACTGGAAGTATATGCTCTGAATGCATGACGGGGAAGTTCGGGAACACATGTAACTTGACTTGTCCTATTACCTGCAAGGAAAATAAGTGTGAAAGGAGCACAGGACATTGTTTCGAGTGCAACTTCGTAAATATCACCGGTGATACATGCGACCAATGTAAAACTGGAACTTGGGATATTACATGCTCATCAGTCTGCCCGGGAAGTTGTTTTGGCAGGGAGTGTATCAGAGAAACTGGTTTTTGCAAATCTTGTTCAGGAAACTTCATTGGTGAAAGGTGTGAGAACTGTATCAGAGATTATTACGGAAATGAATGCAACAAAGAATGCCCAAAAAACTGTCGTGAATCCTATTGTCACAGGAACACTGGATCTTGTACAAGTTGCAAAGGTAACTACGCTGGACCAACGTGTAATTATTGCAAAAATGGAATGTACGGAACAAATTGTGCCTTTAACTGTCCGTCAAATCAATGTTCTAATAACACATGTGATCGGTACACTGGGAATTGTACATCGTGCCAACATGGATTTTATGGATCACTCTGTGACGTATCCTGTTCTCCCGGCTGCAAAAATGGATCCTGCGACTTTCGAACTGGTTCTTGCTTTGCATGTTCAACCAAGTTTTCCGGAGATAAATGTTGCATTCAAGATGGACATTGTCTTACTTGTTCGTCTAATACAGTTTGTGAAACATGTTCGGATGGTTTCTACGGCGATGGCTGCGACAAAGAATGTCCAGCATTATGTAAATATGCTAAAAAAGTGTCAGGGGTGTTGCGATGTGATAGAAAAACTGGGATGTGTTCACTGTGTGAAGATGGTTTCCATGGGGACTTTTGTAACCTTACTTGTAGCCATCAATGTTTAAACAATCGATGTAACAAAGACAGTGGTCACTGTTCAGAGGGATGCTTGAATGGATACGAAGGACCTACATGCACTGATGGTATGTGTTTTCAACTACCATAAATACCAAATTTAAGGATGAAAATAATCATAATTTCGAAAATATTCATATTTAGAGTAAATGTGAACTTAAGTTTAAGATATTCTTTTTATTACATCGCATCCTGCGTAAGGCGTTCAGACCATGTTTTATTCCTCTTTATACATTTTGAAAAATCTATCTACTGATTAGCTTGTTCATGTGTTAAAAGTGTCACCATTCTCCTATTTCTTACCTTACAGCGGTAAACACACTTGGTATGGCTATTGGAATTTCCTCAGTTGTTACGAGTGTTGTAGCTATCATATTGATGACAGCTTCTTTCATTATCCTACGAAAATGGTAAGAGTATGTCTAAATAGTGCGAAAACAGAAACAGAAAAATATGTTACATACACATAACATAAACATAAGTTGTAGTGGTATTTTAAGAATGTCCTGTATATACAGTGCAACCTCTCCAAATCAACACCCTTTGGGAGACGCAAAATTATGTTGTTGTTGAGAGGTTGCCGCTCTGGAGAGGTTAAATAAATATTCAAATCGTACAGTGAGGAAAAAGCACGCTGTTGTTGAAGGGAGGTTGTCGTTCAAGAGAGGGCCGCTCTGGAGAGGTTGTACTGTATATTGGATTGGATTTTGTATTTCTTGTCATAAGGCTATTTAACTTTCGGTTAAATCGTTTTCATAGATATTGTTTACGTATGTTTTCATTGCGTTGATTTTCTAACAGGTTCAAAAAGGTTGATGACATGATGAAGCTGCTACAGGAACCAAAAAATCAAACAAGTTATACGAACACTGAATTCCAGGCTTCCGAAACAGCAGACGATAACGCAGGTCTGAGTGGTATGTATGATTTTTCATTGTAATTCACAGTCTGAATCTAGTGAGCCGATATAATAATTTAAATAAAGTTTAAAAAAACGTATCATTGTTATAACTATATTCTTAGACTACCAACATATTTATATGAAATTTGAATTTGTAATATTTTTACGCCATTCTATAGCCATCACATGCTTCAAGATTGTACGTCCTGCTTTTAAAGTATTTTTTCACGCAAATGTCTGTACCACGACTCTATTCCTGGATTTCGTAATGATTTTATTAATATTAAATCAGTGTTTTTCTCACATTATGATTTTCTTACAGATATTCAGGAATATGAAGAATTAAATGAAAGGATCGATGCAAAGACATCTGACTATTATCAAATACAATAATGTATGCAACAAGAATATCAAAATATAAAGAATATATTAACTACAGGAGATAGTATTGCTAAACTTACGTCAAATTGGAAATGCAATCATTATTGTTTTGCGTTCTTATATGCTTTTATCCATGTAACAAATGATTATTTATTTTCATATTTTGATTTGTAGAATTTAACAACTGAATGCTGTTACTTGTACATACATGTTTAAGGTTATTTTTATCACACAACCCGTGTATACCGTATGCCAGTCAGAAAATAATTGCCTTGATAAACAAGTCGTGTAAATGTTTACCCAGCAGGTGTAACATTTGATACCGTCTATACTCGTATTTTATTAAATGCAAAACATAAACTAGTTTGTAACTATACAAAGATAGCCCAGATGAAAATCGGATTGTTCAGGGTTGACAAAAACTTATTTAATTGGCTGCACAAACAGGAAGATATATAACATGTATACGCTGCATACATTATTCGCACCAACAATATGATGTATTATTGCAAGATGTATTTCATTTGAATATCTTGAGTACCTGAAACTTATATTGCATGTCCATATTGCATTCAACACATTGTGAGTTTTTCTTGTCATTTGCTATCTGGTACTGTACATAGCTTTGAAATTTTCGAAAATGCTTAAAAATACAATTTCATATGAATTTATAATATATGTGACACTTAATACTTTATACTTACATTGATTCAATGGTATTAATCACTTTTCCATGATTACCTAATACTACTGGTATTTTGTTTTCGTATCATGTGGAGGTTTTATCATTTCTTCATGTTGTGCATTTCTCAGCTATAAAATATGGCCACAATGTGGCTTCATTTTGTTAACAGGTGATTACATAAATAAATTCAGAAAGTTTTATTGAATTCAATTTTATTATATGTTAAAATTAAAATCATATGTTATTGCAATTCATTTTTTGTATAAATTGTAATGTGAACATTACTGACTTCTTACTATTGTTATTGAAAATACATGTATTTGTTGGACACATGATGCGGTTTTTGGCTGGTGCATATGCGGACGTCGTTTCTTTATACATTGGAAAGCGTAATGTTTTTTATTCTTCGAAAGTTATACTTAAACAACAACAAACCATTTATCTTCTTCAACACTCATAGCGCACGTGTTTACGACTATACATACTGGAAAATAATTCATTGACACACATTTAAGGGTGTTTATCATTTATTAATTATATAATACAGAGCGAAATTGAACCGGTATATCACCAAGACAACTGGAAAAAACAAAGCTATCTGAACAAACAAAACAAAAATATGCCCATTAACAACGGAGATAAACAAACATCGATTACTACATTGATAAAGAGCAAGCATTAGCTACAATTTGTTCACAAAATGCAACAGGAAATTGTGTTTTGGAATCTCATGTTACATCACAGTGATTCCATTGTTACAGATATGTCTATACGTTGAACTCATCTGTCGTAGACAACGTTGTATTTGCTCAGGGTAATCTTAATACGTAGGGCTATATTAATCAATCCTGTTACCCGCATGCATATTAATACGATACCCCATACAGCAATGCCAACTCAGCAATTTCTGAACGTTAACAGAATAAACGTTTATCCCTGACCTGCTCTGTCACCAGGCTTTAACCCTCGTACAACACATTTGGGATGCTCTTGGTCGTATGGAGAGGTCAAGATATCGCATAAACAATTTGCAAGATCTTAAAAACGCCTTGCAGTTGGACTGGAACCGTCTTCCAGCAGACATAATACAAAGTCACGTTGATTCCATGAGACGGTGTGTTATGCAAGGTATTGGACCGAATGACGGACACTCACCATATCAATACTTTTTAGGTTTTATCACTTTTGATTAATCTACGGTAAATGAACACAAGAAAATCTCTCTCCTTTTCTAATATATTTTTGTAAATTGTCTAGCTCAGGTGAGTTAGTAATCGGATATGTTGAAGTAAATATTTATGCTTGATCGAGCCCTTTTTAATATTAATAATTGATTCAATAATGGTTCGATATTTTATGTATTCGGATTTAGTAATTGATTGACTTTATCGAAGTCATATTATGTTCCCTCTATCAATTTTATACGATAGTTAACTAAGGTATAGAATGAAGTGTTTATTTATGAAGTGTTTACGCCGGAAGTTGATTGCGTATGTGTTGATTTAACAATTTTTGTATAAGACCACGTTGTTAAAATATGTTCCCTTTTTAATGAAAAGATAAAATCTCAATTTATCCAGCTATTTTTATCAAGGTAAACATGAATTTTTTATTAATCATTCAGAAATAATGACCGACTGTTGAATCTATAACGCACATCACGTTTGTAAAATTATTGCGCTAATTAAAGGGGTTTGCCACGTATATCAATTGTAACCCATGTATAATAGAAGGGAAACAATTGTATTTATTCAACGCATGTTATTATAGTCTTTGTTATCGCACCGCAGCATTTTGCTCATTTATAATGTACATACGTCCACTCACTAACCGATCATGCATGCTTTTACTACTTTAAAATGTATGTCAAACACGATAGTAAAATAGTAAAATTTCACAAGTTGGACATGAAGTCGTGAAGCCGCGACATGTACACGTATAAAGCCAAACTGAGATAATATCGAAAAAACGTCCTTAAATTGGTCATAATTCATAATAATGCAATAAATTTAAACATTGCTATCGATGTCACATCTTGGAAAGCTCTCTAAGCGAAGAACTTACTTTTAAAAAACAATTTCCACTTTCTTCAACCATGAGGTAAAGGTCAGGGGGGGGGGGGTTAAAGGGAAAAATTGGCATGTTTTATCTTGTCCGGACTGTAACTTCTTTCAGCAATGGTTGGTCTTAAAACTACATGGCAAAATTATTCTCCTTAATGAGACGGTGTGTCATATCTTAAATGTCAAGGTCACACTTAGGGTTTAAAGGGCCACAATTGGCTGGTTTTAGTATGTCTGATTTTATCCGGATTATAACTTCTTCTTGCGCCAATGGATTTTAAAATATCTTGACACAATTGTTAACCATGATGAGATGGCATTAAACACATCTCTCTTTTTCTTATAACCCTTGGTTTGCCCGTTCAAAATGTCATGGTCATTCCATGAAAAAGCAATAGACAATCTTTCCAGGACGACAATTAGTGCTTTAGCGGGCTCTACATGTTGCTATTTGGCGACTTCTAGTAAATCAATACACATGTATTTTGTGAAGAAAAATTTCTAATAAGTTTCCAAACACTTATTATATCATTATATTATATTATTATAAAATGTTATTCGAAATTTGTCTATGTTTAGTCTACTACCTGATCAATATAAAGAGGTTGCTCCAAATATTCATCTACACCTAAATTAGTCGGAAAATTACCAGCACGATATGTATTCATATTTTTGCAATCAAGGAAGTTATACCTTCGCTCGTCCGTTAACACTGCATTTTTGTTTAAGTGTCTGACATTAAAAAGACTTGATTTCAGTAAATTTGTACATTTTGCATCCGATCAAATCGTTGTAATTTAACGTTATTTCGATATTTGAAATGAACAATGATTTGACTGATACGGACTTATTACAGTATAGGATAATAAGACAATTGTGATATATTCTGGTTTTATTATCAAGAAGAAACAAATCCAGAAATATAGGTGAGTATTCTTTAGATGTAGATGGCCATTGATCCTATTTCCATTTAATATGCGCATGATCAAACTAGTTTGGCTCCTGCTAACTGAAATTAGGATCAAGTAATATTAGCGATTGATAAAATAAGTACACGCTCTGGTTTTAAGAAACCACTGAAAATTAAATGCATAATCAAAGCGTAAAGCTACTTTGAAAAACAAATACTAATGCGGATGCCACTTTTTTAGATTCAGTTCAATGCAGTTCAAAGTGGCTTTCTGAATAACTATTCGTATACTTTTTCTGTGGCGGTTTTGCAGTCCGCGTAGCAATATAAATCCGAAGAGTGTGTTCTCTTTATACCGTAAACCAGATTTGAAAAAAAATACATCAATTACAATTCTTCTGATGATAGTGTTGTAATATATATCATTTAGTAAGACTTTTTGAAGTGCGTAATAATGCAAAACATAAATACCAACACGAACGGTTTATAATACAAAAGTTGAAGACTTTTCAGT
Organism: Lutraria rhynchaena; assembly: GCA_008271625.1. Classification (NCBI taxonomy): domain Eukaryota; kingdom Metazoa; phylum Mollusca; class Bivalvia; order Venerida; family Mactridae; genus Lutraria; species Lutraria rhynchaena. Next base: position 1,932,041 of record VIBL01000030.1, read on the forward strand.
GAACCAGAAGTACGTATGATGGCACACAAGGTTTTCAGTGTATTGATGGTATTCGCTGTTTATCAAACGGGTAAATACATATTATACAGCGACAAGTTGCTTTTTTTCTTTTAAAATGAATGGACTATGAACTACGATTCAATTCTCAGAATTATTTGAAGTGGCCTTTAAATTCAGCGCCGTCATAATGTTTCATTTGAAAGTACGAGTAACATACAAGGCAGGTAATGGTAGTTATATTAAATTATAATAGTCAAATTAAACATTAAGTTAAATGACTTTCATTTATTTCAAACGATTGCTTAGTTGTACAGTTTGTTTGTTCGACAATTACAGTAAGAGCAAAAATTCATCCTGGATGTGAAAATTGTGGATGTTGTGTAAACAATATCTGTGCCCCAGCAAACGCTCAAGGTTATGTTCGAGATGATGTCTGTACTCATGGTTGCATTGATGGCATCGGTGGTAATAAATGCTATAACAAATGCCCTAATGATTGTGTCACATGTGAACAAACTATACCAAAGAACTGCGCAACTTGTAAGGCTGGAAAGTACCTCAATACACAAGATGATAAAAATAAGCGATGTGAAGATTGTCCAATAAGATGTAAAACATGCACTTCATCAACAAACTGTCAGGAGTGTAAGGCTTCATACTACAATAGTGGATCAACCGGAAGCTGCTTCGGTACTTGTCCTACCAGATGCAAATCTTGTACATCATCAACACGATGTCTAGAATGTAATCATCCTTATTACAATGATGGGGATGTCACAAATTGTTCTTTATCATGTCCAGGAAATTGCATGTGTTCAACACCTGGTATTTGTTCGTCCTGTCAAGATGGGTATTACAACATACAAAATGAATGTCAGGATTCATGCCCAAATAAATGTAAGACTTGTTCAGATCAAAGTACTTGTCAGTCTTGTAAGGACGGGTATTATAATGGAAAGAAATATGATAATGCAAACAGTCATAAAGAAACTGATTGTTCACTGTCCTGTAGAGAAAACTGTACAAAATGTGATTCATACAATCAATGTACGAAATGTAAGGAAGGTCAGTATGGAACATATTGCCTGAGTACTTGTTCCGTTGGATGTCATGAAGGTATTTGCACGATTGGTGACGGATCATGTGAGTGCAAAGATGGATTTAGTGGACCTTCATGTTCTGCTTGTGTAAATGGTCTGTACGGAGAAATGTGTAACAAGTCTTGTCCTACAACATGTAAAGACAACAAGTGTTCTAGAGAGACTGGACATTGTAACGGGTGTATTTCTGTAAACATCACTGGTGATACATGCGACCAATGTGTATTTGGTACTTGGGGTAACGTATGTTCATCAGTCTGTCCACCACGTTGTTTTGACGGTGAGTGTTTCAAGAAAAATGGTTACTGTAAATCCTGTATGGGAAACTTTGGTGGCAATATATGTGACAACTGCTCCGACGGATATTTCGGAAATGAATGTGATCGTTCTTGTCCGAGAAACTGTAATGAATCGGATTGCAAGCGTGACGGTGGATATTGTCAGAGTTGCAAAGATAGGTATGCTGGACCAACATGCGATGATTGCGAAGATGGTTTTTATGGGCTACTTTGCGAATTTGATTGTTCAGAAGGGTGTCTTAATGTCACTTGTGACCGTAAAACTGGTTCTTGTTTTGGCTGTCACAATAGTTTTACCGGAGACAAGTGTTGTATAGAAAATGGACACTGCGTTACGTGTTCATCCAACGTGTACTGCGAGAGGTGCAATGGTAGTTTTTATGGAGCAAACTGCAACATGACGTGTCCAACAACATGTACACAGAATGGACAAGAAGGGCGATGTGAAAGAACAAGTGGGAAATGCTTGACAGGTATGGACCGTTTCCTTGTCGTTTTAAACGCTGCGAACATTACAGAGATATAGTAATTTGTAGGGATTGCGACGAATACCGAAATTTTACACCACGTATTTTTACTGATAGGAAATTGTAGATATTATGCTCTGATACTACTTAAACGAAATTGATAAGACGAAGCAACAATTGCAAGCAGGTTCATTCATTGATTTTTCAATGTATCCTATTTATCATATATTTTAAGTATGGTCCTCACAGTTGGGTGGGTATTGGGTAGGTTAGAGTAGTATTTTGGGGAAAGTATGTGTTTATTTTCCAAAAATCCATTTCTTATCTATATTAAGCTATACATATAATGCATGGAGAAAATTTTTAAAATGACATATTTTACATGTAGCAGTGTACTGCTGTATATTTCAGCGGCGAAACAAAGCAGTACAACTGATATAGCTCCATTGGCAGGTGGGGCAGCAGCTATTCTTGTCATAGTCATTGTTGTTGTTGTAGGGATAGTTATGATCCGTAGACGGTAAATATATTAATGTATTAACTTGCGTGAATTATGGTATAGCATTATGGTTATGAGTTATGCCCTGTTTGTAATATCAAAGTGTTTATATTTGCAATGTACATACTGGGGTGTTTTGTATATGGTAGGTCACGGTAAACATTACATTACATTTGCAACAAACGAATAACATTTTGAAACTAAGTAATGTTCCAGACACTGTTTGAGTATATCCCTTTATAAACTTGAACATATTTCTAGAAGATACTATTATGATATTTACATTGGTTTTCATTGTTTCAGACGGTCAACTGGCAGCCATCATAAAGATTTAAATGATGATAATGAAGAAAGCATTGCCAAACTTCCTGGTAAGATCCATTAATCAGTACTGTCATTTGATATTTTTTGTACATTCCCTTTGTATCTAGAGATTGGACCAAACCCATCTCCAAATTTAACTTCCTGTAAGCACAAAGTTTGCATGATAGTTAAATGATGCTTCAATTAATGTAAACAAAAAGAATCAAGGACAAGAAATACCTTAGTCATATTGCAGTATGTCAAAAGCATTTTTTTTTGTATCATGGTATGTGACCATACTTTTTAAACATAACAATAAAGTCACTGACAAATTACATTAGTATTCTTTATAATTGTAATTTGCAAACCTTGAGCAGAAAACTATTGTCATTAAAACAAATTAATTGTCACTGATAAACTGTAATACATATTATATCGGTCAATGCTCAAACTAATTGCAACGATATCCTTTACAATATTTAGAAGATTTATGAAAGCAAAATGATATGTAAGCAAAAATGCATAATACACATACATGGTAAAAAACAACAGGAATATTTGTTACACAGAATTCAATCGGAAGAAGTGTTCCGTACTTTATATGTACTTCATTAAATATCATTATTATCATTATAATCAGTTAAGCAACACCTCACCGAAACGGTAAATTTACATATAACACTCATGCATTGTTATTACAGTTTTATTCAAGTATTGATGAAATACAAATATTCTAGGCCCTCCGTCAAAGCGTGACAGTAAAACAAATTATGCAAAGGTTAAACTGAGACCAGTTGTGCTTGAAGATGACTTAGATGAAGTGGATGACGAGGACACAATGCCTCGAGCAGCACAAAGCCAAGATATGGTGTATGAGAACGTGGCTAACATTTATGTGTCGGGTTTGGAAGCTTATGTGAGAAAGAAGTCAAAGGAAGACTATGAACAAGAATTCGAGGTACTAATTGTACTTGAAAGTAACTAATTGTACCTGATATTCCAGTGAACGACAGATAGTACACTGACATGCTTCCTGTCGTAATACAGTTGGTCTCAATTTATTAGGCATGCATTTATTCCAATTGGGTTATGCTCTATACAAAACTTTTTTAAACGCACGGTTTTTGATATCATAAAAATAGATCACCTCATCTTGTGAAGTTTTTCTTGAATGTTTTATCCAAATATAAGAAAAACTATTTACATCTATTTCCCAAAATTATGTCGGAAGGCAATAATGCTATAGCATTTGTACCTTTGATATGTTTGTAAAAAACGCGGAATTTTCAAGAATTACCGCTTGCTGGAAATTAACCATACAAATTTTCAATATAGCAATTACCAAGGGGAGCTATCCTAAGCTATAAAGATGCAAGGAAAGAAGAGAACATGGTGAAAAATCGATATAAAGGATTGTATCCATGTAAGTATGTTCCATTTTAATACAAAATTGGAAACAGTCAGTATGCTGTTTGTAAGCTAAAATAAATTAGACATGGATCAACATTGAAAATGAGGCAGACACATAAACAAAGTAAGCATGCTCTGGAAACATTTTATTACTTAAATATCGTTACAATATTTGATTCTATCATGTATCATAGAAAATTTTAATAATTAATTTCATAATGATGTTAATGTAAAGGGTCATGTTATGTTCTGTATACATTTCCAATTTTCAGATGATCATTCCAGAGTGAAAATAAAAGGTGATCCGAAGTTTTTCATCAATGCCTGTTATATCGATGTAAGTATTTATGCGTTCAAAATTTGAGACTAATATTTATACAGATTACATAATAATATGATTTTAGGCTGTATTTTGACATAATATCGTGACATTGTTTCAAGACACAGTATCAAGACATTGTATTGTTCGAATGAAACCTCAACTTGGTATTATATAATAATTATACAGCTGCTATTTAAATAAAAAAATCTATATATCTATATATCGTAGTTTGTGTATATTTCTGTTATTTACAGGGTTTCCGAGAGCCGAATGGTTACATAGCTTCCTTGGGTAAGTTTTTGGTTTCCATTGTCCAAAAAATAACCTATTTTTTCCTCTTATTGGTTCATGATTGTAGTTTAAATTAAATGACCTTCTGACACCAGAACCTTAGGAAATGTGTGTATTTAAAAGATTCTTTATAATGAGATATAAATAACTTTTACATTATTCTATTAAACCTCGCTAAGAGCACATAATAATTATATATATCAGGACCATCACAATGTTACAATCTGATTATGGGTTCACCTCATTATAAATATGGGGGCCCTCAACGTGGTCTTAATATCGAGGTTTTACAGTACAAAGTTTTTCATTTAGAAAGTTATTATTTCAGGTCCTACAGAGAATACTACTGATAAGTTTTATTCATTCTGGAAAATGGTTTGGCATGTGAACAGTGATGTCATTGTAATGCTAACCAACCTTCGGGAACCTAGCGTAAATTAAATACTCGTATACATCTTATTTGCAGATAAAGATATAACATAAGTTTCCAAATTGAATCCTTTATTGGCTTGAATTGATCGGACCATATAATACGTACATACATGTCTTCCATAGTTCAACAACATATAAAATATGCATAATCAAACTCCTTATATACTATTGTATAAAATCGCAAATGCTTCAGAAAACCTTTTAACGTAATAATAACCTCAGTTTAACATTAAACATTCTTTCCTATAAGACTTACAATATAATATGTAAAATAAGTTTTAAATTAATTCTACATTACAGGGTAATAAATGTGATCAGTACTGGCCAAATATGAACTGCACAAACACTCATCAAGATATTGCAGTATCTTGTCGAAGTATTGAAGTATTTGCTGAATACACTGTGCGGACATTCACAATTGAAAAGGTTCTTCTATTATATACCACATTATCATGTTATCATAGATTTTATCTCATGCAAACATTTGCATCAAAAATAGTTTGCATTGCACAAATGATTTAGATTGTTCCATAAGGAAATTTTGTCGATTGAATGCGTCTGCATGGTACTAATTGATAACCTAAATTGCTATGTAACAATGTTGACAAATTGCGCAACTAATACAAAAAACATTCAAGTTTTATATAAAAGTGTCGCGTGTTTACTCAAGAAATTAAGGAAATTAAATATCAAATGTTCGCATTTGTGTCTTCCTTCCACAAAGGAGACATTCATCTATTTTCCATACCATATTTGTGAACAATAATATTTCCAAACAGGAAGTTTTTGCACATTTAAGTTAAGCTTGTCTTCAATGCATTGTTTAGAGTACATGTATAACAAAATATGTGCTTATGGTTTAATGGACAATACAACATTTGAGCCATGATTTCAATACAGACTGAAAAGGTTTGACTACTAGTATATATTGTTTGCCTCAAATCTCTTGTCATGTTGAAGTTTCAATTGTCGGAATGTGGAGAAACGTGATGATATTGTTTGATAAACTAATTTACTACTTAAACATCAATATGTGTAACCCATGTAAAGCAATTATTTGTTTACAAGAAATCACGGAAAAGGACAGTGTACCAGTTCCACTTCACGGCGTGGCCTGATAAGACCATTCCTGAAGAAGTGACAAGTCTGGTAGAATTTCGACAAAGAGTTCGGAGTGCTACACGTGTTCTCCAAGGTCCAGTAATCGTGCACTGCAGGTATAAAAGGATTACATTACTGTACAACACAACATAAGGCTGACTGTATACCACAACATAAGGCTGACTGTATAATGTACACCATGCAAATAAAAGCTAGGCTGTACACAACGTTGAGTTAGAATGTTTATGTATATAACGCACTCTACTTAGTCAAAATAGCATATGCTTTGCAAGTTTTTATATAAATGGATTTGAATATAAAATGGATGTAATTCTTGTTCACGAATGATTATTGTGATAACATCACGTATATCTGGATCAAAAGAATGTATTTTAGTGATGTAACAAAACATTAACAGACACTGTAGTCGTGTACAAATATATCAGTCGAACCATCTCCCAAGGCTGCAGTCATTTTATGTTTTATGTAACAATGACGTAGAATTTGATATTTCCATTTAACAAACAAATGCTCAGAAGGTTTTCTTATCAAATGAAGTACGCGATCTGCAGTCACGAAAGGATTGCGTGCGAAACATAAATAAGCATGAATTTTTATCTTTGTTTATGAGGTTGATATTTTGAAATGTCATTTCGCATCATATATTGTTTAGGCCAACATCACAAAATTATTAAAATGGGTAGGTCGGTTTTCTTTGTTAATATCATGACATCGCTTTGAAAACGAAACGTTGAATTAAAAAGTATTTTTGTCTAAATCGTTCACAGTTTTTTTTTTTTTTTGGAAAGTTTTTCATGAGTCGGCCGCGTAACTATAAGCCACCGTTTTTTAAAGGTGGACTAGTGCCATTTTGTGGTTATATTTGTCATTTTGAATTTGAATCTCAATCATATTTGTACCTTTGAATGCAATTCGCAGCGCAGGAGTTGGACGAACGGGAACGTACATTGCTCTAGATAGGTTGACAGAGACTGGTGATGCGGGGGAAAGAATCAATGTGTATGACTGTGTGTACCGAATGAGGCAACAGCGTGTTAATATGGTACAAACTTTGGTAAGGAACAAATCAAAGACAGCTTTGATAAAAGTCTACTGCAGTCGGTTATCAAAAACTGTGTAAATGAATGAATAATGAAAAAATAAGTCAAGAAATGATAAAAAAATCCCATTAGCGTTTTGATCCTCTCTTTTGCTTTAGAAAATTGATCGGATTTGAATGGTGGATGCAAGAAGTTACATATCTCCTTCTTAGTCTCAATGAAGAGAGGCCCTTTCAATTATGTATTTAAGAACATAGTTGTTTGAATAATAGTTACACTTTAACCCTGGTTAGCTCTTGAGAATTATTTTGTGAACGGTGTTAAACCTGATAAAGCAAACATATTTTAGGAGCAGTATGAGTTCCTACACAAAGCTCTTGTTCACACGCTGACGTTTAACTGTAGAGTAATACGTGTCGAGGACTTTGAAGCATACTTAAGAGACACAAATGAAAGAAATCTTCACCAGAACTTTCAAGTAAGAGACTGTTTATATAGAAAGACAGATATTCCCTGTAACGACAACATACAAAATTACCACCTTTCCCATAACCCAACTAACACACAGAAGCTTAGGAAAATGAGGGTCAAAACACGAAAATTGTAGTTACAGTTCAGCAGAATTGCTTTAAAATAGTCTCCCTGCTTATTATTCTCTTAGAATTAAAACATTCAATGATTGTTTGCATGACCTTATTCTGAGTGTATTTTACATGCACTTGCCGACACAGTTTGGATCATATTGTCCTTTAGATCCAGTTTGAAGAATATATGCGGTGTAATTGTCATAAATACTTTATAGTTATTAAATACCGTGATGGACGAAGAATCTCCTGAGGAGATACAAGCGAGGAGGACAAACGGTAGTCATGGAGACAAGAACAGAAAGAAAAGTGATATACCAGGTATTCCTTCTCCAATTAATAAGGCTATCATTATTTTGTTTTTTGTGAAGTCCGGTTTTCAGGGTATTATTATTCTATGGCTATTGATGCGAGCAGATTACTGTGTAGGTAGTTTTGGGATTTGAGATGTATGAGTCAAGTTTGATGGTAAATGTTTCATTGCTTCGAGGTTTGGATGTTATGGTTAGTTACGACACAATAAATATAAGTTGGCTAGATTTTTCTCCTGAACATACTATATTCTTCCTATCGCATAAACGCATATATTTTTAGGGAACTAAAACACAGAGCTTTAATTTGATCCTTAATGCTGTGTACGATTATCCAAGAAGCTCTAAATAACGATAAATGATTGATTTACAAAACACTTTTCACGTTGTATGTTTAACGTCACAATGGAAACTTATATTTCCAAATAGGTGACAAGTATCGCCCAAGATTGCACATTTGTCGAAATTTCGATTCCAATTTCGACTACATCAACGCCGTGTATGTAAATGTAAGTATATTTGAATGATTATTGCAAAATGAACTATGGAAGATAATGCACTCATGTTATTATGACAATATGACCACTTAAAGCACTATGAACAGGAATATTGACGGATCAAGAAATCTGTCAGAAGTATGAAAAATTTTATGTAACGAATTGCAATAAATTGACAATTCATATATGAATTTAAGACAAATTCGGGAAGCAATTGCTGCTCTTAGATAAGAGGTTCTTCAACCTAAAAGAATGATGAAAATGATAAAAATTATACATATACTAATATATGCGCTTATTTTTGAAAACGTATTTCAGGGTTTCAAGAAAAAGAACCAGTACATCATCGCCCAGTCCCCTCTACCAGAGACAGTGTTTGACTTCATATGTTTGATTTACCAAGAAAATTGTTACTGTGTTGTGTCTATGGAAGACCCTGATTTAATAGGAACGGTATGACATTTTGTTTCTGAATTCATATATAAATATCCTTTATCATTTGCGTTCAGAACTAAAACATCCGCTATTAACTGCTACATTGCTTACTGAATAATAACTGTTTATTGAAATCTGCTTTAAGTTCTAAGGGCCATGTTCCTAATTTCACACCATTACATTGTTTGTTACTTCACATACTGATTATATACTGATAGTATATAATCTTTGCTCGATACTACAAGCTACCGTCCAAATTTATTTAATCATATTGTTTATTTACAAAGACTAGTCTAATTTAGATTTTAAAAGAGTTGAAAACTGCTTAACACGTTTAGCAGTTTGTTAACAGTTATGGTAAATATGCATTTTGGGTATCATTGCCGTAAGTTAATTGTGAGATTAATTGGTAAAAGCAATCAGCACGTTTCCTTTATGCAGGAGATAGGTGACTATCTAGGGACTGACAATCAAGCATTGACTTGCGGGAGTTTTACTGTGAAATCATCAAGATGTGATTCGACGCAGCATTACGTACTGAGGCGGCTGAACGTCAAGAACAAAGACAAGGTAAATGACACTTTTGTACTTTTTTGTATTGCCATTATGTGTATTGTCCTGAAAAGGCCTTATACAATATCTACATATTCGTCAAAGACCTACCAGTGGATAATCACTAGTTAGTTGCATTCATGCAGAAATGATATTTGATTGTAAAGTTACAATACATTATTAGATTGAAATAAACTAATGATTGCTATGGCTAAGTGTCCAACAAAACGGTCCACGATGGTAGTTTAAGTGAAAGTGAATGTTCTTCTATGTCATATTATCAACTGACATCTAATTTGTGTTTTGTTGTCGACATTCATGATCAATGTACGAACGTGTGATGTTCCCTGGTTACAAAATATTCATACTTTTGCATTGCATCTACAATCCAGCGATTTTGTGGAAAATTATCAGCCAAAGTCATTAAATTGTTAATACATTTATTTGTATATTTGATATTTCAGTACTCATCTGGAGAAAGGGTCGTGTATCATTATCAACTGAATACTTGGAAAAATACCGAGAAAGTACCCACTGATGCTCGACAGTTCGCACAATGTGTAAAAGATGTCAGCAACAAAGCTGGTGATATGTTAAACGAGCAAGCTCCTATTCTTGTTCATTGCTTGTATGCATTGCACTTATATAATAGAAACAAATTAAATTTCACTTCCAACTAATGCGTAACGATAATAGAATTACATGTCATGCAAAAAAGAACACGCGATGCTTGTTTTCAGAGGAAACAATTGATTGTATTATATCAAATGACCTTGTTTTGGTAGGTAAAATATTTAAAACCAATCCCAATGTCACCTTTTAAAAAGCAGGTCGTTCTTTCATTATTAATTGTGAATGTCATTTTAGGAATGGGTCAAAACGCAGCGGCCTATTTTGTGCTGTTGGTATTATTTTGGAGAAGATTGAGGCTGAAGGACAAGCCAGTGTACCAAACACGCTGAGACAACTTCGTACTCGTAGGAAAAAGGCTATTCCTAACAAGGTAGATAAATCTCGTTGCTCTAATATACATGCCATGAACTCCGTTCATTAGGTTGTCTCCCTTCGCAATGCGATAATATATTAGAACTTAATTTATTTAAAAACATTGTCTGTCTGAAATATTCAACAAATATTCACTTGGATATTCTTTTCGTCCAATAGCGTAATATTAAGACAAGGCAAGACTGTTTTGAAGATTTTGTGCATGCTTATTTCTCAAATTTAGTTTTCTCACATGCCGATTTTAGCACACTACGCGTAAAGAATAGCCTGGTAAATCTTATTTAGTAGCAAATGTTTGGTCTTCTTGAAAAGTTGAAAAAGTATTAGGACTTTCAAATATATGATTAATGTTGATCTGTCACTTTCATCTGTGAATTGTATCAAAATATGTAATTTCAATTTCTATTTCAGGAGCAATTCGAGTTTTGCTTTCGAAGCGTGAAAGCCCACTTGGACTTAAATAACACGTACTCCAACTTTGTTCAGTAATATTATACGGAAGATATTGAGCAGCAATTACCGTGTCATTTATAGACAATATGTGTATATAAACAATACGACTGTGAAACTACGTTATGTACAATAGTATTTGTGAAATGTACAAAAATTATCACAATTTGAACTTCAAAATGAATTACTGAAATATCAAATAACGGAATATATGTAAATTCATTTTAAAATATAATAAATCTTTTACATTAACTTAACTAAATATATATACAAGACAAGAGTGGCATAGATATCAGATATATCCACAAATACATGCAAATAGTCAACATTGTGAATAATTAGGGGATGAAATAAATAATTGGAAAATTTTATAAATGAATGAACAAAAGTTATCAAAACAATCAAAAATAGATCTGCATTAACATCAAATATCCACTATTCTACTATTGTAGTTTTTTTATATGCCATAAACCATCCTATTCTACTGATGACATCTAACCTATAATCTATAACCATGATGTTTAATACACGACTAGTTCGGTCACTTCGATTGCCTGACCCTTCGGGCAGTAAAGTATTTTTACCATGATACTTAAATGAATATATATATATAATATCTTATTTGTTTGTAATTTGTATTCCATCAGTATGTATGTATATACATCTTTGATATTACTAGTATGTTTGTTTGTTATTTGTATTCAATCAGTATGTAAAAGCTTTAAACTGAGTGAATGATTATTATGTAACATCCATTGCGTGTAACCACTGCTGTTTTGTTATATATTTTCATGTCAGCTTGTTTTTGTTGTTGTTTAATGCACGACTCGTGTGTTCATTTTGATTGCCTAGTTCTTTGGAAAGTTAACTTGAACTTGTAACATTATATTTAAATAAGTTTATATACACGTGTCTTCTACATTGCATTTGCAGGTTCTTTGGTGTGTTCCTAATTGTGAAACTCGACTGGTATTCATTATGCAAAAGAACATAAACAAGAATATTTATTTAGCAAAAAGTGTACACGCGTATATGTCTCTGATATGTCATATACATAGTAAAATGAAACAATATGTATAAACATATGCAATGAATCAATATGTATAAACATATGCAATGAATCAATATGTATAAACATATACAATGAAACAATATGTATAAACATATAAAATGAAACAATATGTATAAACATATACAATGAAACAATATGTATAAACATATGCAATGAAACAATATGTATAAACATATGCAATGAAACAATATGTATAAACATATGCAATGAAACAATATGTATAAACATATGCAATGAAACAATATGTATAAACATATGCAGCGAAACATACAATTAGTTCTCTGTTTTGTCTGTACATAAATATAGACAGAACACTACATACAAATTGTTGAAATATATCGACCATGAGATCTACCAGATAAATAAGTTGAACAATTTCAAAATAAGAACATTGGGACCAAATAAGAGTCAACAAAATATATCCGTATCATCTTAATATCGTTATTGAAAATTAACATCACATACAATAATAAATCATCCTAATGATATATTCATTTATATGATAACAAAATTAACAGTTTCGTATGTTTATTAACTAACGTGCATTGAATCTCGTTTGCGTTTTAATAATAACTTGTTTAAGAAAATGTATGTATATAACTGTTTTAGATGATTGTAACTAACTAATAAAAAGCTCATACTGTATAAACAGTTGGTCGTATTTTTGTTTATAGAATATGTAATTCATACAATAAATGCACCAAACTTTTTCCGTAAATATCACAAGTGATATTTGCGACCAATGTAAACCTTGTACCTGGGATAGTGCATGTCTATCAGATTGCGCTGTGGAAGAACATGAGAATCAGAGAAACTGGTTTCTGCGAATCTTGTGATGACCGCTTTGATGACGATAAATGTGAGAATTATACTAGCGGATATTACGGAATTGAATGTGATGATGATTGTCCGATAAACTGTAATGAAACGCCTTGCAAATGGAACGCTGGATTTTGTCAAAGTTGCCAAGATAAATATGCTGGACCAACATGCGTTAACTGCAAAGATGGTTTTTATGGGTCGTCATGAGAACTTGGTTATTCAGTAGTGTGTATTAATATCTCTTGTTATAGTGTAACCAGTTCCTGTCCTGGCTGTCTGGATCGATTTCCGGAGATATAGAAGATGGACACTGTTTTCATCTAATACGTTTTCACACAACTCACAAAGTTCATGTTTTACTACTACACTACTCCCGTCATCTATTTTATTGCTAATAATTTATAGCAAAACCTCAATGCTATACCCATAATGTTATCTATACAAACGTTCTTAATATTAGGGTTGTCTTATAATAAAGCTGAAATGCCGTGGAATTATCAACATCTGGTCTGAAAATAACCAAAAGTGTCAATCAACTTGACTAATGATATGTTAGTTATTTGTGTAAACAATAAGCGTGGAATAAGTTAAAAATTCAGGCATTTCATTGAGAATAAGTTGATAAAAAAGTAATGTAATCATGATTGGTAAGATAATTAGAAAAATTACCACAATCAGGGTCTTCATTGACTATACATATCAGAAGACACTAAGTTTTGTAACTCCACATTGCGTCAAAAAATAAATCCCCAAATTCAAAAACAACGCGTTGTCAGATCAATTACATTAAAGATATTTACATCGTCGTTATGTCTCACAGAGTAAAGAGAGTCCTAGTTGCAATACTTAGTTTTGTACGTTCTTAACGTGTAAGTTGGTGTCCGTTACGGAAGGTTGCCATTTTTACATCGAAGAGATATATAAGTTCACGTACAATCATCTACTATCACCACGATGGGATAACTAAACCTCTTACATGAAATCACCATTGTACGATGAAATAATTAATTTGGAATAGACATAAATGTTTCACGAGTACAATAACTAATTTTAGAATACAATGACAGTCTTCAGATCATTATAATTACACATAATACCGTTGAAAATATCTAATTCAGGTCCTTGTTATTCGAAAATCATCTCAATCATGATTAGTTAGTATGTCCGACTTTTTAATTTAATTTTCATAATTTTGATAAGAAAAATTTTCTGACACGTTTCCAAATACGTGGACCTTTGTAACAGGATCTTTTCTATGTTTAATCCATTACTGGACCAATATAAAAAGGTTGCATTCTATATTAATCTGCCTGTTTGATGTGTATTTATATTGATAAAATCAAGGAAGTTAAAAGTTCGCTCGTCCGTTCACGATGCATTGTAATTATCTGTCTGACATTAAAAAAGCTGGATATGAATGTATCCGTACATATAATTACAGCTCTGCATCTGATCAAATCGCTGCAATTGCAAAATTTCGATATAGACTAATTAATGTAAAACTAGGATATTAAGACAATCTTGATACTGCAGTGATTCTATTTCCAAGATAAACAGATCCAAAAATACAGGTGAGTGTTTTTTAGATGTCGATGGTTCGTTGCTGCCTATTGTACACTATGTCACATCAATAATAAACCAGAGTATATACTAAAGTAATATCAAATTGATTGATCTTATTTTACGTGAATAGGCGCATGATCGCTAAAAATTGGATCAAGTAATATCAGTGGTTGACAACATAAAGTGCATACTGTAGTTTTAGAGACACCACTGAAAATGTAATGTTTTCTCAATGCGTGATGATAACAATGTAACTTACGCGATTGCCACTCTTTCAATTCTTCTGATGAATGACAATTCAGTTTAATATCTGTATGTGTATATTTTTCCAACTGTTTTGTGAAATGCAATCTGCGTTGCAATGTATATCAGTAGAATTTGTTCTCTATTGTCTTAATGAACAATTCTAATCCATGTTTCATCATGGTAATTTAATAAAACATGTTGAAGAGTGTAATAGAGCAAAACATAAATACCAACACGAACGGCTGAAAGATTAAGAGTCTTTCGTTTATAACACAAAAATTGAAAACTTTTCAGCGAACCCGAAGTACGCACAATGACACACATGGTTTTCAGTGCATTGATGATATTCGTTGTTTATCAAACTGGTAAATATAAATTATACTGCATCAAGTTTCTTATATTTCTGCAAAAATTCTAAACTACAATTCAATGTGTAATAGTATATCAGAAGGCAGATTATTTTGAGGTGCCTTCTAGTTCATCGCCGTCATAATGTTTTATCAAAAATACGAGTAACATACAAGGCAGGTAATGTTAGTTATATGAAATTATTCATGTCAAATTAAATATCAAGTTAAATCCTCATTTCAAACGATTTCTTAGTTATACAGTTTATTTGCTCGAAAATTACAGGTATTGCACCAATTCATCCAGGATGCGAAAATTGTGGATGTTGTGTAAACAATATATGTGCCCCAGCAAACGTTAATTCTGTTTTAAAAAATGACGTCTGTACTTATGGTTGTATTGATGGTATTGGTGGTAATAAATGCTATAACAAATGTCCTGATGATTGTGTCACATGTGAACAAACTATACCCAAGAACTGCGCAACTTGTAAGTCTGGAAAGTACCTCCATACACATAACATTACAAATAAGCGATGTGAAGATTGTCCAATAAGATGCAAAACATGCACTTCATCAACAAACTGTCAGGAATGTTTGGCTCCATACTACAACAGTGGATCAACCGGAAACTGCTCCAGTACTTGTCCTGCCAGATGCAAATCTTGTACATCATCAACACACTGTCTAGAATGTAATAATCCGTATTACAATGATGGAGATATCACAGATTGTTCATTGTCATGTCCGAGAAATTGTGTGTGTTCAACACTTGGTATTTGTTCGTCCTGTCAAGATGGTTATTACAACATACAGAGTCAGTGTCAGGATGCATGTCCGGATAACTGTAAAACTTGTTCTGACCAAAACACCTGTCAGTCTTGCAATGACGGATTTTATAATGGCAAGGAATATGATGATGAAAACAGTCATAAAGAAACTGATTGTTCACTGCCCTGTAGAGAAAACTGTACCAGATGTGATTCATACAATCAATGTACACAATGTAAGCAAGGTAAATATGGAACATATTGTATGAGTACTTGTTCTGTGGGATGTCATGAAGGTATTTGCACGATTGGTGACGGATCATGCGAGTGCAAAGGTGAATTTACTGGACCTTCATGTTCTGCTTGTGTAAATGGTATGTACGGAGAAACATGTAACGAATCTTGTCCTACAACATGTAAAGACAACAAGTGTTCCAAAGATACTGGACATTGTAATGGATGTATTTCTGAAAACATCACCGGTGATATATGCGACACGTGTTCCGATGGTTTCTATGGTGCTTCGTGCGACAAGGAATGTCGCGCAGTTTGTAATAATGAGTTAGGAAGACGGCGATGTGAAAGAAAAAGTGGAATTTGTTCAATATGTGAAGATGGTTTTTATGGTAATTTTTGTAATCTGGCTTGTAGCAATCAGTGTTTAAACAATCGATGTGACAAAGACAGTGGATATTGTTCATACGGATGTTTGAATGGATATGAAGGCCCTACATGCGCTGAAGGTATGACATTTGTTTTAAGCCATCATATATACCATAGTCAAAGAAACAAATAATCATATGTCTGTTCACATGAGTTCCTTTTACGCTTATATTTAGTCAAATGTGATTTTTATTTTAAGATGTTCCTTTCATTACATCAAATACAGCTACAGTATGTCATGAATATGTTCAAAGTAGTTCCCCACTACTTATACAGAAAATAATATTTAAAAAATATTTTCCAGCAATAAATTGATAATTTAATATTAAAATTTTTACAATCATAAACTATCTTTTTCCTTGACAGCATTAAACTACGATTTTAGAACACTAGGGATGGCTATCGGAATTTCATCCGCCGTCACCATTGTTATAACAACCATTTCGACCATCGTTTTATTCATAATTCTACGACAATGGTAAGAATATATATAAATATATATAATACAAAACACAAGCAGAGCAGTTATTGTCACATAAGATAAGTGTACATTTTGTTCATTTACATACCTCTGACCGAACACTTCTTGTGTTACATGATAATTATTAAACATTTAGTTTTATTTTATATCGTTATGTAATAAGCTTTAAAAAAGTACTGAACATATTATCGTTTATAAGTGTGCAATTTAATATTAATTAATATTGCGTTGATTATAACAAAGGTTCAGAAAGGCGTGTGGTATGACGAAACTCAACCAGGAACCAAGAATTCAGGCAAGTTACGTGAATACAGAATTCCAGCCTGGTGAAACAGTACATTCTGACGATAACGCCGCTCTGTGTGGTAATTACCCTTTATCATAATTGTATTATATTTCAGAGACTAACACATATAAATTAACTTATTCAATAATCAGAAATTGGCTGGTGTCTATTTGTCAGCGTAATTACTACTATTAGATGTTACAGAGTAGGAAGACAACAAGAAAAATGACGACAATGACTATTTTAACTAAACATCACGGTTCACACTAACATAGGATGTTTGATTGCTCGAAAAATCACGCAAACACATATTCATCAATCGCATACATAAAATAGGAAATGTTTTGAACATGGCTCACATCTTAATGCGTTTACAATGTTATTTTTTGTATTGTGTATTTTAATGTGTATAATTTCATACAGAGTGGGACTTTTTAAACGTAATTCTTACCGACAAAACCAAGTATTGTTTCAATTAATGTAATTACCACATGGCACTTTTCTTTCAGATTTTCAGGAATATGAAAAATTAAATGAAAGAAATCAAGGGAAGACATCAGAATATGAACAAATATGACACATCCAGTTTAAGAAAAATATCATGATAACAACTTTTATATACATAGATATTGCATATTTCAAGAAACTAATTTATCTTATTTACGCGATAATGACTTATCATTTCTCGTGGGAATGAATCATCTACTAGTGAACTATTGGAATGGTTATTAGAAAAAACGTGTATAATCATTCATACATTACATATTTTATGCGAACCTTTTAGGTAAACCGTTGTTACAGATCATTTTTATCCCTACCAGAAAACTGAGTTGAATCTAAAACTGAATGACATAACTTAAACACAATGTAACTATTGTTCTGTCTACATTGTATTCTGTTGGTATTGCTTTGTACGCAGCAATAGTCATGATATAAATCGGAATGTTCAAGACAAACAAAACTGTATTATTTGTTGACAATTACACCGACAGGAAATTATATTTCGTATTTGCGCTGCAAACAAAACTCTACTTTGCGAGGTAAATTATGCTGGATTAACTACATGTATTTTACCATGAAATTACATTTTATATTTCTGCAAAGGACTGAAAACGTCGTGGGGTTTTGTTGATTTATTATTTTCATATGTCATCTTGTACTAATTACTGCGTTGAAATGCACGAAAATTATAATTATTATATTAAATAATTGGTTCGTATTTACGCCTGTATATTCAATACACCCTTTTCGATGATTCAAGAATATAATTACGTATCACTTTCTTGGATTGCAGAATGACACTAGTATTTTTAGGATATATGAAGTAAACATTTATCAATAGTCATTTCTAGCAGTAATTCTCCAATAATGTGCTTCATTCATTAGACCTTAACTAAATTAATGGATAAATACATCTTACATTCAGAATAATATATTGTTTGTAGCAATTGTATAGGTTATTTCCGTTTAATTATTAATAATAATTATTATCGTATATTTTTAGCATGAATTGTACTATTGTATTACTATTGTAGCTGATAATTTTGTTCTTTCTATGAATCTCTTATTTTGTGTGTATGTAGAAGTTTGTCTATACATATATATATATATACATGAGTACGTATCTAATTTGCAAACATATTGTGTCTCATATGTCAAGTTTGAAATCCCAACAATCAAATGCATAACATTCGAATAGGAAATTTTCTTACTTATGTTTTAATTTAAAAGAAACAAAGTCACTCCACACTTTACACTGCTTTATTATACATAAGGGGGGACTAATCTTTGAAATAAACATGAATTATGTGGAATGCTGAATAAATTGTAAAATTACGATTGAACATAGAATGTTCAATTTAATTTTATCTTCTTTAAATCGGAATGCTCTAAATAAACAAAACTTATTTGTTGACAATTACACCGACAGGAAAATATAGTTCGTGTATGCACTGCAAACATAAGACTACTTTGCGAGGTAACTGAGCTATTATACCATGAACTCATATTTACATTTCTTCAACACACTGAATACAATCAAATGCACCCCATTGTTATCAAATTCGAACAGGAAATTTTCTAGTTGAAGTTTAATTCAAATAAACAAAGTTACCTACACATAACGCTGCTGTAATAAAAGGAAACTAATCATTGAAAATCTTGAATTTTGTAGAATGTTGACTAAATTGTAAAATTACGATTGAACATAAAATTTAGATTTATCTTCTTTAACAGTTATAGGACACATTGCGTGTTTGCAACTTATCCACGAAAACATAATTATTAAATTGACGATTTTCACAGCTTTTGAAAGTTTTTAAAAGTTTTATGCAACTGATATCTTGTTTCGTGTATAATCACCAAGTTAACACAGTCGGCAAACTACACTCTTTTACGTGAAATCATCTTTGATCAATCAGGAAGTTATTGCGCGTC
The DNA here is from genome assembly GCA_008271625.1 of Lutraria rhynchaena. Classification (NCBI taxonomy): domain Eukaryota; kingdom Metazoa; phylum Mollusca; class Bivalvia; order Venerida; family Mactridae; genus Lutraria; species Lutraria rhynchaena. Next base: position 1,951,846 of record VIBL01000030.1, read on the forward strand.
CATTTTTTTCTTGTGAATAGCGGGGTATATTTCGATGAAATCAGATTTGTAAAATGTTTCTTCGTTGTGTATTGTTTTACAAACGTACATAAACAACATACCGTAATAATAACAGTAATACGTCAATTTGCAAACACCCGAATATTACCAACACCTTGTTATAAGGACCACATATTTTCAGACCGGCTTTCAATAACTCCCCTTAACCACTTGGAATTGATACCACCTCATTACGACAACAACTGAAGTGGAACAACAGCTAATTTGAAATTTTAGCAATTGGTATCTATTATCTCTGTTCCAAGATAAATGCTTGGTTATCCATACCATCACACCCGAACTGAGTCATTTTATCTATATAACAATATAACAATGAATTAACAAACCTTACTTAAGAGTATTATTTTCATTATATCAGTTTGGACTTTGGCATTAAATATCAATAATGATGTGTTACGTGTAATAAATGTATACACACGCCATTATTTACGTATATATCTAATGGAAAAAAACATGCCATCTTTCTGCATCCAAATGTTAAATATTGCATAATGTGAACGTTTTTTTTATTTATTGCAGTGTGAATTGTGTACATTCAATTATATTCAAACACTATAAAACAATTTATGCAACATAAAAACTAAAGAAAATTTGTATACAACATGTATACAATAAATCACAACTTAAATACATTATTTTTACAAATAATTCATGCATTGAGTAGAAACAAAAACATAGAAGTATTGTAATGAAATTGGTCAATGCATCCGACGTAAATTCATCGAATTAAGTTAACAAATAGTATGACTGTATCATGAAGACCGGTTCTTGTGGTGTATATAACTTCACCCAATTGTATAAACATTGGTTAACTTTAACCACTGGGTTAAATAAGAGTTTTGGTTAAATTTTGGTTAAATGTACGGCTAGCTGTTGTAGAAAATTCTGTTTAAGTTTAACCAAATTTTGTTTTTGTTAAAGCTCAAATAAATCTAACCCAAGTCTAAGATGCTGGTTAAATCTTAACACAAACGGTAACCAGTACCAAAATGGCAGCCCTTTTTAAAAGTTTAAATGATTTTTTAATGATTAGTACACCAAAATGGTTAAATTTAACCTTGGGTTAAGTTAACCATTTGCTTAAAGTTAACCAGTGTTTATACAATTGGGCGCTGAAAACGCATTTCGCTGGATCGCGTAAGATTACACAGTTGTTCAGTCGCTAAAAGTGTATCGGTCTTAACCATTCTGACTTTGACCATTACTTATTTAAGAATTAAGATTAAGTTTTAAAATTATCAGTTGCACTAGTCTGTTTCTTTCTAATAAAGCATTCGTCACAGAATCATTGAACTTGGACTATTGATTTGAATATCCGGTATTACGAACTTTTTTGTGATTTTTTGTTCTATCGTGATGTACAATTACAACCTGCACAAACAGCCGCAAGTATTTGTGTTCAAACTACAAGGAAGTAACGAAATCACCCATCTGCTAATTGATTTATGCACACAATGCAGTTGAATAACAGTTATTTGGAAGTGTAGACAAGTGGTATATTTTATCACAGTACGGTGTTATATGTTTGTGATTTACACAAATAAGAATTTTATATGGACATTTTGGAATAGTTTTGTTATGGATGGACGACATACCAAACAGGTAACAATTTCATAAGTTACATGAAACCACTTCTAAGATAATGTATTATGAAATGAGACTTTTATCTGTTAACTTTCCTTCACACATTATTGAAATATTAAACTTCAAATGAGTTGTTTGCATACAAAGTTTAGTGCAATACATGTAATTATACGTGTATTAAATATATTGATCGACTAGGTAAGTGAAACCAATTCTTCGATAATAAATAATGTGATTTTTGATGTCTACGTACGAAGGTTGTCCGGGAAGTCTGGGAAATTTTATTATTGTCCATTAAATAACTAGTTGTCCGTTTGGTGCGTTAATAAAGTAAATGTAAAATAGATGTACGGGATTCCATTTGGTGAATTTGTATTGCAAAGAAACTTGAAGAGCTGAACATGAATTGCTTGAGTGTATAAATATACGACATTGCTCAAACTTTGTCTAATATTTGTAAGATAATCAGGAATAAAAACAGTAAAAATTCTAAAAGTCTTAATTATCAGTAAACTGATGCATTTAATTACACGTACAGAATATGTAGAAATACTATCTGATCATTTTAATAAATAATGAAGGTGCTCAGTGGTCGATTGGTCATGGTCCCTGAATGGTATCACTAGCCCTTTACTGCTGTGAGTTCGAACTTCACTCAAGACTAGACAAATTTCTCATGGGAGGTAACTGTCCAGCTAGTAGTGATAAAAAATGAGGTTGGGCCTACAAAATTAGTTTAACCCCTTGCAACTTTGAAAAGTGTAAGCTGCAATTGATAGGTACTACCTTCTGTTTTGATTTATTTTTACAGTTGCCTTTCACGACTTCTGGCCTTTCACTTGCGTCTGACATCAAATTTTCGTACAATGTCCTGCTATAACGCAACACATACGTTATTTTCTTCCAGACATTTTCGTGGCACAAAATGGCGAACTTGTGCACAAGAATATTTCCTATATTATTATTGCAAATACAAATCACACGTGAGTATTAAAAGCTATCGTATTTGACACAAACATTCATATAGAATTTATAAGAATGATACATTTAACTATAATACTTCTTTTATTTCGGGAAATAGTGCGACATTAATAGATTTGAACTTTCGGACTACATACATTATTGTTCTTTTTACACAAGTCAAGAATAAATTGAATTCAATAAAATATATTACACAAACGTTGTTTTGTTTTATTAGTACATGTATCAGCAGTCGAACCAGGCTGTGATAACTGTGGATGCTGTGTCGACAAGGTGTGTGCACCAAAAATTATAAATGGTCTTAATGTTACCGTGTATTGTACACATGGTTGTATTACCGGCATCTCGGGCCTTAGATGCTACAACCCATGTTCAGAACAATGTGTATCTTGTGAACAACGAAATAGGACAATATGCAAATCATGCGTGGAAGGAAAGTACCTCAGTTCCGGAAGTTGTTTAAGTTGTAACGAGAGATGTAAGTCATGTACATCAACAACACAATGTCAGGAATGTTATCCTCCTTACTACAACGATGGTGACGTCACAGATTGCTCTTTATCATGTCCTGGAAATTGTGTCTGTGAAGATATTGGTATTTGCTCATCTTGCAAAGATAGTTTTTACAATATAAACAATGAATGTCAGAACAAGTGCCCAAATAATTGCAAAACGTGTACTAGTAACAGCAACTGTCAGTCGTGTAAAGACGGATTCTATCTTGGAAACAATAATAAAGCAAAGGATTGCTCACTTCGTTGTCCGGACTCGTGCTCCAAGTGCTCCTCAAACAATCATTGTACACATTGTAAAACAAGATGGTACGGAAATACATGTCAGTTCCAATGTTCAGTGGGTTGCGTCAATGGACAATGTAACATTGGAGATGGAAAGTGTAGTTGCAGTCATTGGTTTACTGGCAATAATTGCTCTGAATGTAAATCGGGGCGACATGGCGAACATTGCAATAAAACCTGCCCCAGTAGTTGCAGAGACAATGCATGTGACAGACCCACCGGACACTGTATTAATTGTGCGTCCTCGAATATCATTGGTAATTCATGTGATCGATGTGTGGCTGGTAAATGGGGCAGTGATTGTGCATCAGAATGTCCAATTCGTTGTGATGAAGGTATTTGCAAACGGGAAACTGGGAACTGTTATTCGTGTGAAGGTAATTTTCACGGCGATAAATGTGACCATTGTACTGCTGGTTACTACGGCGGAAATTGCGAGCTGAAATGCCATGAAAACTGTGAAAACTTAGTATGCCACCAGTCTGACGGTAGATGCCTGAGTTGCAAACATAACTTTGCAGGAACTTTTTGTAACGAATGTGCTGCTGGTTTGTACACATTAGGTTGCAACACCCCTTGTTCTTCAAAACACTGCTTGGGTAATATTTGTAATAGGGCCACTGGGAAATGCATTTCATGTAATTATGGGTTTTACGGTGGACAGTGCAACAAGTTATGCCCATCTACTTGCTTGAATACTGGAGTAACTTCAACGTGCAACGAAACTAGTGGTAAATGTGTAACTTGTATGGATGGTTTCCATGGTGATATGTGTACTTTCAAGTGCAGTGTTTTTTGCTTGAACAATCGTTGCCTCAAAGACAATGGACGCTGTATTGAGGGATGTGTGAGTGGTTTCGAAGGCCCTACGTGTGACCTAGGTAAGCCAAATGAGAACAAAGCGGTTTGAGTGGCGCTTCCTAGTATGCAACTGATGTGTATTTTATGTATAAAATAATTCACACCTTGTTAAAACTATGTTTTACCCTCCATTGAATATATACCAGTATTAAATTGTGAATTTTGTGTAATGACTATGAATACAGGTAGAACCCCTCTCAACCGGTTTTTGAGCACTGGACCAGGTCTTTTGGCTGGTTTAGAGGGAATGCCAGTTTAGAGGGGATTTTTTAATTATATAGTACTGGTGTCGGGGCCAGAACATTTGGCCGATATAGAAGGGAAACCGGTTTATAGCGGAACCTATTTTGATGGTCTCCACTGTGAATATAAACAACGTCACTTTCATGTACCAAATCTTGTATCTTTTGCAGTCACATACGAAGTCTCAAGTGTGATCGGTATATCCGTTGGAATATCTTTCGCTGTCACTGTTGTTTTAGTGGTGCTCACCATTATTGTACTGCACAGATGGTAAAACAAGTATAAATTACTAGAACAAAATATTTTTCACAATCCGTTGTAACTATGACAGTTATTTCTTCATCTAAAATCGTCCTACGACATTATTCATATACTGTCTTTTCTATTTACTTCTAGTTTATATTATCAGTTGTAGAATAATATGTACTTCATCTTTCATATAAGATATAAAAGTATCATCAATTGTTTACAAATACAGTAATTTGTTTCCCTGTGTCTATTTTACTTGTTTTGACTCAGATACCAACCAGGGAAATCCCTGGTATCGGCTCAATCACCACCATTTAGTCACAAACATATGCTATACATTTACAGTGGTTGCGTCATACCTCTCCGAAAACAGAGTCCCTTGGAGAAACAGAAGGAATCAAAGATTGAAGCCAGTTATATAAATACAGAACTTCAGTCTGTGCCTCTAGAAAGAACTCGGCCTGATGTTAATGTTCCTATTTCTAGTATGTGTTTGTTGCATTTACTTTTCATTCTTATGATTTCAATAGGTTAAATGTTTATAGTCAACGTTTCGTGCTCAAACCCAGATGATATTACGTTATTAGAGATGATGCAACTTCAAGCATTAATATAGTAGCGCCTTTAAATTAAGAACCCTACTAAGCATGCCGTTATGAAAGAGTAATGAGGAATAGCGAGATACTGACGTATCTCATTGTTTTTTTTCCAGATGTCGGAGAATATGAACGAATACTATCCAGCGTGTCATTATGAAATAATAATAGGGAAGAGTGAGATATTGACATTTGTTATTATGTTTCTTTCAGATGTTGGTGAATATGACCAATTAGATGAAAGGAAACGAGGGGATAGCACTGCATATGAACAGATACAGTCTTAACATTAATATATTTTGCACTAACACACGTGCCCAAATCCATTGAATGTATAAGATCAACAAGCAAAGAATGAAGATACATACTGTTTATAGAGGTGTAAGCATGATTTACAGATACAATGAACTAAGTGTCAAAATATGCTACACAGAAAGTGTTTATCAATATTGGATAGAACTGCTAAAATAAACGTTTTGAAGGGCATGATGTCACAAATTCGTGGCAAATTGTTCGCTAAAATATAATGTAGATCTTAATGAAGTATTTACTATCAAATTTTCATCTTGCAAGTTTGCAACGTAATCCCGAACTATTAACATTTCAATTGTTCCACTTGTTTTTGTTTATTGTACATATCTATTATTGTAGAAGCCAAAAGCACTAATAATGGGTCTGTTTAGTACATTGAGGAATGAAATAAGAGTTTATCCTGTGTGGATTTATTGTACTTATGCCATTGACGCGCTCGATTAGGTGACTTTTAATATCTAAGGGATATATGGCCTGTAGCAGCATAATACGCAGATTTATACAAACAACACTATGTAGGTTTTGGTTTAGCGTGGATATTGTCCTTAATTAGCTCTCAATGATAAAAAATATTTATTTCCGCGTACATAAATAGTTTACTTAGAGATAAAGATGTGTTGCTAACTGCCTGCAAGTTGTATCGGTTGCAACTGCGTAGCAAATGGCTGTCATTAATACTTTTTGAATGTTCCAGATTGCTTGTATTGAATTGAATCCAAGTTGTTAATATTCCTATTACATGTTATTATTGAATATTGGATATTTTACTTTCGAGAAAATGATTCCAATAATTAACCAATGCAAGAAATTATACCCTTTCCAAAACACGACCAGAGAAAACAACAACTATCTTTAAACCTACCCTTAGAGTATAATACTCGCAGGGTAATTTATTCATAGACATTTTGTAATTGCATTTCACTGACACTGTAGTTCATTCATGGCATGTAAAACGTAACGCTGATTGGAATTGACTATGTCTGACATCCACCTGATGCAAAGCGTTTTAATAATACAGAAAGCAAATAAAAAACGTGCAATGTAAGCTATTGTTTATGACAAAAGCGTTTGGATAACTTCAACAAACAGGAAGTTAATGTATGTACAAGCATTTCTTTTATGAATTGTGTAGACAATAGCGCTGGTTGCTGGTTTAGTTAAACAATGACAAGATGACGATTAAATCACTACCACACAGTTGTGCATTATATGTGTCGCATTTAATGAATTGTGATTATATTCTGCATAATTATTATATGCATTAGAACTACTGAACAAATTTGTCATTCGTACATTACGCTAGTTCCAGGTTACCCGAAGCATACAAATATCATTGATGCGTTCAGTTACAATCTCCGTGAACGTTCTAGTGCACAACGAACTTTAAAATCTCCGTCAATAATACAACTTAAATCATTACGTTGTTCAATGTGTATCAATGTAATTATAGTTTTGCTTTCATTTTACCATTCTTTGGGTTTAGGTTTTCTGCAGTTGATAATATGAACGTATTGTAGTATTACAATATATTTGTACGTGTTGATAGTTGTTTTTCCTTTCATTTCACGACTTTATGCTTAAGATCCTTACAATTCATAACATTAATTTAGAAACAATTATAGAAAAGTATGTTGAATTTGTATCAATCACACAACGAAAGCTTGATTACGAACATCAGATAGAGTAATAGTTTTAAAAGCAATGGTTGATAATCAATTTAGCATTCAATATATTATCTTCCTGTTCTCTATTAACTGCCTTCTGCATTAACAAACCATGTTTTTATTAAGATTCATACTGTACGTCGATAATGAAGTGATTTGATAATGAAATGTAATGCATTTATTGTTATAAGAATAAAATTATGTACATGTACATTTTAAAGTTTGGTTTCTATAACGGTGATAGTATCATTTCACTAATATATAGTTGCACTACTGTTGACAAATAGAACTACAGTCGAGACTAAAATCTCCACAATCAAACTGATCCTTATTGCCAAACAAATTAAGAGAGGGATATTGTCTAATTGATATTTTAGTTACCGCCCGTATAACGTAAGTAACCATACTAATTCGGATCTTAAATACAATTTTCTCTTTTTGTTTACATTTTCAACAAGGGCCGTTCTGCAAACATGTTTGAAAATATAAACGTTTTTATGTTTATCATATCGTCCGGATTCACTAATTTGTATGCAATGAATACTGTAGAATGTAATTCAATTTTCATTTTATTAAATTTGTATAAATATATGTTGGTATTTTATGATTTAATGCGTATTCAATTGCTAACTCTTCTAAACTCTTTGTATCTTTCGAGAACGAAGCGGTACATCACTGAGGCAACTAAAAATACAAAGCTGAACATCCACAAAATAGATTGGGCATTACTGTCCAATTAATTGCTGTGGTAGACAAACATTGATCACTACACCGATAAAGAACAATCAACAACCACAAAAGGATGGTTACAATTTGTTCACAAAATCCAACAGGAAGATGTGTCTTATGTGTTTGATGTTACATCACTGTAGAAGAATGACACTAATGTTATAGATATTCACTCTTTTGTCGTAGTATTTGCAAAAATTTATTATAGTCCAGAGACAAGTAATACTGATTAAATCTGCCTAGGTTATAGCGACTTAGCAAGCCAGCATGTTTTACCTTCGTTCACGAATTCATTTTTTTAATATGATGAATGATGATGTAGTTTATAGCAGTCATTCAGATTTAGTACAATATCGTCACATATTTTAAAATCTTTTTTTTCTGTAATCTATTGCACGAATTGATTATCAGTTGGAGAATCGGACATCAAAAGGTTTTACATATTTTATCACGGAGGAGATTTACGGAGAAATCATAACGATAAACATCTTAACTAACATTGTGAAGAATCATATGATAATTTTACCAAGCTTAAAATGAATTAAATCGATGTTAATAATTCAGAGTTAATTGTAGAATATTATGTTGAATTCGTAACATCAGAAAACGTAAAGCATGTTTTGAAAGAAAACTGTCAATCAACGCATAGTGTTCCTGTAGAATGAGCAAGGGAAAGAGGAAGAACTAAGAATTAAAAAAGACTGAAGAATTAAAGACTAAATCATGAAGTTAAGATAAGTTAACAAAAAGTTATCTTCTTGAACAATTTATACTGAGAACACGTTACGTTTATACTGAGAACACGTTACGTTTATACTGAGAACACGTTACGTTTATACTGAGAACACGTTACGTTTATACTGAGAACACGTTACGTTAGAATACCGGTACATATTACAAAAAAGCAGTTTCTTGTTGCTTGGTCTAAACTTGATTTATCAATATGTAACACGATATTAAGAATTTGTTGGTTATATGGCCGGTAAACTACCCTTACTTGCATGAAATTATCTTTAAGATTCAAGGAAGTTTTAAAATCATTGTTTTATACCTCACATCAAAAGGACTGGATATTAATATATTGTTACATTATAGTACAGAATTGCATATGAGCAAATTGCTGTAATTGTACGTCGATCGATATTTGATGTGAACAATGGACTAATGAAAATAAAATCTTACGGTTTAATGAATTCCGTTTTAATATTCAGCAAATTGTTGTAATTGTGCGTCGATCGATATTTGATGATAACTATGTTGTAGACTAATGAAAGTAAAAGCTTAAAGAAATCCGTTTTAATATTAAGGTGGTCACATTGTCAAGATGAAATACAGATATCTAACCAAACTTAAATTTGTTCTTTATATCATGTTGATTATAATACTGACGTGGTCACTAACCCATGGTTTGCTGTATACATATTGCATAATGTCATATCAAACAATTATATATGTTATGTGTACTTACTGATCTGATGGTTATTCGATAGTAAAATCAACAACGCTGCGTTAAATTAAAAAGTAATTGCGGTGATTGTATAGTTTAAAGATTAAGCAACAGTTTCATTAAGCTGAAATTTGAATACTTTATAGAAGCATACAACTTATTTGTTGTATATTGAAAAAAGTACAGAAGTACTTGTCAGTTTCTCAACGCTTAGAAGAACACCTCCCTGTAAGACAAGTTTTACGGTACACTATTATCTAACAAATTTGTTCTTAATGTGCGTGTCAAGAAATGTCGAAAACTTCACACACACATATATATATATATATATATATATATATATATATATATAAACATATATATATATATCTTACACCATCACGGAGTCAGTAAAGAGTAAAATGTATATTGGTTTTAACCTGTTTCTACTCGAACATGAGGAATTTAAGAAACAAGATATGAGGAAGTTTAGAAACTTATAAGTTGCATTAACATGTGTGAAAACACTATGTGATAAACAAATATCACAATGATTGAGTACGTTGAATTTGTAAATGGCGTTTACTAACTTTAGAAATAGCGACTTATATCAGTGAACAAATTATTCGTTAATTATATCAAGAAATAAGAAAATTGATCGGCATACACAGGTAAGATTTGTTCTATAACAATGCATTATTAACGTTACATAATTCGACTTCTCAAATTGTCTCGTATGGTTTTCATACATGCGAATATCATAAATATGAACAGTAAAATGAATAAGGTATTTAGAAACGTAGTGTTTATTCCTCCTAACATCACCAAATACGTGTACCTAAAGATATATATTATGGATTAATCTTGAAAATGTAATGATTCTTGCATGTCAAAGCATTTTCAATGTTATTAATAATTACAGTAAACCCAACTTCACGCTGATGACACCCTTGATTTTCGGCGTTTTAACTCTATTCTACATGTTTGATCAAGCAAGTAAGTGTGATTACATGTTTTATACATTTATTTAACAGATATTACCACAGAATATCAAAGGGATCGTTAGACATATGCAATTGTCTCAACTCTTAACTGATGATGAGTGACATTTTGATAATGCTTAATCAGCGATTCGTGCAAACTTTTACAAAAATGTACCTTACAAAACAGTCTTATATTAAAATTGTATTTGAACTATTTTATTAATTGAATGTCTAGTTGTAAATTTCGTTCGTTTGGTAATTGCAGTTGTGGCTGCAATTGAACCAGGATGTGCAGACTGTGGTTGTTGCATAGAGAATGTATGCGCTGATGCAGTGGTAGAACAAGGACTCAAGACCGACGTTTGTACATTTGGCTGTAACCCTGGAATTTACGGTAACAGATGCTACAACAAATGTCCTGATGATTGTGTCACTTGTGAGAAAGTCAAAGGCAAAGACTGCACGACATGTGAGACAGGAAAATATCTCACACATTCTAAGCGTTGTGTGGACTGCCCAACAAGATGTAAAACTTGCACCTCATCAACAAACTGTCAAAAATGTCAGGCGCCGTATTACAATAGTGGATCAACTGGAAGCTGCTCCAGTGCATGTCCAAATAATTGTAAATCATGTACATCAGCAACACGATGTCAGGAATGCAATCCCCCTTATTACAATGATGTTGGTATAACAGATTGTTCTTTATCATGTCCGGGAAATTGTTTGTGTTCAACACTTGGCATGTGCTCATCGTGTAAAGATGGTTATCATAACATACAAAGTGAATGTCAGGATTCATGCCCAAATAAATGTAAGACTTGTTCAGACCAAGGTACTTGTCAGTCTTGCAAGGACGGGTATTATAATGGAAAGGAATATGATAATGCAAACAGTCATAAAATAACTGATTGTTCTCTGTCCTGTAGAGAAAACTGTACTAGATGTGATTCATACAATCAATGTACCCAATGTGAGCAAGGTAAATATGGAACATATTGCATGAGTACTTGTTCTGTTGGATGTCATGAAGGTATTTGCATGATTGGTGACGGATCATGTGAGTGCAAAGATGGATTTAGTGGACCTTCATGTTCTGCTTGTGTAAATGGTCTGTACGGAGAAATGTGTGACAAGACTTGTCCTAAAACCTGTAAAGACAACACGTGCTCCAGAGCTACTGGACATTGTAACAAATGTATTTCTGTAAACATCACCGGTGATACTTGCGACCAATGTGTCGCTGGTACTTGGGATAATGTATGTTCATCAGCCTGTCCATTACGTTGTTTTGACGGACATTGTATCCAGGAAACTGGTTTCTGTGAATTATGTAAAGGGAACTTTGGAGGCAATAGATGTAACATCTGCACCAATGGATATTATGGCATTGAATGTGATCATGATTGTCCGATAAATTGCAATGAATCGTATTGCGAACGGGACACTGGATTTTGTCAGAGTTGTAAGGAAAAGTTTGTTGGACCAACTTGCGATAAGTGTAGAAATGGCTTTTACGGGTCATCATGTGACCGTAAATGTTCACCTTGGTGTTTTAATAGCTCTTGTGACCCTAAAACCGGTTCCTGCAATGGCTGTGTGGCTGGTTTTACCGGAGATATGTGTTGTTTGAAAGATGGCCACTGCTTACATTGTTTGTCAAATACAGTATGCGACACGTGTTCCGATGGTTTCTATGGAGATTCGTGCGACAAAGAATGTCGTATAATGTGTATTAATGAGTTAGGAAGACGGCGATGTGAAAGGAAAAGTGGACTTTGTTCAATTTGTGAAGATGGTTTTCACGGTAAATTTTGTAACCTTGCTTGTAGCCATCAATGTTTAAACAATCGATGTAACAAAGACAGTGGACATTGTTCAGACGGATGTTTGAATGGATATGAAGGCCCTACATGCGCTGAAGGTATGACACGTGTTTTAAACCATCATATATACCATAGTCAGAGAAAGAAATAATCATATGTTTGTTCACATGAGTTTCTTTTACGTTTATATTTTTTTGGTCAAATGTGATTTTTAGTTTAAGATGTTCCTTTCATTACATCATATACAGCGACAATATGTCATGATTATGTTGAAAGTAGTTCCCAACTATTTGTACAGAAAATGATACTTAAAAATTATTTTCCAGCAATAAATGAATAATTTAATATTGAAAGTGTCAAAATCATATACTATCTTTTTCCTTGACAGCATTAAACTACGATTTTAGAACACTAGGGGTGGCTATCGGAATTTCATCAGCCGTCACCATTGTTATAACAACCATTTTGACCATCGTTTTATTCATAATTCTACGACAATGGTAAGCACATATATATAAATACATGATACAAAAAACAAAAAACAGAGCAGTTATTGTCATATAAGATAAGTGTACATTTTGTTCATTTACATACCTCTGACCGAACACTTCTTGTGTTACATGATAATTATTAAACATTTAGTTTTATTTTATATCGTTATGTAATAAGCTTTAAAAAGTACTGAATATATTATCGTTTATAAGTGTGCAATTTAATATTAATTAATATTGCGTTGATTATAACAAAGGTTCAGAAAGGCGTGTGGTATGACGAAACTCAACCAGGAACCAAGAATTCAGGCAAGTTACGTGAATACAGAATTCCAGCCTGGTGAAACAGTACATTCTGACGATAACGCCGCTCTGTGTGGTAATTACCCTTTATCATAATTGTATTATATTTCAGAGACTAACAAATATAGATTAACTTATTCAATAATCAGAAATTGGCTGGTGTCTATTTGTCAGCGTAATTACTATTATTAGATGTTACAGAGTAGGAAGACAACAAGAAAAATGACGTCAATTACTATTTTAACTAAACATCACGGTTCACACTAACATAGGATGTTTGATTGCTCGCAAAATCACGCAAACACAGTACACACCAACACATATTCAACCACCACGAAATAGGAAATGATTTGAACATGGCTCACATCTTAATGCGTTTACAATGTTATTTTTTGTATTGTGTATTTTAATGTGTATAATTTCACACAGAGTGGGACTTTTAAAACGTAATTCTTACCGACAAAACCAAGTTTTGCTTCAATTAATGTAATTACCACATGGCACTTTTCTTTCAGATTTTCAGGAATATGAAGAACTAAATGAAAGATATCAAGGAAAGACATCAGAATATGAGCAAATATGAAACATCCAGTTTAAGAAAAATATCATGATAACAACTTTTATATACATAGATACTGCATATTTCAAGAAACTAATTTATCTTATTGATGCTATAATGACTTATTATTTCTCATGGGAATGAATCATCTACTAGTGTAATATGAGAGTGGTTACTGGAATAAAAAAACGTATAATCATTTTTGCATTACATATTTTAAGCGAAACAATTAATGTAAACCGTTGTTAAAGATTATTTTTGTCCCCACCTGAAAACTTGTATGAGTTGAATCTAACAACTGAATAACATTACTTAAAGAAGATGTAACTATTGTTCTGTCTACATTGTATTCAGTTGGCATTGCTTTGTACGCAACAATAGTCTAAGTATAAATCGAATGCTCAAGACAAACAAAACTGTATTACTTGTTGACAATTAATCCGACAGGAAATTATATTTCGTATTTGCGCTGCAAACATAACACCACTTGCGAGGTAAATTAGACTGAATTAACTACATGTATTATACCATGAAATTACATTTTATATTTCTGCAAAGGACTGAATACATCGTGGGTTTTTTGTTGATTTATTATTTTCATATGTCATCTTGTACTAATCACTGCGTTGAAATGCACGAAAATTGCAACTTATCCCCGAAAACATTATTATCAAATTGACGATTTTCGCAGCTTTTGAAAGTTTTCAAAAGTTTTATGCAACTAATGCATCTTGTTTCGTGTATAATCACCAAGTTAACACAGTCGGCAAACTACACTCTTTTACGTGAAATCATCTTTGCTCTTTGCTCGATCAGGAAGTTATTGCGCGTCCATTTTTTTTCTTGTGAATAGAGGGGTATATTTCGATTTTCAGACCGGCTTTCAATAACTCCCCTATAAAACCACTTGATATTGATACCACCTCATTACGACAACAGCTGAAGTGGAACAACAGTTAATTTGAAATTTTAACAATTGGTATCTATTATCTCTGTTCCACGATAAATGCTTGGTTATCCATTCCAACACACCCGAACTGAGTCATTTTATCTATATAACAATGAATTAACAAACCTTACTTAAGAGTATTATTTTCATTATATCAGTTTGGACTTTGGCATTAAATATCAATAATGATGTGATACGTGTAATAAATGTATACACACGCCATTATTTACGTATATATCTAATGGAAAAAACTAGCCATCTTTCTGCATCCAAATGTTAAATAATGCATAATGTGAACGTTTTTTTATTTATTGCAGTGTGAATTGTGTACATTCAATTATATTCAAACACTATAAAACAATTTATGCAACATAAAAACTAAAGAAAATTTGTATACAACATGTATACAATAAATCACAACTTAAATACATTATTTTTACAAATAATTCATGCATTGAGTAGAAACAAAAACATAGAAGTATTGTAATGAAATTGGTCAATGCATCCGACGTAAATTCATCGAATTAAGTTAACAAATAGTATGACTGTATCATGAAGACCGGTTCTTGTGGTGTATATAACTTCACCCAATTGTATAAACATTGGTTAACTTTAACCACTGGGTTAAATAAGAGTTTTGGTTAAATTTTGGTTAAATGTACGGCTAGCTGTTGTAGAAAATTCTGTTTAAGTTTAACCAAATTTTGTTTTTGTTAACGCTCAAATAAATCTAACCCAAGTCTAAGATGCTGGTTAAATCTTAACACAAACGGTAACCAGTACCAAAATGGCAGCCCTTTTTAAAAGTTTAAATGATTTTTTAATGATTAGTACACCAAAATGGTTAAATTTAACCTTGGGTTAAGTTAACCATTTGCTTAAAGTTAACCAGTGTTTATACAATTGGGCGCTGAAAACGCATTTCGCTTGATCGCGTAAGATTACACAGTTGTTCAGTCGCTAAAAGTGTATCGGTCTTAACCATTCTGACTTTGACCATTACTTATTTAAGAATTAAGATTAAGTTTTAAAATTATCAGTTGCACAAGTCTGTTTCTTTCTAATAAAGCATTCGTCACAGAATCATTGAACTTGGACTATTGATTTGAATATCCGGTATTAGGAACTTTTTTGTGATTTTTTGTTCTATCATGATGTACAATTACAACCTGCACAAACAGCCGCAAGTATTTGTGTTCAAACTACAAGGAAGTAACGAAATCACCCATCTGCTAATTGATTTATGCACACAATGCAGTTGAATAACAGTTATTTGGAAGTGTAGACAAGTGGTATATTTTATCACAGTACGGTGTTGCATGTTTGTGATTTACACAAATAAGAATTTTATATGGACATTTTGGAATAGTTTTGTTATGGATGGACGACATACCAAACAGGTAACAATTTCATAAGTTACATGAAATCACTTCTAAGATAATGTATTATGAAATGAGACTTTTATCTGTTAACTTTCCTTCACACATTATTGAAATATTAAACTTCAAATGAGTTGTTTGCATACAAAGTTTAGTGCAATACATGTAATTATACGTGTATTAAATATATTGATCGACTAGGTAAGTGAAACCAATTCTTCGATAATAAATAATGTGATTTTTGATGTCTACGTACGAAGGTTGTCCGGGAAGTCTGGGAAATTTTATTATTGTCCATTAAATAACTAGTTGTCCGTTTGGTGCGTTAATAAAGTAAATGTAAAATAGATGTACGGGATTCCATTTGGTGAATTTGTATTGCAAAGAAACTTGAGGAGCTGAACATGAATTGCTTGAGTGTATAAATATACGACATTGATCAAACTTTGTCTAATATTTGTAAGATAATCAGGAATAAAAACAGTAAAAATTCTAAAAGTCTTAATTATCAGTAAACTGATGCATTTAATTACACGTACAGAATATGTAGAAATACTATCTGATCATTTTAATAAATAATGAAGGTGCTCAGTGGTCGATTGGTCATGGTCCCTGAATGGTATCACTAGCCCTTTACTGCTGTGAGTTCGAACTTCACTCAAGACTAGACAAATTTCTCATGGGAGGTAACTGTCCAGCTAGTAGTGATAAAAAATGAGGTTGGGCCTACAAAATTAGTTTAACCCCTTGCAACTTTGAAAAGTGTAAGCTGCAATTGATAGGTACTACCTTCTGTTTTGATTTATTTTTACAGTTGCCTTTCACGACTTCTGGCCTTTCACTTGCGTCTGACATCAAATTTTCGTACAATGTCCTGCTATAACGCAACACATACGTTATTTTCTTCCAGACATTTTCGTGGCACAAAATGGCGAACTTGTGCACAAGAATATTTCCTATATTATTATTGCAAATACAAATCACACGTGAGTATTAAATGCTATCGTATTTGACACCAACATTCATATAGAATTTATAAGAATAATACATTTAACTACAATACTTTTTTATTTCGGGAAATAGTGCAAGATTAATAGATTTGAACTTTCGGACTACATACATTATTGTTCTTTTTACACAAGTCAAGAATAAATTGAATTCAATGAAAATATATTACACAAACGTTGTTTTGTTTTATTAGTACATGTATCAGCAGTAGAACCAGGCTGTGAAAACTGTGGATGCTGTGTTAACAAGGTGTGTGTACCAAAAATTGTAAATGGTCTTAATGTTACCGTGTATTGTACACATGGTTGTATTACCGGCATCTCGGGGCTTAGATGCTACAACCCATGTTCAGAACAATGTGTATCTTGTGAACAACGAAATAGGACAATATGCAAATCATGCGTAGAAGGGAAGTACCTCAGTTCCGGAAGTTGTTTAAGTTGTAACGAGAAATGTAAATCATGTACATCAACAACACAATGTCAGGAATGTTATCCTCCTTACTACAACGATGGTGACGTCACAGATTGTTCTTTATCATGTCCTGGGAATTGTGTCTGTGAAGATATTGGTATTTGCTCATCTTGCAAAGATGGTTTTCACAATATAAACAATGAATGTCAGAACAAGTGCCCAAATAATTGCAAAACGTGTACTAGTAACAGCAACTGTCAGTCGTGCAAAGACGGATTCTATCTTGGAAACAATAATAAAGCAAAGGATTGCTCACTTCGTTGTCCGGACTCGTGCTCCAAGTGCTCCTCAAACAATCATTGTACACATTGTAAAACAAGATGGTACGGAAATACATGTCAGTTCCAATGTTCAGTGGGTTGCGTCAATGGACAATGTAACATTGGAGATGGAAAGTGTAGTTGCAGTCATTGGTTTACTGGCAATAATTGCTCTGAATGTAAATCGGGGCGACATGGCGAACATTGCAATAAAACCTGCCCCAGTAGTTGCAGAGACAATGCATGTGACAGACCCACCGGACACTGTATTAATTGTGCGTCCTCGAATATCATTGGTAATTCATTTGATCGATGTGTGGCTGGTAAATGGGGCAGGGATTGTGCATCAGAATGTCCAATTCGTTGTGATGAAGGTATTTGCAAACGGGAAACTGGGAACTGTTATTCGTGTGAAGGTAATTTTCACGGCGATAAGTGTGACCATTGTACTGCTGGTCACTACGGTGGAAATTGCGAGCTGAAATGCCATGAAAACTGTGAAAACTTAGTATGCCACCAGTCTGACGGAAGATGTCTTAGTTGCAAACATAACTTTGCAGGAACTTTTTGTAACGAATGTGCTGCTGGTTTGTACACATTAGGTTGCAACACCCCTTGTTCTTCAAAACACTGCTTGGGTAATATTTGTAATAGGGCCACTGGGAAGTGCATTTCATGTAATTATGGGTTTTACGGTGGACAGTGCAACAAGTTATGCCCATCTACTTGCTTGAATACTGGAGTAACTTCAACGTGCAACGAAACTAGTGGTAAATGTGTAACTTGTATGGATGGTTTCCATGGTGATATGTGTACTTTCAAGTGCAGTGTTTTTTGCTTGAACAATCGTTGCCTCAAAGACAATGGACGCTGTATTGAGGGATGTGTGAGTGGTTTCGAAGGCCCTACGTGTGACCAAGGTAAGCCAAATGAGAACAAAGCGGTTTGAGTGGCGCTTCCTAGTATGCAACTGACGTGTATTTTATGTATAAAATAATTCACACCTTGTTAAAACTATGTTTTACCCTCCATTGAATATATACCAGTATTAAATTGTGAATTTTGTGTAATGACTATGAATACAGGTGGAACCCCTCTCAACCGGTTTTCGAGCCCTGGACCAGGTCTTTTGAATGGTTTAGAGGGAATGCCAGTTTAGAGGGGATTTTTTAATTATATAGTAATGGTGTCGGGACCAGAACATTTGGCCGATATAGAGGGGAAACCGGTTTATAGCGGAACCTATTTTGATGGTCTCCACTGTGAATATAAACAACGTCACTTTCATGTACCAAATCTTGTATCTTTTGCAGTCACATACGAAGTCTCAAGTGTGATCGGTATATCCGTTGGAATATCTTTCTAGTTTATATTATCAGTTGTAGAATAATATGTACTTCATCTTTCATATAAGGTAGAAAAGTATCATCAATTGTTTACAAATACAGTAATTTGTTTTCCTGTGTCTATTTTACTTGTTTTGACTCAGATATCAACCAGGGAAAAAATCCCTGGTATCGGCTCAATCACCACCATTTAATCACTAACATATGCTATATATTTACAGTGGTTGTGCCATACCTCTCCGAAAACAGAGTCCCTTGGAGAAACAGACGGAATCAAAGATTGAAGCCAGTTATATAAATACAGAACTTCAGTCTGTGCCTCCCGAAAGAACTCGGCCTGATGTTAATGTTCCTATTTCTAGTATGTGTTTGTTGCATTTACTTTTCGTTCTTATGACTTCAATAGGTTAAATGTTTAAATTTAACGTTTCGTGCTCAAACCCAGATGATATTACGTTATTAGAGATAATATCACTTCAAGCAATAATATAGTAGCGCCTTTAAATTAAGAACCCTACTAAGCATGTCGTTATGAAAGAGTAATGAGGAATAGCGAGATACTGACGTATCTCATTGTTTTTTTCCAGATGTCGGAGAATATGAACGAATACTATCCAGCGTGTCATTATAAAATAATAATAGGGAAGAGTGAGATATTGACATTTGTTATTATGTTTCTTTCAGATGTTGGTGAATATGACCGATTAGATGAAAGGAAACGAGGGGATAGCACTGCATATGAACAGATACAGTCTTAACATTAATATATTTTGCACTAACACACGTGCCCAAATCCATTGAATGTATAAGATCAACAAGCAAAGAATGAAGATACATACTGTTTATAGAGGTGTAAGCATGATTTACAGATACAATGAACTAAGTGTCAAAATATGCTGCACAGAAAGTGTTTATCAATATTGGATAGAACTGCTAAAATAAACGTTTTGAAGGGCATGATGTCACAAATTCGTGGCAAATTGTTCGCTAAAATATAATGAAGATCTTAATGAAGTATTTACTATCAAATTTTCATCTTGCAAGTTTGCAACGTAATCCCGATCTATTAACATTTCAATTGTTCCACTTGTTTTTGTTTATTGTACATATCTATTATTGTAGAAGCCAAAAGCACTAATAATGGGTCTGTTTAGTACATTGAGGAATGAAATAAGAGTTTATCCTGTGTGGATTTATTGTACTTATGCCATTGACGCGCTCGATTAGGTGACTTGTAATATCTAAGGGATATATGGCCTGTAGCAGCATAATACGCAGATTTATACAAAAACACTATGCATGTTTTGGTTTAGCGTGGATATTGTCCTTAATTAGCTCTCAATGATAAAAAATATTTATTTCCGCGTACATAAATAGTTTACTTAGAGATAAAGATGTGTTGCTAACTGCCTGCAAGTTGTATCGGTTGCAACTGCGTAGCAAATGGCTGTCATTAATACTTTTTGAATGTTCCAGATTGCTTGTATTGAATTGAATCCAAGTCGTTAATATTCCTATTACATGTTATTATTGAATATTGGATATTTTACTTTCAAGAAAATGATTCCAATAATTAACCAATGCAAGAAATTATACCCTTTCCAAAACACCACCAGAGAAAACAACAACTATCTTTAAACCTACCCTTAGAGTATAATACTCGCAGGGTAATTTATTCATAAACATTTTGTAATTGCATTTCACTGACACTGTAGTTCATTCATGGCATGTAAAACGTAACGCTGATTGGAATTGACTATGTCTGACATCCACCTGATGCAAAGCGTTTTAATAATACAGAAAGCAAATAAAAAACGTGCATTTGTTTATGACAAAAGCGTTTGGATAACTTCAACAAACAGGAAGTTAATGTATGTACAAGCATTTCTTTTATGAATTGTGTAGACAATAGCGCTGGTTGCTGGTTTAGTTAAACAATGACAAGATGACGATTAAATCACTACCACACAGTTGTGCATTATATGTGTCGCATTTAATGAATTGTGATTATATTCTGCATAATTATTATATGCATTAGAACTACTGAACAAATTTGTCATTCGTTCATTACGCTAGTTCCAGGTTACCCGAAACATACTAATATCATTGATGCGTTCAGTTACAATCTCCGTGAACGTTCTAGTGCACAACGAACTTTAAAATCTCCGTCAATAATACAACTTAAATCATTACGTTGTTCAATGTGTATCAATGTAATTATAGTTTTGCTTTCATTTTACCATTCTTTGGGTTTAGGTTTTCTGCAGTTGATAATATGAACGTATTGTAGTATTACAATATATTTGTACGTGTTGATAGTTGTTTTTCCTTTCATTTCACGACTTTATGCTTAAGATCCTTACAATTCATAACATTAATTTAGAAACAATTATAGAAAAGTATGTTGAATTTGTATCAATCGCACAACGAAAGCTTGATTACGAACATCAGATAGAGTAATGGTTTGAAAAGCAATGGGTGATAATTAATTTAGCCTTCAATTTATTATTATCTTCCTGTTCTCTATTAACTGCTTTCTGCATTAACAAACCATGTTTTTATTAAGTTTCATATTGTATGTCGATAATGAAGTAATTTGATAATGAAATGTAATGCATTTATTTTTATAAGAATAAAATTATGTACATGTACATTTTAAAGTTTGGTTTCTATAACGGTGATAGTATCATTTCACTAATATTTAATTGCACTACTGTTGACAAATAGAACTACAGTCGAGACTAAAATCTCCACAATCAAACTGATCCTTATTGCCAAACAAATTAAGAGAGGGATATTGTCTAATTGATATTTTAGTTACCGCCCGTATAACGTAAGTAACCATTCTAATTCGGATCTTAAATACAATTTTCTCTTTTTGTTTACATTTTCAACAAGGGCCGTTCTGCAAACATGTTGAAAATATAAACGTTTTTATGTTTATCATATCGTCCGGATTCACTAATTTGTATGCAATGAATACTGTAGAATGTAATTTAATTTTCATTTTATCACACTTGTATAAATATATGCTGGTATTTTATGATTTAATGCGTATTCAATACATTGCTAACTCTTCTGCTAACTCTAAGTCTTTGTATCTTTCGAGAACGAAGCGGTACATCACTGAGGCAACTAAAAATACAAAGCTGAACATCCACAAAATAAATTAGGCATTACTGTCCAATTAATCGCTGTGGTAGGCAAACATTGATGACTACACCGATAAAGAACAATCAACAACCACAAAAGGATAGTTACAATTTGTTCACAAAATCCAATATAAGATGTGTCTTATGTATTTGATGTTACATCACTGTAGAAGAATGACACTGTTGTTATAGATATTCACTCTTTTGTCGCAGTATTTGCAAAAATTTATAATAGTCCACAGACAATTAATACTGATTAAATCTGCCTAGGTTATATTGACTTAGCAAGCCAGCATGCTTTACTTGCGTTAACGAATTCATTTTTTCAATATGATGAATGATGATGCAGTCTATATCAGTCATTCAGATTTAGTACAATATCGTCACATATTTTAAAAAACTTTTTTTTGTAATCTATTGCACGAATTGATTATCAGTTGGAGAATCGGACATCCAAAAGTTTTACATATTTTATCACGGAGGAGATTTACGGAGAAATCATAATGATAAACATCTTAACTATCATTGTGAAGAATTATGTGATAATTTTATCAAGGTTAAAATGAATTAAATCGATGTTAATAATTCAGAGTTAATTGTAGAATATTATGTTGAATTCGTAACATCACAAAACGTAGTGCTTGATTTGAAAGAAAACTGTCAATCAACACATAGTGTTCCTGCAGAATGAGTAAGGGAAAGAGGAAGAACTAAGAATTAAAAAGACTAAAAGAATTAATGACTAAAACATGAAGTTAAGATAAGTGATCTTCTTGAACAATTTATACTGAGAACACGTAACGTTTACAGAATACCAGCACATATTACCGCAGTTTCTCGCTACTTTGGTCTAAATTTGATTTATCAATATGTAACACGATATTAATATTCTGTAGGTTATATGGTTATACCCTAAATTGCATGAAAATATCTTTACAGAATCAAGGAAGTTTTAAAATCATTGTTTTATACCTGGCATCAAAAAGACTGGATATAATATATTGTTACATTATAGTACAGAATTGCATATGAGCAAATTGCCGTAATTGTACGTCGATCGATATTTGGTGATAACTATGTTTTAGACTAATGGAAGTAAAATCTTAAAGAAGTCCGTTTTAATATTAATGTGGTTACATTGTCAAGAAGAAATACAGACATCTATCCAAAAATAAATCTGTTCTTTATATCATTTTGATTATAGTACTGACGTGGTCTCTAAACCATGGTTTGCTGTATGCATTTTGCATGATGCCATATCAAACAATTTTATATGTTATGTGTACTTACTTATCTGATGGTTATTCGATAGCAAAGTCAACAACGCTGCTTTAAATTGAAAAGTAATTGCGGTGACTGTATAGTTCAAAGATTAAGCAACAGTTTCATTAAGCAGGAATTTGAATACATTATTGAAGTATACAACTTATCGCAGAGTCAGTAAAGAGTAAATTGTATATTGGCTTTAAGAAACAAGATATGAGGAAGTTTAGAAACTTTTAAGTTGCACTAACATGTGTGAAAACACTATGTGATAAACAAATATCACAATGACTGAATACGTTGAATTTGTAAGTGGCGTTTCTTAACTTTTAGTGATTTTATATCAGCAAACAAATTATTATTCAATTATAATTATCAAGAAATTTAAAAATCGGTTGGAATTCACACACAGGTAAGTTGTCTTTATATTTTGGTGGCTGAAGTATTAACGTGGACGTTAAGAGAAGCTGTACTGGATGCATTATATATTATCATATCAAACAACTAACTTCTAAGAAAATTGTTCTGAACCTTATAAACTTTGTTTCCATACATGCGAATGTCATAATTATGACAAAGGGGTTTAAGGAACGTAGTGCTTATTCATTCTAACATTACCTAATACATGTGCAGAATGAATGTAGATACGAATATTATAGATTAACCTGAACAGTTTTCATTCTTTTAGTAATGATTTTTGCAAGCATTTTCAATGTCATTAATATCGCATTTGCACACAATTTGAACATATTTCAGTTAAACCAACTTTATGTTGATGGCATCTGTGATTTTCTGTGTTTTAACTGTATTCCTCGTTTCTGACCAAACACGTAAGTGTGATTACATGTACTATGTTATAAATGTAACTGGTATTAAAGTATAAAGGGATCGGTAGACATATGCGAATGTCTTACCAGTTAACAATTGATAAATGACATTTTGATACTGATTAATCTGCGCGTCAACATCTAGTTAAATGTACCTTACAATACAGTTTTATATCAAAATACAAAATTGTATTTAACTACGTTCTTAATTGATTATCTAGAAGTAAATTTCGCTCGTTCGGTAATTGCAGTTGTAGTTGCGGTTGAACCAGGATGTGCAAACTGTGGTTGTTGCATAGAGAATGTATGCGCCGATGCAATTATTGAAGGTTCACTCAAGGCCGACGTTTGTACACTAGGCTGTGATCCAGGAATGACGGGTAACAAATGCTACAACAAATGTCCTGAGGATTGTGTCACTTGTGAGCAAGTCAAAGGCAAAGACTGCACGACATGTGAGACAGGAAAATATCTCACACATTCTAAGCGTTGTGTGAACTGCCCAACAAGATGTGAAACTTGCACATCATCAACGAATTGTACAAACTGCCGGGATCCATATTATAATAGTGATTCAACTGGAAGCTGCTCCAGTACATGTCCAACTAATTGTAAATCATGTACGTCAGCTACACAATGTCAGGAATGCAATCCCCCTCATTACAATGATGTTGGTATAACAGATTGTTCTTTATCATGCCCGGGGAATTGTTTGTGTTCAACACCTGACATATGCTCATCGTGTAAAGATGGTTATCATAACATACAAAGTGAGTGTCAGGATTCATGCCCATATAAATGTAAGACTTGTTCAAATCAAGGTACTTGTCAGACTTGCAAGGACGGGTTTTATAATGGAAAGGAATATGATAATGCAAACAGTCATAAAAAGACCGATTGTTCACTGTCCTGTAGAGAAAACTGTACTAGATGTGATTCATACAATCAATGTACACAATGTGAGCAAGGTAAATATGGAACATATTGCCTTAACACCTGTTCCGGGGGATGTCATGAAGGTATTTGCACGATTGGAGATGGATCATGTGAGTGCAAAGATGGATTTACTGGACCTTCATGTTCTGCTTGTGTAAATGGTATGTACGGAGAAACGTGTAACAAGTCTTGTCCTACAACATGTAAAGACAATAAGTGTTCTAGAGATACAGGACATTGTAACGGATGTGCTTCTGTAAATATCACCGGTAATGCATGCAACCAATGTGTACCTGGTACTTGGGATAATGTGTGTTCATCAGCCTGTCCATCACGTTGTTCCGGCGGAGAGTGTATAAGGGAAACTGGTTTCTGTAAGTTATGTAATGGGAACTTTGGAGGCAATAGATGTGATATCTGCGCCGATGGATATTACGGAATTGAATGTGATCATAATTGTCCGATAAATTGCAATGAATCGTATTGCAAACGGGACACTGGATTTTGTCAGAGTTGTAAGGATAAGTTTGTTGGACCAATTTGCGATAAGTGTAGAAATGGCTTTTACGGGTCATCATGTGACAATAAATGTTCACCTTGGTGTTTTAATAGCTCTTGTGACCCTAAAACCGGTTCCTGCAATGGCTGTGTGGCTGGTTTTACCGGGGACATGTGTTGTTTGAAAGATGGCCACTGCTTAAATTGTTTGTCAAATACAGTATGCGACACGTGTTCCGATGGTTTCTATGGAGATTCGTGCGACAAAGAATGTCGTATAATGTGTATTAATGAGTTAGGAAGACGGCGATGTGAAAGGAAAAGTGGACTTTGTTCAATTTGTGAAGATGGTTTTCATGGTGACTTTTGTAACCTGGCTTGTAGCAATCAATGTTTGAACAATCGATGTAACAAAGACAGTGGACATTGTTCAGACGGATGTTTGAATGGATATGAAGGCCCTACATGTGCTGAAGGTATGACATGTGTTTTAAGCCATCATATATACCGTAGTCAGAGAAAGAAATAATCATATGTCTGTTCCATGAGGTCCTTTTACGCTTATATTTTTTGGTCAAATGTGATTTTTAGTTTAAGATGTTTCTTTTATTACATCATATACAGCGACAATATGTCATGATTATGTTCAAAGTAGTTCCTCACTATTTATACAGAAAATAATACTTAAAGATTACTTTGCAGCAATAAATTGAATAATTTAATATTAAAAATTTCTAAATTATATACTATCTTTTTCCTTGACAGCATTAAACTACGATTTTAGAACACTAGGCATGGCTATCGGAATTTCCTCAGTCGTCAGCATTGTTATAGCAACCATTTTGACCATCGTTTTATCCATAATTCTACGACAATGGTAAGAATATAAATACATGTAATACAAAAGAAATAAGCAAAGCAGCTTCTGCCAAATAAGATAGTGTACATTTTGTTCATTTGCATACCTCTGACTGAACACTCCCCGTGTTACATTATAATGTAGCATTTTGTATAACATAATTATTAACCATTTAGTTTTAACTTAAATCTTTATGTAATAAGCTTAAAAATGTACTGAATATATTATCGTATATAAGTGTGTAATTTAATATTAATTGATGTTGCGTTGATTACATGATAGGTTCAGAAAGGTATGTGGTATGATGAAACTCAACCAGGAACCAACACTTCAGGCAAGTTACGTGAATACAGAATTCCAGCCTGGCGAAACAGTACATTCTGGTGATAACGCCGCTCTGTGTGGTAATTGCCCTTTATCATAATTGTATTTCAGAGACTAACAAATATAGATTAACTTATTCAATAATCAGAAATTGACAGAGGTGTATATTTATCAGCATAATAACCATCATTGGACTACCACAAGATACTAGACAGCACAAACAAAGAACAATGACGACCAAACATCACGGTTCATACAAACATGCATTATGTTTGATTGCTCAAAAGGTCACGCACAAACTATACACACGAATGCATATTCAACAACCGCATACACGAAATAGGAAATGTTTTGAACATGGCTCGCATCTTAATGCGTTTACGATGTAATGTTTTTTGTATTTTGTATTTTAATGAGTATAATTCGACACAGAGTTGCACTTTTTAAACGTAATTCTTACCGACAAAACCAAGTACTGTTTCAATTAATGTAATTACCACATGACACTTTTCTTTCAGACTTTCAGGAATATGAAGAATTAAATGAAAGAAATCAAGGAAAGACATCAGAATATGAGCAAATATGACACATCCAGTTTCAGAAAAATATCATGAAAACAACTTTCATATACATAGATATTGCATATTTCAAGAAACTAATTTATCTTATTTACTCAATAATGACTTATTATTTCTCGTGGGAATGAATCATCTACTAGTGAACTATTGAAGTGGTTGTTAGAAAAAAGCGTGTATAATCATTCATACATATATTTTATGCAAACCTTTTAGGTAAACCATTGTTACAGATCATTTTTATCCCTACCAGAAAACTAAAAATAAATAAACTAAAAACTAAGTTGAATCTAAAACTGAATAACATAACTTAAACAGAATGTAACTATTGTTCTGTCTACATTGTATTCAGATGGTATTGCTTTGTACGCAACAATAGTCTAGATATAAATCGGAATGTTCAAGACAAACAAAACTGTATTATTTGTTGACAATTACGTCGACAGGAAATTATATTTCGTATTTGCGCTGCAAACATAACACTACTTTGCGAGGTAAATTAGACTGGATTAACTACATGAATTCTTACATTCAGAATAATATACTGCTTGTAGCAATTTTATATATTATTTCCGTTTAATTAATTCATTTTCGTATAATTTTAGCATGAATTGTACTATTGTATTCCTATTGTAGCTGATAATATTGTTCTTTCTATGAATCTCTTATTTTGTGCGTATGTAGAAGTTTGTTTATATATATACATGAGTACCTATCTAATTTGCAATCTATTGTGTCTCATATGTCAAGTTTGAAATCTCAACAATCAAATGCACCCCATTGCTATAACATTCGAACAGGAAATTTTCTAACTGATGTTTTAATTTAAAAAGAACAAAGTCACCCCACACTTAACACTGCCGTATAATAAATAAGGGGAAACTTATAATTGAAAATCATGAATTTTGCAGATTGCTAACTAAATTGTAAAATTACGATTGAACATAAAATATAAGTTATAGGAAATATTACGTGGTCGCAACATATCCCCGAAAACATCATTTAGCGGGGACGATTTTCACAGCTTTTGAAAGTTTTTAAAAGTTTTATGCAACTGAATATCTAGTTTCACGCACAATCAACAAAAGCTAATACAACCTGCAAACTACACTCTTTCACGTGAAAATAATTTTTGCTCGATCGGGAAGTTATTACTCTCCCGGTTTTTCTTGTCAGTAGCGGGTATATTTCGACAAAAATCAGATTTGTAAAATTTTCCTTTGCTTTGTATTCTTTGCAAACATTCATAAACAACATACCGTAATAGGTAATTTATTCATGCTGTTATATTTTAAGCTATTTCATATTGTAATAAATTTTGTGACAGTGTAAAATTATATACTTGCATATATATTTGATCGAAACTTAAGACTGTTGCGACACAAAAAACAACAACACAAAACTAAACATGCGCAGGTGATTAACAAGCAATGACATTCAAGCAAATGACATTTATCACATCTGTTCTATGGTGAATGTTTGATTACCCACCTCAATACACCATTACTTTAAGCCATTTTATATTGTAATATATTTCATGACAGCGTATGTCTTGTAAAAAGAATTATATACTTGTCTGTATTCGATTGTTCTTGGTCGAAACTACAGACTGTTGCGAACAAAAACTTGCTTAAAGGTTCTTTGAAAGTAATTGATTTATTTTTCTTCTATTCACATACGTGTTTTCTTTTATTTGTTTCCGTGGCGGAATGCCACTTTCCTCCGTTTTCAAATTTAATGATGCTACAACCAATAACCCAAACAATATGTGACATGTGAGCGATGTAAAAGAAAACAACATGCGAGTTGTTGTTAAGTTGTAACGAGCGATGTCCGTCTTGTACATCAGGAACACAATATTTGGAATGTAAACTACTAAACTACAGTTTTGGTGGTTAAAAATCTGGTGGTTAAAAATCAAGTGACAAAAGGTGATAAGGTATGGAGTGGTCTAAAAAAATAAAAAATAATTGGTTTGGAAAGTACATTGTAAATAAATTGAACACTGGTCATAACTCACGAGTGGCCGTTATAATGAGGGAGTTTATACATCGATATTTCATTAAGTCAGCTTTTACTGTACTCGTTGTAATTGTGACAGTATAATTTGTATACTACAAGTTCAAACAATAATGCTGCTTATGAAATTCAATCGAATTATTGCATGAAGAAATTTCGTGATACTAAAGTGCAAATATGATTTACTTTCCATGACATAACACTAATTGTTCGAATATATGGATTAAAACTACTATTGTAAATCCGCAATAATGACACCACCTTCAAGACCCGGAAAAAGTGTCGTAATAATGAGGTAGTCTCATAATCAAGTTGGGAGTTATGAAAAGCTTATTAAGTTAGCTTAATTGGCGCATTGGTGATATCATGCTTCACCAATTTATAGTTTTAAGATGTAAACCATAATAGTATACATAAGTAAACTCACTATGCAGAGTCCATTGCAAGTGATTTGACGTGATTATTTTTGCGAATGTGCTTCTGTTGAAAAAAAATATATGCATGTATGCATATGGATGTATAATATCAATGTTTTTAAAACAACACGATGTAAAAGCCTGCGTGCAAGTAGTTTTTTTCGAAGTTAAGGAAGTTATATTATCACTCTTCTGTTAACTATTAACTGTATACAGGCCAATTGATTAACGACCATTCGGGCGTATAGACACGGGGTTTATATTATCACATTATTGTGTTATGGGTTATGTGATCCATTCTAATTATTTAATTTATATGGAAATATTGGAATATATTTGTTATGGATTGGCGACACAGCAAACAGGTAACATCCATTTTGCGAAATCACTTTAAAAGGAACTTGTACCCGTTAACTTTAGTCCACACATCAATAAAATATCAAACTTAAATTGAGTTGTTTACATACAACCTTTCAGTGCTTTACAGAAAATAATATATGTTTTAGATGTTTTTGGTCAAATAAATTATTGAAAACAATTCTCTAATATTAAATAATATAATTAATGTTGTCTACAATGGTTGTTCGGGAAGTTCGTAGAATTTTCGTATAGTTTATAAAATAACGAGTCGGTCGTCTTGTACTTTTCATAAAATAAATATAAAATTGATGTATAGGATATCGTTTTTTGTTTATTTGCATCGAACATTCTTGTGACAATTACTTGTATGTTTGTATGTAGTACATATCATATAATTACGAATGTAAGGCCTACTCATATTACATTTGATATGTATAAGACAATCAATAATAAAAATACTATTAATTATCTTAATTACTATCTTATTAAAGATGTCTTGCACCCTTCTAGTCATTCACTTGCTTCCGATTTCAACTTATTCACATAATGTCCTACATTAACGCCAAACAAACGCTATTTCCTTCCAGATAGTTACTTCGCACAAAATGGCGAAATTCTGCTTAAGAATATTTCCTGTATTATTATTGCAAATTCAAACCATACGTGAGTATTATAAGCTTATTGCATTGATATACATATAACATTGATTAAAATTAACATTACCATACAATGCTAATTTCGCAAAGAGTACATCATTAATGTGTACTTTGCAAGTATTTTGGAATACTATCACATTTTCATAAGCTGAAAATAAATTGAATTTGTTGTAAATTGCTTACATAGACATTGTTTTGTTTCATTAGTACTTGTAACAGCAATAGAGCCAGGTTGTGAAAACTGTGGATGCTGTGTCAACAGGACGTGCGCAAGGAAATGGGTGGATAATTATTATGTGAATAAGTATTGCACTCATGGTTGTATTACTGGTATCTGGGGCCCTCGATGCTACAACCCATGTAACAATCAATGTTCGACTTGTGATCAAAATAATAGAACAATATGCAAATCATGCGTGGAAGGGAAGTATCTCAGTTCCGAAAGTTGTTTAAGTTGTAACAAGAGATGTAAATCATGTACATCAGCAACACAATGTCAGGAATGTAATCCTCCATACTACAATGATGGTGACGTCACAGATTGTTCTTTATCATGTCCGCGACATTGTCTTTGTCAAAGTATCGGTATTTGCTCATCATGCAAAGATGGTTTTTACAACATAAACAATGAATGTCAGAACAAGTGCCCAAATAATTGTAAAACTTGTACCAGTAACAGCAACTGTCAGTCATGTAAAGATGGATTCTATCTTGGAAACAATAATGAACCAAAGGATTGCTCACTTCCTTGTCCGAACTCGTGCTCTAAGTGCTCCTCAAACAATCATTGTACTCATTGCAATACAGGATGGTACGGGCATACATGTCAGTCCCAATGTTCAGTGGGTTGTGTCAATCAACAATGTATCATTGGAGATGGAATGTGTAATTGCAATATTTTGTTTACTGGCAATAATTGCTCTAAATGTGTATCGGGACTATATGGCGAATATTGCAATAAAACCTGCCCCAGTAGTTGCAAAGACATTGAATGTGACAGAACCACTGGACATTGTATTAATTGTACGTCCGCAAATATCATTGGTAATTTATGTGATCGATGTGTGGCTGGTAAATGGGGTAGTGATTGTACATCAGAATGTCCAATTCGTTGTGATGAAGATATTTGCAAAAGGGAAACTGGGAACTGTTATTCATGTGAAAGTAATTTTCACGGCGATAAATGTGACCATTGCGCTGCAGGTTACTACGGCTCAAATTGCGAGCTGAAATGCCCTGAAAACTGTGAAATCCAAGTCTGTCATCAGTCTAACGGAACATGCCTAAGTTGCAAACATAACTTTGCAGGACCTACTTGTAATGAATGTGTAGCTGGTTGGTACGCACCAAGTTGTAACATCCCTTGTTCATCTAAAAACTGCTTTGGTAATATTTGTAATAGGACTACTGGGAAATGTTCTTCATGCCCTGAAGGATTTTATGGATCATTATGTGAACTTAGTTGTTCACTTGGCTGCATCAATCGATCTTGTAACGGTAAAACAGGTTCATGTGTCCAATGTTTACACCCATATTCTGGTGACAAATGCTGTATTGAAAATGGTCATTGCCAAAATTGTTCATCAAATACTGTCTGTGGGGTATGCGAAAATGGGTTTTATGGTGAACATTGCAACAAACCATGTCCAACGACTTGCGTGAACTCTGACACAGCTTTAAAATGCGACAAAACAAGTGGTAAATGTTTATCTTGCATGGATGGTTTCCATGGTGATACGTGCAATTTTATGTGCAGCCATCATTGCATAAACAATCGTTGCCTTAAAGACAATGGACACTGTACTGAAGGATGTGTGAATGGTTTCGAAGGCCCTTCATGTAACCAAGGTAAGCCGAATGCGCGCAAGACTGATTGACTGGCACTTCCTAGTATGCAACAGACTTGCATGTGATTCTTATGTATAATATAGCTCATACTTTGCTGAACATATGTTTTACTCTCCACTGAATGTATGTTAAATCATGAATTATAGGTAATGACTATGAATATTGGTATAATTATAAACAACGCCTATTTCATGTACAACATCTTGTGCCTTTTGCAGTCACAAACGAACTCTCAAGTGTGATCGGTATATCCGTTGGAATATCATCTGCAGTCGTAGTTGTTTTAGTAGTGCTCATCTTTATTTTACTGTGCATATGGTAAAAACTAGTTTAAATTATAAAAATATGTTCCATAATCCGTTGTATCTTGAGACAGTTATAGCTTTTTTCTACGAAAATACTCATATATTTTCTTTTCTATTTACTTCCAGTTTATGCTATCAGTTGTAGGATAATATGTATTTCATCCTTCATAAAAGCCTATAGTATCATCAATCGTTTACAAATACAGTTATTTGTTTCCGTGTCTCCATTTAACTACTTTTTGAATCAGATATCAACCAAGAAAATCCCTGGTATCGGCTAAATCACCACCATCAAAATCACATGCATTATCCATTTACAGTGGTTTCGTCATACCTACCCAAAAACAGAAAGCGTTGGAAAAACAGGCCGGTTCAAAGATTGAAGCCAGTTATATGAATACAGAATTACAGTCTGTGTCTCCAGAAAGTACTCAGTCTGATGTTCATATTCATATTTCTAGTATGTACAATTCAAACATACTAAAAGTGTTTGTTGTATTTACTTTTCATCCATGTTACTTCAGTAGGTTAAATGTTGAAATTTTATGTTTCATGCTCAAACTCAGATGGTATTGTAACTTTTAAGCACTCATGAAACAAATATAGAAGCGCCTTTAAATTAGGAAGTCTACAAAGCATGCGGTTATGAAATAGTTACAAGGAATAGTGAGATATTGACATTTCTTATTATGTTCCTTCCAGATGTTGGTGTATATGAACGATTAGATGAAAGGAAACAAGAGAACATCACTGTGTATGAACAGATACAGTCAGCACCTTAATATATTTGGCACTTATTTTACATGTGCCTAAATCTACTGAAAGTATGTGCTTATGACCAACAAAACAAGAATAAAGATACATACTATTAGAAAGGATATGTGAGCATTGTTTACAGATGCAATGGACTAAGTGCCACAGTATGAAGCACAAACAAACTTTTAAAATTGATAAATCATAACTGTTGAAACAAACGTTTTGAAGGACTTGAATTTGTGTTACAAAATCATAGCAAATTGTTTGCTAAGATTTAATCAGGTTTTAATAACGTGTCAGTGAGTGATTACTGTTAATATTTAACATTGCAGTGTGCCACGTAATCTCGAGCTACTAACATTTCAATTGTTCCACTTGGTTTTGCTTATTGTACCTATCTCTTATTGTCGAAACCAAAGCACTAATACTGTGTTTGTTTAGTACATTGAGGAATGAAATACGATATATATTGTACTTGTGTCATGGACGGGCTCTACACGATTTGGAGGTTTCTTAATACTCATGGAGTATATGGCTTATAATACGCAGATTTATAAAAACAACACGATTTACACTCGATGTAACAAATAGCTTTCATTGATACATTTTCTATGCTCCAGATTGCTTGCATTGAATCGAATCGAAGTTATTGATATACCTTGTATATTTTATTATCGAATTTTGAATATTTTACATTTAAGAAAAGGATTCTGACTATCAAACCATATACAAGAAATTATACCCTCCCCAAACACCACCAGACCGAAAACCAACTAACTTTACACAATACACAGAAAGATAAAAAAAAACTCCCAAAAGTTAACCTTGTCCAATAATTATTTTGATGAGTCAGTTTTGCGCACATTTTCAAGCACTTTGAGAAAAACGTTCACTGGGTATTGTATTCATAGCCATTCTATATCTACATTTCTCTGATACTGTAGTTCATTTATGTCATGTAAAACTAACACTAATTGGAATTGACGGTGTCTGACATACACTCGATGCCAGTCGTTTTAATAATATAGTATACAAATAAATATATGTAATGAGAATTAATGTCAATGACAAGATTAAAAACTTATATATATATAATGTATGTGATATAAAGTTCAACAGAATACTATACGCCAGTCCAAACCAGATGTATCCATAGTCTTTTTCGTGTTATAGAATTATTTTAAAACTCGCAGTAAATATATACAAAAACGTTTGGATAACTTCTCCAAACGGGAAGTTAATACGTATACAAACATTTTTTTATGAGTTATGTAGACAATAGTGCTGGTTTCGTTAAACAATAGCGAGAATATGATTAAATCGCAACTTTACCGTACTGTCGTATATTATATGTACTACATTTAACGTTTTGTGATTATACTTTGCTGTGTAATATTCCATGAATGCATTAAAAGTAGTGACAAAATCCTGTCGTTCGTAATGCATTCGAATTTCAGGTCACTCGAAACATACAAAGATCATATGTTTAATTGCGAGGTTCTCGTTCATAATAGACTTATAAAATTCCCTTCAATAATACGACATTAAAAGATGTTAGTTAATGCGCATTATTGTAATCATAGTTTAGCTTTCATTTTACCATTATTTTGGGTTAATGTTTTCCGCAATTGGTAATATGAATGTATTGTGCTCATATAATACAGTATTATGTTATATGTTTGTTCATATGGTTATTATTTATTGTTGATGTCCAACATGGGTAAATTGATAATGAGTAATAATTCATATACACTCAATATTAGCCATTTATTAATGTTATGAAACCGAGTTGGACCGAACCTGTATATCACTTGGGCAACTTTTATCATAAATCATAAGTTATCATAACAATCTCAAACACGCTCACTTGTTTTTCATTGCAATGAAAACCATTGGTGAAAACATATATATGTGTTTAAAAAACAATCTACATTTACAAAGGTATGAAGTGTCTACATTTGTAAAAGACGTTTATCTGATGCCACTTTACAGTGTAAAAAATATTCAAAAGAAAGGTCTGCATTCAAACTGCTCTGTCGTGAATAACGTTGCATTTGCGGAAATTTATTAATACATTTGTAAATACGGATGAAAAATTAAAGACTCACTCAGCCTAGGCTAGTGCGACTTGGCCAGGTGCCATGCTTTATTTTCATGGATAAATTCTTTTGCTGTAGTAATATAAGTTTTTTGCAAAGTTCAACAGTTATTTAGATTTAGCAATATTTGAAGATATATTTTGTAAGTATAAGATATATTTCCATATAATCTATGTAGTAAAAATGCTATCAGTTAACAACCCAGTCCGAAGTTGTTTCCCCGCAAAAATAATGATGAGCAATTAAATGTTAATATACGTATATGATTTAAATCGTATAAGCCTCAAATAGATTGCAACATTAGACATGTTGTAGGCTCAGTTTACCACCGTATTTATAAGTAGTTGTAAATGTAACCAGTAATATTTAGTAGTCTATACCTAGATACATTTAGTTTCATTTAACCTTACATTAACGCATGACTAACTACTAACATCATGTGACTTAATATGTGCACGAGTTTTTTTATCGCCATTTACATCAGTCTTCAGTGCAGCGTTATTCCGAAAACATCATACCAATGATATTGTTGAACTTTATTGTTAAACTTCAACAGTTAAAATTACTGTACTGGTAACATTTTGCTATGTATTATTCATTGCTTATTTTTATCAGTATCGAAGGTTTGATTTATTTAGCTCTTAATATGTTTGTAACTATTAAAATCATTTTGTTAAAGTTTGGTTATGTCGTCCTACACGCACACTATCCCGTGTTAGAGTGATTCGTCTTTGTCCGTCATTTTGTTGTCCGTGTCCGTGTCCGTTTTTATCATTGCTCATTCCTTTGCTTACTGTAAGACAGATGATTTATGTGGCTTCATTATGTTCATTCATTTGATTATTGTATCGATAAATTATATACATGTATATTGTTTTAGAATTATATTAGATGTGGAATCATTTATTGCTTCATATATAAACATTTTGACACTGAAGACTCACACTTGTTTCTTTCCCACGACGACCGCAAATAAATGTGGCCGGCGACAGACAGATCGGATCAATCATTGCAAATGTTGGTATGTGTTTATATGTTTTTATTTCACGATGTTAAGCTTAACAATGTTGAAATAATTTTTACCCATTTACAGAAAAAAAATCGTTTTATCCGGCTCATTTTTATATCCAGGAATAAATTACCATTGATAACAGTACTTTAGAAATGGTTACAGAAAATTATGAAGAATTTGCATCAATCAACGTAAACTTTTTAATGAACAGTAGATAGAATAATGGTTTTAAAAACAATGGAGTGATTGATAATTTATTTAGCATTTAATGGGTTATTGGTTTTCGTTTTCTTATTGTTTTCGGTATACATGCTTGGAATACAGATCTAGTTTTGTCAATTACATCGTCTTGATTAATGTTCACTAATTTATATGTAATATATATCGTATAATGTGATTTATAAAACTTGTATTCTAATTGTTTGTATTTTATTATTTAGTTATTTTACTCTTCAATGCATTGCTAAACGCTTTGTACCTTTCGAGATGGAACTGATATAACACTAAGGCAACTTAAAAGTTACAAAAAAGAACAATTACAAAATTGTCCGAGCAAAAAAAAACAGCGCAATCAACAGTGTTGATAAAAATACACTGATAAAACACCGATAAAGAACAACCAACTACAAAAGTATTCACAAAATCCAACAGGAAAATATTTGTTATTGTTTTGATGTTACGTTATTGTAGGACAAAGATACTTAAACATATTAGTGCTACTGTTCACAAATGGGGCAAATGCCTGCACAAAAAGCTACCAGTAGTTTTTTACGAACTTCAAGAAAGTTAATAGATCATTAATCTGCCAACTGTTTAACACAGAAGCAGTTTAACAATTTTCATTTGGACATTTTGGAATAGTTTGGCAATTCATTAAAACTTGTGCCACATTAATATATTTCATGACATTTTATGATACACTCCACTTTCGTCCAAAATTTGTGTGTATTTCTTTTATGTTTTGTTACGAGCTAGCTGGTCATGTCGTGGCGGGTGATATTCAGGTTTTATCTAACACTGACGCTAGGCAAATCATTTCAAAAGGACCAGACCAAAGTATCGAATACCTAATAAGATTGACATTAATGTTTGTCTTTACTGGTGTCGCCGAGAAAAAAGGGATCTGCACTTGCTGCATGGAAGAAAAGAGTTTTCTCAATTACTGACCAACGTATTAACTTCTCTCGTCCATATAACCTCGTAAACCTAAATATACCCTTTCGTATATCTTTACATTCCAAAGCATCAGACATTTCTATAAATGATTCTTCTACACGTTACACTACACTGCCTCACGACCTTATTAAATAGAAACTTGGCAGTCTAAGACATTTAAAATATTAGGTTTTACTTCATGGCTTGTTTTGAACTAAAGCCTTTTTACTAACGCTTTGTATCAATAAAAGAACATTGTTTTTTTGTGGTAAACTTATTGAGTATCATTGTGAAAGTGAAAGTGAAACTCACTGAAAGTGAGTACAAGCAGAAACTAGCTTTTGAAGAGCAAGTTAATGTTATTGATCCATTCAACAGAGTTTCGCGAAATTAGTATAATTTACTTGACGTAGATAATACCTACTTATACCTGGACCAAATAAAATATCATACTCAAATATATGTTAAAAAGGGGTAAATGTAATTTTGATTTATCACATAACTTGCCATCTACATTACTCGCCACTTGTTTTGCTTTGCGTAATTTTGTCGCTTGAGTCATAGGGAAGACAAGAGTTAGCAACTTCATGTTTATGTTTGCTGTTAATTGATCTACTGTTGAATTTGTAAATTATAAGTATATATATTTTTGCTGTGGTTTCTCGAAGGTAAATGTGAGGAATGACCCACAACTGTTTCAACCCCCCTCCAGTAGTTTTTTTTCTATTGACCGTTCTAAAAACGGCACATAAATCTGCACACATGAACGAAAATAATTTAACCGAAGTACAAGGAAGTTACGAATTTACTGGTTTAACAGTTGAATAACAACCAACCACATTACAGTTAATGTAAATGATTTATCATAATACAGTATTTAGTTGTACGTTAGGTTACCCTGGTTTCAATTGATTTCATTTGGAAGTAATGGAATAGGTACGTAATGAATTAATGTCTCACTTAATCGATAACATTGTCCTATGTTTTGTTATTACTTTTGAAATAATAATATTCATCCGGACATGGTTTTAGTCATGTATATAATTTGTATATTTTCTACACTAGAAGTTAACAAAGTTGATTAGGC
The DNA here is from genome assembly GCA_008271625.1 of Lutraria rhynchaena. NCBI lineage: Eukaryota > Metazoa > Mollusca > Bivalvia > Venerida > Mactridae > Lutraria > Lutraria rhynchaena. The sequence goes on from VIBL01000030.1 coordinate 1,991,073, forward strand.
CTTAACTGTTTACTAGATCTAACATATCTCGTAAAATTCACTATGTGATTGAACGTTTAACATGGTATGGTCAACAACTAACTAGTGTCAAATAGTCTAACTACACTTCAAAAGTCCAACCCGAACTGCTATGCATTGTCAAACTTGGACTATATTGTATTTTCAAAGTAGGACTGCTGTATATTTTCAAAATTGCACTAATTTGTATTGTCATATTCGAATTACTTTATGAAGTCAAACTCGGATTTCTTGATCCTGGACTACTGTTGTACCGTCAATAATGTGATAGTAAGACGTTTATTTAAATCGTTGTATTGCCAGAGTATAGGCCAAGGTTTGGCCAAATGGTTTAATTTCTTTGTAACATAAGTATTTGTAGACGGATTCCAGTAAGCATTTGTTAGGAGACCGCTTCAATATTAAGACCATATCATTACAAAGTCCACTAATTTTCGCTCCTGATAACGTATTATTTGCATGATTTTAAATTGTATGTATCAGAGATGCACCAGATATAACCCTATTTTTGAAATACTACAATTTTTGCCCGCTCACCGGTTATAATTTTAACACGTTCAGTTTTGCATTGATTACTTCTTGGGCTTTCATAATTTGAATTTATTAATATTCCAGCTAAGTAGTTAGTGTTGTTTAGAAAAAAGACGATTCGTATTCGCAGATAGATTTTTTTTCTTGACAACTATAAGAATTTGGGGAGACTTAATATCGCTTCTTTTTCATGTATCTCTTTCAGGATGTTATTTTATCTTACATAATAAATATATAAAGGTCTTTCAAACGGTGCCGTCTTCACTTCTATGGAATTGACTAGATGATACTTACTTTAGAAAAGATGATACAAGTCGCAAGAATATGCCGTGTATTATTATTTCAAATAGCAATTAGTTGTAAGTATTATAAACATATTGTATAAGGTTGCTGAATTTGATCACTTATCGCACAGTGCTTATAAAATGTTTTCATTGAATTTTATACACCCATCTAGAAGGGAACGCCTGCGGCGGACAGATTTTTAACGGTCTGGCAGTGTTCTCAATAATTACCCGCTTCCTTTGCAGAAAAGTTCGCATCCAAACTTTACTAAGCATGATAAAAATATTTATTGCCGCACTATCTGTTAGGTTTATCAAGAAGATGTTTTAATCAGTGTTAATCAAACGGTCTAGTTGAAATTATTAATTTGGACTAGGGTATATCATCACGTAAAATGGGATTAAACTACTGTAAAGGTAAACGATTAAATTCACTTTTGCATACTTGTCATTTACATCTGAATTTACGTGAAAATCGTTTACTTTTGTAGTACTTGTATCAGCAATAGAGCAGGGTTGTGATAAATGTGGATGCTGTGTGAACCGAACATGCGGACCAAAGTGGGTGGACAACCATAACGTTATTGAGTATTGTACGCATGGTTGTGTCGATGGTATCAGTGGTCATAGATGTTACAATAAATGTCATAATGATTGTTTAACTTGTGAACAACCCAACAGGAACAACTGCGTTTCGTGCATAGATGGGAAATTCATGAGATCTAAGAGATGTATTGATTGTCCTTTGAAGTGTAAATCTTGCACATCGATGAATCTGTGTCAAGAGTGTATTTCACCTTACTTCAACGATGGATATTTACAAAATTGTTCATTGTCATGTCCTTTAAATTGTCTCTGTCGAGAAATCGGTCAATGCGACTCCTGCAAGGATGGTTACTTCAATACATTCAACAACTGTACGAATATATGTCCAAACAATTGTATAACATGTTCCGATAAGAACAACTGTCAGTCGTGTAAAGATGGATTCTATATAGGATACGAAACTGAAGTAAAAGACTGTTCTCTTGCTTGTCCCGGCAAGTGCTCTAGGTGCTCCTCTTCCATTAATTGTTCGCATTGCAAAACTGGATGGTACGGGCATGCATGCCAGACCAAATGTTCAGCGGGGTGTGTCAATAGAGAATGTAATATCGGAGATGGAACGTGTATTTGTAGAGATTGGTTCACTGGCGATAATTGCAATGAATGTAAATCGGGACGATATGACGAAGGTTGCGATAAAATATGCTCTGGTAATTGCAAAGACAATGCATGTGACAGAACCACCGGACACTGTATTAATTGTACGTCATCGAACATCATTGGTGATTTATGTGATCGATGTGTGGAGGGGAATTGGGGCAGTGATTGTACATCAGAATGCCCCAAACAATGTGGTGATGGAGGCGTTTGCGAAAGGTCGAACGGGAGCTGTCATTCTTGTCAAGGCAAGTTTTATGGCGAAAAATGTAACAAATGTATTGCTGGCAACTATGGCTCTTATTGTCAACAAAAATGTCCGGAAAACTGTAAAGATTTAGTTTGTCACAAGACAAACGGAACGTGCTTAAAATGCAAGAATAACTATGCCGGATCAGAATGTAACGATTGCGCTGCTGGATGGTACGGACACAAGTGTAACTTCTCTTGTTCTTCACAAAACTGTTTTGGCAACGCATGTAAAAGGGATACTGGAAAATGTATTTCATGTCCTGAAGGATTTTATGGATCATCATGTGAACTTAGTTGTTCACCAGGTTGTAAAAATGAATCTTGTGACTTTGTAAGTGGTTCTTGTTTTGGTTGTGCAGCGTCGTACTCCGGAGACAAGTGTTGTATAAAAGATGATGATGGCCATTGTTTAACTTGTTCATCAAATTCTGCTTGCAAAGAATGCGAAAACGGATATCATGGGTTGAGCTGCAACAAATCTTGTCCGTTAAATTGTTCTAAAGATGAACAAGAGTTACGTTGTGAACAAATAAGTGGCAACTGCTCATCATGTGACCTTGGTTTCTATGGAGGGCAATGCGACAAAAGTTGTAGTGCTATATGTTCTAACAGTCGCTGTATCCAAGGTAGCGGACACTGTGTAGAAGGATGTGCAGATATCAATTTTGGAGGACCTACTTGTACTGAAGGTATATTATTTGTGTTGACAGAAGTGAAACTTTGTCAGCAATAGTAATTAACATTTAACTAATATTCAGCGTCGGCTTTATCAGAACATTCATCACATAATACTGCAGAACTTTTTTTCCATATCGACGATACATGAATACAAGTATATCTTTTTACTCAAAATGTCAAAATCTTTATTTGTTTCAGCGGTGAAACGAAGTGGTGCAACTGACATAGCTCCTTTAGCAGGTGGTGGAGTAACGGCCAGTATTATCATCATCGTCATTGTTGTTATTGTGATATTTGTGTTCCGTAGACGGTAAATATACAGACATATTCACTTGTCGAAGGAATTACATAGCGTTATGCTTACGAACTATGCTCTGACTGAAACATCAATTGTTTGTGTTAACGATGTACATACACGTCAATGGTTTACATTAAACAGTACCTCCAAACAAATAAATGTTTGAAGCAAAGTTATCTTACAAGCAAAATGTATGTACACCACTTTGTTTAAACTTTAAGATCTCTAACAGATACCATTATGTTTTTAAATTGTTTTAATTGTTGTTTTTTTTCAGACGGCTGCATGCCAAACATCATGAACGTTTAACTGAAGATGACGAACAAAGTATCGCCCAACTTCCTAGTAAGATCCATTTATCATGAATGTCATTTGATATTTTGCATAATTTCCTTTGTACCTAGAGTTTAGACCAAACTTATCTTTATTAATACTTCCTGTAAACACCAAGGTTGTAGTATTGTAAAGTGACTTAAATAAATGCAAACACAAAAAATGAAGGACGGCAAATTACAAGTTATTTATCAGTGTGCAGAAAACATTTGATACATTAAATTCATCTCTGAATTTCACTTCCTGTAAACAAAGTCGGCATGGTCTGGTCGTTAAGTTGCTTAAATGAATGCAAACAAACTCAATCAAAGGCAACAAAATATTTTAGTCATACTGCAGCATAGAGACTTTTTGTATCAGGTTAGGTGACCATACTTTATAAATATAGAACAATTATGCAACAAAATCTCTGACATATTATATTGGTTTCTATACCCTGTAATGGTTATTTGCAAACCTTTAATAGGAAAACTATTTTTATTAAAACGAAGTAATTGTCACCAGTAAAAGGTGTTCATAGTTCAAACTGCTCCCAAAAATATTCTTTGCAATTATTCGAAGGTCAAGGAAATAAATGTCTGTAAGCTAGAAAGCATCATACCCACACAAGGTAAAAAGCATCGTAAAAGATAAAAAGTTATCATAACATACATGTATTCAATCATATGGTTTCCTTTGTTATATTTAGTATTTAGAGTGATATTATCGCCCGATGGGTTAGCGTTAGGGTTAGAACAGGTATAAGTGTCTCTGATTTCTAAATCTGGCGATAATTATGGTCTTTAAAACGATAATTATGGCGTGATACTAGCGAAATTTAATGTGGACTCTATAGGATTCCGTACAATTCAGACAAAGTCAGTCTTGAGTACAAGTGTATAGAGATGTATTGCTGCCATCAAGTGACCATGCTTGTATTGGACTTTTAGACGTTTCCCATTCTTATCACCATAACATTCAACATCTCCATCTCAACAACAGCCATCTCCCCATAACTGCCAATTTTGTAATGAACGGCTGTTGACCGTTGTACCGCGATTTCACTGTATATGCAGATTTGCAGTTTAATTTTAACAATCACGCAGTATTGTCACACTTATATTTTAACATCGATAATATTCAAATATTTCAGGCCCTTCACCTAAGCCTGACAGTGACTGTGAAACATATTATTCAGAAATTAAACTTAAATCGATTGAGATCGAAGAAGACACAGTTGAAGTGGATGTCGATGACACAATGCCTCAAGCAGCACAAAACGAAGATACGGTGTACGAGAATGTGGCTACCATTTACGTGTCTGGTTTGGAAGCTTATGTTAAGAAGAAGTCAAAGGCCGATTATAAACAAGAATTTGAGGTACTAGCTACACCTGAAATCTCTGTGAACGACTGACATGATGAGCAATATTACAGAGTTGATTTCAATTGATAAAGCACCCATTTGTGTAATTTTGTCATCAGCCTAGAAAATAAACTTTTATGTATGAAGTAAATGGTGGCAAGTAAAATGTTCACGTTTTTTTTTTTTTGGAATTTGTCATAAATTTTTTCATTACAATTTCAATTTTAGATATTTTAACCTCAGTTTATAAAATGTCGGAAGATAATAACCCTAGACATTTTCATATTTGTAAAGCGTTAAAGTGTTACATAGATATGGTAATATAAAAATCATAAAGCCCATAAAGTACAAGTTAGAATTTATCAAGTTGATTGTTTATTTAGCAACTACCAATGGGAATTATCCGAAGTTGTAATGATGCAAGGAAAGAAGAAAATGTGGTTAAAGTTCGATATAAGGGAGTGTGTCCATGTATGTTGACTGTTTATTAAAGTTATTATCAAAACTATTAGTTTCGCCTCACTATCTTGGATCATACATTTCAAAACGGATTAAATTTCCATGGGTCATATTCACTTACGCAAGAACTTTTAAATGTTTGTAAAGGCCGCATTTCAACGTCAGCAGAAAACAGTTCTCATTCGAATGAAATAACACAAAACTCAACTTACCACTCAGTCTGAAACAGGCAAATATATATTATCTCGAATAATTCTATTACTTTTTCTGTGTCATTTCCATGTTTGTTAAAGTCATATGCCCTATGAAAAATTAAGTGAGTTATTTCAAACGTATCAAATGTTCCAGAATACATTTCTGTATTTCAGATGATCATTCAAGGGTGAAATTAAAAGAAGACCCGAATTTTTTCATCAATGCCTGCTACATCGACGTAAGTATTCATTATTAATGTTACATGATAATTATATCGTGAAAGTATATTGCGGCATTGCATATAGATACAGACGGGATTTCTATAAGAAGTACACAAACAAAAATCCGATCTTCGCCAAACAATTGCCTTCTCCAAAACCCACCAAAAACAGAATAATACAGAGAATGGAGGGCAAAACAGAGTATCCCGGAGAGTACCGTCATGGAACGGTCTGCTGCACACCTACGGGATTTTAAACAATCTTATACTGGCCCAATCTCAATCTTCACAAAATTAATATTCATGTATCATGACATTTTACCACAACATTGAATCAAGTCACGTTAAGATAACAGCAACTATATCAATAAATTATCCCTTGACTCTTAGACCTTTGGCAATGGTGAAAACAAAATCATTCTTTAATGTAGCTTTTTGTATATAATGCTTGCTAATTCCAGGGATTTCAGGCACCAAATGGTTACATTGCTTCTGTAGGTAAGTTATGTCTAATTAGAACCTAATATCCGCAGTACAGCCTTAGATACCTTCTTAATACAATCATCTGCTTTTAGTAAATTGACTCATACTTGTAGTTCAGGACTATTTTACCAAATGGCTTGCTTGCTCTTTCGATCTTTAGGAGATTTAACAAAACGGTATTGTGACATTTGGAAATAATGTCCAGAATTCTATAAAACTTTCGATATCCAGACTGGTTGTCTGAATTTGAATATGAGATCACCTTTACTATTTCATTGTTAAGCATTATCATTTCATAAAGTTTATTCACTTATCACAGGTCCTACAGAGAAAGCTACTGATATGTTTTATTCATTTTGGAAAATGGTTTGGCATGTGAACAGTGATGTCATCGTAATGCTTACTAACCTTCATGAACCTAGTGTAAGTTTAATGAGTATACGCTATTGAATATCAAAGAAACTTTATTTGAATTTCCCACATTTTAAACTTCTAAAGCATCAAGTATTCGAAACTTCTTATGTGCAGGTGCATACCAACTTTATGTCAACAGCAAATGAAACATAATAAACGCCTTATATTTCATTGCATACAATCCAAAACACCACAGAAAACCCTTTTATATTTGCAGTCAATTGAAAACACAATTGGCTTTTGACAGTATCCGATATATACCTGAGGCCACACGTTTTAATAATATATTCTACAAATAAATATATGAAGATCAAAAATTGAAATATTATACATATATATGTATGTGACATAAAGTTGAATGAACATAAGTCCATAAACTATTTCTTAATAATAATACTATTAGTTATTTTTAAGTTATTTTTCGTAAAAGGGTTGTATTAAAATGATTACGTAAAATAAGTTTAATTCTACAATATAGGGTAAAAAGTGTGATCAGTACTGGCCGAATATGAACTGCACAAACACCCATCAAGATATTACAGTATCTTGTCGAAGTATTGAAGTATTCGCCCAGTATACCATGAGGACATTTACTGTTGAAAAGGTTTGTAAAAGCATATCAAGTTACTATAGTTTCAGTCCTATCCATTTTTGCCCCTGATATATATTGTCTCATAAGGAAGTTTTGTCAGTCACTGCAGGGTGAACAGTGACTAGTAATTTCAATATGAAAGAGGTTGACAAACTGTGCAACACTGATACCAGCAATTCATTTTTTACAAAAAAGTGTCGCGTATTTATATACTCAAGGTAAATCAAAACAAATATCATGTTCTAATTTGTATCTCTCTTCAACAAAGGAGACATTCAGTTACGTATTAATACCTTATTTGAAAATAATTGCCAAGGAAAGAAGGTTTAAAATACAAACTACACGTTTTCAAACTATATTAAATTTCTTCATGTAGGTATACAATACAAATTTTGCATGAGTTTTGGAGTTGTTTTCGAACAGTTCTTGTATGAAAAAAATAGGCACGCTTTTACTAAAGTGCACAAAATCGTTCGCCTGTATTTTACACTGTTTTTCTATATTCCATTAATTACACTGTTTTTCTATATTCCATTAATTACCCTGTTTTTCTATATTCCATTAATTACACTGTTTTTCTATATTCCATTAATTACACTGCACGCGTCAATTTAAATTTATAGTATGTAGAACAAAATGTGGACAATGCCTGGTAAAATATAAGTAGTACTGTTATCAATTATTATTAGACGATATTTTTTTATTTTTTTTTTACAAGAAATCACGGAAAAGAACAGTGTATCAGTTCCACTTCACAGTGTGGCCTGATAAGAGCGTCCCTGATGAAGTAACAAGTCTGGTAGAATTTCGTCAAAGAGTTCGAAGTATGCCACGTGTTCTACAAGGTCCTGTTATAGTACACTGCAGGTATAAAATAACAACCCAATTTCATATTAATCTATATATTGATAAAATTTATAATGTTGAAATAATTACCGCTGTGTTATAAAGTGCTCAGTTTAATGCAATTTTGAATTTGGCAATTTAAAATTTGTGTGACCTTAAAAGACAAACATCTTCAAATTTAACTGATGTGTATCAAAGAGCGCATTCATATTATCAGATTTAAGTCTGATAAGTGAATATCTATTGCACAAAAGACATTTCTAATTGAGCCAAACGGGCGTATTTCAGTGGGATAACAAGCTGTATTATTATGGCAAAACGTATCATTGTAACTCTTTTTGTATAACAGAGTCGTCGTAACTTGATATATACGCTTTACTTTTGTAAAACATTTTAACACTGGCTGATTGTTTTAGTTCAGATTTTCAAATGATAGAATTCACGATATCAGTCTACAATCACGAGAAGGAATATATTTCATTCAAAGCAAAGATGAGTTACGTCCCTTTTTTCAAATAAACAGTTTTCAAATATTATCTTGAAAACTGTACTGTATATGGTAATTTTGTTGAGTGTTATTGCGATGTTTCAGTTCACCAGATAATATTGCAGCAGACGGGTTCGAAAATCTCTCGTTCGAATTAGATATTTACATTTTATGTATTTACAGTGCCGGAGTTGGGCGGAGTTTTCAATTCAAATATATAATATGATTTGCTATAACAGTCGACAACCACGAAAAGGAGTGTATTTCATGCAAGGCAAACATGAGTTATGTCCCATATTTGTTCATAGAATAATTATATTTTATATGATTATTTTATTTACAGTGCCGGAGTTGGGCGAACGGGGACCTACATTGCTCTGGATAGGTTGACAGAAACTGGAGAGGCAGGGGAGAGAATCAATGTGTATGGTTGTGTGTATCAAATGAGGCAACAGAGAGTGAACATGGTGCAAACATTAGTAAGAAGGGGTTTTTTAACAAAAAAGTTGAATACAAAATAATAAACTAGATAGGTAGACGCAATACACAGTCAGGAAAGGCATATTTAATGTAATGATTAATTAGAATGATAAAACACAATGAAAAAATAAAAGTAAAGTATAATACGAAAGCAAACGCTCTGAACGTTCTATGGAAACTATAATTATTTTGAATTTTAATTGTTGCTCAACAGTAAGTTTGATGTAATTTTGTGCCACGATTAAAGTGCACGTACATGTATGTTTAACAAAGAAGAGGCCATTCAAATCTTTAAAATAACCAACATTTGATTATTTAATCTGGTTTTTATCTTCATTGTAATTTTATCAACCGCGTATAATCATTTAGGAGCAGTATGAGTTCCTGCACAAAGCTCTTGTTCACACGCTGACGTTTAATTGTGGTGCATTACGTGCAGAGGACTTTGAAGTATATTTAAGAGACACTAGTGAACGGGAACTTAAAGAGAACTTTGAAGTAAGAGACTGTTTCTATAGATAAGAAAATGATTCCCAGAAAGAACCACATGCAAAAGATTCCACTTTCACTATAATGCCACCAGACCAAAAAACCAACCAAACACACAGAAACGCATAAAATAGGGGACAAAGCACAATCAATTTAACTGTATTGTTTCAAAATATTTTCTTTGCATATTACTGTTGTCAAATTAAAAAAAATATTTGTATAGTCTTATTTTGGTGAAGATCTACAAAGTATTTAAGTATTTATTTTTTACGTTTTTACATGTTATGTTTATGTTATGGAAACGATTTTTATTAAAGTTATTAAATACCGTGATGGATGGAGAAACTTCAGAAGAATTAGAAGCCAGGAGAGCAAATGGTAACCATGGAGACAAGAACAGAAAGAAAAGTGATATACCAGGTATTTCTCCTCCAAATCACAAAGGCTATCATTAATTAAGATTTTTGAGAAATGAGTATTTGATGAATAATTATTATTCTATGGCTATTGGTGAACGCAGATTAGTTTGTAGGTTGTTTTTGCATTTGGGCTGTTTGTCATTATCCATGTTTGTAGGTAAATATTTAATTGTTTCGTGTTTTGGTTGTTATAGTTAGTTTATATCAATATTAAACATGTTATAAGTTAACCTGAATCTTTCCTGGACATAGTCCTTCCTATCGCATTAATAAAGGGTTGCGGAACTTTTGATTATTCTTTAATGATATTTTAATTTAATCCTTAATTATATTACACATATTTTAATTTAATCCTTAATTATATTACACATATTTTAATTTAATCCTTAATTATATTACACATTACACTGGGACTAATTCCGCTGTATACGATTACCCAAGAAACTGTAGATAACGATATTTTTTTTTGTTTTACTAAATACTTTTCCTGGTCTATCTAACGTCAATGTGATAAATGATATTTTGATTATATTACACATATTTTAATTTAATCCTTAATTATATTACACATTACACTGGGACTAATTCCGCTGTATACGATTACCCAAGAAACTGTAGATAACGATATTTTTTTTTGTTTTACTAAATACTTTTCCTGGTCTATCTAACGTCAATGTGATAAATGATATTTTGATTATATTACACATATTTTAATTTAATCCTTAATTATATTACACATTACACTGCGACTAATTCCGCTGTATACGATTACCCAAGAAACTGTAGATAACGATAAATGATTGTTTTACAAAATACTTTTCATGGTGTATGTTTAACGTCACAGTTAAAGCTTATATTTCCAAATAGGTGACAAGTATCGCCCAAGATTGTACATTTGTCGTAACTTCAATTCATCTGACTACATCAACGCCGTGTATGTCGATGTAAGTATTTTTGAATGATTTCTGCCACATGAACTCCAGAAGGGGATACACTCGTATCACTATGACAATGTTACTAGCATTGATACATGGAAAATGGTAGATTTATGCATTTCACATTTCTAAACAAAACGAATTCATATTCCACATAAAGCACAATGAACCGGAATATCGTCGGATCAAGAGATCAGTCAGAATTATAGGTGTTTCCAGATGAGAGAGTTTTTCACTGTTACGGATCGCAATATATTGACAAATCATATATAAATTTAAGAAAAAGTCGGTGAGAAATTGCCATTCATAGATAAGAGGTTCTTTAACCTAAAAGAATCGAAGCAAAGGCAAAGTTGGGTTCCAGTGAATGTATGTAAATCTTTGCTATCAATGTCTTTTTATACGAATAATTAAGAAACATCATTTTGTTTTTATATATTTTTTTATGATTTTCCTGAATTCAGCTGTTGTATATAGGCATAAAATTGTAGTTTGAGGCTTTTATTTTTGAAAACGTATTTCAGGGTTTCAAGAAAAAGAACCAGTACATCATCGCCCAGTCCCCTCTACCAGAGACTGTGTTTGACTTCATATGTTTGATTTACCAAGAAAATTGTTACTGTGTTGTGTCTATGGAAGACCCTGAATTAATAGGAACGGTATGACATTCTGTTCATGATCTCAAATATAAATATCATTCATCATTTGCGTTTAGAAGAAAAATCTGCAATTAACTTAATGATTTCAGCTTCAAAATTTAAAGACCATTCTCTTAAATTAACATAAAATAAACACCCTTATATTGTTTGTTACTTTACATGCTGGTTTAAAGTATGTAAACTTTGCTCGATACCACAAGATTTCGTCAAATTCATTTTAATCTATTTTATTTTGGATTTTGTTACAAAGAAGAATCTAATTCAAATTTCAAAAGGGCTGGAAACTTTTTAACAATTTTAGCTCTGTTTGTTAACGGTTTTGTAATCATACATTTTGTATACCATTGTCGTAAGTTCATGGTGAGACTAATGGGTGAGAGCTATCAGCCTGCTTTATTTATTCAGGAGATTGGAGACTATATAGGGACTGACAATCAAGCATTGACTTGCGGGAGTTTTACTGTGAAATCATCAAGATGTGATTCGACGCAGAATTACGTGTTGAGGACACTGAACATCAAGAACAAAGACAAGGTGAATGAAATTTTATTATTTGTACAGTTTTGAAATGGCTGGGTACAGAATGTACATTTTCGTCAAAGACTGATTGATATTCACAAGGTTGTTGCATTCTAGCAATATGATATTGGATTACAAACTTTTATAGTAAATATGTAGCAGACAATAAATTAATAATTTCTATGGGATAATGTTTCTGGTAATCTAAATAAATCTAAATAAAAATGAATGCCTTTCTTTATCATTTGTCTACCGCCATCTTATTTAGATTTGTTGTCAACTCTCCTAATCCATATAATTATTTACGCGTAATGTACAGGTGGTACAAAACAATCATACTATTGCATTTAATATCTAAATTCCAGCAATTATGTGGGAAGCTGTCGGTAAAAGGTCATTTAACTATTGATATATACGTTTATTTATATATTTGATATTTCAGTATTCATCAGGAGAAAGGGTCGTGTATCATTATCAACTGAATGCTTGGAAAAATACCGAGAAAGTACCTACTGATGCACAACAGTTTGCACAATGTGTAAAAGATGTCAACAGTAAAGCTGGTGATATGTTGAACGAGCAAGCTAATATTCTTGTTCATTGCTTGTATGCATTTAACTTATACTATAAACATTAAACATCTCCAAATAGTTTCCAGCTATACGATTGGACAACTGGTGTCACGTGATAGTCCTTGTTTTATACATTCTATTATACCTAGAAGTATCAACGTTACTTCACCTAAATCTCCATCCATGTTGCAATGTATTTATTGGTAGTTTGTATATAACGATGATTGAATTACACACTGCTTAGATAAAAGCATACGATGCTTATCTTCGGAGGAGGCAGTTGATTGCATTATATCAAATTGCTTTGTTTGGCTAGGCATACTAATCCAATTCCAATTTATCTTTAAAAATGTATGATTAGGTTCCAATATCAATTATCAATACCATTTTAGAAATGGAGCAAAACGTAGCGGTCTATTTTGTGCTGTTGGTATTATTTTGGAGAAGATTGAGACTGAAGGACAAGCCAGCGTACCTAACACGCTGAGACAACTTCGTACTCGTAGAAAGAAGGCTATTCCAAACAAGGTAGGTAAATCGCGTTTTACCTGTACGCATTAGCCGAACTCTGATTAGTGGTTGTCTCCCTTAGCAGGCCAATGATACGTTGGGCTTGATTTTGTCTTATATGTATACTTATTCGTTACAGTATTAACATTTAATTAGATTAATTTCATGGCATACAAGTTTAATAAATACGAACGTAACTAGCTTTGATGATATTGGGCCTGCACATTTTCCTTGTTGTCAGAGCCTGATAAAAGTGCTTTTCATCCGGTCAAATAAGCTCCGTAGAAAATCTTTGCCTAAAATATGCAACACTTATAATGTTTATCTTGATTTTGTTCAGTTTTATTGATTACCAGTGTGATATTTAGGGAGGATCCGACTTAGAATATTCAACGTTTGTTAATTGAGCAATTTATGTTCCTTCAACATAGAACTTGAATAGAGCATTTACGTATTTATAATTGTCCGGTCAAAATAACGCCAATAGTAAAATCATTGCCTGCCTGAATAATTTAGCAAATTCTTACGGTTTGCAAATGCATGAATTATTAAGAACTGTCAGATATACCGTTGTTGGTGAGTAAATTGTTTTATGTACACAGTTTCTTTTCTGTTTCAGGAGCAATTCGAATTTTGCTTTCGGAGCGTTAGTGCCCATTTAGATTTGAACAACACATACTCCAACATTGTCTAGTAAGATTTTACAGCGGATGTTGTAACAGGATCTATTGTGATTTTCATGGACAATATATGTCATGATGTGTGCATATAAACGATACAAACGTGAGACAATGTAATGCAAGATACGGAATTTAACACTGAAATCCTAACATATCAAATATTTGGATATATATTAGATGTATATTATAATACAACATATTTTTTACATTAAAGGAAATACTAAACAAATATATAGACATACTTAGACATATATGTCAATGACTTTATATACGCTACGAAGTAAGACAATATGTACAAAATATGCGTGCGTATGCAAATGTACTATTAGTTTTATGGTTTCGGTTTTACATACATGAAAACCGAACATTATATAAATTAACAAACATTAACGAACATTAATAATTTATTACTGAGTGTACATAATATGTAAATAACATTAATATTTTTGCACCTGCAATGTCTCACTATATCAACATTAATTACTACAAATGAAAAATTTAAATATCGTATACAATAACACACGATTTAAATATTAACTCTATATTAACTCACATTTTAACAAATCTAACAGTTTCATATCTTGATTCTATGTTTATTAACTACCATTCATTAATTCTTGTTTATTTTTTTAGACCTGCTTGTTTTTTTAACATGTACATAATATGCATATATTTGTACTAGCTATTTTAGATAATTGTACCCAACCAATTAAAAATTAATATCATTAACTATACATGTATTTGTATTTGTGTTATGATGTATCGTTAACGGTCTCAATCGACGCATTCCAGCATTATAAAAATTTCGTTGTGAAAGTGAAACGTCTTCCTTGGAAATTCTAAGCATAGAAGAATCTATTTTTGAACACAGTTGTACATAAATCATCCATCAAGACAGCCACGAATACACTGAGTTTTAAAACCATGCAGAATCCACGAAGAAATATCAAAGATATCGAAAAGTCTTCAAAATACTTCATACACCACAAACTCATAAATCATATTTGTGGACGTGTATTAGTTGAAATAAAGTTATATAGACTTATACGATAATTCTATTCATATTTCTGTAGTTTTTTTTGTAACACGATACTTTTATAGTAAAGGGCACAAAAAACCTGTCTGATTAGCCGAAAATAGTTCATACGAATTCAAAGGAAGTTTAAAAATCTATATACCAATTTGCACTCAAACATTGAATATTAGCCATATTGAAGTTAAGACATGCGAATTATATCATTGCTTTACTCCATTATATCCGAGTTACATCATTTTATTTGGACGTTTTGAAATAGTTTTGTTATGGATTAACGGTGCTCCAAACAGGTAACGTTTATTTTCATACATTTTGTGAAAGTACTTATAATGTTACACGCAGGATATTTATAAATCTGTTAATTTAAGTCCACACACCAACGAAAAACCAGACTTAAATTGAATTGTTGGTATACAAACTTTCAGTGCATTACAAGCAAATTATTATTCAAAACTTTTTATCAAATAAGTAAGGGAAGCCGATTCATCCATATAAGATAATAAATAATGTGATTAAATAATGTCTACGAGAGTTGTTTTTCTTATGATTGCTTCTCACAAAATAAACGTAAAAATGGATGTATGAAATTCTATTTTTGTAAATTTGGATCACAAATAATTCTGTTGTATTAAAAATGAATTGCTTGCGTGTTTGGTAGTGCAAATTGTATTTGACACGTGTCACTGAAATCGGAAAACGAAGGTTTAGAAATGAAAGCGAAAAAAACGCGGAAATCGTCTCAAAAATGTTTGTAATAACCAAAAAATGCTAAGTACAACACAGCTGCTTGTTTTAAATTTTATTGTTCACCTTTTATTTTTTCAAAGACAAAAAGTCACTTGATAGTTTCCCCTAGTTGACTTCACCCTATTTGATATACACTATCATTTTGTTTCCCTTAAATTACTAAACAATCAGTCTCAAAATTGTCTTTCGCCACTTCAGGTATTTCATTTCGCCTGACTTCAATTTATTCGACGAGTGCCCCTCATTAACGCGAAACAAACATTATTTTCTTCTAGACAGTTTCCTCTCACAAGATGGCGAAATTCTGCACAATAATATTTCCTTTATTACTATTGCATTCACAAACAACACGTGAGTATTATAAGCTTATTGTATTTGACACGTGCATACATATACCATTGATTGAAATACACATTAAACACTTTGATTGTTTTATTTCATCATTAATATGTTTGTACTTTTTCTGATATTTTATTATATATGCACTTTTCCCTTTTGTATAAAAATAAGAATAAATTTAATTCGATGCAAATTTATTAGGCATGGGTTGTTTTATTAGAACTTGCAGCAGCAACATAGGCAGGTTGTGACGACAGAAGTTGCCGTATCACCAAGGTGTGCGCAAAACAGAAAGCAGATCATTACAATGTTGTTGAGTGTTGCTTAAATGGTTGTACTCCTGGCTTTTACGGCCACAAATGCTATAATCCTCGTCCCGATTGTTTAAATTATGCATTTACCGAGAATGCTTATTAAACACGTTGAATGTTTTTCTTATTTCGGGAAATAATGTATCATTTTGGTACATTTTAATAAACGAAAAAAATATTAATGCGAATGTAGTTCAGATTTGATGCACCAACGTTTTGTTTATTTGTTCTTGTAACAACAACACTGGTGTAAAGTTGTGAAAACTGTAGATGCTGTGTCTACAGAATTGCGCACCATATATATAATACTATTACTTTGCACAAAAATTGAATCATTAAGATCACTGATAAATTGAATTGTAAATTTATTACATAAGTGTCGTTTTGTTTTATTAGTACTTGTATCAGCAATCGAACAAGGCTGTGATAACTGTGGATGCTGTGTCGACCAGGTGTGTGCACCAAAAATTATAAATGGTCATAATGTTACCGTGTATTGTACCCATGGTTGTATTATTGGTATCTCGGGCCAAAGATGTTACAACCCATGTTTAGAACAATGCTTGACTTGTGATCAAAATGATAGGACAATGTGCAAATCATGCGTGGAAGGGAAGTACCTCAGTTCCGGAAGTTGTTTAAGTTGTAATGAGAGATGTAAATCATGTACATCAGCAACACAATGTCAGGAATGTAATCCTCCTTACTACAATGATGGTAACGTCACAGATTGTTCTTTATCATGTCCGGGAAATTGTCTCTGTCAAGATATTGGTATTTGCTCATCCTGCAAAGATGGTTTTTATAGTATAAACAATGAATGCCAGAACACATGTCCAAGTAATTGTATAACGTGTACCAGTAACAGCAGATGTCAGTCATGTAAAGATGGTTTCTATCTTGGAAACAATAATGAAGCAAGAGATTGCTCACTTCCTTGTCCGGACTCCTGCTCAAAGTGCTCCTCAAGCAATCATTGTACTCATTGTAATGCTGGATGGTACGGAAAAACATGTCAGTCCAAATGTTCAGTGGGTTGCGTCAATGGACAATGTAGCATTGGAGATGGAACGTGTAATTGCAGTCATTGGTTTATCGGCGATAATTGCTCTAAATGTAAATCGGGACGACATGGCGAATATTGCAATAAAACCTGTCCCAGTAGTTGCAAAGACAATGAATGTGACAGACCCACCGGACACTGTGTTAATTGTACGTCCTCGAATATCATTGGTGATTTATGTGATCGATGTGTGGAGGGGAATTGGGGCATTGATTGTGCATCAGAATGCCCCAAACAATGTGGTGATGGTGGCGTTTGCGAAAGGTCAAACGGGAGCTGTCATTCTTGTCAAGGCAAGTTTTATGGCGAAAAATGTAACAAATGCATTGCTGGTAACTATGGTTCTTCTTGTGAACTAAAATGTCCGGAAAACTGTAAAGATTTAATTTGTCACAAGACAGACGGAACGTGCTTAAAATGCAAAAATAACTATGTCGGATCAGTTTGCGATGATTGCGCTGCTGGATGGTACGGACACAAGTGTAACCTCTCTTGTTCTTCACAAAACTGTTTTGGCAACGCATGTAAAAGGGATACTGGAAAATGTATTTCATGTCCTGAAGGATTTTATGGATCATCATGTGAACTTAGTTGTTCACCAGGTTGTAAAAATGAATCTTGTGACTTTGTAAGTGGTTCTTGTTTTGGTTGTGCAGATTCGTACTCCGGAGACAAGTGTTGTATAAAAGATGATGATGGTCATTGTCTAACTTGTTCGTCAAATTCTGCTTGCAAAGGATGCGAAAACGGATTTTATGGGATGAACTGCAGCATACCTTGTCCATCAAATTGTTCTAAAAATGAACAAGAGTTACATTGCGATCAAATAAGTGGCCACTGCTCTTCATGTGGCCTTGGTTACCATGGTGAGCTTTGCGACAAAAGATGTAGTGATAAATGTTCTAACCGTAACTGTACCCAAGGTAGCGGACACTGTGAAGAAGGGTGTGCAGATATCAATTTTGAAGGGCCGACTTGTACTAAAGGTAAGCTATTTCTATTGACAGAAATGAGACTTTGTAGGGAATAACAATTAAAGTGAAATGATAAACAGTCATTGCATAATACTGCAGAATATTGAATTAAATTTCTTCTATTCTACATCACAATAATATTTTTGTCGCAAGATTTTGTTGTTTTTTTCAGTGATACAAAAACCTGGTACCACCAACATTGCTCCTTTGGTAGTTGGTGTAGTGGCGGCATTTATTCTAATCATCGCCATTGTTGTTACTGTGATAGTTGTGTTCCGAAGACGGTAAAATACAGATATATTGACTAGTCGAAGGAATTACATAGAATTATTCTTACTAACTATTCTCTCACCGAAATATACAAATGTTTATATTAACGACGTATAATCACATGCATGGGTTATTGCAAAATGGTGTTTCATTTTTAAACATTACACGCGACATATTGAAGCCAATTTATATGTCAAGAAAAATGAATGTGCACTCCTTTGTTTAACGTCAAGATCAATAACGGAGATACAATTATGATTTTTTTATTGTATTTTTAGACGGCTGTATGCCAAACATCATGATGGTATAAATGAAGATGATGGACGAAACATTGCCACACTTCCGGGTAAAACCATTTATAATGACTGTCCTTTGAATATGTCTTAGAGAATTAGAGAATATACCAAAATTACTTGTATTTTTATTTCCTGTAAACATCAAGTTTGTATTGTTGTAAAGTTGCTAATATGCATACAAACACAAATGGATGAAGAACATCTATTTACCATAGTTAGTTGACAGTGTACAGGGAATATTTAG
The DNA here is from genome assembly GCA_008271625.1 of Lutraria rhynchaena. Taxonomy (NCBI): domain Eukaryota; kingdom Metazoa; phylum Mollusca; class Bivalvia; order Venerida; family Mactridae; genus Lutraria; species Lutraria rhynchaena. The sequence goes on from VIBL01000030.1 coordinate 2,010,253, forward strand.
TATACCAAACTAATCACTGAATTTTACTTCCAGTGACAAAAAGTATGCATGATGATTAAGTTGCTTAAATGAATGCAAACAAACTGAACGAATAACAACAAAGTATCTGAGTCATATTATATTGTGTATAAATACTTTTGTGTCAGGTTAGGTGGCCATTCTTCAAAAACAAAGCAAAGGAATCTTTGACAATCCATTAATCTCAATATTCTATAATGATAAGTTACAAACCATTAACAGGAAAACTATTTACATTAATCAAAGTAAGTATTACCAATAAACGGTATTATGTATTGACTTGGTCCGTACTTAAACTGCTTTACAATAATTCGTAGGTCTAAGAAAACGATATGTGTGCTAAAATGCACCATACCCCCACAAGGTAAAAAGCGACAGTATTATCATACCGTATCCTATCATATGGTTTCCTTGTATATTGTATTATACTGAGAAGTATTTAGTGTTTCATTAAAGTTATTATTATTGCCAGAAGCAGTGAAAACATTTCAAACAAAATCTTGAATACAAATATACATACAGGTTTTCAGTCTAATTTTAACACTCACACAGTACAGTTCAACTCTTATTTCAATTATTTCAACATTGATAATATGCAAATATTCCAGGCCCTTCACCCGAGGCTGACATTGAAACACATTATTCAAGTATTAAACTTGAATCGATTGAGCTCGAAGAGGACACAGATCAAGCATATGACGGTGACACAATGCCCCAAGATGCGCGTGGCCAAGATACGATATATGAAAATATAGCTTCAATTTACGTGTCTGACTTGGAAGCTTATGTTAGGAGGAAGTCAAAAGAGGAGTATAAACAAGAATTTGAGGTACTAGTTATACCTGAAATCCCGGTGAAGGACTGACCTGACGAGCAATGATTAAGAGATGATTTCAATTGTTAAAGTATTCATTAATGTAATTTTGTCACCAATTTAAAAATAAACCTTTTATGTATGTATGAAGTAAATGGCGGCACGTAAATTGTTCACCTTTCTTTGTGGCGTTGTCAGAATTATTTTTATTATAACTTGAGATATTTTTAGCTCAGTCCTACTAAATGTTATAAGATAATAATCCTAGAGTGTTTCATGTATAAAAGGGTTATATAATTATGTTAATTCAAAAATCAAAAAGTCCCCATTTTGAGCTCAATCCTACTAAATGTTATAAGATAATAATCCTAGAGTATTTCATGTATAAAAAGGGTTATATAATTATGTTAATTCAAAAATAAAAAAGAACCCATGAAATACAAGTTGGAAATTAATTACATTGATTGTCCATTTTAGTTACTACCAAGGGGAATCACCCAAAGTTGTAAAGATGCACGAAAAGAAGAGAATATGGCGAAAAATCGATATAAAGGAGTGTATCCATGTATGTTGACTATTTATTATCAAAATTATCACTTTGGCCTAATTATCTTGAATCTTAAAGATATTTGAAAACGGATTAACTTTCCATGAATCATGTTCACTAGTACTAGGACTTATAAATCTTCATTTGCATGAAATGCCACATGATACAACACTCAACTTACCACTCAGTCTGAAACAGGCAACTACGTATTATCTCGAATAATTGTATTACTTTTTGTGTCTCATGACTAATGTTACTTTTATATATGTGCGTCCAATAAGTTTAATTAGTCATTTCAATACAGAGGATCTAAAATGTTCCTGAATACATTTCTGTATTTCAGATGATCATTCAAGGGTAAAATTAAAAGAAGATCCGGAGTTTTTCATCAATGCATGTTACATCGACGTAAGTATTCATTATTAATGTTACATAATAATTATATCACGTCATTGTATTGTAATTATATCGTGAAAGTATATTGTGGCATGGTGTATATATACGAAATGGATTTACCAACACGAAAGCCAACCCAACACAAAAAAGATACATAGAATGGAGGACAAACTAGTCTCCGGGGGGGTACCGCCAAGTGACGGTCTGCTGCAAACCTTTCAACAAGTTTATACTGGTCCAATCTCAATCGTCGCAAAATAATTATTTATATATTAGCATTGATGTAAGCAAAAGCAGTATGTATTGTAGCTTTTTATATATAATGTTTGCTCTTTCCAGGGATTTCGAGCACCAAATGGTTACATTGCTTCTTTAGGTAAGTCATTTCTAATTAGAACACGACATCCACAATAGAGCCTTAGATAACTCTTAATACAAGCATCTGATGTTAGTAAATAGACTCAAAATTTTAATTTAGGACCATTTTACCAAAAAGCTTGCTTGCTGCTCGATCCTTACGGGTTTTAACAAATTCTGTAAAGTGACAATAGTGAATAATGTCCCAGAATTCTATATACCTCACTTTGTGACCATTTCAATATCAAGATCTGTTTTCTCCATTCGATGTTGTAATCATTTTTCAGTTTTCATAGGCGTTATCATTTCATAAAGTTTATTCACTTAATACAGGTCCTACAGAGAAAACTACTGATATGTTCTATTCATTTTGGAAAATGGTTTGGCAGGTGAACAGTGATGTCATCGTAATGCTTACTAACCTACATGAACCTAGTGTAAGTTTAGTGTGTGTACAATATCGACGATCAATAACTTAATTTGAATTTTAAGGCTTGAATTATTTGCAATTTCTTCTGCGTTGGTTCATATTATTTTCGTCAACAACAAATATATCTAAAACACTTTTATAATTGAATTTCATTTCCATTGATGTCAAGAAGAATACAGTTCTGATTGGCTTTGACAGTGTCTGACATAAACCCGATGTCAGGCGTTTTAATAATGTATTCTAGAAAAAATTATATGCAGCTAAAGATAAGATCAAAACTACAAACAAAATGTATGTATGTATATGTCATAAAGTTAAACAAACATAAGTCCATATTACAGATCTAAATAATAACAATATGTCATTTAAACATTAAAAAAATCGTAGTAAGATACATTAATATAAATATGTAAATTAAGTTTAATTCTACAATACAGGGTAAAAAATGTGATCAGTACTGGCCGAATATGAATTGCACAATCACTCATCAAGATATTAAGGTGTCTTGTCGAAGTATTGAAGTATTTGCCGAGTATACTGTTAGAAAATTTACTATTGAAAAGGTTTGTAAAATATACCGCCATATCAAGTTACTTGATTTATTGATTTAATCTTACGCAAGATCGTACATCTAATATATTTTGATTCATGTTTGTTTCATAAGGAAGGTTTGTCAGTTATATGCAACTGCGGGTGAACAGGGGCTAGTAAATACATTTAACATGAAAAATGTTGGCAAACTGCGCATTTCTAATACAAACAATTCAATTTTTACATAAGTGTGGCGCGCATTTATGGATTCAAGGTGAAGTGAAATAGATACTTAATGTCCTGTTCTGTGTCTTCCTTCAACAAAGGAGACATTCAGTTATTTATTAAATACCTGAATTGTAAAGAAATACCAAGCATAGAAAGAAATTTTGAAATACAAGTTTCCCAACAAGTTTTGAATTCCTTTATATGGGTATTCAATACAAATTTTGAATAAGTTTTAAAGATATCGTCGAACAGTTCTTTATAACTAATAAAAAAAAAATTGAGCCATGCTTTTAATAAAGTGTCAAAACATTCGCTAGTATTTAATATAATCTGTCAATATTCTATTGATTACATTACCGTTCGCGGTAATTTCAATTACTGGAATGAAGAACAAAAGGTTTATACTGCCTGGTGAAATAGGAGTAGTGGTAGTAGTAGCAGCAGTAGTAGTACAGTGTAACCTCTCCAGAGCGGCCCTCTCTTGAGCGACAACCTCCTTTGAAAACAGCATGCTATTTCCCCCACTTTTGACGTTTTGACAATTTATTTAACCTCTCTAGAGCGGCAACCTCTCAACAACGGCATAATTTTACGTCTCCCAAAAGGTGTTGCTTTAGAGAGGTTGCACTGTAGTAGTATCAACGGTTCTTACAAAACAGTATTTTTTATTTTCTGTAAGAAACCACAAAAAAGAACAGTGTATCAGTTCCACTACACAGTGTGGCCTGATAAGAGCGTCCCTGATGAAGTAACAAGTTTGGTAGAATTTCGTCAAAGAGTTCAGAGTGCTCCGCGTGTACTACAAGGCCCTGTTATAGTACACTGCAGGTATAAAATAGCTGCCTTATTTCATATTAATCCGTATATTGGTAGACTGTATAATGCTCAAATTATGGTAAACATATATTATAAAGCTCAGCTAAATGCTTATTTGATTTGAATTTTGCTATTAATAATTTGTCTGCACTTTGGCAGTTTGTATATCGGTATAAAACGCACGCCTAATTGACTCAAACGAACGTACTGTAAGCGTAGAAATATTTGAGGGCTTCAAAATTTCGCGGTTTTCGCGGTGGCGTTGGATCCGCGAATACATTAGAGCGAATATTTCTACACAAATAATTTCTAAATGTACATATTCTAGTGATTTCATAAACTATTTGTTTATTATACTTGTAACTGTGTTACTAAAAAATTGAAAAGTAATTATGTTTTCCAAGTTTTTTTTCATGAATTAATATTGTTCAATGTTTGTGTAGTTTGTTTAGCAAAAAATAACTGTAAACAGATCTTAAAATGCTTATTGTTGCTAACTATGAAACACTAGTCCGATTTTATACCATTGCAGGATCTTGTAAGAGTAATTTCCCTTGATATACATGTATTTCTTTTCACCTGAGCGCTCTGCGGGAATTTATGATATCCGACGATTATTTGTATAGACCTCTGAAACATTCCGCGAAAATTCAAATACCCGTACAGTATTACAATGCCATAACAATCCTCCTGCAATTACAACCGGGATTGAATTGAAATCAAACCTAAGCGTATCTTTGTAATTCTTTTTTGTATAATAGAGTCATTGTAATTTAATATCTGCCCTTTACGTTTCGTTTTAACATGCGCTAAAGGTTTTCGATTCAAATAATATGATTTGCGATAACAATCGACAACCACGAAAAGGAGTGTATTTAATGCAAGGCAAACATGAGTAATATCCCATTCTTTCATAGAACAATTAAATTTTAGCGATTGTCTTGAACACTATATTGTATATGAGAATTTTGTTCCGGGCGATGTTGCAATGTGTCAGTTTACGAGATGATATTGCTGCGGACTTATGGATTCGAACATCACTCGATCAAATAAGATGTATATTTTTTACATTTACAGTGCCGGAGTCGGTCGGACGGGAACCTACATTGCTGTAGATAGGTTGACAGAAGCTGGTGAGGCAGGGGAAAGAATCAATGTGTATGATTGTGTGTTTCAAATGAGGCAACAGCGAGTTAACATGGTGCAAACATTAGTAAGTCGTCAAAAAATAAAACCAAACACAAAATTACAGGTCAGGCCATTTAATAATTAGAAAAGATATATTTAATGCAATCATGAATTAGAATGATAGGAAAAGTTAAAAGTACAATATACGAAACTAAACGCTCTGAACGTTCTATGAGCCCTATATTTTGAATTTCAATTGTTGCATGACAGTAGGCTTGAGGTTGTTATTCAATGTGTACATAAATGGTGAAATTACAAGTACATATATATTTAGTAAAAGAGAGATCGATCAAGTGTTTGAAAAAACAAACATTTAACTATTTACCTTGATTTCTGTTGATTATACTTTTAAGAACGACGTTAAGTCCGATAAAAATAATTGTTTTAGGAGCAGTATGAGTTCCTACACAAAGCTCTTGTTCACACGCTGATGTTTAACTGTGGTGCATTACGTGCAGAGGACTTTGAAGCATATTTAAGAGACACTAGTGAACGGGAACTTAACGAGAATTTTGAAGTAAGAGACTGTTTCTATAGATAAGATAAGGATTCATACAAAACAACTAGATGCAAAATATATCACTTTTACTAAAATGCCACTAGACCAAAATCCCGCCAAACATAGAAATAGGGGACAAAACACAACGCAATTTAACTTCACTGTTTCAAAAAATTCTCATTACATATTGCTATCATCGAATTAAAAAAAATGTGTGTATGATTTTAATTAATTAAAGATCTACGAAGTATGTAAGTATATATTTTACGTTACATTTTTATTACATGTTATGTCTATGTTATGGTAAAATATTTTATTATAGTTATTAAATACCGTGATGGATGAAGAAACTCCAGAAGAATTAGAAGCCAGGAGAGCAAATGGTAACCATGGAGACAAGAACAGAAAGAAAAGTGATATACCAGGTATTTCTCCTCCAAATCACAAAGGCTATCATAAATTTTGATTTTTGAGAAATGAGTATTTGATGAATAAGATATATTATTCTATGGATATTGATAAAAGCAGATTAGTTTTTGGATTTGGGCTGTTTTAGCCATGCTTGAAGGGAAATATTTCATTGGTTTGTGGTTTGGTAGATATAGTCAGTTTATAACAAGGAAAAAGCATGTTATATGCTGACTTTTTTCCCGGTTTTATTCTTGTGCAATAGATGATCCCTGTTTTTTACTCCGGTTTCTTCATGTTTTGGTGTAAGTTGATAGCATTTTAAACATACTATTATGAATAGCACTGGGGTTCGGGTGAGCAATGTTTAAGGTAAATCGTTTTTATGAATGTCTGCGATTTCTTGTTGGTATTAATATCCGTTTATTTGTCAGCTGATTTTGTTAAGTTGTTTATTGTACAAAACTAAACATTTCATCTACATTGACACAGCGAAATAATACGTTATGCCAAAATCATCAAACTTTGCTGTCTGATTACATTTTAACATTTAAAAGATCATACCTGAATCTATATTAAACACTTTTTACAATGTATTTTAAGTATTGTCGTTCAAGTTTCTAGTTCACTTGACAAACAGGTGACAGACATCGCCCAAGATTGTACATATGTCGGAATTTCAATTCTTCAGACTACATCAACGCCGTGTATGTAAATGTAAGTATTTTTTAGTAATCACTGAAGGTGATACGCCGTCACATTAATTCTACAAATACACGATACGATTATTAAGATTACTGAGGGTGTGGTATCTTTGAAAATGTTTTGATCTTTTCTATACACAAAGTTCATTTTGTCAAGTTTCAATTTTGAGAAATTTGGTATTTTTTTCTCAAATTGATAAAATTCTGCATAATCGTTTGCAGAATCAAGATGACCTAATTAAATCTAATTCAACAAATGTCATACTGACAATTGTAATTATGTTGTTTTATATCAGATCAATAAACAAATGTTAAAATAACACAAAAATATAAATCCTAATTAAATTCCTTTATTGTGAATGTATGCGTGTAATTAGATGTTAATCAATGAGTGATTGCATTTCAGGGTTTCAAGAAAAAGAACCAGTACATCATCGCCCAGTCCCCTCTACCAGAGACAGTGTTTGACTTCATATGTTTGATTTACCAAGAAAATTGTTACTGTGTTGTGTCTATGGAAGACGCAGGTTTAATAGGAACGGTATGACATAGATGTACATATCATTTTCCATTAGCATACAGGATTTTCCCGAAAATTTCAGAGCATCCAATGGAATTAAATTTTAACAATTAATTCAAGGATCATTTTCCCGATAAATCACTCTATAAATATATGTAAGGTTTCTTTAAATCTTTACCAGAATGCTATTGTGCTTCTCACGAATAGATGCTTCACATTCTGATGTTATATAACATGCTCTTTGCTAAAAAAGCAACTCATATTATCCAATTATCATTGAAGATTCACGTTATTTCCATTTTGTTTCAGTCCGTATATACCGTGTTCTGAGAGAACTCAACAATCTTCCCCTTTTACTAAGGTTCAGCATAGCTTGTCTCAGCATTTGAAGGATTCATAATTGACCTTAACGGTACCCATGGATTGGCTATCGGTGCTTGCTAGCCTCAATTCCTCCATCAAAAGCTTTGATCGTTCCCAAATAACTTTTGTTAAGACCAAGCTGCTGTGGTATTTGTGTATCATTGTCATAATTCAAGACTGAAACTAACTGATAATCAGAATGCTGTCTTTATTCAGGAGATTGGAGACTATCTAGGGAATGACAATCAAGCAATGGTTTGTAGGAGTTTTACTGTGCAATCTTCAAGATGTGATTCTACTCAATATTATGTTTTGAGGAAACTGAACATCACAAATAAAGACAAGGTGACAGTAGCTTTTGTTTTCTGTCATTTTTTCGTACTGCGTTGAAAAAGCCGAGCACGGTTTCGTATATAATACGTCATAATCTATCCGACATGTGTGACCAACTTTTTAGTTAATGTACTGTCATACTATTTCGATTACATTGTATTCAAGCACTGTTTTTTTTTCAGATACAGTTTTTATTTCATATCCTAAGCACATTTTATAGTTTTGTGATATGAGGTAGAACAAAACGGACAATATCCTAACCAGGGTGTATGAGGAGTTTAGAGAAACATGTATGCGCGTACATTAAGTAAATCACTATTGTTTGTTTGTTTTTATGTGACATTGTCACTGGGTTTAACGCCGTTTTCCTACATTTTCCAGTTCTTTACGGCGACCGGTTCACCTAAACAGTTTTCCTGGACTGCATACTAACTAGTACTAACTTACCCTTCCTTACGGTAACTTCTCCACATATGGAGTAAAATCGACATTTTTGTCAAATTTGCATACAAGGGTTTGACCTGCCACGATCCATAATTTTGGGCAAGAAACTAAGGAGGCGTTTGAAGATTTGTTTAGTTCTAAAGCATTGACATCAAAATTCTAGCGACTTTGAGACAGGTTGTCGGGCAAGGTTATTTAATCGTTAATATGCTTGACATTTCAGCATTCAGCAGGTGAAAAGATCGTTTATCACTATCAGCTGAAGGATTGGGCAAGTTCAGAGAAAGTGCCCACAGACGTACGAGTGTTTGCCCAAAGCGTGAAAGATATCAGCAACAAAGCTGGTGACATGAAGGATCAAAAAGCTCCTATCCTTGTCCACTGTTTGTATGTAAATGTATTATTAACATTAAAGCTTTAAGATCAGATTAAGTTTGGTGTATAGTAAATACATAGTAATAAAACAACATATAGTGATACATAACATAGCATGAGTATAAACACCATGACATGCACACCAGTACCAGGATAACACAAGAAAAGGTAAACCCTTATTTCCATCGTGAAACCTTATATAGAATTTTATCTAAATTTCAACCAGTTATTAGCTATTAGATTAGCCCACCATGTCATATATAATACATTTGTCCTATTATTCTTACAGTTAAATTTCCTGACCAGCAATCCATGTTTGCCCTTTTTTCTAATATGGAACGTAATGACAGAATAATTATATTCAATGAAATGTTACATACACAAGGTATAAGCAACAGTGTTCATGCAAAATGCTTCTACCGAGTGAGCACGATCCTTTGGTCGTTAATCGTTTTATTATTTAAAAAACAATGTCAATTTCAACTTTTGAAATGATTAGAATATATTCTAATCATTAATTTAGATTTATGCACTGCTTTTGATTACTGTAGTTTTTCCAAAGTTTACTTTTTAATTACAGGAATGGCGCTAAACGTAGCGGCCTATTTTGTGCTGTTGGTATTATTTTGGAGAAGATTGAGTCCGAAGGACAAGCCAGTGTACCTAACACGCTGAGACAACTTCGTACTCGAAGGAAGAAGGCTATTCCGAACAAGGTTGGTAAATTGGCTGAACTTCGTTTCTTGTATTATTTCGCTTCGCAGTTAGATGAAAAGTTTAGAAACGACTTCGTTAAATGTACAGTCAGTCTGATAAATTGAAAACAGATAACAAAATAGATAGCTTGATTCGAATATTTTGCGCATGCGCATTTATCATTATTGTGATTTCTTTGATACCAGTTATAAATCACATTACATGTATATAATTATCTTGTAACTACCTAATATATTTGTCTGCGTGAACAATTTTCACAAAGTTTCGCGAAACACCGTGTTGCCTAATTTGGTGTGTAAATTGTATTAAATTATGACCGTATTTCTATTTCAGGAGCAATTCGAGTTTTGCTTTCACAGTGTTAAAGCCCACCTGGACTTAAATAACACGTACTCCAACTTTGTCCAGTAACATTATCCAGAGGGTATTGCGCAGCAACATTCGTGTCATTTATAGACAGCATCAATCTTTTAGTGTGTATAAACAATATATGTGGATATTTATAACATTTTAGGAGCATACCGCTCGTTATGTGCAAATGTAGAGAAAACAGTACCTGTGATATGTATATGTGATTAAATTGCAGAGCGTTCAGAACCCAATTAAATCTGTAGTGTAACTCTAAATCAATTAATTTCAATATTCACATAGCTGAATAATAGCTGAATAATAGCTGAATAATAGCTGAATATTAGGACTATTTCATACATTAAAAGACGTACTAAACAATGTAAATATGAAGTTGATCGCGGGGACATAACCTTTGAGGTAAAAAAAGAAAATACTTTTTTCAATGTTTAAAGTATGGTAAGTATGGCCATTTACAAGTATTAGGTCTTGGCAAACTGTAACTCTTCATCATGTTGTCATCTCTTCTTTCAATACCTCCGAGTTTCACTGCTAATTCATACAGATCTTCTAATCCTGCTGCATAACTCGAAACATCTTCATTCTCTTTCTGTGTGACTGAATATAATTTTTTAAGTATATTTTCAGCATTTTCAATACAACCAAATTCACATTCAAGTTTTCTCATTGCTGTATCCAGAGTAAGTCCTGCACCAGCTCTTCTTAGATGGTCACCTGCTTTTCCTCTTAAAGATCTCCTAATACCATATAAAATCTGATCTTGATTAAAAATATTTTCAGCTAACAAAGAATCAATATGATACTTGAATGTCTGCAAATTCACCTCACCCTTGTTTGGTTCACCATAAAATGCAGGTAATTTAGAAAACTGGTACGAATATCTTTCTTGACTAGGTTCAATTGATCATGTTTCCTCTCTCCGATGTTCATCTGTCCAAGTCTGTGTAAGTGCACTTATAAATGTCTTCAATAATTTCTCATCATGTTCTGAAGTCTGTTCATGTTCATCCTCTTCATGTTCATAACGTGCATAATGGCTACATTCAATTTTTCATACTTTTTCTTACTGATCGTTCTTATTGTCAAAGATTTCACTATGGAATTTTAAAATCAATCTGACTTTAATCATAATTACACAATTTACCATATGTTTCTATCACCACCCACTGTATATCTTCAATATCACTATTGTATTTCAAAATTTAATCACAATCATATATTATATAATTCATGTCTCTATCAACATCCACTGTATTGTATATAAAGTTTCCGTCAAACTGTTGTGTTTCAAACTCACTCTAAATCACATATATGTCTCTATCACAATTCACTGTATAGTGCAAAAGTTTCAATCAAATGAATCAAGACTCAATATTACCTAATAAACTAAAATTTCATGTATAACACATACACACCGTTTTCTATTACTATTCAACCACAATTATAACTCTAAATAACTGTGTAGCATGGATATTTCAATTCTTAAAGCACATAAAATGTTTAAATCAAACAAGTTTGTATGTTACTTCAATATAAATTGGAAGAAATTAAATTAATTTAATTTCTATCAATTGTTTTTTTTCAACATTGAACATATTTATAGTATAACAAATATGTACAAGGGTCAGTGTACTTAATTCACTCAAATATATAAGGTTTCACATAAAGTACATTTTAGTACTGAATCTGCACCTTATTTATAAAATAATCAAATATTTTCATGAATAAATATCAATTTATATGTTCAGTTGGTCAATTTTACTAACAGATGACAAATAATTAATTAATTGTTTAATTAATCACTCATCCTCATATTTTATAACAGATGTATGTTGGAAATATTTAAGTTAAACTCTTATTGCAGTTGAAATAAGAGTTAAATTTATATTACCTGTGTATAATCTAAAATACACCAATGTTTAATTCAGTTCATCATGTGTTGTGATTAATTAGGTATGTCAATGTCAATGATTTTTATAAATACAATTCACTTCCCAACACTTGACTCAATATTCAACAAATTAATAGACACATCTGAATTACTGAAATATAACAAATGCTGTTCAGTGTTAAATAAACTCAAACAAATCAATGTATATCAATCATAGAATCAGTTTTACAATAATGTTTACCTCAATAAGGATTTTTCAGGGGCCTTTCTTAAATTTGGGGAAAAATGCAGTATTTTTGCGAAAGGAGAAGAAAAAACTTGATGCAAACTGAATTTTAGGGGAAATCTGCATGAATTTAAGGATTTTTCCTGAGGGGAAGACGCCTATAGATGGCCCCTGCAATAGAAGGAAGAAAAGTCCTGTCAATATATCAAGTTGATCTAAATGAATGAGAAATTCATTTAAGCATGAAATATAATGCACATTTACAAAAATGATTTACATTGACATGCATTCAAACTAAAGTCGAACCTTAAATCCTTCCAAATTAAAACACTTGTAACAATATCATTATGACCTTTAACCCACAATAACAGACCAGATGTTCTATACACAGAACGAAAACATTGATGACTACACACACAAATTATTCCAGAATACCACTAGATGATTATCAATTTAACCTGGTAAAATCATAAAATCATATAGTTCTCAGAACCAACATACCAACAGTAAATTGATATCAAAATACAAACTACAACACAAACTAATGAACTACACCTTCAACACAAACACTATTCAACACAAACACCATTCAACATAAACACCACTCAACACAAACACCATTCAACCATTCAACACAAACACCATCAAACAAATTCAAGGAAAGATCAAATCAGTTTCTTAAAGTGACTTATAACTTGTCTTAAATTACACAAAACACACAATTTGCATGAATTTACATGAAAATATCTAAAACCCAAAATAGCAGCATTCTATTATCTGAAAGTAGGAAAATAAAGATATCCCTTTACCAAAGTAATTAGTATAAACGGGGGATGTTATAAAATAGTATCCCCAGAAATATGTAATTAATTAATCATGCATTTGACATCTCATTCATACAACAATAGCATACAATATACAATGTCAACACAAGAACTGCAGTAAATATGACAAATATATTTCAATATTATGAAAACATAAAATTTGCCAAAACTTTTACTGCAATCAATGAGTCAACATAATACGAAATGTACTCACCCCCCGACCTGTACCATGCAATATCAATGTGAACTGTAGAAATTCTGTGTCCACTCACACAATAGTCAAATCACTTCACTATTAGCAACCTGTACCATACAATATCAATGTGAACTGTAAAAATTCTATGTCCACTCACACAATAGTCAAATCACTTCACTATTAGCAACCTGTACCATACAATATCAATGTGAACTGTAAAAATTCTATGTCCACTCACACAATAGTCAAATCACTTCACTATTAGCAACCTGTACCATACAATATCAGTGAACTGTAAAAATTCTGTGTCCACTCACACAATAGTCAAATCACTTCACTATTAGCAACCTGTACCATACAATATCAGTGAACTGTGAAGATTCTGTGGCCACAAACACAATAGCCAATTCACTTCACTGTTAAAACTAAATGTCCAACGAATGTCTCATAAAGTTCTCCCGATGAAAATTTCTTCTAATTAGTAGAATCCGCTGTAATGATAAGTCCACAAATGTTAGAGGTGTGTGCACTGATCCAGTTAATAGTCAACACCAGTTGATTGTTGTGTACACAATTACTAATGTCCCAAAACAATTTTGAGGGTTGTCTCCACATCAAGTCTCACTACACGTTGTGCGCCATTATAACTTTGCCATTTTCTCCCATAACAGGCATAAAAATAATATAAGTTGCGATTTCATATTTCACAATTTAATGTTCATAAAATTAAACATTGATGATGATGGTGATGATGAAGATAATAATGATGATAATACTGTGACCTGCAATTGAATTATTACACAGTAATAAATATTATGATACATCAAAATCAGGTACATAAAGTGATACTATGTAAACAATAATATAGTTTGTAGATTTTACCTGACAATATAAAGATATATACAGCTAGTGGCCATACAATCATAAGTCAATATGACACAATAAGTAAATCATACGAATAAACAGAAGAGCACAAATTACAAGTAACATTCATACAATACACTCACCAGTATAGGGTACTGATCACACTCCACATATACACTAACTCTGTGCTGGCACAAATTACAAGTTATATCCATACAATACACTCACCAGTATAGGGTACTGATCACACTCCACATATACACTAACTCTGTGCTGGCACAAATTACAAGTTATATCCATACAATACACTCACAAGTAGAGGGTACTGCTAACACTCCACATATACACTAACTCTGTGCTGGCACAAATTACAAGTTATATCCATACAATACACTCACAAGTTTAGGGTACTGCTAACATTCCACATATACACTAACTCTGTGATGGCACAAATTACAAGTTATATCCATACAATACACTCACAAGTTTAGGGTACTGCTAACACTCCACATATACACTAACTTTGTGATGGCACAAATTACAAGTTATATCCATACAATACACTCACAAGTTTAGGGTACTGCTAACACTCCACATATACACTAACTTTGTGATGGCACAAATTACAAGTTATATCCATACAATACACTCACAAGTTTAGGGTACTGCTAACACTCCACATATACACTAACTTTGTGATGGCACAAATTACAAGTTATATCCATACAATACAATCACAAGTATAAGGTACCGCTCACACTCCACATACACTTACTCTGTGATGGCTGTCAGTTTACTGGTAGATCTAAAAGTTAAATGATAACAAAGTGGTGAAAAGACTGGGTAGAAAAGTGCCTAATAAACTTAAGTTTTAAATAAATATTATAGAAGATCATTCAATATGAATTCTGGCATTTTGAGATCAAGTATGAAACTGGTAAATTGTAATCTTTTAACTGAAATTACAATTATCAAGAAAATATATGAATGAATAATGCTAAATCAAGCTTTTAAGATAATCTAGATACAAGAACAAAGAAATTGTCAAACCATCATATATCCAAATCAACTTCAACATAATTATCTAGACAAAATCAAAGAGACGTTGTCTCCACAAACATAATGACCAAAGTGAAACATTTCCCCTCTAAAAACCAAATCTCCATGATTCAACAAATCACTTACCAGTTGTCAAAGTGACAAATACTCACCAAATATCACACAATAAAAGTAAAAAGTTCTATTCAGTCCCCACACAAAATCAACAGTATTAAAATAAGAAGTCAATCCGAAAGCAAACTTAATCCTTAAAAACAACCTTGTCACATACCGTATATTCCCTTATAAACGCCCCTCCCCTAATAAACGCCCTGCTTTTTTGGACAGGAGATAACAAAAGTGACTTACCATGACAGGCTATTTTAATCCGAGATGAATTATAGAAATTAGTAGAAAACACTTTTTAAATCCAAGGAATGACACAAACACATTTTCAAAAATGTAACGCCCGGGGGCGTTTATTAGGGAATATACGGTATACATCATTACCGAATTTGAAATTATGTCATGTAATCATATTGTCTTGTACATAGTAGCATCAATATTCAAACACACTATAAACTGATTAATGTTGGAAGAAATTTGTGGGACACATCAAGCAAACATGTATCGGCTGAACTCGAGAGGTTATGCAAACTAATATTTCACTCACTATGCAATATATTAATAGTACCATCAAATATAATGCACCACGAGTACAAAGTGCACCACAGGGGGAGGAGCAATACGCCCTTTACCACAGATAGCATAGCAATTATGTCCATTATATACAAGGGCATTCGTGGGCGAGAGGTTACGGTCTCCGACCAGTAATCAGTACCCCACACCGCTGTGAGTTCAATCCCACATTGAACCAGACACATTTCACATGTAAGAATGTTGTGTGCGGTTGTAACAAGGTGTACTTCTGGGGTCTTCATCATTCGTTAAAGCCAGAATTGTAGCCACACGTCCCTGGTTGTTAATGCGAGGTTATAGCAAGAAATGCACGTTGTATGTAATGGTAGACGATTGTAGGCGTGATTACCTTCATCCAGAGTTGGTCGTATACTCTAGTCGGTATGCATTTTTCGTACAAATTATGATGCACCTTGACGCGTACAAAATAAAATGCTGCTTCAATAAATTACTTTACAGTATCATATCGACACAAACACGGAAGTTGAAATTTAATCATCTGCGAAACTTTATACAACAAATATTCGCAGTTATTCGTATAATTAAAACGGGTTTCAAAAGCAGATTGTGGGTGAATTATTTCATTTATCAGGTAATTAGTTAACTTTTCATATCGAACGATTGATTTACTACATACGATTTGTCAATTTCGTAAACATGTCTCTTGTAAGACTGAAGTGTAAACATCATTTTGACTTAAGTAAAGTTTCATATTTGATTTTATTTGATATTTCTTTTAATATTTGTTTTGTTTTTATGTGACTTATTGTCATTTGGGCTTAACGTCGTTTCTCAACAATATTTCGGTTATATACGGCGACCAGTTCACCTAATCAGTTTTCCTGGACTGTATACTAACCAGTAATAATTTACCCTTCCACTAGGAACCGGCAACTTCTACACATATGGAGGAAAATTGACATTTTTGTCGAATTTTCATAGAAGGGTATGATCTGCCGCGACTGAGATTCGAACCCGGATCTCTGGGTTACAAGTCCAGCGCACTAACCACAGGCCCACGGCCGCAGCCTTTGATATTTGTTGATGTTAGAACGTTCGTTTGATCTGATAATGGTCTGAATATGTTTAATATTTATCATGGGTTTTAGGTTATGACATTTCATTTCAGAGAATTACACCAACAACAATCATGCATTCGTGTGTGTTTCTACGGTTTGCCATCGTGTTGGGTACATACGAACGTGAGAATTTTAATTGATTTTAAATATTCACTAAATGACTGACGTATATATGATTATATACTAATTTTTTTTCGAATGAAAGAAACACATGTTCGTGTTTCGGTAGGTCCATTACGCGGTTATACATTCAATGCATTTTTAATGTGTTGACAAATGATACTGTAATTATACACAGTATAAATGTGTATTTAAACTATGGACGCATAATTAAAATACTTTTTTAACTGTGTTGATAAATGGTGTGAAATGTTTTCTAAATAAGATAATTTTATTTTTAGTCTTTTTGTCATACCCTTCCATGAAAATTTGACAATAAACAGTCGCCGTATTTAACTAAAAAAGTGTTGAAAAACGGCGTTAAACCCCAGTGACAATAAGTCACATACACACAAACAAACATAAACAAAACTAATATCAATGTTTTCTACAGAAAATAAGTTTACATTTATTTATTCATTTTTAAAAGTTTTTTCAACTGCACCTGTGCCAGAATGTTTGGACTGTGGTTGTTGTATGGACGGCACGTGTAGCACAGAATACGTTACTCAGGTTGGAGGGTATGTGGATGACGTCTGTACAAAAGGGTGTATTGATGGTATCAGCGGGAGAAGATGTTACAACAAATGCCCTAATGGTTGTTCTACATGTGAACAATATTCCAGAAAGACGTGTACAGGATGCGCACCTGGATACTACTTGACTTCATACAAAACTTGTTCTGCTTGTTCAACTAATTGTAAGTCGTGTACTTCACAAACGGAATGCCAGGCATGTAATTCACCATATTACAATGACGGCGAAATAACAAATTGTTCGTTATCGTGTCCTGAACAGTGTTTGTGCGAAAGTTTTAAAAGTATTTCATGTGACCAATGTGCATCAGGATACTTCGGTCTGGAATGTAACACACCATGCCCTTCAACTCACTGTACTAATAATACATGCGAGAGGAACACTGGGAAATGCTTATCTTGTCCTAACGGAATGTACGGCTCGTTTTGTGAACTAGAATGTGCGTCGGGATGCTTGCACGCCACTTGTGACGTGAAAACTGGATCATGCTTAGAATGTTTACCGTCGTATTCAGGGGACAAATGTTGTGTCCAGAATGGGTTTTGCCAGCGCTGTTCAACAAATACAGTCTGTGAAATATGCGTCGATGGCTATTACGGTATCAAATGCGAAAAACCGTGTCCAGCCACGTGTCAAATCAAAGGGATGATTCAGCAATGTGACAGAACAAAGGGTGCTTGTTTGCGCTGCAGTGATGGTTACCACGGTGATTATTGTAATTTAACATGCAGTCGTCATTGTTTAAACAACACATGCCACCAACACAATGGTCAATGTTCTGGTGGATGCATAGAATGTTACGGAGGTCCCTCTTGCAACGATGGTGCGTTCTTCGATAACATCATATTGTCGCTTCATATGTTTTTTTCCCGAGTGCATTTCAACATTGCGTTTATTTTATATACAACAAATACATTTAATAACTATGCCTTGATTAAACGTCAGCATTAATGTAATTATATATACTTCAAAAACGGGTTTAGATCCAAGAAAGTCGCGTATTTGTCTGTATTAATATTTTCTTAACGATTTATCTAGCCTGAATCATCAGTTATATCTTGTGCAAATGTTGTTTGTACTTATCAAATACATTTCAGTTTTAAATGGTTAATATCGGAATCGATACAAATAATATGCATTTAACTTGAACATAATACATTGAGGCTAGACTGGATTTCCGTAAATCCTTACTCTTTTATTCCAAATATGTTTAACATTTGACACTATTTGTATGTATACATGTACAGTGCTCCCTCTATAGAGCAACACTTGTCGGAGTCGCAAAAAGTGTTGTTCTTCGGAGGGAGTTGCCGTTCGGAGGAAATTGATACATTCGCGCCAGGTGTTTTTTATTATGTATGTGTGTGCATTTTACTGTCATATCTTGGGAGGAATGAGTCTTTGGAGGTGACGTTACGGGAGGGAGCACTGTATAACATAATGTCCATCCTACATTACAGTTACTTGCTACAGTGATCATTTGATAGGCATTGCGATCGGTTCATCAGCTGCTGCTATAATTACTATATTGGCAACCGTTATTATTTCTTCAATATTCATTATGCGAAGATGGTAAGTTTTAAATCATTTCAGTGCTACTATTATATTGGTTTGAAATAATTTGACTCCAAATTTAGAAAGTTCTTACTTTTTTGTACTGGAACAAAACCAGTTGTAACACACTAACAACGGGTGTTTAATTTCTTTGAAGCAATATTGATTGTATGAATGTGTATGAAAAAACTCAGAAATATTATCAAACGTCAATGATGCCCAACTTCAAATCTATAAATATAAGAACAGATACATAATTTGCGTTACACAATTTGTTGGAAGTAGAACTTTAGATCAATTGATTTGGTAACTATCAAATGTCATGTTACTGTATGCAATCGGACATCTCAGTTTCTAATTTCTAATGGACATCGTATTGGTCAAATTTTAAATCACGTTTCTTTGTACTCGTGGTGTACTATATTAAAGGAAGAAAAAAATGATAAGGGAACGACCAGAAGGAGCAACAGCTGAAAGAAGTTACGTTAATTCAGAATTCAATCTGGTATCATCAGGAATATCCAATTCAGAATCTGAAGTGGATCTGCGAGGTAAGCAAAGCCGCTAAAACAGAATAGAAATTGATATTTAAAGACAACTTATTTGCTTACTTGTACTTCTGAGTGTCTCCTGCGGTGATAATTTGACGAAGTATGGCCACCTTTAATAAATCCTAGCATTGATCAATTAATGTGTACCGGTATTTTAATGTGGACTATTGTACCTTTCTTTTAGACCGAAAACACTATGAAGACATTGACGAGAGAAGCAAAGACAAAAGTACAGTTTATGACGAACTAAAGACGGTCAGTGGATAGTGGAGCATACCGAAGAGTGCATGTTCTTTTATTATTTGCCAATTATAAAACTGGTAAAAGGTGGACAAAGCAACATTCCAATGAGTTTCAATTCACTGTGGAATTAAATA
Organism: Lutraria rhynchaena; assembly: GCA_008271625.1. Taxonomy (NCBI): domain Eukaryota; kingdom Metazoa; phylum Mollusca; class Bivalvia; order Venerida; family Mactridae; genus Lutraria; species Lutraria rhynchaena. Next base: position 2,030,305 of record VIBL01000030.1, read on the forward strand.
TGGCGTACTGCGCAAACGACTTACGAACATAATTTCTGCGGTGATATTTTGATGTGCAGAATATATTTTATCTACAGTTTAAGCAAGCTATGTTAATTGCGCATTTTATATTTTGGTCTATTATATATGCTTTAGTGTTGTTTGTATGCCGAATAATTCATAGAATTTCTTGGTTCGCCGTGCACGATTCCAGGGTCCGGAATTTAAACTCGTTCGTTTTGTGTGCACCTGTATACCATATATCATTGTAAATACATTCAAATTGAGTTTATCGCAACGTGCTGCGTTCGTCACAAAGATTCGTTTGTATCTCGTTAACAGATGTTGTTTTGTATATTTAATTTTTCTGACTAAGCGCTAGATGCGTTGTTTATTCATTCATTGATTCATTTCGTAACGCGTCGTTGTCCGTTCTGTCAAATATTATCGTGCATCATTATTACTTTTTTCTGTTCGCATTTTATTTGTGAATGACATACAAATGACATTTTTTGGTAGCCAACCTTTGGTTCTTATGTGTTTGTGTTGATAGCGATATTTTTATAAGTACAAAAGTGAATTAAACTACTCTAAATCTCTGAAAGTCTTTGTTTTATGGTATTCAACAGTATTCTATGAATTTCATTTACGCTTATTAGCAAAGATTTACAAACACAAAATGCTGGTATAAGAAATTTCAAGATACACATATTACATTATGCGTTTATTTTGTCTTTTCGATACACTACAATAATTTACAGTAGACGCTCCGCAGTCGATGTTTGAAAAAACTTTTGTATGTTACATTATTCAAACCTAACAATAACTACAATAGAAACCAGAGTACATTAACAAACGTCGTCATAAAACCATATTCATCCTAAGTTTTCTGATTATATACCACCACATTTTCAGATGGTATCTCTATTTTCTGACATGCATCTATGCATTGGGATATGCCGATGAATTAGCGCTTTTCGTTACGAAGGTTTTATGTCATGACAACCAAATATCGTCCAAATGAATGTCATCAAAGCGAGAGAAGTAAAACGCCTACTACAGCATTCAACTTATCACAAATGAAACCACTAGTCTGCTATGAAACTGTATGAAACCAAAGTATATTTTGGCTATTTCATTAATGAACGTTTTAATAAGGTATGATTACATTCAGAGATAACTCAGGTTCGCTGGTAATTTGATGTACTGAATACAATCTGCTTTGAAGCATACAAATAGCATTTGGCATGAATAGACTACATCCTAATGTGTTACTTGGTATCAAATATACACAAATATACTCAGTTGAAATTATGTCATGTAAACATATTGTGTCGTACATGCATAACCAATATTCATACTAATTATAAACCAATTAACGACGAAGGAAATTTGTCGAACACAATCATCAAGCAAAAATGTATCGGCTAAACTTGACTGGTTTTGCGATTCACTATTCAGCAGCAATATAGTAGCAATCAGAAAAAAATGAGTTGAATGATTCAAATCAATACTTCTATGTGTACAAAGTGAACAACATGGAGGATTATGCCTTTAACCCATATTTAACGTAGTAATACTGCACACTATGCTGTAAGGGTCTCAGAGGTTGAGTTATTAGGTTCTCTGAATTATAATTATTAGCCCCTCACCGCTGAGAGTTTGAAACCCGCACGGGACCCGAATTTTTTCGCTTGTGTGAGAGCGGACCAGCCTGCTTACGGGAGGTCGGTAGTTGAAACAAGGTCTACACATGCGGACTTCATCCACCGTAAAGCTAGAAAAGTCGTCATGTATCCCTGGCTGGTGGTGAGGCGTTACATTGCATGGAAAAAGTCCATCACATCAGGGTATGCGCGTAATATTAGGCAGTTGTTCACACGATTAACTTAATTTAGAGATGGTCTTATACTCTAGTCGATATGTATTTTTTCGCACAAATTATGAAACGCTTCGATGCCTACAACATAATATGTTACTTTAATATATTACTTTGCAGTATCATAAATACACCATCAAGGAAGTTTGGAAGTTGAAGTTCGACCATCCATGAAACGTCGTATGATAAACGCAAGACAAGAAGAAAAAATTGTTTGTAATGAATAGAAGATTTCAAACGGGTTTAAAACACAGATATTCTAGTTGAATCATTTTATTTGTCAGGTAATTCGTTAACTTTCTATATTGAATTATTTATTTGAAACGATTTTTCAATTATGTTTTTCATTAACGTAGCTCTAATAAGACTAATGGGTAAAAACAATTTTGACCTGTATGTAGTCTCTTGATATTTCTTTAAATTTAATCTTGAACGTCCATCTGTTGTAATAATGGTATAGGTCTGTTGGATAATTATGATAAGTTTTAGTTATGGCTTGTCATTTCAGAGAATTTCTTGAATAACAATTATGCTGTCGTATATGTTTCTACGGTTTGCAATCTTGCTAAGTTCATACGCACGTGAGTATTTTAATAAATCATATTTATTCACTAAATGACTAACGCTTATATGAGTATTTTGATCCGACATATAGCTATGTTTCGGTAAGTCCATTAGTTGTTATGCATTCAATGTAGTTACTTAATACGTTTAATGAGTTGTCAATTGATATTGAAATTATCAGCAGAATAAATATACATAAAGGCAATTGACGCATAATTTAAATACTGCTAAACTGTGTCAATAAGTAGTGTGTATTTTGTACATAAACAAAAAGCCGCGGTCGTGATCCAGTGGTTAGTGCGCTGGACTTGCAACCCGGAGATCCGGGTTCGAATCCCGGTCGCGGCAGATCATACCCTTCCATAATAATCTGACAATATGCGGTCGCCGTATTTAACTGAAAAATTGTTGAATAACGGCGTTAAACCCCAGTGACAATAAGTCACATACAAGCAAACAAACATAAACAAAATTAATATCAATGTTTTCTACAGAAAATAAGTTTACATTTATTTATTCATTTTTAAAAGTTTTTTCAACTGCACCTGTGCCAGAATGTTTGGACTGTGGTTGTTGTGTGAACGGCACGTGTAGCAGAGAATACGTTACTCAGGTTGGAGGGTATGTGAATGACGTCTGTACAAAAGGGTGCATTGATGGTATCAGCGGGAGAAAATGTTACAACAAATGCCCTAATGGTTGTTCTACATGTGAACAATATTCCAGAAAGACGTGTACAGGATGTGTACCTGGATACTACTTGACTTCATACAAAAATTGTTCTGCTTGTTCAACTAATTGTAAATCGTGTACTTCACAAACGGAATGCCAAACATGTAATTCACCATATTACAATGACGGCGAAATAACAAATTGTTCGTTATCGTGTCCTATGAATTGTTTCTGCCAAAGTGTTGGCACATGTTCTTCTTGCAAAGATGGTTATTACAATATAAGCAATGGATGCCAAGACGTATGTCCGAATAATTGTGTTTCCTGTTCCTCGGAGAATACGTGCCATACGTGTGATGATGGATTCTATAATGGGAAAGAATTCGATGATGAAGCCGGATATGCGATTATGAATTGCTCACTTCATTGCAGAGAAACGTGCAACAATTGCACCTCATACAACAGTTGTCAAAGTTGTAAACAAAACTTTGAAGGTCCAGCATGTGATGATTGTTCTCCCGGTTGGTATGGTCAGAAATGTAACATGACATGCCTTTCATCTAATTGTTCTGAAGGTAGATGTGATAAGAGTAATGGTGAATGTATTTCATGTCCTGAAGGATTTTATGGATTGCTATGTGATCAAGCTTGTTCGCCGGGTTGTAATAAATCTTGTAACTTCACGACTGGATCTTGTTTTGAATGTAGTTCAACCTATTCCGGAGATAAATGTTGCGTGAAAGATGGACATTGCCTTGCTTGTTCGTCCAATACGGTCTGTGACACATGCGTTAATGGATTTTACGGAGAAGTGTGCAATGAAACATGCCCAGAACATTGTTTGAATGTTAGAATTGACCCCATATGTGAGAAAGACAACGGTTTCTGTAATAACTGTAGCGATGGTTTTTATGGAGATTACTGTAACGCGACTTGCAGCAGTAAATGCTCAAACAAACGTTGCTTCAAGGAAAATGGAGTTTGTGCTGAAGGCTGTGACGGAAATTTCGAAGGTCCAACTTGTACTCAAGGTATGAAGTTTCTTTATGTAAAAAGGGTACATTTGTGCGGCGAGTTTGTGCTATATCTAACACCAATACTTACGAAATAAGAACATGACAGTATTTCTTGTAATCTACTTAAAAAGAAAATGGAACACGTGCTTAAGAACTCAGCATAATCTATGATTGCGAAGTCAAACGTTTTGACAGAGGTCATTTGGTTATAAAGACCAGTAACGTTATTTTTTTCAATGCTATTATTTTACAGTGTTTTTAACCTTATTAAGAAATCCTGTTTTGCGTAAAAATCCTTATTCCCGCCAAAAATATCCTTTTTTATCCTCACGTTCGTAGGTAATTCTCTTTTTTACTAACATATAAATTGATCTCAAACTAATATATGTGCATATTACATCTATCACGTGTATGTAAACATCAGATATTTATTCCTTAACCTATTCTCAATTTAAGCATTTTTCTGTTTATTTAATTATTTTTTTCAGAAGTAACAAGCGAATCAAACATTATCATCCCTGCTGTTGTTGGTGGGTCTGTTGGCGGGTTGGTTATCATTATCATTGTTGCTGTGATAATTGTTGTCATGAAAAGACGGTAAGTATAAAGTAAACTTAATTAAATCATATTTATATTTTCACCGGAACCTCTATGATCTGTCCTTGTCCGGGACATAAGATGAGTCTTGATTAGATTTGTTTCCGCATAAGACGGATAATATTTTAGGATAACAATAATTGATATGTTGATAAGTTTTTATGGAAGATGTTGGATAACAAGTCTCAGTTTGCCGCTGTTTTAGATGGTGTTTAATTTCAAAGATTATAGAAGCTCATATTAGCGAGGATTCGCAATGAGTTTTTCGAATACTGAAAATTTTAGGGTATTTTATGCTCGTTTTGCAAGTTCAAATGTATATACAAAATAATACCAAATATGGTTGGGAAATAATAATTGTCCAAAATAGTCTGTAAATATAAAACTTCCTTAAACATACGTTATCAGGAAAATATAATAATAAATTTGTAATACTATAACACATTGTCAGACGCGTTTTCATACTTCATGAATAATAATTTCTGGCTTCTTCATAATAAAGTGAAACTGTATAAAATGCAGTAGACCTGAGGCAAAATGATATGTATAAGTTTCTCGTTACGTGTCTTATTTATGCCTTTATGATTAAGATATCAAGGAAGATTTGGTGTAAGCCATTTTGGCGCAGTCTGTTATCACAAACATTTTATATTCTTATACGTATTTCTGCGTTTTTTTTTTGTCGCTGTACACTTTGTTGAAGTTTAATGATTTGAATAATTCCTTGGTATCCATTTTTATTGTAAATTATATTTATCGAAGGGGTCTCCAGTTCTGAGAAAACCAGCGTACAACCTATGGTATGTACAGTGAAACCTCACTAAACGACCACCTCAGTAATACGACCATCACATGGCAACGACCACTTACTTTCGGGCCGGTTTTTGATAGTTTCTCTTTATTTAAACCTCGTTGTTAAGATCATTTGCCAGGTCCCTAATGAGGGTCTTAATATAAAGGTTTGACTGTACATTTCGTTTTATTGAAGTGATTTGAGAGAAAACTTACCATGAAATGTATTGAAGCGTGACTCTTATTTAACAAAGTACGCATAACAAGATACAGCAACGATACACTTCGTGTTTATTGCACAATCAACCACGTTGTTTGAAATTATTACGTTGTGAATGGGTCGTTAAATACATGTTCACATAAAATTTCCTTTTACACAGTGTACAATTTATGATTTAGTTTTTATTGTAGTAAAATTTCATGGAAAGTAAACGCAATTTTTTTTATTATATATATTTTAAAATCATATTTATATAATTTCGCTTTGTGCAGGCGACCGCATGCCAAGCATCCAGTGGATTTAAAAGATGACACAGAACAAAATAACCCTAAACTTCCTGGTACGAATGTTTAAATTCTTCATCTACTGAAACATCTTTTGCATAATGTTTTTTGGAAGTTTAATGCACCTATTTCAGGTTTAATGTAGCTACATAATATTGCCATAAATTAAATACTAGTACTTGATCCTAAAGGTGATATGGAGTGACGATTTAAAAGGATTACACCCTATTTTCTTTTTTATATTTAACAAATATTGTGATTGAAGTTGTCCTTAGTTTTTTAAACTAACGCGTATCTGATTTTAATGTTGTGTTTTTTAAAACAGGGAAATACATGTTTAGATCTTCCTGTATCTGTCACAAAAGACAAGAAGTGAAATTTGAGATTGGTTTCACAATAAATTCATGTTCGAATTCTATTAACATAAATTTGGTATTTATTAACGCTACTTAATTCAAACAGCTAGTTCTATGTTCTTGATATAATTGCATATTTTATGTATACCAACAATTGGATATATAATACTTTTAACTGTAACAGTGATTTTTTTTATGTTCTTATGATAATTATTGCATATAATGCAAAATGCAACCTATCCAGAGCTGCCCTCTCTAGAGCAACAAATTCTCTTCAACAACAGCATGATTTTTCCCACAATTTAACTATAAATTTAATCTCTCTATAACAACCACCTCTCCACATGATTTTGCTTCTCCCAAAGGGTGTTGCTTTGGAGAGGTTGTACTGTATATGCATGTGCATAAATGTACGTACGTCTGCACCTTTACTATTGTCTTAATTCTACTTTTGAGACAGCTAAAAACTACCTGTTTTAAATACTGAGAAATCATAAGATTTTAAATACATTACAGAAGAAGATGAAGCAGACGATGAACTTGAAAATGTTAGTGAATATGGCGATAGAGAGATGCCGGAAGTCGAAGAAGAGCATGGTGAAGCATTATATGAGAATGTGGCTGATATACCTGCTTCAATATTTGCAACCTATGTTAAGATGAAAACGAATGAGAGTTACAAAACTGAATTCGCGGTAAATGATAATATTGAACCAATAAAAAAAGCACCATTGGTAGTTATCAACTTACGTCATTGAAATTGGTCGCCAAAAGTTATTTGATAGTATAATTAATATGACAATTTAGTGTAAGTCCCTGACAGTTGTAGGCCATCTAGCTTGCTAGAAAAATGGCTCAAATCACGTGACAAACACAACAGACTGAATTAGTGTCTGTATTAAAGTAAGCATGTACATTAAGGCAGTTTTACCCTCCATTTTCGTAACCTAGTTAATATATTTCACTGTAATATTAAATGGTCTATTCAAATTTCCATTTTAGCAATTAAGGTGAAAAATGTCAGAGCTATTGTTTGAGACATTTTTTAACATATAGCTTTGTATATGATGAGTAGCAACTAATTGTTTTCATGATCAAATGCTATGTAACTAATTGTTTTTAAATGCTTTCACCAACATGTAGCAATTACCAAGGGGACTTACAGAGAGCCACGAGGATTCCAAGAAAACGGAAAACGTGGGCAAGAATCGATATGTCGGTGTTTATCCATGTAAGTGTTTGGAGTTATTAAAATTGAAATCTAAGCAATACACATAATCTTTAAATTGCTAAGAAATCTAACCAAAACGACTTTATTTTCGGCATCTGTCTGTCCGTCCGTCCTTCTGTCCGTCCGTCCGTCCGTCTGTCTGTCTGTCTGTCTTTACTATTATTTTAGTCTAGGAAATTGATAAATATCCATGAATTCGTTTTAACACATGGCATCATTGTAGTAAAATTGTGGTCGTTTTGTTCCAGTAAGTGGGTCATTATATTCTGCAGCGTTTTTTTATTCTTCTCTGTTGAATATCACACTTGATTTTAGATGATCACTCGAGAGTAAAGATTAAAAGTGATCCGAAGTTTTACATCAATGCGTGCTTCATCGATGTAAGTATGAATATAATCTATCATATATATATTATTATAAACATAATGGACGAGTACAAAGCACAAGAAACGTTACCAAGTCGTTATTTGACAATTTAACAATTAAACAACACACAAAGTAACCGTCAGGACATCAAAAACAAACACTTGGAACCATTATGATATGGAAATATAGTACAGAACAACCTCTCCAAAGCAACACCCTTTGGGAGACGCAAAAATATGTTGTTGTTGTTGAGAGTTGCCGCTTTACAGAGGTTAAATAAATAGTCAAATCGTACAGTGGAGAAAAACATGCTGTTGTTGAAGGGAGGTTGTCGCTCAAGAGTAGGGCCGCTCTGGAGAGGTTGCACCTTACCTTGAAAAAAGTACACAAACACGCACACCTACAATTCAAGTAAACGGGTTACATTCTGTACACCCAAACACACAAATAAACATAAAAAATAAACAACTCCATGGGAACATCACCGCATGACAACTGTTTTCTTTTTTCTGTTAAGAATGTTTTCACAAAGAAGTACTATATATCAGATTAATTAAATGGCCCATATTTTATATCACGTGACACTTGTCATCGTTTTTGTGAAGAAACGAATTGTTCATGGTATAATTATGCTCGTACGTAAAATTGCAGGGTTTCAGAACACCGAATGGTTACATTGCAGCCTTAGGTAAGTTAGCATTGCTTAACGTGGTTAAAACTATTCCAAGTCTTTTATTATTGCACATGTATATCATTATCTGCTTGAGTTTGAATCAGTACATAAAAGAAAATTACCAGAAATCGTTATGATTTTCTAACTGGCCATACACACATCCCTTCGTTTGATTGGAATATACTTCCAGGGTTGCATATGTCATGTTGTTATTTCAATTTAGATGTTACGAACCTGTTTGTAAAAACCATCTTTTAACATATTGTCCTTTGTGTAGGATAACAAAGCCTTGATTCAAAGCATTTCAAATCGAAAGCTGCATATATAGAATGCCTTACGGTGTTGTAAAAATTCCAGGGCCAACGAAAAAAACAACAAATAAGTTCAACCTATTCTGGACGATGGTTTGGCATGTAAACTCGGACGTCATCGTCATGTTGACAAACCTTCGGGAACAAAGTGTAGGTATTACGTTTGGTATGAGACTGCAGTGCTCCTTTCGTAACCTCTAAAGACAGGTTCCCTCCAAGAAAAAAAAACAGTATAAAAACAAGCATACATATGATAAAAACACTAATTTATCCGTTACCTCCGAACAAAAACTCCCTCCAAAAAACAACTCTCAGAAAAGTGTTGCTCTTCGGTGGGAGCACTGTACAAAGCTTTTCTATACAATATTAATTGACAAAGTGATCAACATGTTTACCAGATGCTCAAAAAAGGTCACTTTAATATTTAATACGCGTTGATTTGATGTTTTCATAAAAAAACATTATTGTAAGTACACATGTATTATCACGTTCGAAATATAGTATATACAGCTCATGAATGTAAATCGGTTGATCTTTTACTCCCGAACAAAGGAGTCCATTATTTCATGGTTTAGGTTTGAATGTATTTGTAGGGAAATAAATGTGACCAATACTGGCCGAATCTGAACTGTTCTAACATACATCAAGATATTACAGTCTCTTGTAGAAGTGTTCAAGTTTTTGCAGAATATACCATGCGGACATTCACGATTGAAAAGGTTTGTGTAGCATCAACGTGTATCTATACAAATGTATGAATTCACAAAATGCATTGACATACATGTTGTATATACCATGTCAGCTTTGGTCGTCTACGTATTTTTAGATCTTTTCTGTTTATTGCGTCTTTCCAACGTTCCAAGTTTTCAAATAAGAGATTTTCGTATTTATCATGTTGCTCCGTTACATTAATATTGGTGTGTTTACTGAGGTAACTATTTAGTTTTTGGTTGTGGGAGGCCAAAATATATCTCTCGAAATGTATATTTCTCAGTTATCTTTTTTGTTGGAATTGATCAGAATGAAAATTATCACTAAGATGAAATAATTTTGCTTGTCCCAATTACTGTGATATTAGTAACAATAAACATTATACGATTTTAGAAATCGGAGAAGCGCACTGTCTACCAAATCCATTACACAGCATGGCCTGACAAGAGCATCCCGAGTGATGTAACAAGTGTGGTAGAATTTCGACAAAGGGTTCGAAGTATTCCTCGGACAACCACAGGTCCAGTTATCGTCCACTGCAGGTATGGTGTTAGCTTCGTTTATCAGCAAACTGGTTGTGTAAAAAAACGCATATAGATATCAATTGTATTCTCGTTGAAAATAGCAAGAAGTCCAGCTGTAATTAATATTGATCAAGTGTTCGTAACAATATTATGGATGGGTTATTTCCTAGCTGATAACAGCGCAAAAAAGAACAAATTAAGAATGGCTGTATTATGATACGGACAGCTTCATGTCCGCCGGTGGCCAACAGTTACAGGTTTCTATATATTTGTAACATAAACTAGGCACATTAAACCGCTTTTGTAATGCCTTTGAATAAATGAGTAGCTTTCTAATATTTTAATCTTTTATATTTTACAATATCACTCCATTGTGAGATGAATAACTCAAAGTATTTAAATGGTGAATAGAAGTAATTACTTACAATAGGTTATTGTTCACGCGTTTCTTATTTAGAATATTCATAAAATTGGATGAAAACGTAATTTGAGCAAGACTAATGCTAACCTCTACTCAAAGTGGAAAGAGAACCTTTTTATTGAAAATGATATTTCATCGCGCAGTGAATTTAGTTTTGTGTCTGATGAATGTAATTATATTTTAATGGCGAAAGTACTGCATGCCTCTAAATATAGCTGTTCTAAATAGTTATACCACAAGGAGCAAAATAGAACAGCCATATGTAGTAACGAAGGAGGAAGCATGGTTTATCTCCCTTCATGTTCCCACGGAAAATCTGCAGAGTGAATTTTGTTATTTACAGCGCAGGAGTCGGGCGCACTGGGACCTATATTGCGTTAGACAGGTTGACGGAAGCCGGTGAGGCAGGGGAGACAATCAATGTTTTCGAATGTGTCAACCAGATGAGAAAGCAACGTGTTAACATGGTTCAGACACAAGTTAGAACGCGTTAAAAAAAAACAAAATATTTTTTTACATTTACTTAAAGATAGCAATTACTGGAATATTCATAATCTATACACAGACAAAGTATAAATTTTCGACGCCAAAACGTATGCACTTAAGAATAGGGAAATAGGATTACTTGTACATTTTCATATTCAAAACTCATGACTGATTGTGCTTTATTTTCAAGTTTCAATTCGTTTTGGTTTATGTTTAGCAATCGTCGGCAGTCAATTTGAAAAAAAAGAAATATTAAATAAGAAATATCGGCTATCGATTGAGACAAAGACATTTTTATCAAAACTTTATTTTCTAGTTTCAATTCGTTTTGGTTTATGTTTTGCAATCGTCGGCAATCAGTTTGAAAAAAAGAAATATTAAGTAAGAAATATCGGCTATCGATTGAGACATTTTTATCACAACTTGTTTTTATTTTTTTTTTGTTTATTACAGGAGCAATACAAATTCATACACAAGGCTCTAGTTCATACGCTGACGTTTAATTGTGGTGCAATCCGTGCCGAGGAGTTTTCAGCGTATATTAGAGACACAAGTGACGGTGAATTCAAAACCAACTTTGAAGTAAGTCAGACCTGTCATTTTTATATTTTGCTGTTTTTAAAGATAAATTCCAATTTTTTTAGTATATTGTGTTTTGAGTATCAGCGATCTACCCTCAACAATTTCTAAACGATCACCGAATTAAGTGCAATGTTAAAAAATTATTTTATTGTTTAGTGGTTGTTCAGTTGCTGTCAATGAAATTCAAGGTGCGTAAATTTCGATAAAATGTGTTTTAAGTAGTCTTCCAATCTACCAAAAACCTAGCTAGCCTGCTAGAAACATGTTTCAATATATACCTGACTGTATTTGTTTTAAAGTCATACTTGAGATGTTTTCGTGCACGAATTTATCATAAAACTAGAGAAGCGCAAATTATTTATAATCTAAAATAATACTTTCATCCGAAGAATGGCACATATCTTATAACGCTGAAAAAAAACAATAAAAAAAACAATAAAAGAAGTGAGTGTTCAGAAAGCCCACTTACAAAATATTTTCCCACCTCAAAAGGTCAGTCACCCCTATGATATTTATTACTGTTAACATTAATCATGATTATGCAATACAATATTGATTATATGACTAATAATTACATATACAGACTGGCTTTCAATAACCTCCCTACAATTCAACTAGATAATGATACCACCTTATCATTAAAGCCAATTTTTTGGATGGGTCCCGAAGGTTCCTAAAGGTCTCATTACTGAGGTTATACTATATGTTTCAGTTACAGAATACTGTCATTGACGACGAATCCCCAGAAGAGATTGAAGCCAGGGAGACGAATGGTAGCCATAGCGACAAGAACAGAACAGGAAGTGATATACCAAGTACGTAAATATTGTGCCATTTTCTATGTATGTGACAAATATTGCGTCACTCACACCAAGTCACCAAGCAAAATTAATACTCATCTTGAAAATGAACCAATCAGCATTAGTAGCTCATGAAAGGAACGATTTCCATACCATGGGTCCTTGTATGTCATAAGAGTCCTATATACGTTCCATTCATTTACTCTGATCACGTAAAGATATTATATAGAAAAATACTTAATTATGGCAAGGTATTGTTACCGTTTACATACATATTCAAAAATAAAAAATGAAAAAAAAAATTCGGATACCAATTATCTAACTGTTCTTTAGACCGCAACCTAAAATTGTTACCTGAGAAAGATCCGACGGCCTTATTAATAGAAATGAATGAATGTAGTTTGTTTTTGTTTATGAATAATTCTCTGCCCGAAATAATCAGTAAGCTTACTGGAGATTGCTTGTGAAACTATTGAATAAATAATTTATAGCAATATTACCTATTATTTCATTATCAGGTGACAAACATCGTCCAATTTTGTACCTAGGTCGGACAATCGAATCCATTGATTATATCAATGCTGTGTATGTGAATGTAAGTTCTTGTTTAAAAATCATTCGATGAACAAAGTCGGGTATTTTTATAAAACGTATACAATTCTATACATATTTGTTTTTGTAAATTGCAAATTAGCAATTAGTGATTGAGATATGAATACCAGTTACATTACATTTCCGTTAGACAAGTGTTAATTACTCTAGGTATTTTTTGGGAAGACCGTTTCAATGGGGGAGATTGTGTTTAGTCGCCCTTATATTCTAAACGTTTCTGTGGGTAGGACGGGTTTTAATGTGGTTGGGATTCTGGGGAAAGTGTGATTTTTTGTCTACGTTTTCATTAAGACATCACTTTCTTGTCTAGATTTTTTATAAATTTGGCAAAATTTTAAAAAGACATGTTTTATTAATGAATTATTACAAACTGTCTTTACATGCACAATTCTTTCGTGACAAATTTCAAATACGCGTCAAGTCTTGTTATATATCAAGCAGCAATATTACCAAGAAAAAATGTCAATTTTTCTCCATATGTGGAGAAGTTGCCGGCTCCTTGTGGAAGGGTTCGTTAGTACTGGTTAGCATACAATCCAGGACAATTGGTCAAGTGAACCGGTCGCTGTATATAACTGATTTTTTTTTTTTGAAAAACGGCGTTAAATCCCGATGACAATAAGTCACATAAAAACACAAAATCAATTATATTCAAGGGTTTCAAGAAAAAGAACCAGTACATCATCGCCCAGTCCCCTCTACCAGAGACTGTGTTTGACTTCATATGTTTGATTTACCAAGAAAATTGTTACTGTGTCGTGTCTATGGAAGACCCAGGTTTCATAGGAACGGTAATGTATCAAGACGAGTCACGTATTTTTTGAATTTCTAAACCAATATCTTTTGTACGTCAAAACAATATCAAAATAATTAAAATGCGAAGGCAACTCGACGTCAAAACAACGCTGAAACAGTGTTAAAATTCAAAATTACTTAAGAGGCATTGATGTTGGAATACACAATGATTTTGATTTAGTGGATCAAAGTGAAGACACTAGTTCACTATATCCATAACAGTAGAATTAAAACATAATCATTATTACCGTGATGTATTTCAAAGTATCCTTTCAGATACGTCTTGCTTATAATAAAATGAAGAATTAAGTTAACTGGCAGGGCATCGTTCATATCTTAATTAAAGTCATTCAATATTATATCAAACTAATTGTAGCTTCTGGGCAACCTATCATGGACGCCAGACCTTAGTGCGATATCTTGTCAAATTGACAATGAAACATGTGCTACTCCAAAGTCTAAGGTTTTTTTCGTTAAAGGTATTTTACTAAACATTTACCATATCTGAGTTGATATTATCTCTAGGAGATTGGGGAATATGTAGGAGATGTCAAGCATTCATTCACTTGTGGATGTTTCACAATCAAAAGCTCAAGATGTGATTCCACACCGCAGTATGTTCTGAAGAAATTGATCATCATAAATAACGATAAGGTTAATACCATATTTTTCTATTTTACCAAAGTATTCAGATAAACTTTACGAATATTGTCATGCATCTACCATATCTTCGGGTCAGTTTGAGTTGTAGACAATATTGTGTAAGTGTTAATTTGGATTTTTTTTGTATGCGGTGATCCCTTGAAGTCCACTAGTATTTCGTAGTGTTTCAGTTTCAAACTCAAATACTTTTTCGAAATGTGAAACGTTCCATATACATTGTATAAGTTCCGTTTTAAAGACCGAATGTTTTGTGTTCATTCACAGAGGATAGTTACATAAAATGTTCCTGATTATTATTTATTATCACAAACACAGGTGCATTTTTGTGTAGTTCTTGGGCTGAGCGAACTAAATTTGTCGAACTGTCTTGTGGTGTGAGGGGTGAAGTGTATAGGTGGATCGTATGCGTAACTATGGTAGTATGTTGAGAAAAGTGAAGATATTTGCGCCTAGAATCCATGTTCACTTAATGTTGTATACAATATCAGTTTAATTGTGCCATTCCATATTTACAGGACACGCCAGGAGAGAAGGTTGTGTATCATTATCAATTGACTAATTGGAAAAGCACTGATGATGTTCCCGCTGATGTACGACAATTTACACAATGCGTAAAAGATGTCAGTAACCAAGCTGGAGAAATGTTGACGGAGAAAGCTCCAATTCTTGTTCATTGCTTGTATGTATTAACATTTTATATGATATATCCAGTCAATTTGTAATTATGTTAGAACACTGTCACGGGGAATTCCTGGGGGCACGGATAAACGATTTATTATACCCATTCTATCACTTGTGTGTAACATCGCACCAATAGCCAGGGTCATTCGGCGACTTTCACGTTGACCTCAGGCGCTCACTTGGGTAGAACCACCGACCTTCCGTAAACTGAACTTCATTACGTGTGAAATTTGTCTGATACTGTGTGGAATACAATTGATTGGATAATATGTTAGTCAGATGTGGCCAGACCACCCGATCATGGAGGCCCCTCATTGTACCATATATCACTATTTCTACAATGAAATAATGAAAGGCATCTTTTGGGGGAAAATAATTCATTATTTTCGTGTTTTATTGTATATGATTACCAATTGTACATGATAACTGACATATACAGCCATTTTGAAAAAGTAGCAAAGAAATAGTCGTTAAATTAAGATGAATGTGTAAGGTCTATGCTTTAGTTTTGACGCTGTTGCTGTTACAATGTAATATATTTGACGTCTGTCTTTAGTGAAAACAAACTGCGCGGATAACTTATCTTTCCTCATTTGTCCTTCCACCAAATCGATTTATTTCCGAGCTCCTTACACAAAAAGTTTCTTTGAAGTAGCAATTTTCTCATCAATTCATATAATTCCGGTTAATGTAACTTAAGGAAACTAACTTCCGATTGGAAAACCTTCAAAGCTGCATGAACCGCTTACAAAATGATAAAACTTAGTCATTTAAAATACATAAATTCAGGAACCATTCGCATATTGGTCTCCTTTTTTAGCATTTGAATTATAACGTTTATCATTCTTTATAGAAATGGCACAACCAGTATGTAATTAAGAGAGCAGATGTAATATTACCGCTCACTTTCAGAAATGGCGCTAAACGAAGTGGTCTATTTTGTGCTGTTGGCATTTTATTGGAAAGAATAGAATCAGAGGGTCAAGCTAGCGTGCCGAACACCATAAGACGTCTTCGTACTTATCGAAGAAAAGCTATCCCGAACAAGGTTGGCAAATCTTGATATTCATAGTATAATAGTGCATGATACATAGCACAGTGAAATGAACAGACCCCAACACAAGAACACAGACGGTGAAACCTGTACCCAAGCAACCATATAAAACACGATATCTTTACCAGCAAATCGCTGAAGAGGACTGCAAAAACCTAAAAATACATATGATCCTTACACCAATACACAATTTAATTATCAATGGCAAACAAAGGAAAGTTATGCGTGAAAAAAAAAAACAAAAAAAAACATTAAGAAAACACATCAGTCTTTTATTCAATTTATCTGTTAAAGGTATTGCATGTAAGCTTTACATTTAGGTCCGTTTTTTGTCACAAGATTTTCAACTTGACGATCAATGCAAAGGATCAAGCACCCTTATATCTTAACATTATAAACATCACTCTTTGAATTTATATTTAATGCGTTCCTCAGCGATTATGTCAATATAATTCTGTTTTATTTCAGGAACAGTTTGAATTCTGTTTTCGCTGTATTGAAAGCCACGTAGAATCCAACAACACTTATGCAAATTTTGCGCAGTAGAAAAAAATGTCACAATGACAGTTCTTGGTAAATTCTTAGACATCCGTCAGTCAATAGTAGAATATGTATGGACACGTGTCATGATGCACTTTCACATTTGAGGGCCGACACTTTTAACATTCGTTTTTAGTTTCGCTAATCACACCTCACAAAACATAATATTGATTGTATTCGGTGATTTGGATATACAGTAAAACCTCTCCAAAGCAACACCCTTTGGGAGACGCAAAATTATGTTGTTGTTGAGAGGTTGCCGCTTAGAGAGGTTAAATAAATATTCGAATCGTACAAGGGGAAAAACATGCTGTTGTTGAAGGGGGGGGGTTGTCGCTCAGGAGAGGGCAGCTTCAAATACTGCTTCGAGAAAAATTATTATCGTTTTATATTTTCGTCTTAAGCACGATAGGAAGACGCCCTTTTGAATAAAAAGTCGTTGATTTTTTAGTACTGTTACGAAATAAATATACAGAAAACCTATTTCATGATTACATTTAAATTGTGTTGCACAGAAATATATTTGCACTGATGAAACATTTAAATTTAGTCTATATACATGTATCAGCTTTTTACCGGTTTAATATATTAATTAGACATCAAATATACCTTCTATATTTTGTATGATTCAGTTTAGGTGTTGCCCTTATTACTGTTTTGTATTGTAATAATTAACATTGAATGAAAACCGACATCTAGCATATTGAAATTAATTTCGAATAGTTTGCTTGTTTGGTATATACATGTATGTTTGAACTGTTGCGTGATGTCTTGAGAGCATGGCCTTGCATGTATACGAACATTGCGACAGAATTTCCAAAACTAACCAGAGAATGTTTGCATCGTCATGCAATCACAAGATCTTAAACCTACCAAGAACAAAGTAAACTTAGAAACAATTCATGAAGTAAAGAATTTTATACAAAAGAATGATGGACCAAGAATAATGGACGAGAGATTAATGAAGGAATACATATGACGTATGCAATAAAACTCGAAAAGGATTAAAATCTGTGGAATGGGGAAAAGAAACAGCAAGTACATATTTTGTATTGGTCTGCAGATAAAAATCCAAGAATAATTAAATCAATATTAATTCAAATACAAGTCAATATACAGCACATATACCAAAAACACTGAGCTCCATTCTGACAACAAAAAATTAGGCCGTTGTTTATTATTTTTTTCAATTATTTCGTAGAAACCCTCTTTACAAGACGAGCAAATGTCAACGGAATAACATTCCTGACAACATAAGCAAATTTCTAGAATAAAAATCTACACAAAAACCTTTTTCCGGATATGCTAGTGACAATTTTGTGACATGACCATCAATGTAGTATGGGTGATTACACCGATTAAATTGTATTGCTGATGTACATGATTCACATCCCATGTTACAACTTAAAAAGCCTCAGTTCCAGTAGCTTTTTTGCCAAATGATTTTCTTTATTGCTAAGTCAAGTGAATCTGAAAATCAATCTGAGATGCCAATAGTTGTTGAAGACTGTTATACACCACGCTTGGCCTTCTCACGTTTTTTGTCATACAGAAACGTATTAAATAAGTTTATAAGTTCACTAATAGCATAATCTAGATGACAAGTGCAGATGATATTAATTAAATTATTGCACATACCGTATATATAAATAGTTTACGTAAATTTTGTACTCCGATTAGATAACTTACATCTAATATTGAACAACGACATATTTATACTTTGTAACTATAAATGATAAAATGTATACGTTACGTGTACATATCTGACAATTATTTGACAGAGTTGCACGTAACGCTGTCACATAATTATGTTACCCAACAAATCGGTGAGGAAGTTACGTTTTGTAAGGGAACAAGTTTCATACAGAGCTGTTGGTGGAGAGCGTAAGTATACACAAATTTTATAATTATTACATTATGAAAATATTTACCGTATTAACATATGATAATAACAACGCGTTAAACGGCAAATGTCAATATTTTCCAACATAACTTGCCGTGTCTGGGATTATGTGATCCAAACAATTGTATTTTCTTTCAGTAATTGTCTAATTTTCGTTATTGCTTCGATGTTGAAGCCATTTTTGTGTTTGTGAAACTATTTATTCCTGTTGCTTGCATGTTAATGTCTGTTTATTTTAATGCTTTTCTTTTTCTGCAACTTCCGGCTGCCGCGCTCCAAATCATCACATTTGATTAAACGCAATATTTTTGGTGGAAAGTTCTAAGGTTACTTTTCTCCAACTTACCTGATTCACTTACCTAGTCACCCAATAGGAAAGGCGGCTGTGCCCATGAAGTTTAACAGAAATCAGATTAACAGTGATGATCAACTAAAAATCAGTGATAGTTATGTCTTCTGCCGTTATCAGGAATTAATGCTGATGAAAACGTATTTTAAATACAGATCATACAAACATTTGCATTTTTGTATAATTTAATATGCGGTACACTCGTTACTTTAGTAAGTCCTCGAATCTTATGGTTGTTTCCTGTGATTAGTTTCAGTCATAATGGGATATAATCTAATCTCATGTAGTTATTTTAAATGAAGACCTTGAGCTTTATTGGCACAATTTACTACATTTCAATTTTTTTTATTTAAATTTAGGCGTGTTTGAGTCCGTGGCTGACGTAATTAATTACGAGCAGTGTAGTAGTAATGAAATTCTGGTCAAAACACCAACTGAAATACTTGAAGCAGTGTTAATCTTGACAAAGACAAACTAAACGTAATGATTTTGAATTACATAAGACGATGTTACATTATTCATCATAAGTGTATACGATGAAACATAGGTTGATAACATAATGTGAAGAAAGCCTATTTAGGTTTTGCTTGAAGCGTACTACTTGTATGAAAGAGGAATTCTGTAGGTTAAACGCCTTTTCAATCAAGTACGAGTAATGGGCTTGATTACTTGAGTGATGTTGGCATACAACCATTGTATGTATTCTGAGGTTCTACGGTATATGTTTAACCCTTGCATTTATATATTCTGCCAATTTTACCGAAGAAATTATGTACTGGTATATGACTCATTATCATCAGACACAATTTATATAGGACATCATTAATCAGCAAGTTGTTATCAACTATAAATGATTCAAAATTGAATTCGAACACAAAGTACAAGGGCGATTTATTTATTTAAATCACGTTGAATACTTTGATTAGATTATATTGTAGTACGTAGACAATTTTACTTAGTACATGAAATCAAATATAACCAGAGAAACGCTTGAGTTTCATCAGCACAGTTTTCACTATTTTAAGCCATGTACTAAGTTATTTATATTCCTCCTGCTGAAATACGTTAGTATAAATATTCACCCAATTTCATACTATGTACTCAAGTACATATTTGAGACTTAATTTGACCGGTGGGCTTCTGCTGGTATGAAAATGAGGCAAAACATTTCATGAAATGTCATCACCTTTCTTCCAGCTCTGATTTAAAATTTAAGTAGGTATATTTGGGTCTGTTGCTTGCGAAATAATAAGGAAAAATATTAACCTGTCCAAATTTTTGCGTAAGCAACTTTATACTTAGTATACATATAGTATATATATATACTAAGTATAAAGTTGCTTACGCAAAAATTAGGACATATATATATATACTGATATTAGACTGTGATTGTGTGTTTACTGCAGAAACATGGCAGAATCAAGGAACATAAAACCTGAAGTAGATGACAGATCTCGTATCGGACACAGAGATAAATGTGAAATGTCTGCAGGTAATTGTTCGGAGTTTTTATGAATGCTTTGTTTTAACATACAGACAATTATAAATAAGAAATACATTAATTTTAGAATATCCTCTTTCAGGTTATATAATAATTCAGATGCGCAGCAATGGACATTATGAAAGATGTGCTGAAATGAATGTATTGTTTACGCTAATGAATGTATTGTACACAAACAACATTTAAGTAATGGAAACAAGCATTTCTATACATAACCACGTAAATGCATTAGGATTCAATTACTGATTGACATTTATTGAGTGGACGCAAGAAGGGCCTCTCTCTGTCTTGATAGAAATGGATAAAGACACGCACCCCTTCAAACATTGTCATAAACCTTGACTTCCGATACACTAGATCACCTTGTAAACCAGACAGTATGTAGCAGTATAGTGATATCATTTACAAAGATCCACCACCTTAGCAAACATCATTATCATGTGATACGTCATGTAATAAACAAAACATACAAAATCACACAAAGTGTAGCATAAAGTTTATAATCATGTAATACATATATACCGTATTATAAAGTTAATTGTTGATACAATTGTACCATCCATGAATAAAAGTCACTATGTAGATAATAGCCATTTTGAAAACAAAAGCAGTAACCTCAGTTACTGACCACTACAATACATAATAAGGTCATCTTATTACAAGAACCAATTCTTCAGCTTATTTCTACACCTGATATCATAAATACAAATATCCACCACCGTAGCAAAAACCATTATCACGTGATATGTCATGTAATAAACAAAATATACAAAATCATACAATGTATAGCAAAAAGTTTATAATTATGTAATATATATTAAAAAGTAAATTGTCGATACAGTCGACCATCCCTGAGTAAAAGTCACTATGTAGACAATGGTAATTTTAGAAACAAAAGCAGTAACCTCACTTAGAGACCACTTCAAAATATAATAAGGGCACCTTATTAATAGGACCAATTATTTTCCAATATTATATTTTAAATACAAAATTTGTCAGTTTATTTCACGAGTGAAATAATACAGTATGTATCATTAATAAAAAATAACATGTAGACAAAAGCCACCTCGTGAACAGTGTCTTTTCTTAAACATAAATATATTGATACTATAGATCAAAACAACATTTTATGGAAATATTTAACAAATAACATATGCCTGAGCGCCAATCTTACACTTGTCTACAAAGTCATTACGAATGCCCAAACGCCCTGAAAGATTACAATACTTTTTTCTTGTACACTTTGAATACAAACTTGACACTTTTATCTTCATAAGTTTTTCCAGCCTCTTCGTGTTCTCTGAAAAAAATAATACATGTACATATATAATTCCAGAAAAATAGTCCAGTTTATGATTACCTGATTTACCCTGCGAAGGCACTGATCGTAAAGTTTCTGAAGAACAATAGGACTATGAGGCTCTTTATATCGCTCATCTGAAGAACCTGATGAATTGACAAATAGGTGAATAAAATAAGCCTCTAAGAGCAGAGGCAATTTAATTGACGCAGGAGCATAATTTGACAAATATTTGTAAAGAACCATATGACAATGATACGCGCGAAATATCTATGCTATATGTCATGACCTTTTAGCCAGGAAGATTCCGTCTAAATAAGTCTACGTAACACAATAGACACCCAGGACGGTGCCAACTTTGACCACAGGGTCATCATTTGAACCATCTCGGTAGCGGACCACATGCCAATGCTACATACATACACCATATATTTTAGCTCTAGCTAATGCGATTTTTGGCTGAAAAAGATATTAAAAGAACTTCCCTACATAGTCTAGGATCTTCATAGATATTCGGAGCGGGGTCATTTTTGACCCCAGGGACATCATTTGAAAGGTCGCGACAGAGGACTATTTTATGCTCTAATTATACAGTCAAACCTTGAGTAAACAGCTACCTGTGGATAACGATGAACATTAGATAAAAGGTCACTTTCGCATATGTAAGTTTCAATATTCGTAAAGATAAACTTGAGATGTGTTCCTTCTCTCATGCCAATTACAAGACAAAAAGCACTTGCTGAGTTTGTAAAGCGATTCAATGGTAATTGACAATAACATACTTGATCTCTTCAAAGTTGTCTTCAAACACAGGAAAGAATGCATCTGCTGCAAAGTCGGTGAATATATGTGTGAGATAAACCTTACCACATCTTGAATGTTCCAGCGCTTCCTGAAATAAACAAGCAGATACTTATTATTATGTTAATGTAGCACTAATGGATGATAATGAAGGGGGTTCAAATCCTGGTCGCAGCAGGTCATACCCCTCTATCATAGTGAAAATTGAAAAAAATGTCGAATTTCCTCCATATGTGGAGAAGTTGCAGTCACCTGGTGGAAGGATGAGTTAGTACTGGTTAATATACCGTCAAGGAATATTGGTTAGGTGAACTGGCCGCCGTATACAGTTGAAAAAAAGTTGAAAAACGCCGTTAAACCCGATGAAAAAAAATGATAAAGAACCAATAAAACTATGCTATGATAAAATTATTTGCTACAACAATGATCTTGAAAATAACAATGAAGTAATGATAAATATATGCACATAGCACCGCATCAACGATCTGATAAATACATGGTATTAAATAAGTACAACAATAACAGCACTAATAACATTACATTTTACATCTGAAAGATAATATTTCGTCAGTACAAATGGTACTTTTCTGAACAATTAAAGAAAGTCTTTTCCGCCTAACCAAATATCATGAAATAACTTTGCGTGAAGTAGCTATTATACTCCCTCAAACCTTGTACACTCTATTTCCACCCATGATCCAAATACTGTCGACTTCCTTTTGTATACTGTCTATGTATTCTACAGCTGCATCAAAACTTGGCACAATTCTTAAAAGCCTGGGATGATTCAATGTACTGAAAACATTTAAAGTAGTGGATTATCTCCCTTGATATAACAAAAAGTGATTTCAATTATCGCCCTTAGTCAGTATGATACAAAGTGATTTCAACTATCTTCCACTATCATTTTTGATACAACAAACTAACTTCTACCATCTCCTTTTATATATACAAAATATATAGTCTTTAGAGAACTTTGTCTGTCTCTAAAGCAGGTACGTAAAATCAATTTATATATATATATATTGATATTACGTACCTGCTTTAGACACCGTCAATATATGTATATATATATACATATACATGCAGTTTGCATCATACAGCTTATATGTCAACTCCTATTAGCAGTATGATGCAAACTGCATATATATGTATATATATACATACATAGCAGGTACGTAAAATCAATTTATATTAAATATATAATTAAAGTTCTCTAAAGACCGTTATACATTACTGAATATTATCACCAAAAGCTATTTATATCTCGGTGCCATTGAAAGCCGGTCAAATATCTGACTGATTTTTATTGAAACTAGCTTCGGTCTCATTTCCATTTATTTAAATTGCATTCACGGCGCAAGTTTTAGTTTACAATCTCTGTACATGGAATGTTCCCTTATATTAGTAAAGAAATATTTATTGCACAATGAGTGAGTAAACTCAGTTACTATATAGTTCGTTAAATAATTCTATAATGTTTGTCATTGAGCATAACAACACTAGGATTTAATTTATCAACTGACAAGCGTGAAAGCAATATCTTTTTGTGAAAAATGGCAGCAAATTGTAAATTGTATGTGTGAAGTACCTTTTATCCACTGTTTGACTGATAACAATATAATATATATGTGGCCTGAATCGTTTTTCTGCATCTCCGCTCAACCATGTAAGTCTACCGTATATATGTATAATCATTTTGCCTAAAACATATAAAAGATTATGAAAATTATACCCCAATATCTAGAGTACTTTTTAATGAATTTTGAACACACTGGACACAGTATCAAATAGACGTCGGCTGATGAGGACAATACAGAATGATCGGTATGGTTCCTAGATAGAAAAACACAACCATCTTACCAGTAAACACAGCAATACATAGAAAAATAAAAGGTAGACAAAACATCTATATAAAGATTCCGGATAAAAGTACATGACCATAAACCATATGGGCAAATAGCAATCGTGTGCTCCCAGGGCAGGCAGCTATGAGAAGGAAAACTTATGACAACAAACCAACCTGTGCTCCCAGGTCAGATTTTCAGATCAGGCAGCTATGGGAAGGATACGTACATAACAAACCAGGACAGAATAGGTTCTTGAGCCCAGACAGGCAACTACTCTTGGGGAGGAGGCCACCCCGAGTAAAAACCTCAACCATTGAAGTCGGCGAGTGCCAGCAAGAAATGATGTGGGAAGCTAATCGGACACACACGCATATCCCATCGTATGGCAGCAAAACTATCGTTCTTTTATGGAACGCAGAAGAAGAAGAAGATGATGATGATGAAAATTAGCGTGAGTTGCCATGGTAACCTGCTGAAGAGAACACTTACCTGCACTTTTATCTCTTAGAGTTGATGACTTAGTTGTGTAGTATTCATGATCTTTCCTTTAAACATAGAAGCATGCATCGTTTGTATTAGGAAGGTATTTACTGGCAAAGTATATATTTCATAATCATAGTGGGACACGTTTCATGTATAAATTAAGATATTTCAATTAGAATCTACTTACAGTTTCATAAAAACAGTCATTAAGATATATGTTTTTGTTTTGATGAAAAATCTTATGTATAATTTTCAGCTCTGAAGAAAAAAAATTAATACTTACCCTCCCCCCTTCATCTATGGTTAACATTAATTTTTTGAAGATCATTAGTAAAACTGAAAGAAGGCCTTAACCCTTAATGAGGTGAACTTACTTCAATGGAGGCCATGGGAGCCCCATTTTGTAGCCAATTCCACGGTTACCATGGCACATAGCAGCCATCACATCAAATACCAATGGAGCATTCTGGGAATATGTGTATAAGTCAGTTTAATAATAATAATAATAATTAAAGATGTTCTTGATGTGACAGTCTAAGAGTAGTTCTACTGGTATGTTTGAATTTGTCTGATAAGTATTCCGGACACGCTATCTAATTTCTAATACAGTCAAATCTGTACATAAGCAATGAAAGTGTACAATGACCACACAGGTACAGTCATACCTCGGTATAAGACCATATGTGTACAATGACCACACAGGTACAGTCATACCTCGGTATAAGACCACATGTGTACAATGACCACACAGTTCTATGTACAGTCATACCTTGGTATAAGACCACATGTGTACAATGACCACACAGTTCTATGTACATTCATACCTCAGTATACGACCACATGTGTACAATGACCACACAGTTCTATGTACATTCATACCTCAGTATAAGACCACATGTGTACAATGACCACACAGTTCTATGTACATTCATACCTCAGTACAAGACCACATGTGTACAATCATCACACAGTTCTATGTACATTCATACATGGGATTTATATGACATTTGAACCATGACTACATAGTTAAATAGAGATACATCATTATTATTCATAGTGTTGTTTTTACTGAATGCATCAGATTTGTATAAATGTTTCTAGTAAGTATGGCAAGCTATTGTATTTGGCTGAAGTATGTGAGTTTAACAACAGAGGCATAGTTGGGCATCTAAGATAATTGTTTTAACATTTGGTCAACTGACAGTTTATTAAGACTTAAAAAGAACGAATGCAAACATGATATTAGGAAATTTTATTAAAGGCACCGAAAAATACTTCAGATCTTGACATGAATATTTCAACTATTTATAACTACATCAAGAAAACATTTCAAACATAACATAAGTACATTGCCTAGCAACCGTGAGAGGAACCATGGCAACAAACACATATTTCATCAAACAACACTTCAGAAAAAAAATTGGCCTAAAACTAGTTCAAGACCACTTTACGTTTTTTATATTGGGAAAAAACAAAAGTTGAATTCCTTCGATTTTTATAAATGTTTTAACAATAATTTACTAATAAAAATTGAACATGCAATAAAAACTACAAAATAATTAAAACAATGATGTTTGAAATTCTGACTAAATCTGAACACAAAAAAATGAGATCACACATTGAAAATTGCCAAATTGTATACAGACAACCTAACTACAAGGGTTGTTACAAAATAATGTACAAACATGCAAAAAGAAAATTAAATGCAGGGAATGATCACAATAACTGATAAAGTCAAGGTAACGACATCATTATTGAAATGACTACATACTTAAAAGGTTACATTCTTAAGGTTACAAAAAATGTCAAGGTTATAATGAAAATGTCCATGTTGCAATGAAAATGTCAATGTTATAATGAAAATGTCAACGTTATAATGAAAATGTCAATGTTATAATGAAAATGTCAACGTTATAATGAAAATATAAATGTTATAATGAAAATGTCAATGTTATAATGAAAATGTCAATGTTACAATTAAAATGTCAAGTAAACAATACAAATGTCCAGGGTATAATGGAAATGTCAAGGTTACAATGGAAATGTCAAGGTTACAATGGATATGTCAAGGTTACAATGGAAATGTCAAGGTTACAATGGAAATGTCACGGTTACAATAGATATGTCAAGGAAATAATGTGTAAGTAATATTTACACTGAAATATCAAGATTACAACGTCAAGGTTACAATGTCAAAGTCACACCTTTTCATAAACTTCAAAGCGGAATTTCGTATCTTTTTCTTCTTGCTCTTCCACAGGAACATATTCTGGGCTGAAAACAGGAACTTTGTATGAGAAAACAATACACCAAAAACAAAAAGTTCAAGGAGCACTTTTTATAACACCATCTTAGGGCCACTATAATTTTGTCTTGATATTGAGTTGGACTAATTAACTAATTGAAACATAATAAAAAGTTGTATTGTGCTCCAAAAATTTGTATTTTAAAAGATAAAGTGAACACAATAGTTTGAATGTATATGAAATAAACATCTTTCAACTGTTTGTGTGCTGGACTTGTAACTCGGCGATCCAGGTTGTAATCATAATTATAATAGCTGGAAAAAGATATGGTATAAAATTTCTGATGCAAGATCTAGTTAGATCAATTGGTAAGTAAATTCATATTTTTAATAGATTTTATTTTGTCCACTATATCAAAAATGTGTGCAAAAGTAGCCTTTATTCACATGATGGTCGCTGACTCAGATTACTGTAGTAACCAAAATTTGTAACATCCATCCATTTTATACAAAGCCAGCAGCTCAGCCCCTTTTTTATGGTTTTGGGGAACAGAATAACAGATATCAGTTCCCTTTCATAGGGGAAATTTGCGTCGTGAAGCACCAAATTGTGGAATTATCAAAGGCTTATAATCATGAAAGAACAAAACACAAAGTTATGTCTAAACCATTCTACACTTACCAGACCACTTAACACAATATTTTACTTGATTAATTCCAGAGAAAAAAACTGTTGTAAGTATATGAACATTTTCAATTTTTATAATTATGGGGAAATATTTCTCTTTCAAAGAGGAAAAAATATATACCGGTACTTTTTTACAGGGCTAAATACAGGACCCAAAAATGACATAAAAAGGCCTGCAGCTGAAGATACAATTTTCAGCTAAAGCAGATATTCCTGGGAAAAAATACAAAGATAAAACTGACAGCAGTGATACTTACTTAGGAATTTTCTGAAAATATTGTTCATCTATGGCAGGTAGGAATGTATCACATGTGAAATCTTTCAGTACTTTGGTGAGATATAATCTACATGGATATGGTCCCGTCATGGCTTCCTGGAGAGTAAATTAGTCGATTTACACAACACAGTCAAACAAATGAGGATCAAAAAATTATAGCTAATGTTCAAACTTTTGTTTACAGTCAGTTAACAGACAATTACCTGATAGACAGAACTTCCACCTATTATGTGAATGTTTTCAATCTTTTCCTTCAAATCGTCCGTTTGTATCAAGGATAAAGCCTCTGGTAGACTTCGCGCTATATGTACCCCATCAGGAACCTCTCTGAAATTAAACAAAAAATACTTACACTAGTTTTCCCCTACTTAAACCTCTCTGAAATTAAATAAAAAATAATCACACAAATTATCCCCCGATTTGAAAATCTCTGTAATCAAATAAAAATACAAAAGATAGTTTACCCCATCTTGGCCCTCATTAAAATTGAAAAAAAAAACACCATTTTACCCCTTATTGATCATCTCTACAAATGTTCAGGTATTTTAACATTAATCTGATGTCTTTCGAATTTTCTGAATTATTCCTTGAGGTTCAAGCATCTAAATTTTTTATAAAAACTATATTTAAAGCAACAATGTATCATGCTCATTTTTGAGACGGACCATTCTATATTTTTCGAGTTTCTTGTTGTGGTCATACTCAATGGCAATTTTCTCTCAAAAAATATCTTTGCTGACTTGGGAAATTGCAATCTTACAATAATCAACATATGCTAATAATACATCAGAAAATCGTCCAACATTAATTTTGTAACAAACTTGTATTCATACCAAAACTCTCACTCAAAACTGGGCATATTTTTAAAGAGAAAAGTAATAAAAAGATAACCTGTTGTCGTCATTATTTTACTCTTCTCAGAATTTGTAGAAACTCCCAACAGAGACTGCAAAACATACTTACTTCAGTTCTCTGCTTAAAACAATGTTCAGCCTTCCTTTCAAAGGTCGGTGTTTCTCCGGTATAGAAAACCATGTCTTTCTTCCCATAATAACAGCATTCTGTTTATCTACGTACAAAATAAAACAGTTTGTTAAGTTTAAAGAATAATATCTTCAATGGTCAAGTGGTTAAAGTATCTGAAATCACCGATGCAAGCTTGAATCCTATCCTGGACCAGACAAAAATCTTACTGGTATGGAAGCTGACCAACTAGTTTACAGAAGGTTGGTGATTCTATCCAGGTGTATGCCAGCAGTATTTCTCCACCATTAAAAGATTGAAAACCTATGACCCTTGCTGTTGGTCCAACTTTAAACCAAATCCTTCCTGCTAAAAAAACCCCCAGACTCCCTAACAATCGGAATTCTCTGAAAATCAAAGGATTTTTTAAGAAGCATATTTTTTCTTCTATAAACAATAGTTCGGAATCCTCAGAAATCAGACTTTTGGCTGAGTCCCAAAGGGACTCTGAAATGTTTCATTCAATTGTATCAACAAAAAAGGAGTTAACAAAAAATATACCTAAATTTAGAGCAATGTTTAAAATGATTACAGATGCACAAAAGATGTATTTACCAGGGTTTTCAACAAGTGATGTCATCTTCTTGAAAAAGTCCATATCTTTTCTAAATAAGAAAAACAGAATAACTTCATTATCAACAAAAAAGTACTGTTTTAATCACTGTGTATTATAAGCCCATAGACAAATAGACAGGTTTACGATTAGTACTTTTATTGTTAGAGAATTAATGCAATCATTTCAGTTATTTTTTGTCTAATTTATGTACTTGTTGAAATTATTTTGATATTACTGATGATTACTAATTATATATATATATATATATATATATATATATATATTGTATTTGTATCAGTTATTCTGTTTTGTTAATGTTAGTGGTTGATAAATATACATGATATTATAATAATAATATTACTGTGATTCTGTTTTTGTAAACGGTTTGTTTCAGTTTCTTGATAAGTTACTTTATGTTATTCTGTTTCTGTTGATATTATTCACTAAGATTCCAGCCGATCCTAGAATTGTCTTGTTAAAGTTTGACTTCCAAACACATTCTAGACAAGAAATCAACTAAATGTTATTGGAGTAAGTATTTTATTAAATAAAACATAATAATAATTCAAATCCAACATTTGGAGACAATAATACATATGGGGTCGAATTGTCCAAGCGTATATTAGGGGTCGAATTGTCTTAGGGGTTGCTTTGTCCAGGGGTCGAATTGTCCGACAACTAGTACAAACGGTGGCTTTGTGATAGAGAATTCGCGAAAACATATGACAAACTTCAAGTCAAAGCAAGTGTAAAAATGTCAGACAACAAAATATGAATATACAGAAATTATAGAATACCTTAGTCTCCATGGCAGATTTCCATTGATGCCAATTCCGTTATTATTGCATACGGCTACCACAAGATTCAGTTTTGGATTAGCCATTGCACCCATAGGTTTGTCTAAATCACTTCCGATCCGGGTCTGAAACCGTGATCGAAGAGGACACGAAGTTCAATGACGTCTGTTTCAAGTTTTTTTGGACAAAAGTAGTTTAAATTCTAAGTCGGTAATGTTTTGTTAACTAAATAATTATTTTTGCGCATGACAACAATAGAAATCGCTGCGTAAAAAAAATAATGGAATAATTATGCAAATTCTCTCCGGGACGATCCGGATTGAATTGGTATTTAACCGATCTGGATTTTGACTGTTAGCGTCTGTCAAAATTAAATATGTGAGATTTATGATGGAAATAAATAGAATCCACTGGTTTGTAAGTGCAAGAAAGCTAGAAGTATTCATCTCGAATAAATAATTACTGCTTGTTTCAGATGACATTTCGTATATTTACCTAAATCTTCGATTATCGTCGAAACGGAATTTAATTTTTCTCATTGTTGTAAGCGATAAACTTTCACTGGAAACCACAAAACACTAATTAGAAATGAAATAGATTGGATATTTGTTTAATAGGCAGCCATTGATAATTTTGAAATAAAAATACTGGATTACTTAACATTGTTGTAAGTGACTATCAACATACCTACGATTTAGAGAAGGTAACAAATTATTTGGGTGTAATGTTAATGAGGTATATTTGTAAACATATGTGATCGCATTTCACTAAACTACAGAACATGTTTTTTTCGTCTTTTGTCTTAGGTAATCAATATACTATTTGTTATTTTCTTGTCTTTTAGGTCTATTACAGGGTGGGGCTAATGGAATTCAAGTTTCAATAAATTAGTGAATATTAACATAATACATTAAGGCAAATTTATACTCTGGTTTAATGAAGCTTATTTATCTATATACATGTGTGTATGCGTACATGTAGAGACTTTATTGTATACTACACACTGGATGAATGCAGTATCTTATGACAATATTGTTAATTTATAATTGAACTAAATAGTGTCATTTTTCGGTTCATTAAGAATTAGAATTGAAAGGGTTTTAGGTAATCATGTTAGCAATTTATGTGAATCACTGTGACGCCGAGTCACACTTAGCGACATATAGGTCTACGCTATTCTACTGAATTCCAATTTAAGACTGGTCAGACTTTAAGAAGTGATCACTTTTAAATCATTGAAAATAAGGAGACAATGTATACATACAATACTAGTATATTTGTAATACTGTTATTGTTTTAAAATGCCCCCAAATGAGTGAGAACTGAGATTAAGAGGCCGTGAGAATGTCTGGTTAATGTGCAAAACTTACCGGATGAATTTACATATTTAATCTACTTCTGTGTACATTTATTGTAAGTTTTCATGAGTCGTGTATTTAAAGGTGTATCATGCTTTATATAGATGACCCCTTAAATAAAAAAAATGGTAACCAAATTGGTAATTTTTCTGTTGTTTTACCCGTATATATATGTATATATGTATGTATGTAAGATCATTAGACACACTTATTTAATAGATGTGAGCATAACAGTTGTCATGAAGAAATTGAAAATAAAATTGATTGATCAGCCATTATTTGTGTTTCATTTACTTTCTGAGACCATAACTTACTGAGATGTGAGAAATGATTACCAAAGACACGATTGGTGCATTCTTTTAGAGTATATTAATACTTCAAGTTCTAGACAGTTTGACTATATCTTACCACACAATAGTTATGTATCTTGGATGGAGACGTATCAGTTTTGCCATGTTTTTGACTGATTTGTCTGGATGATTCCTCCTAAAGTGTCAGGTAGGTTATATCCTGACTTAGAAGATAATGTTATTATCTAGCCTGATTGGGCATTATCTTCAGTAGTTTCCAAATCTGTTTCAGTAGGACATTGACTTGGGTATTCCTTTAAAGGATATAACTCCAGATTTGCATCAGAAATTAAAGGGACACAACTCCTGATTTGACAGAAATGAAAGGGGCACAACTCCTGATTTGACATCAGAAAAATAGCGAACACAATTTTAGATTGACATCAGAAAATGAAATAATACAACTCCAGGTAAACATCAGATTCGGAAGGGACACAAATATAAATTGACATTAAATATTAAAGGGACACTACTTTAGATTGACATCAGAAAATAAAGGGACACAACCCAGATTTACATTAGGAAATCAAAATAATTCAGTTTTATAAAAAAAGTTACTTAAACAGTTTTGCATCAGTTTGATAGTGTAAAAATTGTTTTTAGTATTTAATATGAAGTAAAGGTGATTCCATAATATGAAGAACATATATTAAAACTTCGAATTAATTTACTTTCTTACCTTGGGTGGTTTATATAAAGTTTATATGCAATTTTGTTTTTTTCCTCAACAATTACAGGTATCATTTTTTCGATTATTGAGGACATATGCTCATCCCTTAAGCTGGTTTTAAGTGTTAAGTTTGAATAATGACTCAATGGCCATCATGCTTTGTAATGTTCGCATGTAATACAAATAATGAAATAAGTTTGAGAATCTATGAAAACTAAATGATAAATAGTCTATAAAAATACCTTTCAATTCTCATACTATTAGTGTGAGGCTCAAACGTCCGGACGTAAAACCTTCTTCAACATTTAGGACAAATCTCACACTGTCAAAAACAAATTTATAATTATAGTATCCGACAGTAGCTAACATGTTTTGAGAACGCACCTTGATGTTAATGTGGTATTACTTAGAAACGATAGATAAAAAGGCTCAAATTTTCTGATACAGTATGACACCATGTTTTTGAGTAATTATACTTTAAATTGATTCAACTCTTACAACTGAACTAAAGGTTATTCCTGCCCCACTGATTATTATGACCTTTAATAAGGGTGGGAGTAAGTTAGTTGAGTGGCCATGGTTACTGACTAGTCATTACTAACCCCTCACTGGCTTTTACCCACGCGGAACCAGATAATTTTCACATGCAGGCTTCCGAAACTGCCAAAAAACTTGCCTGACATTTGGTCAGACGAACTAAGAATTTTTGTTGGACCAAATGAAAATTGTCTGGCCAAAAATATCATTTATAATAAGTGTACTTCTTTTTTCCTTTTTCTTTGTCGGACATATTTCTTTACTTCCCGGACGTAAAACCTAAGGAACGACATTTTGGATTGCACGTGGAGCCGACAACGAATGGTTGGCACAAAAACTACAGACGAATCAAAACATGTTCACAGGGAAATAACCGATAACCGATTTAGCTTGGATCAATGCCATAATGCAGTTACGTGCCGAACATCCGGTCCAGTACTTGCTGAAAAGTTATCAAACCTGCTCAAAATTTGCCTGAATTGTCCAGCGGTCTGGCAACTTTTGAAAGCCTGCACATGTGAGGAAGCTGCATAGATAGCTGACAGAGGATCGGTGGTTCTACCATGATGTACCCATGGGGTTTTAGGGTTAAAGATGGAAAAGTTTCAAATGACTCAGGCTATTTATGCCATGAAATACCAAGTGAAAAAATTTAACATTTTAAACATAGATACTTCATTGTTTGTCATCAGTTTTATTTCATCCTGTTGTTCAAATATATTTCAGACTCAAAGAAAAGATTTGGAAATGAACAGAAAATAGTCTATTTACTGATTAAACCATAATTGGAAATGGATTTCATTTCTGTCTCATAGATTGATGGGTAAGTTCAATTTCTTTTTTCCTCTTCAGATAGTGGTTTGGGTGTTCCCCACTCTATACCTTATATATATTTATTAGTGTTTGTATTTAACCATTATCTTATTTTAATGTATAAATGAATGTTATACATGTGTATTAATACATTGTACAGATACTGTAAAATCTCACATAGCCACAATCTCAATATTGCAACCACCTTGTTGTAACAACTATTGTTTTTTGTATTGGCTTTCAGTAACTCCCGTATAATTCAACTTGATAGTGAGACCACCTCATTATTACACCCGAATTTTGGGGGTCTGTTAGGTGGTCTCAATATTGAGGTTTTAGTGTAACTAAATGCTTTATCAATATATTACAAACATATAGAATTTTATATGTAAATTTGCCATTCTAATTCACCATATAATTGATAAAAAAATAAGCAGCTAAAAAGATATATATCCCCCTTATATGCTAAATAATATTGAAAAAAAATCCATATAATTATAAACAGAAAATAAAGACATTTTTCCCAATTCCCAACATAAAATTTTTGGCATCTTACCATGCATTTTTCCCAATTGGACTGGGCCCAGACCCTTTCCCAGAATTGCCAAAAAAATCTCAGCCTCTATATGTCAATGTGATGTTTAGATCACCATATTACATTGTATTAGTTCAGTTTTTTTTTGGTTCTTAAGATATTGAAGTTTTGGTATACATTAGACTAATCCAAATGTATGGCACTGCTGTACAAGATGGTTTTATATTTCTGTTACTGCTATTTAGGGTCCCTTGGGGGTTATAGGACTGGTTAGTAGACCAGTCTGTTAATACAGTTCTGTGATTGGTTAATGTACAAAACTGGGCTTGGAAACAACCAATCAGACACTTGTGATATTAGACTGATATTTGAATGTAGATTTTTAAGGCTAGAAAAAATAGTCGTGTTCAAGGTTATATGGTAAAAAAGGTTGTGGTAGAGATAGCTCAAAAACTTCCCATTTCAAATAGTTTTTCTAAACACCTTTTGTGTGATTATGAAGTAATATGTTCATTTCCAAGTATTTCATACTTTGGATTTTTCCATTAGAAAGTTTAGGGTCATTACCAAATGATAGGGTTTGTTAAGTAACCAGGGGTGTAGAAATATTTTCATGTAGCTGGTAAGCTACTGAAGTAGAAGGGAGGTCTGAGGGTTCTTAACCAGTAGGGGCAAAAGTGGCCATCAAGAATGCTCAAATAGCCAGTTGATTTTTCCAGGTTCTGACTCATTTCTACACCCCTGTCAGTAACTGTAAACTCTACTGTTTATTTTCTGGTCTGATCTCAGATTTTTGCATATGAAGCAGCTTTTTAAATGCAAGTGAGCCTTATTATGCTTCCACTTTATCCCTCATTCATGTTTTTTCTTTAATGGGCACCTTTTTGTCTGCAACCATTTGTCTGCAGAATCATTACACGCATAAAACTTTTGGTCTTATAAATATGGATACTGGAAAGCATTTTTAGGTATGATATTATTCTGAAAGCAAGATCTTAAAGAAGCAACAACTAAATGATGTTTATAGCTAAATGCCATGTTACGAGATGCTCTTCAAAGAGTTTGCTAGAAAAGCATTGAAAGTGGTTCACAATTTACATGCAAATCATTATGTAATTACAATATTTGGGTCTTTCAAGAGTAGAGTATGTTTTAAATCAATCATGTTTTCCGATTGATCCTTAATTAGCCATGTGCTTAATGTCCCTAAATTATGTATATACCGCATTCATAATGTCATCTCAATCAGATAGAAGCTTGATTTTAATCATAACATCTGTATCATCTGGAAGCTTTTGTTAATAATCATGCTGTATGGTAGAGTACACTTGATCATAAAATCATTGTCGGTACAGGGAATCAGATGTTTGCATCATGACCATGTGATTATAAAGTTTTATGCTATCAGTACGACCAAAACTATGGTTTAGACTTTATCTTAAAAATCTGTGGAATTAAGACACTGTAGTGAGTGTAGTGTAGTATTTGCTTGCCCACTGTTCTTTAACCTATCAATCGCAAATAAACATAACCATTGTTGTGCAGTGTTTTTTATTGGCTCTGACTACCACAGGGTTTCCCTAAGATTTTTCACCCGAGATTCCCTGGGACACCCATCACAAACATTTTAGGGGTCCCTTGGGATTTTTGGGGGTTTCACACAGAAAATGCCAAGGGCAAATTCCGAGTTGGGAAGGGTTCCGAGGATGTGGTGGTCACTCAATGTGAGTCTCTTGGCTGAATATCGCGTCAGGGACGCAAGAAACCTACGTCAGGGAAGTCCCTGCTACTCAATTATTTGGATGGTCAAATAGAAGATTTCATTTTATTGTAATAATTTGCTTAATTTCATTGGTTTGTTCCACCCCAGAGGCATGGCTAGACATGCTTGTGCTTAATTGCACATCACTTCGTGAATCGTGAAGAAATTTCTTCATGAATGAATGAAATGAAAAGATTTGAAAATTAGAAGCCATCTGATTGGCTTAAAATATAGAGCAAACGCTAAATATTTATCGAACATGTCATACAAAAAGTTTGTTTGATTTCATATTTTCGTATTCATATTCATTCATTGATTTGTGAATTTATTTGAATGAAGTGCCAATTTTGCGTTTATTTAAGACTAGTGGCTTTGAATTATAAATAAATTTTTATGAAAGTTGACCTTAAAATGATGTTGAAAATTATTTCTCTCAGTTGTTATGGGATTCACATCAAGTTGTATCTTGGTTGCTGGTCATTGACCCCAAGAACATCAATGCTGATTTGTTTTCATTTTGAGTAAACTGTTGCCTTCTTTAGTGGTGTAACTTTCCTCATGTACAAAATGCGTGTAACAGACACTAAACCTGTTAGCAGTTTTGTACTTACTGTATCAGATGAAACTAGAGATTTGAACCTATGGGAAAAGACCATACATTATGTAACATTTAGGTCAGAAAAAGTTATTTTTCCAGTTACTTGACCACAAGAATTTAAGTGGGTTGCTTTTCTGATTGTTTTTCTGAGCATATTTTATTTGTACATACCAGGCTTGATTCATTCTCAAAGATTTTTGTAACACCATGATTCGTTGTAATTTTTTAGATTTTGTTGTTAGAAACTTGAGGGGTATTATCATAAACTTGAGCCTGTCTGTTAACCAGAAACACAGCACTTTTTTCTCCGGCCTTGTTTTTAATTTCTTTAATGGAATTATTGTGATATTTACCATGAAGCTCTGCTATGGGCTGAAAAAAACTAGGACTTTGTATATACGAAAGTGCCTGAAGTAGAAGTTCACCCCGGCGTATCTCCACATATTGTTGTAAATCGCATGACATCGGGCTATAATACATGTTGTTTACAGAAAAAGTAATAAGTTTAATTACATGTTTCTGAATAATGTATTGGACAATGTCATAGTGGGCCCGATATCTCTGGGCTTTTGGGTATAAAAAATAATTGAGATTAACGCATGTTATGCGATATTGTGATAAGAACCGTGTATGATGTGGCGTTAATTTTCCAGAAATGTAATATTTACGGATATCAATGTCAACTGCCAGAGAAAATTACCATATCGTGTTGTACCTGTTTGTCGGGTTATCTGTGATTTAAAGCCATGATTGTATATTTTTATAATTGTTAAATTTTGCACAACATCGATTATGTTTCATTACGTTTGATTGATAGATCTTATCAGCATTATGGAACGATGTTCTTCTTAATAATTGATGGAATGATATTTGAATTATTCAATTAAATGTTTTGAATTATTTTCTGTCTGATTAATAGATATGCTTGATTCAAATGCGGCATGTGAAATTTGATAAATGTTTCAGGTTACATTTTGATATTTGGTTCTTGAACAATATGATGTGCAGTTGGTGTTTCTGGCCAGCTAAAACTGATGTATGACTTTTGACTTTGAAGTTCGAAGTCCAAGTTGGATTCATGGATTTAACATCTTAGATAAAAAGTTGGAAGTTAACTATATAATGATAAAAAAAAATATGCAAGAACTTGACCTGGATTTCTAACTAAATTGTTGTTTGCAAATGTGAATATTTATCTAAAGATCTCTGGAAAAGTGTTAATTTTAACCTTCCATAAATTTGAATGTAAGAATAATTTATTTAAAAAAAAGCATTGAAGAAATTGTTTCAGAAATACATGGTTTTGGACTTTGTAAAAAAAAACTTTCATAATTCATTAAAATACTGAAAAATTGATATTTTCTTATGCTGGAGCCACTGTTTAGAGTTTGTTAGTCAACGCTGAATATGTATTTCATTGACTCCAAAGTCAAAAATTGAAAACTGAAAACGTAGGCATATATCATTGACTTAATAGTCAAAAATTGAATGAGGAATGCGCTATTTCATTACAAATCAGTAAAACATCATACTACTCAGAAATAATTCACTGTGTTAGGACTATTGTATCTACAATGCACTGCTATAGAGATGAAGGGTCAAACCTTTTTCTCTCGGTCATAAATTGATTTTTTGGTTCACAATGTTTAAGAAAATGTACTTGTTTTCTTAGGGGAACTGAACTTTGTATTAATTTTGGCGAAGTAAGTCAAATGATGTTATAAGTGTTGAGATATGACTATAAATTGATTAACCTTTATTATTTGACTCTGTTGATAGAATCTATTTCAAGTGCAGACTCATAAGTGCATTCAGATTATGTGGAATTAGGTGATATAAAAGAAGGAGCCATCTTTGAAGATATCTGTGAATTGTTCCTGTAGGAATCCATTGAGCATTTTAAGCAAGACTTTATTCCTGTTTCTGCCGATGGCAATGAAGATTATAATAATAATAATAATATGATAATAATGATGATATTGATGATGATGATGATGATGATGATGATGAAGTTGATGATGAATTTTATGATGCTGTTGCAAGACAAACATGATTTGTGCATCTACTTTTTGGCTTGATAATATTAGACATACATAGAAGTTTTTTTTAATCAAGAGATTTGTCTTTTGCATCTTTGAAGTGTTGTCTTGGATCACAGAACATCTACCTACACAGTTTATTAGTACTGGAGTGATAGATGCAATATTAAATGATATTTTGTGATGGTGCTACCTGGAAAAGGTAAATGTAAAGCACTGAATGGCATTGTGAAAATTGACAATGTGGCTTGCCTAAAACAGACTTAATTGTAATTATGGAGCAGTGGGCGTGATTGATCGTAAAGTTATGGAAATTTTGAAAAAAAAATATCTGTAATTTTGGTTAATTTATTCTGTGTTATGTTACAAGCAGACTAGAATTGTGAGTAGACTGGTCTGTGTTTGATAATCGTACAGAAACTCACTTGGGAGATGGATGTTGAGGATGAATAAGAAACAAATGAAGCATATGTTTTTCATGACATGTGATCTGACCATTATCATAGTAACGAGACAGAATTTGAAACAGTAAATGGGACATATAGATGTATGAAAGACTGCAGTCATGAAATAAACCAGAGTAAAAGCTGAAAATATTGTTAGTAAGGACTGAAACGTTAAAGAAGTTGGAAAGACAATGGAAGATACTATGGAAAGGATTGAAAGACACTCGTCTTTTGATGTTTTGGACATGCATCCTGAGTCAGTGGAACATTATGTAGGCCCAGATGTTATTGTTACTGAGGCTGATGTTCGTTTGTCAACAGATGACCTTGATGAACTTGACCAAGGTCAGAGTGATGAAAATGATTTTATTGAAAGAAATGGTCGAAGTAAAAGTTGGGACCGAATGTTGGATGGGGAGGATATGATTAATGAAAGATCTATTAATCGGAAATTTCAGTCACATCAAAATCTTAGTTCTGGAGGTCAAGGTTGGAGAAGGTCATCAAGGTCGTATGAACCAACTCCAGTTAGTAATGGCAACGGTTATAAAGATGCAAGTGTAACAAATAATGATAGTTATGAAGACGAAATAAGCGATGTGGTTAATGCTGAAAATCATTCTAGATCAAAAAGTCGGAAGTCATTGAGTACAAAGACAACGAGTCTGGACATAATTATGCCTCAAAGTAAGATGGGAAGCTTTCAAGACTTTAGGCCACTAACTCACTCTAAAAGTACATCTAGAGTATCAACTTCTTTGGGTAAATATCTATGTTTTCTTAATATGATTGTTTAAGTTTCTGAATCTGTCTCAGTATGGTAGAAATTTTTTTATCAATATAAGGAATAAAGATTTACACTGAGTGGAATTTCTGAATGTCCAATTTGTATTTTATAGCACTGGAAGGAAATCTTTGTTCGCTCTTATTTGATTTCCGGGTGGACTTTTCATTCAACATTTGCTTTAAATACTTGATTTTTTTTTATAGAGATCGATTGTAAGAATTGTAATGTGTAAGAATTAATTCACTTATTTGCGTTCTTTCAAGAGTGGAGTTTTATAAGGTGGACAGTTAGAAATTCAGCTTGATGTATATAATTAGCAATGGTATTATGACCTTTAACATGAAGTAAATGAAAATAAAGATGGGAAAATCAGTGTAAATATTTTGATTCTCCCATTTGAAACCTGGTTTGTAAATAAGTGGTTGTTATGATGAGGTGGTCATAATGTGATTTGATGAAGTTGTTGTGAAGTGATCTTTGACAGTAAATAGAATGTACTGCAGAGTGCTTTGTGATTTGTAATATTATATGAATAACATATACTATGAATGTTCTACAGTAACTGTACTCTCATTGTTCAATTTGTAGAAAATCTTTCGACTTTCTATGTTAATATTAATCTTGATTAAAAAAATTTAAAAAAACTTCCTCACCATCCTACTATATTTTTTATGAGCATGTAACCAGAAACAACTGTTTTTTTTCCAAGCCATTTTGCAATATTTTTACGAACGATATTAAATTCTGATATGATTTCAAAATACCAATATTTTGCGATATTTTATTTTTCCATGAAAAAGTTTTAAAGACATATGAACTTGTCTTTCTTTCTTATTTAGATAGACAACTAACTCTGGTTTTTATTTGTTTTCCTGTTTTGACATTTTTTTGTACGAAATCTGGAATAAATAGAGAAAAATTTAGTTGAAATTAAAAGTAAACATTTTATTTTCTTGGTTAGTTCCTTCTATGTGTATAGTTTAAGTGGTACAGGATTGACCCAATTTACCAAAAAAGAACCTTGTTCCAAAAATAGCTGGGTAATACAGTAAATAAGGTCATTGTTTTACAAAATTTTATTAATAAAATGATATAACAGCATATTGCAGTATACTGGAATATTATAGCAAATATTGCAATGTATCACAGTATCAATTTTACAGGCAGTACCCAGATGCATCTTAAAGCATTTATTTTGTGGGGCTCTGAATTGAATAATGGCATATCTAGCTTCGT
This sequence comes from Lutraria rhynchaena, assembly GCA_008271625.1. Taxonomy (NCBI): domain Eukaryota; kingdom Metazoa; phylum Mollusca; class Bivalvia; order Venerida; family Mactridae; genus Lutraria; species Lutraria rhynchaena. The sequence goes on from VIBL01000030.1 coordinate 2,072,018, forward strand.
CCCTTTGTTTCAGCTATAATTATAATTTCAGCTTAGTTAATTATAGATTAATAAGGCAGGTAAAATAATTCATGCAGGACTTGACAAATCCACTCCACTCCACTGATTAGAAATCCACTCAGGACGAGTTGAAAATGCTGTAGAACTAGTTAAATTTTAAGCTGGTCGTCTTGCAGGATGAGTAGCCTGAGAAAAATTCATCAAGCCCGGGCATGTTTAGGGTTTCTTGACCACAAAATATTAGGGTAGGTAGGTCGGAAAACTTCTTGGCTAAATATTTTTACTCAGCTCTTTGGATTCTACTATTCGGGTCGGCGCCAAAAAATGGGGTAGGTCAGGTAACCGTAAACATAGCTAATTTGAATTCATATTTAGGAGGAAATGTTCTTGTAGGGTTGGTAGATTGTAAAGCCTTTATAATATTTTTCCTATAAAAATACCTTTTGTAAGAATACAAGGTACAATTCATCCGAAGATATTTTTCGCACTTTGGTTTTTTGCCATCAGAAACTTTTGGGTCAGTCACCCGAGGAACGACTGTTTTTTCTGGCCTAATTTCAGCCATCTGCATATTTATAATGCCAATGGCTGTGACAGGCATATTTCCTTTGAGAACAAAACATTAAACTTGAATTTTCATGCATCAATCGAGGTTTTAAATTTTTTGCAAGGACTGTTTTAATTAACGATTAAGTGCACAAAAAATATGAAATCTATTTGAAGATGTCTGGTTTGTTAATGAGCTTCTAATATGGAAGTTTAAATTGACTTATTGTTGTTGTTGTTGTTGTTTGTGTTTTAGAAAATCTTTAATAAGTGTTACTGTTAAACTTAATACTCACGGATATATTTAGTTTTCTAGTTAATAACATTATCTAAGATTGATTTTTGCAAATGTGAGAAATTTTACTTTTGACATGAATTATGAAATATTACTGAAATACATACTGTAATAATTTTACAACGTGTGTGTTGTTCCAGTACATAGCAGTTGATCTTGCTCTTGATGAAATTGTTAAAACAGACTTAATTGTAATTAAGGAGCACTGGAGCTGATCAATCAGTTTTAATTGTATATTGATATTGTTTTGAACAATTATCTCTGATTGCAGTAATTTTATCAGCATTATAATTTAAAATCATCGAACATTGTTTTTAGTGTTTGTATGGTGTATGTGATAACAGTATGAAACCATGCTTGGGAAAATTCGGTTTATTATATGAGTTAAAAGCAAATCCAACCCACATTTTATCACATTTAATCACACGGAATCTATCTTTTATGGTGTTAACAGGACTAGATTTGGTAGTGTAAAAGGTGCATGTTAATTAATCAAGCAAACTAGAGCAATGGATTTTGATTGGATGGAAAAAGTAAGTTGTGTTTGAAGTGATCCTCACATTGATAACTTAAGAGGAATGGCTAAAAATAAATCTATTATGGATATAAATGTGGATAAAATTGATAGAGATACAGTAAGTGACATTTTTGACAGACATGTTGCTGGTCCAGATGTTATTGTTACTGAAGTTGCTCATTTGTCACCTGATGACCTTGATGAACTAGGTCAAGGTCACAGAAATGGGCACAACTCAATTGAAAAGAAAGAGATAAGTAAAAGTTGGGACAAAATTAGAGAGGACATGAGGTTGAGATCCATTATCAGAAAATTTCAATCGCATCAAAGTCTGACTTTTGATTGTCAAGGTCACGAGGGATCATCAAGGTTGTTTGATAAAATATCGCAAGGGAATTTATATCAGCCTACATCTAAGATAAATGACAATGACTTTGACTACAACTCATCAGATGATGAAATAGATGTGGATGAAATGAATGATGTTGTGGATGCTGATAAATTTTCAGCCAGACAAAATCCCAGATCAAAGTTCATGGGTACTAGAAGAATGACTTTAGGAAATGTAGCTGGATTGCACTTACTAATCCCGCCAATCAAAATGGAAAGTTTTCAAGACTTAAGGCCATTAACTAACTCTCCATGTGCATCAAAAATGTCTACATCTTTGGGTAAATATCCGAGTTTTCCAAATAGTAATTTGACTGTCTTAACCTGTCCCTGAATACTGCCTTCTCATTGGTCAATTTTATGGAAAAAATCCAAATATGGTACTACTTATTACACCATGGCAACCATGCTTCTTGATGATTTTCCCTTTTTTAACCTACACCCAACCTTAGTTGAACGTAAGTTTTTATTTGTATATATCTTTGGTTGGCTAATTATTATAGTACTAAATTATTTGATTGTACCAGTTACTTTGTGCTGAGTTGCTTTAATTCAATGATGATAAGGTGATAGTATCTGTAACAATAACTATACCTTTTGGAGGTTCAAAGTTCCTGCACCATTTTAATGCCAGGCTTATAATAAATCATGTGGTGTATCACATGATCACACACTTGTCTTAAACCTGTCTTATCCATCAATTGCCAATCCACTTTATTGTAAAAAAATATTTCTTCACTTGATGTAGCATTTTAAATGTCTTGCAGCTTTGTTTCTGATGCTTCAGGGTTTATTGTAAGTATGACAATCTGTAATCTTCTGGCTGGCCCAACTTCATTTAAAAAAATCTAAGTTCTTACATGTAAAACAGGTATGTAGAAATGTTTTCATTTCACAGGTAAGCTACTAAAAGTAGAATGGGGATCTGGGGCTTCAATGCAGTATTGTACCAGTTGTTTCGGAAATTGTAGTTAGGGGAATGCTCAATTGCCAGTTGATTTTTTCCACTTCCAGCTCATTCTACACCCCTGATAAATTGCTTACTTTCTGTTTGTTAAGTCCTGTGTTAATATTATTGTGTTATGGGTAATGTGTCTGACTTCATTGAGATTCAATAATCTGTCATAGATTGCTCGCTGTCTAGCTGTTTGGTGTAGCCCTCTATGATGTTATTCTTATCTCCACTAAAAAGAGTTTTAGGGATGAAGTGTGATTTACTCCTGAAAAATAGTCTGGATTGGGGACTCTCAAATGACACGAATGTGCCTAATCATATGGCCTTTGTATGAAGTTTTCTGAGAGAAGAATTTTAGAATGCTTAAAATAAATCATGTTTCTTGCACTAAATTGAACTTCAAACAGCGTTTGTTCTGAATAATTTGATTCATTACTGGTGTGTAAGAGTTGCCTCCCTTTGAAGGAAGGCTTTGCTTACGATTGAAATTCCCTTGAGAACAGTTAAAGTAAAGTAAAGCTTATTTCTGAATACTATTTAGGGTCTTATATCTTATTTCGAAATCAAGCCTGTTGTGGAGTCATCATTTATATTTAGAGAATGTTCCAATGTTTGGTTTCGTTTTAGGACGTTAGTTTGTATTGGATTTCATTCCTTTTATCGACAGTGTTTCAATGAAGTTCAGCGGACAGTTTGCCCATTTTAGCTCATATCCTTTGTGTTTTGTCTCCATTTTTTTGTTTTGTTTCTGTGGTAAGGGTAAGTTTTGGGTCGGTTGGGTTTGGTTGAGTCGGGTCGGGTTGGGTCGGGCCGGAAAGTTGGTCATGGCATTTATATTCATCTTGCAATGAATGCCAAAATGAGGAAAAAATCTATTTAATAATTTGTCATCATTAAATGAACCAGTTAGAGAGATTTTCAGATCAATGGAGCCAAAGAGAGAGGTTCAACTGTATCATGTTTAAAATTTTGTTTATGTAATATGTTATCGGGCTTTGATATGCAATTTCGTGCTTTCATTTAAACTATTAATTTCCACCATTTTGTTTATTTGGCAACCATCATACTTGTATGTTTAGGCAATAAACCTTTTGACTTGATTTACTTTAATTTGATCACAACTGTTTGTTTCATTCATGGTTTGTTAATCAGAGGTCAGAGACTTTGGATGCTCAATACGATGAGTGTTTGTTCAGCGGATTTCATGTTTGTGAGTTCCGTCCCTCAGGTCAAGACAAGCATTCACTCTTGCAATTTGTTTAAGACATTATGTCGAAAGTAATTTGTCATTCTCTCCTGATTTGTGTGAGTCGAAGGAATGGGCAAATGAAGGAATGAACAAATAAATGAGCAAGGTTTGTATAGGTGTGGAACCCAGTAATATCATTAACTACCATGCTCCACAGGTCATGGTTAGCCATGGTTGACCATGTTTTATTAAATGGCCGCTAATATGGTCTCTAACCATGGTTTCTCACTGTCATTAACCATGGTTTCTCATGGTCTCTAACCATGTTATGACTATGTTTTTTCATGGTCTCTAGCCATGGTCTACAATGAAAATGACTGTTTAAAATTACATGATGAGCTATGATCTACTTGTCGTCTGCTGTTGTGATTATCTGTTTCATAGTTTGCTTTATCGCTGATGTGTGAGAGTCGCTTCCCTTTGAAAGAAGGTCTTTGTCAATTGATAAATAATCATTGACTGGATACAGCTTTAGAATTAGGAAGGAAATCAGTTTCTCTAGGGATTTTGTTTCCTTTTGTACTTCCTTTGAAGAAGAGTTTATTTTAGAATGATTCATTTTTTGTCTCTTGACTGTCATATAAAAACAAGTTATCGTGAAAAATTGCATGCGTTTATTGTATTTTTTTATCTGCAGTTTTGTCTGTTCTGTTCTCTTTCTATTTACTGTATTTTGATTAGTATAATTTGTCCCAAGTTGCAATAAAAAGTATGTAAGCCTTGTATTATCAGTGTCTATTTCATACAGTCTGAATACAAATTATGCAACCTTCCCATTGGTCAATTTTGAAAACTGAGGAATTGGACAACCAATCAGAGGCATTGAAAGTTTAAACTGCAGTCTCCAAACTTTGGTTTTATGACCTCAGCTCATGTGTTTTGTCATTCTATTATTTTTGTATTCCAAGATATTCATTTGTATTATTTTTATATTTTATTCTTGTATTTTGTCAGTTATAGATGTCAAGTTTTATTCGTCTTTTGAGTGAATGATTGCTGAACAATTTTGGGGAAGAATATCAGCTCATAAATATAAAGTTACAATCAATATTAACCCATTTAATGTAGCTTATCAAGTGTTCTTGTATGAATGATCCCCAGTTTACTTCGCCGATCCTCTATCTCCGTATCATTTTCTTTCCAATGTCTGATTTCGCTTGTCTGATTGCGGACAATTTGTTATTTTGGCAATGCTGCTCTTGTGTCTTCGGGAATTTATTTGGCGCGTGAGAATATCATATGAATAATAATATTCAAATGTGATTTTTGAGTGGCTATGTTATGTTAAATTGTCTGATATGACAATCATTGTGTGTGAAGTAAATTGGATTGTTTGAATGACGAGAAACTTCTTGATATATATGGCGTTTTGTCTCAAAATTGTGAGATAGCAGGACATACTCGGCTTTTTAAAGGAGATATTAGTTTTAAAGTGAAAGAGCAAGTTGGACCTATTTATATTGGAACCTTAGTTGATGAAAGTAGAAAAGTGTAATATTTATTTTGAGAGGATAATTTCCTCATGGTCAAGTATTGTTTGACCTAGACAAATATTAACTTTAGATATTGTCATGTGCTGTTTAGGTTACCATTGGCCCAGTTTGGAGAACTGAATTCACTCTGGCTGATGCATGTTGTGTATTGCTTTCATCTGGTCAGTTTATTTGTTATTCTTGATTGACAGCTGATGTCTGAAGGTCTATGCGCGATAACTTAAATCAGAGTGAATAAGCTCAACCCAGCTGACGGGAGCTGGTGTGAATATTCCTCTAGTTGTAGGGGATATTTGTATTAAACGTATTTCAAACGATATTGAGGATTGCACCAAAACTGTAGGATTAATAAAATGTAATTTAGAATATTTCATTTTTTAATTTTGAAGGCGTTTTACTACTGACTGTGTTTAAATTTTGTTCTAAAATGTCAATGGGATGTGATGTATCATTGATGATGTTTATGATGGTTTTGCAATGTTAATAATACGTATGTCAAACAAATGTTTGAAGGCTTTCCTAGCTCAGAACATTCGTTTTATCAATCTTCTTGAGTTATTACTGCAGTTCTTGCAATATTGGACCAAAATATTAAGAAGGCAAAGAGAAATATTTTTTTGTACAAAATTTGAGAATTTCGTTCGTTAAATATTGGTTTTTACGGAAGTAGCAAACTTGAAGTATATACATCAACAAAATTGTTTTATTTCAAAATCAACTTGAAGGGAATGAAGTTTCATTTTGGGAGAATTTCTGTATTATGAAAAGGACAGGAAGTGATAAGTGAGCATAAAAAAAACATTTTTGTGATAATCACTTTTTTCAAATTTTTGTATTTATCTGTAAGGCGGTGTGAAATGTTAATTTAAGTCATCAACATGTGCCTAAATGCTAACTTTGGAGGATGTCTCAGGAATCTGCAACAAGAAGGTAAGCTCTTAGACAGTCTTATGATTTTCCCCCATAGTTATTGCTTTGCTATTGGTCAATTTTAAAAATTGTTATCACAACTTACCAATCAGAGGTACTATGTTTTTCAACCTTGTTTTTTTTTCAAGTCAATATTTTAGGAAGATAGGTTATTGTGCAATTGTGAAGACATTGGGCATTGTGACCTCTCCAAATTCAGCCTTGCCATTGGTCAATTTTAAATATTGTTACCAGAACCAACCAATGGAGGTTAGAATTTCATTAAATGGTTATCAGGTCTTTTTTCATATAAACTGGCATGTTCAATCCTAACTGTTGTCTCAATAATAACTATACCTGTTATCAGCATCCTGGCTTCATCACTTTTTTACTTAACTGGCTTGACTGACTGAGGTTGAAGCAGGGCTATTATATAGTGTTGCAATTAATATCTAGAATTCTTATTTAATTTTGCAGTGCATTTGATGCTAGTCTAATGCTGAATTCATATACTGCTAAGCATGTGGATAAAAACAATCTTTTGGAGTGTCCTGTTTTTGGAGGTGGCTTTTTATAAGATCTGCAAATGCTTGTATTGGAAATAATGTTATTTGTATGTGTCAATATTCACAGACTGCCTTTAACATAAGTGTGACTGTATTGTATAATTCTTCATCTGTCCCTCATTTATTTTGTCATGAATTATTAAAATACATATTATATTATTTGTACATACTTAATGTTCTTTTATTTTTCAAAAATTATGAATAATGGTGTTCATATTTGAGTTTGTTTTGTGAATGGATATAATAATTGTAAGCTTTAATGTGTACCATCTATACAAGAGTATCTTAAGCTTAAAGCTTATGAAATAACCAGAATAGAGTATATCTGAACAGTTGTACTACAGCTTACATACATCTCTGATGGTGTGATGCTAAGTTTTAACTTGATATAAGGCAATAATTCAAATATGCTTCTTTGAAGTTATCATTTTCTAGTGTATACTTTACTGGTTTGCATTAAATGGTGATGCAATTCGGTAAGTTCTTGGCAGTAAATATCTACAGCATGCAAATTGATTTTGGCATACATTTGTGATGCATTAAATGTTTGATTGCCCCTTCCTCTTTATTCGTGATATGTTTATGAACTAGCAGACATAATTTTGGTTTTGTGAATGATAAATTAGATATTCAGTTTTGCTCTAGAAAGCTGCATTTGCTCTAATGGATTACTATATGATGACAAATGAATGCTGAAGTCCAAATTGATACATTTGATAACTAAGCTCTAATTTTCCTTATAATGGTGCATTGTTCCACTGTACAGATTGTATCTTCTTATAAGAATATCTTGGTTTTCTTACTGAGAAGTTGTATTTAGATGGCATTGTTCATGAGACATATGTTCCGTATTGTGTTAGTTTGTCAGTGCTTTTGTTGTTATTTTTGCTTGTTTGTATTTTCTTTTGCTTGATCCTTCATTTGTTTGTTCACTCATTTATTTGTACATTCCTTTATTTGTTCATTCCTTTGTTTGTTCATTCCATTATCTGTTCGTTCATTCATTTGTTCATTCCTTTATTTGTTTATTCCTTTATTTGTTCACTCATTTGTTTGTTCGTTCATTTATTTGTTCATTCTTTAATTTGTTCGTTCATTCATTGGTTTATTCCTTTATTTGTTCATAACTTCATATTTGATTTTTTGTTCATTTGTTCCTTTGTTTGTTCTCTCCCTCATTCATTTGTTCCTGTATTTGTACCTATGTTTGTTTTTTCCTTCATTTGTTCATTCATTTCTTCATTAATTTTGTTCCTTTGTTTTTTTTTTGTTTGTTCATAAATTTGCTTGTTTATTTTTTCCATCATTCATTTGCACATTTATTCCTTTGTTGGGATATATTCCAGTCCAGTAAAGAGGTCTGGTCACCCAATTAGTCCCATCTACACTGCGGTTGATTCCAGTATTAAGTTAATTTAACCCCTTGCTTTGTCTCCTAAGCATACTTGTACAAAACATAAATTTATTTAAGAAAACTGGGGTTATTTCCCTACTGTCTGTAGTATTTGTACTATGTTTCATCTGCAATGTTTTAATTATTTTAACCCTTTGCTTCATAAGCATATTTTGGACTCATTCAAAATTCAAAGCTACTGTACAAAATGCGAATTTATTTAAGAAAATTGAGTTATTTCTCTCTTGTGGCAAAAGAAGCCATTCCTCATTACAAGCAATGGCTTCTTTTGCCACCATGTTTTCAAGTGTCATCTGCTTCAGATGCGGGGAAATTTGGTATTATGAGGCAAAGGGTTAAATAAGGACCATGAAATCTAGTTTTACGCTCAAGCAGCTGATAAGTTTATGCTGCGGAGGTCCCCTATTTGGACAAGAAGGTGACAATCATGGACTGGGTACTTGTAATATATGATATGCATGGATGAAAGTTGAAAATTTAAAAAAAAATGGAAATCTTTTAAACAGAGCCTAAAACAAAGGAGTCTGTGAACCATTCAGTTTAGCTCTGTCTGTAGAACGCTTGGCAGTTGACTGTGAGATTAAGGATTCTGGGTACATCAATGAAATATGGCAGATAAATGATGTTAAAACTCAGTATGAACATACTGTTGTTTTGTATCAAAAGTCATTTGTGTTGGACTTCATTTATCAAAATCATACGTTATGACAGTACCAATATATTATAAAGCTTTCATCATTCTATTGAATTGAATTACCTTCAAATTTTGGCAGCTATAGTTTGTGCTCTACAGCACGTAATGCACTAGTTAGGTCTCCGTGGAGGAATTGTCTTATTAAGTACAAATGGCTGTTACACATGTTTTAATTCTCTGGCTAGACATATCATTGTGCCTGTTGTGTTTTGGATGACATGGTCATATAGGAAGGTTTGTGAAAACCCGGTATTGCCCCTAGCCCGAGTTGGATAAGACAGTTTGTGAGAAAGTGGTATTGCCCTTAACCTGTGTTGGATATGAATATTTTTGGTTGAATGAAGTTAGGAAATAATTAAATTTCTTTTAAGAGTATAAATTCATGAGTTGAGATAACAGCATCTAGGAAAGTGAAAAAAAACAACTTATAAGTGAACGATCATGAAATTGTAAATGCAACTCGGAATTTTTCGTTATTCTGTGTGATATAGACGATGGATTATCTAAAGGAATAATTCCACTGTGTTTAAGTGTTTTTTATGGTAGGGATTTATGTACTTTTATATGCTTTTATCAAAATTTTGAATCTGCATTGCTCGTATATTTCTTATTTTGATTGAAAATTTTCTTTTAAAAAGACTTTCAAAATTGTTTTTAAGAATTCTGTCAAAATGACCAACAGCCCCTATTAAGCATGTGTTTGTTCATATATGGATGAAATTAATCTCTAGTCCACTATGCATTTTTCTCTCTCATTGACTGGTACTTACACACTTTATTGTATTGTAAGCTTATATTACTAAGTGTTAATTAAGCAAAAAAAATAGATGCCTGATTTCTGCTATCAAATAAATTTTGAGTTAGTAGTTTGGTAGAAATTTTTATCCCATAAATCATTGAGAGTGGAGATATTAATCATAGCAAAATAAAAATCACTAGATTAAAACGCTTAGGGCAGCAGAAAAAAAGGGCTGGTCGGGTGAGTGGAAACTAGGATTTCTTTATGCCTGATCAAAAGACTAGACCTGAAGTCTCGTTCTGAGACTAAAAATCAGAATTCAGGTGCAGGTACTTAATCTGATTGGTCTAGAAATCGACCAATGACAATTAAGACGTCATTAAAATTTCTGTATCGACTGTTGGTAACAATTCTTTTTTCCTCTCCCCGTTATTGATTGAAAATGAGCTGTCACAAAATATCAAATACAGACAATAACATGCTTTACGCATGTTTTTTTTTTGTGTTCCTCGTATCAATTTACCAGTCTTGTTTATGTTTACTGTGCCCTTATTCTCTGCTTTCTGTCATAACCAGAGGAGATTAATTTGCCAAAAAGCTAAAAAATCTAGAACTTTCAGAAATTGTTTATCGCTATGGAAACCATTTGGGAATATAAAAGTTGTATATCAAATTAAAATGCTTCTTTCCCATATATAGACTAAACCACGCAACAAGTTTTGTTGCATCAAATACCTGATGAAAGACTCTAGTTACAGCCTTAAAACAAAAAGGGTTGTTCAAAACTCTCAATTTGTTTGTTTCTGTTGAATCACAAAAAAGGGTCGTTAAATAATTCAACTTAATTTGAGAACAATTTTATTTTCAACAAATGACTTATGGAAACTAAGCATCTGGTTCAGTGATGGTTTTTTTTTCAGTTGACTTAAAATTGATGTAAGGAACTTTTGAAATTCAATTAAATGGGCTAGACTCTGTTTTCATATGGTTGTAATTACATTAACTAGTGAATTGAACATATACATGTAATCAGGAATTTGTATGTAACATTCATGTTCTACAGTATACAAATAATTGTACTTTGAGAATTTGTTAGATATTATTTTGTTAATACAAGACATTAATAATGCAGTTAAAAGTCCTATTTGTTTGAAAGGCATGGCCAAAACCTAATGTATTTGTCATTTTGGCCTTAGTGTTAGTAGTAATTACTAGTTTAATGAAAAAAAGTAATGTAAATAAACTGCTTCAAGGCAGCAGAATTGCTTTTCAAAGTAGTTGGTTTTGAGTTAAAAATAAAATCTCCTGGCTTCCACTAACCTAGTTGGTCTATTTTTTATGCTAGACTTCTTTTGATCTATATTTTTCCTGCCAATATTGAACTACAGTGCAACCTCTCCAAAGCAACACCATTTTGGAGAAACAAAATTATGTTGTTGTTGTTGTTGTTGAGAGGTTGTTGCTCTAGAGAGGTTAAATCAATAGTTAAATCGTACAGTGGGAAAAAAATCATGCTGTTGTTAAAGGGAAGTTGTTGCTTAAGAGAGGGCTGCTCTGGAGAGGTTGCACTGTATATTTCCAAACTAAGAACAAAATCTGTTTGAGAAAAAGTTCTGGCGACTTACCTGTATTTTTTTGCGAGGGGGGGATGTTAGTAGAAGTCAGGTATCTGTTTTTTATATATATTATGATATACCACCGAATATTTTTTTAAAGCAGCCTTTTTACCATTTTTTGAGGAATTGTGATCATAATGTAAAATGTCTGTCCGATCATAATCACTTACAAAACTGGCTCTCAGTCCCTATGTTCATTTATTGAAGTAATTATTAATACTTAGTGTATTAAATTAATTATTAATGATAAATGTATTGAATTAATTATTAATAATAAATGTGTTTCGTCAATTCCAGTATTATAGATAAGTAATTAGGTTTTGCAAGATCACGCAGCACTGCCTTCTGAGTATTAAGGATATACATTAGATTTACATGTTAGCTTTTCTATGAATCCAGTTGACATGAAAGACTGCTAGTTCTCAGTCCTTTGGCAAAAATTTGGATGAGGTTTGGTAAAATTTTGGATGAGGTTTGGTAAAATTTTGGATGATTTCCGGTAAAATTTGGATGAGATCTGGTAAAATTTGGATGATCTGTGGCAAAAATTGGAGGATTTCTAGTAAAGTTCGGATGATTTCTGGTAAAAATTGAATGAGATCTGGTAAAATTTGAATGATTTCTGGTAAAATTTGGATGAGGTGTGGTAAAATTTAAAAAAATCACTGGCCTTTATGACTCATAAAATGCCTTAGTTTTAGAATTATGTCAATATATATTTTGGGCCTATAATATTTGTCTGGTCTATTAATGTTATTAATGCTAGTTTATCAGTCCTCGTGATCCAGTAATTTTTCATGGTGTTTAATGTACCAACAAAAATCCTGCCATTCCTGTGACAGAAAAAAATGTTTTATTAAAAGCAGTTTTATTTGATTTCCACCATTTCATCCAATTTAATTATTTTGTTCATGTTTTCCCCTGTCTAAAATATCCTTTTTTTTGCATTCTCCTGTTTACTATATCTTTGTTCACCCCTGTCTAAAATACCCTTGATTACCCCAGTCCAAATTACCCTTGTCTACACGTTTAAATTACTTTTGTTTCCCCTATTTAAAATATCTTTTATACCCTGTCAAAAATACCCTTTTTCCCCGGTCTAAATTATCCTTATTTCCCCTCGTAAAAACCACTGATTTCTAAAATGTAAAATACCTTCCTTTACCACTGTCTGAAATGCCCTTGTTTCCCCTATCTAAATACCATTGTTTTCCCTGTCTAAAACATCCTTGTTTTGGCTCTGTCTATAATTTACTTCTTTTTCTTGTCTACAATATTCCTGTTTACCATGTCTATGGTATTTTTGCTGTCCCTGTCTTTGACCATCTGACCCAAAAAATATCTGTACATTTTTTTCAAAGTAAGTTTGAAGTTCATTGAACTTAACTATACTGTCAGTTGTATTTGTACTATGTTTCATCCGCAATGTTTTAATTATTTTAACCCTTTGCTTCATAAGCATGTTTTGGACTCATTCAAAATTCAAAGCTACTGTACAAAATATGAATTTATTTAAGAAAATTGAGTTATTTCTCTCTGACAGAGTGGAAAACATTGTGGCAAAAGAAGCCATTCCTCATTACAAACAATGACTTCTTTTGTCACCATGTTTTCAAATGTCATCTGCTTCAGATGTGGGGGAAATACCGAATTATGAGGCTAAGGGTTAAGCAATCTCTGCATTGATGAAAGAAACTCACAATTTTGAATGAAATACATAGATATTAAACGTAACTTTCAAAAAATGCATGCAGTTCTTGATGTTTCATTGCTATGGTCATAATAGGAAGTGTAATATTTTAATTAAAACATTACAGCTTAATGATTGATTTATTCAATATCTCATTTTCTTGTCAATAAATTTTGATAGTTTTATTCCGCTTACCAATCGTAATGACATTTTGATACAGTTCTGAATAAATAATGAGTTTGACGACCATAAACTTGAATCCTCTGCTTCTGTTAGATTTCTCTGGCCTGTCATCATCACCAGACCCGAGTTTGTTATGTCCTATTCCAGATGTGTTTGTGTTTTTTGGCCAGCGGTGTGTTTCAGATCGTTGTACACTGTACGAATGGGATGTTTTAACTCAGATAGCACAAATAGCATAATTGTATTGGATAAAATTCTGATAGCTTCGGATATTGGTTTCATATCTGCTGTACGATAATGATGTCATTATTTGCCTATTCTTTTTTTATGGAAGTGTCTGTAACGACCCATAATAGGAGTAATTGCTTTGTATCACTATAAGTATCAGCATACAACATAATTGCATTGTGGGAAAAAATTGACTTGTGGGTGAATATTTATCTTTGGTGCTGTTTGACAATCTTTGGTGTACTTACGCAAATAATTTTGTTTCTTCCAATTGATTGATTAGGCACTATTACGAAAAGACATTGTGTCATGTTAATTGACCCAATTAAAGAGGGACGTATAACCAGATAGAGGGTGCCATTTCAGACGAATATGTATGTCTGTATTTGTGTACATGATTGAAGTATCAGGGTCTGTTACGATTCGCTTCGTTGGATGGAGGATTTTGATGAATGTGTAAATAGACCGGATTCTGAGGAAGTTTATTTGATTGCCATGTTGATCATATTTGTTATTGGTCGAGAAAAATTGGGAAAAAGTCCACAAGTCTGTATGTTTGTTCAGTCAGTGGTGTATCTTGGTATATTAGAATTGATCGGATCATTCTCCGCAAGTACGCAATGTACATAAACACAGATAATGTAGTTTAGTGATTAGGATGGCACATGTTGATTTAATTAGTCGGAAATGAAGAACTGTACAATATGGCCGATTGTTGTTTTTTGATTTATGTATTTTAATGAATCTTTATCACCTCAAATTGAAGCTAATAACAGTGTTTAGTGATCAGAAATTCATGCATCCATACAATCATTTGGATATTGAAGAACAATACAGTATGGTTGATTGAAGTTTGATTTGATTGTACAAATGTTTTTGTGAATGATCATTGCTTAATTTGTAGAGGATGATGACAAGCATTTGTTAATATAGTGATTATATGACGATGTACAGGATGATTTGTCGTAAAGAACATTATACTGGATTAGAGGTGAAAAATAATTTCAATTACATTATTCCAATACTTTGTACCTATTGAAATATTCAGGCAATGGACAGGATAGAAGATTATTTCACTATTGTTGAGCTCGTCTTTATGTGCTCAGAAAGATTTTAACAATAGGAGTGACAGTATTTGTATCAACGATCGCTACCTACATGTATATAATTTTTCACTTAGGACATTGTGTGCATAGGAATAGAATCTGTGTTTCAAAATGTCATGGTGACCTTTCATACTGCAAGAAGTTAATAGCATCTTGATTAGGTACTACTTCAAGTGTTGAGCACATGCACCTTAATATAACACCTGTTATGGATAGCTCACCTTGCCTATGCAATTGTATTGCTGAGAACAAACTGGGTCTAATATAAGTGTATATAGTTTTTTACATACTAGACCAATAGAGACCATACGACAAAGAAAGGTGTCAACTTCTGTATGGAAATGTGTACTTTAAATTCCGAAAACTATAAGCGGGAAACCAAAATGCTGATAAGCCCATGGTTGGAAACTTTTTGAAAAAGGCAAGACTGCTATACAGTGATTTAAGTTGCTGTTGGAGTTTTGCCATGTTATATAGCACTAAAAAGTACAGCCATGCAATGGCAAATGTACTTGGTTGAGTTATTTGAAGCACACAAGAAAACTTCAAATAAAAGATGAAATAGATATTTCAGGGTTCTGGTTTGTCTCTGAATGAAGAGCGTTATGTCTGTTTCCCTCTTAATGGCTTTTGACAGGATATTGCTTATGTTTTATGTATCATAATTGGAGCATACTTTACTGGTTGTATAGCACATTTATGTCATAGGAAATTTCTACCTAAAAAGCACCCTACATTATGATATTAAATCAACAATGCATTTAATTATCAGTTAGTGGCTCTGTGTTTCTGATTAATCAATTTGATGCCAATTTATCTGGAAACAATGTGCCACCATTTGATTGCCTTGAGGAGAGAATTGTTGACTTTTATTCGAACTAATTGCCTGAAAGAACATGTTCTTATTGCAAGACTTACCATTTGAAAATTGATGTACAATTTTGAATGCATTCTGATATCATCTTGTGGATCAATCGCAGATAGCTGACTGTAGAATTGAGCTGATTTCTGATATATCAGTATAAACAATGCTCCATGAAATCTTTTTTTCCTCCTGTTGTTGATCTGATAATTTTTTTTGGTTTTGCAATTTGAGTTGTCTGACAGGGTGTAAACAATACGAAGTTTGTTTAGTCATTTGTTTTTCAACAGGAATATTTGCTGATTACTTTGTGTTTGTTATAAATTCAAACAATTGTGTGATTCATGGATTTATGGATTGGATTGGATTTCTGTGTTGTTTACATCTTCTGAGGCAGTTCATCATCTTGTTATGCAACTTTTCATTTAATATATATAGTAAACATACAGACTGGTTTCTGTGTTAAAGGATTTGATTTGACTGGTTTTCTGATTGAAAAGATTTGATTTTTCTGTGAAGTTGAGCTACATACACGGATTTATTCGTGCCAATTTTACATAGGTTAGTTTCTGTAAGGAATTTCAGACTTTGAAGATGGAAGTTTACATTAAGCATATTGCAACTGAAGATCTCCCATTCTGGGACAGTTACTGTGTTTTAGGCAATGGACCGAGATTAGTCTGTCCAAATCCCCCTCCGCCATTAATTCACGTGCAGCCTCTGAATGTGATTAAAAAGAGTCACCCAAGGAGATTGCACAGGAAAATAAACAAAGACTCACCTGAAAAGGATTTTGCTGATGAACCAAAAGGCATTAAAACTCCGTCTGAAATAGTTGTTGAAGAAGTAATAGAAGGTGTTGTAATTGTTAAGAAATTTATAGAAATCGAAGTGAAGCATTTTAGTACTGAGGACAGCAGTTTTGATTCTGTTAGTCCTAGTTCTGCTAATGGACATACTGACACTGATAGTGATTATGACTTGACTGAAGAAGAGAATAAAGAATTAATTAATGAGATGAAATATAGACTTGAAGAACTTCTTGGCATTCCAAATGAGCCTAGATCAAAAGTTCTGACATCGGATGAACCTTTATCAACTGTTGAGTTAGATACTCTTCCAGTGTTCACTGAATCCAGTGTTTCCAATGGTAATCTTAGTGTTGCTGTTGAAAGTTTGTCTGATGATGTGTTTGAAGCTGATTCAGATATGCTTGCAAGTAATAAAGATATGTCAATGCAAAATCATCATTTTAAACAAAATGACGCAAGTGATGCAGAAGATGTCAACAATGCTAGAAAATTTTCATTGACAAGTGCTAAAAGTATTGACTCAAATGTGACCAATCAGACAGTATCTTCTGAAGGAAGCAGCTTTGCATTGTGGGCTTTGTTTGGATCAGAAAATAGTCTTGACAGAATTGAACATTTCATTAGCCTGACTAAGAGTGATAGCTTTGATTACAAGAATGGGAAGACACGATCTTTAGATGTAGAACATGACAGTGATCCCTATGTTGAATATGGTACACAATCTAATGGTGGTAATAAATCACTTATTGAAAATGATGGAAAAGGAACTGACACAAGTTATAATCAGGCAAAGAATTCTGACTATTCATGCATTTCAACATGTGGTCAAAGTTTTACTGATGAAACAAATGATGCAGGTACTAATTTTAATAACAGACTAAATGTGGATAACTTAGGTATAACAAATGAGGATTCAGATGATAGTATTAGTGTCTCTGTTGATCTTGAAATTTGTGTTCGTGTTTCTTTGAATGAAGATGCAACAGTGCAAAGTCC
This sequence comes from Lutraria rhynchaena, assembly GCA_008271625.1. NCBI lineage: Eukaryota > Metazoa > Mollusca > Bivalvia > Venerida > Mactridae > Lutraria > Lutraria rhynchaena. The sequence continues at coordinate 2,089,278 of VIBL01000030.1, forward strand.
TGTTATGGGAAGTCCTGTGGATGATTTTGGTAATGGTTCCACTACTAGTACAGTGGTAACTGATCCTTGTGTTCTAATTGCTCGAGAGATTGTTGAAAAAGTACTTGAAGCTTCTAGGCCTCTTGTTGCACTATCAACTGACAGAGCTCTAAAAGATAGACGAGAAAAACCCAACCCAGATTGTACTGTAGATGGAACTGATGTCCATAATGGAGCAGAAAGTAGGAGATGTACTGGAGCTTGTAATGAGTTGGAGCATAAAGAAGCTGATATTGATATTGATGAGAGTCAAAGTGAAGGCTTCTTTGAGCAATCTGCTGATTGGGATGGACAATCTGATGTCTATGTTATTCACAATGACATTTCATCACATGCATCTATGGAGAGAATTCCTGATGAAGAAAGTCCTCATGATATATGTGAAAAACTTAATGAAGTCTCTAATGAAAGTTGTAAAAACAGTATGAATGATATGTATGCTCTCAGTAAAAGTAAAGACTCTGTCGTGGACTTTGAGAAATTTCAGAATGATCTATTTGATCAAACTGAGATGACATCGGAAGGCATTTTGCTGCATTCTAGTAATGTCAATATTTATGACAGCTCCTTCAGAGGTGACTGTAATGAAGCTCATTTGGATGATGCAATTGAAGAAACAGATACCAACAGTCAACAGTTTCAGTATGATGGTCTGGACATGTGTGGTGCTGTTTGCACAAATAATTTAGGCATTAGTGTTTTGTCTACTGTTATGGAAGAGTCAGAAGTAAATAGCACTGTAGATTCCACTATTGTCAAATGTGAATATTCTGATGATAATGGTGATGGCCATACTGTTGAATGTTCAGGAACCAGTCCTGGATTGTCTGTGAAAGTAAGACATCAAACTTTTAAGTATGATGATGATGTTGAAGTCTTAGCTGTTATGATTAATAGGGATTGTGATGGGAAAAGTGATACCAATGAATGTTCAATGGATGAAGTTGAAAAAATTCTTAATGATTTAATTGAAGATATATCAATGAATGTTGGAGAGGGCAGTGAAGATCCAAGTGCAATGGCAATTATAATTGATGATCAGAATGGCTTTGACAACCCTGCTGTAGAATATATTGAATTACAGGATCCTGATGATTGCAATGTGAATGAACTTTTAAATGATATGTTGGAAAAAGTGACACACGATTTATCAAGCGACACTGATAGTAATGATAATACTTCACACCCAGTTGCTCTTATTATTGATGAGGTGAGTTTTCAAGAAGGAAGCTCAAACCAACTTGGCAGAATCTCTGATGTCAGGCCTCGTGACGATACGGATATAGTAATTGTGGCTAAACAAAATTCTGAAGAGAGTGACATTGGCTTTGATGATTCTAGATGTTTAGACAGCAGTGAAGACTATATAACATGTGTAAGTAGTGAAGAAGATTATAATTACCCAGCAACTGGTAATGAACATAATATAGACACACAGGACTCTCAGGAAAAGACTGATGATACCAATAGAAACTGTATGGAGACATCATTGAACAGGAAATCAATTAGTGAATCTAATGAAATACTTGAAAATACTGGGTATGATCTTATTACTGCAGATAATGACTCTGAAATACTTATGACTGACAATGATAAGGACACTGATTTGAACAACAAATGTCATGAAAAAAATATGGATTTGACTGTTATCAACTCTGACATTGGCTGTGTAGATGTTGAAAGAGAAGGAACAAAAAGCATTGTGTGCAATGAATATAAATTGAGAAATGAAACTGAAAATCAGAATGATAACTTACCTTTAAGCAGTAGCTCATTCCATGAAGATCAATCTTTTTTAAGTGGAAAGAGGGAAGTTAATGTTACCAGTTGTTTACAAAAACCTCACTTATCAGAGGTGTTTGGTCAATTAGAATGTCCAACTGAAGGAAATTCAATTGTTACCACTGAGGACCCAGGGGAATGTATTATATCTGACTCTAAGGTGTATGAAAATGAAATAGAAGAATTTACATCAGGACAAGAAGACAAGGTTACATGCGATAATGATTTATTTGGAGAAAAAGGAGATGAAATTTCAGGAAATGGTCATGTTGAGGAAGCAGATATTGAAGTATCTACCAAACGTTTCAATAAATTTCAAGAAAATGCAATAGATGATGTGACATCACTTGTTTCAGTTGATGAGACTGTAAATATGACTCTTATTTCTGATCAATGTCATGGACATTCTGAAATACAGGAAAACAACATGGATGAAGACGTTTTGGAATTACCTGACGGGCAAACTGCACAAATAAATCATTCTGAATATGATAAAATGCATGCTTTATCAGTTGACCATTATGAGAAGAATTCTGCATTTAGCAACCAGTTACCAGATTTTGAAGGATCCTCACCAAAACACAAAAATATAGCCACTGAAGATCCTTGTTGCATTGTAAATACTATTAATGTTGTGCCTGATCATGAAACATTAAAACCTAATGAGTATGATGAAATCCAGACTCGTGATGAAAAAAATGATGCTCAAGAGAAAGAATGTGAAGAGCCTCAAGAGGAAAGAGTTAGTTGTCCACATGATAAGAATATTTGCAAAAAAGATGTAAATGAAGAAATAAAAACAGAGTCTATTGAGGAATGTCTGAATGGTACAGAGGAAAATCCTACTGAAATGGAAGAAGAATCTGTTGAAATTATTAAAAAAGGAAGTACAAACAAAGAGGTTACAGAACATGGTGTCCCTTTGAAAGGAGATCTAAGAATAGTACAAAATAGGAATAGTAAAAATGAGGGACAAAAAATTGAACTAATTGATATTTCTAAATTTGATGCTACAAGTAATGTTTCAGAGCACAATTATTCAGTTGACGATATAAAAAGCAATGCTTTTGAGATTGTAGAAAATGTTGAAGAAAATGTTACGCTTAAAACTGATAATACAGAAAATGATGCAAGAGTTACTGAGTATGAAGAGAGTGCCATAAATGAAATATGTGTCAAAATAGTTGACATGGAAAATAATGATACAAATGTAAATACTGATGATGTGGAATGCTTTGATTTAAAGGCTGGAGTTGATATGCATGGACACCATGACATGAATATCAAAGGTGATGATTTTAGAAACAATGATAAAAATGTACAAGTTGAAGGAAATGAGATCATGATGAAGGAAATGAATGATGATGATACTGACATAACAATTGAAGAAATTGCAAATTCTGTCACAAATATGAATACTGATGTAATTGAGAAAAACGATGCACATATCAGAATAAATGGAAATGTTAATGATCATGAAATTAGGATGAATGATGCAGATGCTGAAGTTGATGACATTAAGCATAACAATGCATTTGTCAAAGCTGATGAAATTGAGAACAAATCCTCTTATGTTAAAGATGATAAAACAAGTAATAATGATACAAGAGTCAAGAATGATGAAATTGTGAATAGTGATACAGATGGAAAAATTTATGTAATTGAGAAGAATGATGCAAAAATTGAGGACAATTATGTGAATGACAATTTTTTTGAAAAAGAGAACAATGAGATTGAGAGTAAAGATACTAATGTTAATGATAACATTGTTACTGGTGGTACTGCTGTCATTATAGGTGAATGTGAGAACTGTAGTGTGGATGGAAATGTTGACAAATTTGTGAATGTTGATGAAACAATCACAGTTGATATAAATAAAAACAATGATGAAAATGTCAATGCTGATGAAAGTTTGATAAATGATTCAAATATAAAAGTGGCTGTAATTGAAAAAGAATATTTTGAAGTAAAAGTTGATGAAATCTGCAGTAATGATAAGAATGTTGAACTTGATGAAATTGAAAACAGTAATGCATGTATTGATGCTAGGAACAGAAACACTGATGTGAGAGATTGTGAAATAGATAATGATGGTACTGATGTTAAAATTTGTAGATTTGAGGACAATAGTTTGAATGGAAAAGTTAATAAAATGAAGGATAATGATGAGAATATCAATGTCGAAGAAATTGTGGACAATAATACAGGTGGAAAGTTAGCTGAAAGTGGGGGCAATAATACTGAGGCAAAAGTTGATGAAATTGTGATCAATGATACCAATGTCAAAGATGCAGACTTTTTCTATGATGATGCTTATGTCAAAGTAAATGAAATTGAGAGCAATGGTACTGATATCAAAAATGATGGCTTTGATTATGATGATCCCCAAGACAAACTTTATGAAATTGATACAGGTGGAAATGTTGACAAAATTGTAAATAACGATGTTAATATTAAATCTGATGAAATTGACAATAGTGTGAGAGAAGTCAAAGATGATGAAATCAATTATGGTTGTACAAATATAAACATTGATGCCATTGAGATCAATGATGCAGATACAAAAGTGGATGAAATTGAAAAAACAAATAAAGATGGTAAATGTTATGGAATTTGGAATAATGATACATGTGTTAAAGCTGATGAAAATGTAAATTTTGGCCTAGAAGCTGATGAACTTGGGAACAATGATGCAGATGTCAATTTTGATGAAATTGAGAAAAGTGATACAAATGTCAGAGTTGATAAACAATATTTAAAAGGTGTCATAATTGATGAGGAGTATGTTAATGTTGACGAAATTGAAAAGAATGATGCAACTATTGAAGATGATGTAAATTTAAATAAAACAACTAATGTAAAAAAATATGAAATTTTGAGTGCTGATGAATGTGGCATTGACAACAATGTTACAAATTTCAAAAGTGATGAAACCAAGATTAATTATACAGACATCAACTTTGATGACATTGCAAATGATACAGATATTAGAATCAATGAAATTGTGAATGAAAGTACTGATGTCAAATATGAAGTTATTGTGAAAAATGATGCTGGTTCTAAAAATGCAGGAAACATAAAAAGTGATGACGTTGAATGTTATGATGCAGATATCAATATTGATGAAATGGAGGGCAACAATTTAATAGAAAAAAATAAGGAAATTCCAAAGAATGATGCACATATCAAAGTGGATGTAAATGAGAATGATAGTACAAAAATCAAAGTTGATGGAATTGAGGGCAATATTGAAAATGAAAACATTGATGAAATTGTTGATAGTGATGCAAATATCAAAGTTGATGTACATGAAATTGATGATATGGAAAAAGTTGATATTGAAAAAAATGATAATTTGAAGGAAAGGAATCATGATTTTACACCTGAATTTGCTGGGAGTGAAGTTGCCAAGTATAAAAAGAATTCTGAATCATCAAACAATAAAATGATTGATTCTACATTCATATTTTCTGGCCAAAAACTGATTATTGTAATAAGTGAGGAAATTACTGCTTTAGATGAGTCAAATAGGGAAACCAAGATATCAGTTAAGGAGGATGGTGGTTGGTACTTTGTCAAGACTGTTCATGATGAAGGCCAAGGTGAAGTTTTTCATGAAAAAGACAATAAGAATAATAATCAGCAATCTGAAATTCACCAAACCGAAACAAATGTAACAGAAGCCCTGTTTGTGAATGATGAAGCCTGTGAGTGTGGCAGCATTATACATCAAGGTGTAGACAGTATTGATGCTTTGAATGCAGCATCTGTTGAACAGGATGTTGATAAGAAGCTGGGTATTTTGCCAGGAAAAGAACTTCTTGTTGTGCAAGAAACACCAAAAGTTCATAACAGTTATGAAAAGTTTAATTTAGCTGCAACAGACATTCATAAACAAGAAATCACTAGTGACGTTTCCATCAAAGTGAAAAATGAAATTGGATCATCAAGAGAGAATATATCAAATATTGGAGAGTCTGTGAGAGTTTCTGACAAAATTGCTGATATAAATACTGAACATGATATTGCCAAAGATAATTTGAGTCTACATGTAGAGAATTGGAAGATGATGAGTGACAATGAATGTGTCAATAATTATGGAACACAAAATGAAAATACAGGCAGTATGATATATGATGATGAGGAATCTTTAAAGAAAATCCATGGAGTTGATAAAAATGATAGCATTACGAACTCATTTATTGCTGATAAAGTACCTGTAAATGATGCTGTGTCCGAAGAAAAAGATGAAGTAAATACTTTCATGAAGAAAAGTGAGAGTGATATGCTTCCTAACACCAAATGCTCATCTGATGTGATCTCAAAGGATGACCTGCCATCTGACAATTGTATTATTAATGATTCAGTACAAATGGATCACAACAATATTGATGTACAGATGATAAATAATAAAAACCAGAATGCAGTTAGCATAAATGTGGAATATTTAAACCAAATACCTGAGAGAGAAGCTGAGAATGTGGAAATTTATGATGACATTAAAAACGATTCTGATAAACTACTTACTGAAAACTTGTGTGACCAGAATGGGGACAAAGTGTTAAATGAATTTGGTAATACAATAAACCTGGTTGATGACATACAAACTGTACTTAATGTTGATGAAAACCTGATAGGAAATGATGAATCAATTGGCAAATTTGCAATGTCTGAAAATATTCTTGAATTAGACAAAAAGTCAAAGTATGCAGAAAATTTTGTTGATGAATCTAATGATGATGACATTGTTTCTTTTGCTGAAAACATAGGAATACAGTCAGAATCCAATATTGATATGTATGTACAACAGACCGAGAATGATGATTCACAAATCAATGAGAAAACTAACTTACCTGCAGATATCAATCAAGGTCTTCCTATCGATTCTAGTGACAAGAACCTTGAAGCAACAGAATTAAGAGACTTTGCAACGAAAAATAATGCATCTTGTGAAAATGCAAATTCTGAAGTTCTTGATAATGAAAGAAAAGATATATCAATTTTAGATGAAACTAGACAACTTGAAAAAGATTTTGAAGACAATGAAAGAAGCTTGAAGACAGATAATGATGAGTGTTGTGTGGGTTTTAAGGAGGACAGTTTTGAAAATAAATGTGAAGAGATGTTTGATGATATTTCTGATGCCGCAAAAAGTGACAAGATTGATGTTGTTGTCTCCAGAAGAAGAAGCTATGATAAGAATAAAATTCTGGAGCAATCATTTGTAGCTTTCTGTGAAATTTCTGCTGAACAAAATGAGGATGGAATAATTGACGTGCCACTCGACAACACACAGATCAGTGATGATAATGTTAATATTAATCTTAAAGAAAATGATAGTATACACACTGATGAGAATGTTAAAAAGTTACAGAATGAAATCTCTTACGATGTTCAGGAAACGGATGTTGGAAATATCAAGCCTGATGACCAGACTAAACATGAAAGACAAGTTTATGGTCTTGATGTTGAAGAAAATATTGCAACTGAGGAGTCCAGTGGCTTGCTGCCAGCAGAAAAACATCTACAAACATGTGATAACAGTGTCAGATCTAATGATAGAGTTTTTAATGATGAAGTAGCTAGCAATGAGACAGTAAACACTATGCCCACTGTTAAAAACAGAGCAGATGATCTAGAAACAGATACTATAAGTGAAATTACTGTGTGGAACTCATCTAAATCATGTTTAAGTAGGCCTAATACAAATAAATTACGTAGAGGAAAAAGTTTTATCCGGAATGATGACAATGTTAAGTTCACTGGTTTGCAGAGGAAACCAAGTCTATCCCAAATAAAAGTATACAAAGCAGTAGAAATGAATTCTGAAGATGATGCATTATTGCCAGAATCTCAACCAGGCTTAGTTGAAGAAGACACAATGGATGCCAGTATGAAAAATTGTGTAACGCCTGGCGAGGCTATTGTTGGAGGAATGCATTCCATGTTAGATGAAGGAACATATTCTTTTGATGAAACACAACATTTGAAAGAACTGCCTGAAACAGAAACACAACATTTGAAAGAACTGCCTGAAACAAATTCTAAAGTTTTACTTCCTCAGAATGCTATTGATCAAGGTATAAATGGTGAAGCAACTAGTGGAATTAACTCCGAAGATAGTCCTGCAGAGGAACCTGTTAATGACCAATGTGAACTAGATGCTCAGATTGCCACTGATGGCAAAAATAGAGGAATTAATGATGATTGTCCTGAAGGTTGTCTGGTTGATGAGCAAGTTGATCCAGCAACAACAGACATAGTGTACATGGACTCCACTAATGTTGAAGACAAAGTGGATCTCAGTCAGACAATGGGAAGAAACATGAAGCCTGGGTATGCTGAAGACAAAGACAACCTTAGTCCTACGGACAAAGTAAATTTGACCCTTGAAGAGGATGTGGATGTAATAAAGTCAAGGTCACAAGTATATAGTCAAGGCAATTCAGAAAACACAGAAGAAGGTATCCATTATTGTGAAAAGAATACAAAAGGATGTGTATTACTAGACAAAAAAGAATCTTATTTTGACAGTGAAAGTTTTATGGTCTCTGTAAATGGTATATCCAGTTCTGAATTTCAAGAAAAAATACCAATTCTTTTTGAAAAGGATGATATTACTGCCGCAAAAAATGAAACTCAAAATCCTATTGCAGAAAATAATGTACCAAGTAGCAATCAAAATCTTGATTTTGAAGTTGTTGCACATGCAGACAATGATTTTGCTGATGATGTTCAAGAAATACATAAAACTCCTTGTGAAGCTAAACACAGGATTACATTCTCTGACCATGATGATGCTGAATGTTTTAATGAAAAACCATCACAAAACATTCAAGAATCTGTGCAAGACACTGACAACAATATAGCAATAAATTCAAGTGGATTTGGACCAACAGATGCTGCTAATGCAAATGAAGAAGCTAAAGAGAACATTTATGAACAGAACTTTGGTGAAAGATACAAAATCATCAATAATGTTGACAGTGTGCCATTGACAGGTCAAGAAACCACCATGAAGGATGATATGTCTGATCTTCCTTGTGTTGAGATTACAAGTATAAAAGTAGCAAAAGATGTATTGTCAGATGAAATTGGACAAGGTTTAGTTGAGAATGAGAATGAAATTAAAAATGATTTTTATAAGGAAAATGATTTTGTACAAGTTAATACTTCTGGAATTTCTGATGAAACGAATGTAAATGAATCAATACTTGTACAGGCCATGGAAACAGAACACTTGAAAACATTAAAAACTGAGAGTGATGAACATAATTCTTTAATGGAAGATTCTTGTCAAAATAGTCACCTAAATATGTTTGAGTCATCAGCAAAGTTGGACGGTGGTACAATTGAGGTAGATGATAAATCTTGTGATGCAATTTACACTGGTAAAAATAACATTGAAGCAGACAAAACTGAGGAAACACAAACACAGAATGATAATGAATCAAACATTATTTTGCCTGTTCAAACTGATTCTAAAGATGAACCAGAAATTGAACATGGGAATGAACAAATGTCAATGGGGTATCCCGGTGAAGTGTACCAAGCTGTTGATGCGATGGATACAGATACAAATCCTGAGAACAGTGCTGTTACAGTTTGCGAGAATATATCTGAAAACATTTTATCTGACAAAAACTCAGCATTTGAACCAAATTTTCATGGAACTGAAGATTCTCAATGTGACAATGAGATTGACAAGGTCAGAACCAGTTGTTCTTCTGCAAATTGTAGAAATGAAGATGCAATTGATGCAATAGTGGATCATTCCATCGAACAAGATGTGAATGTAAATGAGATTAACAATGTTGAAGTAGCTCATGATACCAATAAAATGAAAGAAGTTGAAACTGAACTGAGGGTTTCCCTCATGAGGGATAACTCACAAGATACCCCTACTGATGCAGCTCTTGGAACTGATTTAGAAGTCAAGTATAATGTAAATGAAATGAACTTTACTGCAGACAACACTCCTGATGAGATAAGATATTATGATGAACAGCCTGATAATGAGCTGAAGGAAATGGAAAGCACGCATATAGTACCTTACAATGAAAATATGGACAGTGTTCACAAACAATATAACAACACTGATAAAGGAAAAGAAATTGAAATTAATGAAACCAGTTTAGACCACAAAACTGATGACGAACCAATGGCTAAAAATACTTGTGATGAAAGAGATGTTTTAAGTACTGCAGTTAATGAAATTAGTAACTGCTGTAAAGAGGAAGATGTGGTTGATAATATGACTTCTATTGAAAAGGAACAATTTGAAACAAACAATTATCAAGATGTTAGTAATCAAGATGCATCTGAAACCAGTAAATTGGCATGTATTGAAGTGAACATAGAACAATCTGCTGAGAAGCCACATGATGACAATGCGTTTATTAACAAAGCAACAGATGCATCAAATCGCTCTCCATCTGTAAACGAACATCCTACAGAATCTACTGAAGTTACAAACAACTCCGTTAATGAACCAAATGATTTACAACGATCTGCAGAAAGTCCTGACAATGCAGATTATGCTGAAATTAAAAGCAGTCCTGAACATGAATCAGATGACATAACTCATCCGAAGAATTTTACTAATACTGGATGTATTGAACACAAGAGCAATGCTGAACAAGTATTAAATGACATAGCACCCCACGAAAGATTGACCAATGCCTATTGTACTGAAACAAAGAAAGATACTGAAAATGTCTCAAAAGACTTACCATCAGACAAGAGTCCTGACAATATGAAATGCAATGAAATAAAAATTAATGCTGACCAAACATCAATTTCTCTGGAAAATGAAGAATGCAGTGAAACAGATAATGCTGAATGTGTTTCAGTGGAATTGCAACCATTTATTGAATGCCCCGGAAAATCTGAAATCATTAACATTACTGAGCATGTGCTAAATGATAAAATAGAATGCCATGGGATTGTTGCAATTGCAGAGACAAAATGTGATGAAATAAAGGAGTGTACTGATCATTTAACAGATGACTTATCTCCTTCCGAAGAAAGTCCTGCTAATAAAGAATGTGATGAAGTTGCACCAAATGACTTACCATTGGTAGATGTTTCTAATGCTGAATATGACAGCATTATATCAAATGACATAATACCTAAGGAAGACCCTGACAATACAGAAAAAGAATGCAGTGCAATCAATAACATTACAGAACCTGCATTAAATAACATACCCCCTGCCAATGAAAATCCTGCTGATACTAAAACAGACTGTTCTGTAAGAAATAACTTTTATGAACATGCATCAAATGATATACTATCCACTGAGGAAAGTCCTTTCAGAACAGAGTGTACTGAATTTACTAATAATACTAACCAGACATCAACTGAGGTACCACTAGCTGAAGATTCTGCAAGTACAGGTGCAGAATTTAGTGAAACCCAAAATATTTGTGATGGGAAAGATGAGATAACTGCTAAAAACATGAATCATTTTAATGAACGTGAAGAAAGCATTACAGTGCCTCCTGATATTGATAAGATACCAGAAGATGTCAACATTACAAACACCTCAGATGGTTCTTATAATCTGACAAACACTCAGTCAATAATACAAAGGGATGTAACTCATGAGTTACCTGTAGAAGTGAATGGAGTAAACAACATAAAATCAAATCCAGTTGCTGAATCTCAAACTTATCATAGGAATACATTTGAAGTTGTTGCTGATGTGCACTGTTCAATGGATATGGATGAACAAAGACCTTATGTCGCTAAAACAAAACATTCAACTGGTAAAGTGAATGATGTTGTTGCAATGGATGGTGGGAGAAATTCAAATCTGATTGAATCAAGACATAAAAGTAGAGATTCAGAAATAAATATTGTAGGTTTAGATCATGAAAGAGGTATTAATCATGCCCCAAAATCATCAGATTATCATGTTTCACCTGAAGAGAAAACAAATGAGTTACACAAAAATAAACCTGAAGGAAAGTCACATAGCAGTGCAATAATCTCTTCAATTAATGATAAGGAAGCAATTGAAGACTGTATGGATGACATTGAACAGTCCATTGAAGTAACTGACCTACCTAGCGATAAGGTTAATCCTAATCATGATGAAAATCAAACACAAAAATCTCTAAGCCATAAGTCAAGTATTCAACAAGATCTAAGAAGTAGGAGCTTGAGTGATGTCTTTACAAAGGCAAGAGTTCCACCTGATGGCACTGAGGGTACACATGGAATGAAGAATCGAACATCAAGTTTGGGAAATTTGACAAAGTATAAAACGTTAACTGAATTTGAATGCAGAAAGCAATTTTTCGAATCCAGAGGTAGAGTGAGTGGAGAAAGTCAGGATCATTCAGCTGAGCATTTTAGAGAAAAAGGTAGAAATGCTATTGATCTTAATGCTGATATTGAAGCTCGTCAGGAAGAGGACAGAAAGGATTATCAGGGATTTCAGTCTGACAATTACAGAAGAAGCATTGATCATGCTCATATTAAAGACATGAATGAAATGACTGCAGTGGATATTGATTTAAATGAAAATGAATATGATGATGACATTGGTTGTGTTGATGCTGATGTACTGTCGAATAGACTAAAGAAGTGGTTGGCTGACAGACGCAGGTCTTCACTTCAAGGCGAAACTGAAAGATTTATTAAGGAGGCTTTCCCAGATGACATTTGCCCGACACCCCGACGGCTGCACAGACTCTGTGAACATATAAAGATGGAGGCAAAGAAAAGGGATTTGTTTATAAAACAGAGAAATGAGTCACTGGATAGTAGTGGACAAGTAAGAGATCTAACATTACGACGTTACGGATCTGGCCAAAGAAGTATGGAATGTCTTGATAGAGACGTGGCAATGGCTCGCAGAAGTAGGGAAGGGAGCCGACGGCCTTCTATTGAGCGAAGGAGCAGTAGGGGTAGTATCTCACCCTTAGAGTCCCCTCACAACTCACCATATCAAAGTTTAGAGGATTTAAGATATAAATGCAGAAAACCAGATTTCATTGAAGTTAGGAAGTTAAACAATGAAAGAAGAAAAAAGAAAGCAGATTTTCTCATGAATGCTCATCTGAAAACATTTGCTAAACCTAAGCCTGTTGTCAATGAAAATCATGGACCTTTTGAACTAGTTAAGGTAAGGACGGGTCTTTCTAGAGATGAAAACTTTGATAGACAATATGCCTCTGCAAAAAGGCGTGGGCTTTATCCTCAAGTAAAAGTTGCTGATCAAGCCAGACAGATAGAATATGAAGTGTATAGATATGATCGAGAATTCAGACAAAATGAGAACCAAAACATTCGAGCATATGTCGAGTCACAGTATCTTAACACAAATCAGATTTATCATCAGGGTAAATCATCTAAACATGGAAATTTAAGGGAAAGATATGACGGAACTCAAATAACCAATAAACATGGCCGAATAATAGATACCACGACTACGGCTCTGTACGAACAGCCTATAACAGATCAATATCAGAAAAACAGATGTGCGAATAAGCAAGCACCAACATTGACAACGAAAGTCGTAACTCTCTCGTCTAATCAAGATAATGGACTACAGTTATATAGGAGTAATCTAGAACAAGTACATGATCGGAATAAGCTACCACAGCACCTTTTGGGACACAGAGACCCAACGGGTCCAAATGGCCCCAAAGGTCTTCAAAAGATGAGAATTCCATTGGATAGAGAAAAAACGCCTAAAGGTAAATGCTAGATGATATTAATATTTAACAGTCTTTGGAATTATTAATAATAAAGATAGTTTTGGGAATTTTTGTTACTATGTATGATTAAACCTTGTTGTTGTTCACTCAACTTGTTGTTTGCATGGATGGTTTTGAGAATAGAAAAGATGTTGTTGTTGTTATTAGTATCTTTATTATTCCTGTTTTTTTCTGAGTCATGTTAAATTGATAACTAAATGACTACTTGTAGCTGTTGTTGTTGTTGTTGTTGATTTTGCAATAGTATACAGTTGGTCAATTCAAGAAGCTGTTTTGTATTTATGTTATGTGCTTAAATGTTACAAACACGGGAAAATGAAATGAAAATTAGCTTCTTTATCAGTATCCTTTCTTCATCACTACTTGTTTACAATTTTCTTTTTTTATTCATTTTTAATATAGAAATATTCATAAATATCGTGCTAACATTTGTAAGGTGTCTGTTGGATGTGCCCTACACGCATCTATGGTGGGGATTAATAAATGGTAAATGGGATTACCTACAATGGAGCCTGAAAAAAAACATCATCAGAGCAAAACCAGGGGTTTAAAGTCCTGTTTATTCATTGCTTTCATTGAAAGTTAATTTTACATTCTTCATACGAAAGTTGAAATTTATCCGCTTCTACTGGCCCATTATCAATTCACCTTAACCTGGGTCTGAGGTTATAAAACTTTAGATTGGCCTACAAGCTCAAATCTTATATTTCATCTTTCATCTTTTTCGTACGTTTGATTATGATGAAATAATGCTGATACCTAGTATTCATTATTCTGTCAGCATTTTTTATCTGAACATGTATTTAATCATTATACATCATTTGAACCAAAATACTTCGAAATTGAGATTATTTTCAAATTTTATAACCTGTAAGGCAGAACTTTGTGGGAATAAGGGTAATTTTGAAGATGATTTTGATTGATAGGGCAGGTTTCATTTAGATTTCTAGAAAAATGTTTAATAATCACATTTCAGCTCTTTTAGTTTTTGTTTGCTTGAAGAATCATTTGTTTACAATTCTTTGGAAACATTAATTTGAAATGAAGAATTTTGTGGATTTTAAATTCATTAAGGTTAATTTGTTTAACCACAAGTGAGTTATTCAAATGATATTGGTTAATTGTGTGTTAATTGAACTGATTTGTCCAAAAATGTTTCCAGTCAATTTATGAATATTTTTATCCTTAGAACCTTCTGTAAGCTTGCTGGATGGCTTCCTTAAATGTGAAATTTGTCTGGTTCCTGGTTGGATTCAAACTGCAGTGAGGGGCTGGTGATTACTGTTTAGAGACCGTAACCACTCAACCACATGGGCCTCTTTTTTAGGTCAATACTCATCTTTGGTCAATTGTTGGCTTATATTAAGTTTGTTTCCATAAAAATGGAAAGATATCGGAGATGGTATGATTTGTCACTTTGCCTAATGTCCAGCATGAGGATAAAAACTATTTCTTTGACACATTTATTGATACAATTAAACCAAAACCTCTGTGAAAAAGTCAACTTTGCATAAAGGTCATATGTCTTCTCTCCCTCTAATGGCCTTGTCAACTGTTTTGAGTGTACTCTCCCCTTGGCTATATTTGGTAACACAATCAATGTTTGATTCCTGTGTTTCATGTCATGATTGGAAATTATTCAAAATGCCCAAATCATCTTTTTATATCATATAACATGTCTCAACTTGATTCATATATTCTCCAGAACTTGAATCAGCTACATCTGGTCAATATCTTTAGAAACGCTTGTTTGGCATTTCTTAGCCTTGGTGTAGGGACGTGTTCTGATGATTGACAGCACACAATTATTGATGAAGGAAAATATGATATCTTACTCTGTCAGTGTTTGTCAGTAGACATGCTGTCTTCTATGAGTATGTTTACAATCTTCTGAATATTTACACCCCATAGATCTATAAAAATGGTTTTATCTGTCTTCTTAATTTGCATCCGTCATAATCGCATGTTTTGTAACTTCAAAATATTGTTAAATATGTGTGATTGGTTTTACACTTTTCTTACATATTTGATATATTTAATGTCGGAGAAGTTCTGATAACTGTGTTTTCATTTTAGAGCTATTGTCATTGTGTTGTAATTATCATATAACCGTGTGATTTGGTGTATGGAATGGAATCCAATAATAAGAATATGCCATTTACACTTTCAATATCACTCATGAAAATTTTAGTGTCAATTAAGCAGTCAGTTTTAATTGATCCAATATCGTCAAATCAATCAGTTTTTAATGTGTGTCATAGACAAATTTTGTTTGTATCAGTTTTATAATCACTAGCATGAACACTGATATGTTCACATTATTTAGTTTGGCATAAATAGATAATTAATAGTTGAAAATCCATGTTTGGGACCGAAATTCTACTTGGATGTATAAAAGAATCAAGAACAAAAAGTTTGAAGAATGTTCGTTTTTTAACATGTAAAAGAAGGATAAAATTCAGGACATTATCTTTATTTCGATATAAGCAAATTTGATACAATGAGTTTCAACTGTTATTTCTTCTCCTTCATCCCAATAAAGTGCTGCTTCCATACAGTGAGGAATTCAGATGGTCACTTGATCACCTTACTACTGAAATATTGTTGATACCGGTAAATACAGACACAAACGAAACAGATCTTGCAATTATATGCAAGGATGTGTTATTTGCTTATTCATTGTCTGGGTTCAATACACAATCGCTTAATCATTCAGTCTATTTGTCAGATTCCTTATTTATCATGATGCTTTGATTATGATACAAATATTCTTCGACATCGTCTGAGATTTGCTCCTATTTCATTGCCGATAAACAGATGTGGAGTAAGATTTTGTTGCATTTTCTGTGCAGATATTTTGACATTGTCTGCAATTTTGCTTAATTACATCTAAGATATTCAGACAGTGTTTTACATCAAGGCCTTTGAAAAATGATTCATCAATTTGTATATCGTGGATCTATTCAATCAAATCAGTTGTGATTTTAATGTTCAAATCGATTTAATTGTCTCCACTTCAATTTAGAAGTTTATAACGGTAAATATTTTTACTATGAAGGAACTGTAAAATATCTGTGTCATATTCAAAATTATAAAAAAGTAAAGACTCAATTGTAAACCCTGGTAGAAATGCCAATTGCGATATTTTTTGCTACTTCTTGCATTTGAAGGTAAACAAAAAGAACTCTTTTAAAGCAGAGTATGAGAAACAAAACTCTTCAATTTGAAGTTAAAAATACAAATAATGATAATTCAGACTGAAATTTACCAAAATTCTACAAGAAGTTTCTTTAGATAAAAATATTTTTTTTTATCTTTTTGCACTTTTGGGGAAAAATTTTGAAGATGTTTTCTCTTCAGTATAGAGAAATGAAACTGATTTTGATGTATGACAATTGTTTCATTAAATTACTCTTTCTTTAGGAGGTGCGAAAGTGACTGCATGTAATTTCTCTTCATTTTGAAGTTATGAATGTGATTACATTGAGAAACTCTTCAATTTGGAGTTATGAAAGTGATTACATAAAATTACTCATTATGTCTGAGTTATGAAACTGATTACATTAAGTTACTCATTATTTGGAGGTATGAAAGTGATTAAAAAGTTGTTGCTCTGGGCTGTTGTAGCTTTCATTTGATAATCTGTAACTGATGTAATCCAGATCTAATTGAGACTGTCTCAGGGGAGTTTCCCCGTGTTTTGTAGTAATTGGAAACTCCTGGGTACATGTGGAAGGTTTCTGTATTTATTTGGTGACCTGTAGCATGTATTATTTATTACCAAGATTGGAATTCTGCTATACCCTGTGTGTGTGTGTGTGTTTTCATCTGTAGATTAAACTGAATTAAAGTATATTCCATAACTCGTAGCTCTCTAGAGAGTGAGGTAATGAAAAATATGAGATCAAGGTCTGATTTCACCAACCAATTATCTATTTATTTAAATGAACTTAGACAGTTTATGTAGTACTAAATCTCTTATTTTGGATGAATTATATTCAGTTTTGCCAATGTCACTTATATACATTTTGTGGTGTATTGGTTGGGATTCTCATCATCCAGACTTTGTTTTAATATAAAAGTAAATGATTTGAGGTAGAACACACATAATACTGGACCAAAGTGTTGGCTCATTGTTACTAAAAATGTTAGTATTGTAAAAATGGTGCTGCCCAATTATTGTTGTATAACACTTTCAATAAGTACAGGAATCTTGCTATGTTTTACAGTTTATTTGAAGATACATGAGTGTATATTTGTTGTACTACATAAGTACATCTCAATCATACAATCATTGACACATAGTCAATAAACGAATGCCCAGATGTTGCTCTAACTCTACGCTGCTCTCACACTCTCTGTTCCAACCATTAGAGAGTTTTATAGAAGTCTTTGGTCACGTCCCAACATCTCCATGTTTGGGGATGACCAGCTAGCATACATATATATGGCAAAACCATTGCCTATTATCTTCCATATATGACTGCGTTTATTAAATTCATATTCAGTGATGTTTATGGTAACCTTTGACGAACAAGGCTAGTACAGCTATATTATTACATTTGATACTTACCCTAGATGCTTTAATCTATTTAAGTTCACATTTTGACCATTTTGCAAGTGTTGTTGCCCTTGTTTGAAAAAAGAAAAATATTAAATTTCAAGGTATTGCATGGTGAACTATATATTTCTATATTAAATTAGATTGTTCCATTGCTTTAGCATCATTTTATTGTGTGTTTTCATTGAAATATTCTGTATTCTTTGAAAATCGGGTAATCCTTCAATGCACATTTAAAAGAAGAACAGCTTGAAGTATTGTCATTGCTTTTGAAAGTCACATGGTAAACCTTTGCCTCATGATACCGCATTTCCCCCACATTTGAAGCCAATGAGATTTGAAAATGTTGCGGCAAAAGAAGCCATTGCTTGTAATGAGCAATGGCTTCTTTTGCCACAATGTTTTCCACTCTGTAAGAGAGAACCAAATTTTTTTAAATAAATTGATGTTTTGTGTATTTGCTATTAATTTGGGAGGTCCAAAATATGCTTATGAAACAAAAGGGTAAATCATTTTCTTCCGTAAAGGTTTCCAAAATCAGTACTCCATTTTAAGATAAAAATTTTGTGCAGTGCACCAAAAGAACAGGTATGGTCTAGATAATCTGATTGGTCAATAAGTTTGACCCATGTAAGTGGCTGTCCATTCATGAAACATCGGGTATGTCCATATATCTGTTCTGTTAAATATATATGGAGATGTTACTGATGCCTGAATACATTTGATGCAAAGTTGCACCCTTCATTCAAAATAAAAAAGTGAATGCCTTAAAACTGCAAAAACTTCCATTATAATTATGAACATTCTAAATTCATAATTTTCATATCATTATACAAACCCTGTATGCTTTGGATCAACCCATTCACCTTACTTTTAAATTAGTACAATTTTTTCTGGGAAAGTTCTGAAATGAATTCTTATTTGTGTATGTTAAATGTCAAAATTTTTATGCATTGTTTAGTTAGAAAATTTATCTAAATTGTCAAAATAAAATTTGTTTTCAGTGATTTCGAAACACAAAAAGCTGCTAAAGAAATTTTTAAGAAAGTAAGTTCTTAGCGTCAGGTAATTTATTTCACGATGATGGTGATTAAATGAAAACTCAGACACTGTTGTGGATTTATTTATTGACTATGATGTGTGCCTTATTACTCAGTAATTACTTGTGACTGGATGCATTCCAGTTTAAGCCACACCTTCCTTATGTATTACTATGCCTACCATGAGAGTTATGATTCACATTATTAGTTTGATTATTGAGTTACTTCCCTTGCAAAGTGGTCCTTGATAAAGCCACTAAATAAGGTGTGTTGGAGATGATTACTATGATACCAGGAGTTGAGTTACCTCCCTTTCAAATTGGTCATACATAAAGCCATTGAATATGGTAATCAGGGGAGATAATTATATATGTATTGCTATGCCTACCTCTGGAGTGAGACTTGATTGAGTCAGCATTGCTTGCACGATTAGTTTATTCCTGGTGCCTATTAAGTTAGATTTGAATGTAAGTCCAGTTGTTTGCTGTAGAACATAATTATTTGAACATGTTGGTAGTTCAGAAGAGCTGGTTAAATAACTGTCAGCAGACAATACATTTGAAAAACAGTGTAAAACTCAACACAGACAAACACACAGCATTGAAGTGTGGCTAGTTTTTGGAGAGGAAATGATTCCATCTCTCTACAATCAAACTGAGATCAACATTTGACTAGTAATGTTATAGTGCTAAATTGTGAAGACATCTATTCCAGGAAAACATAGATCATATATTTATGACCAATGATCATAACCCACGCACATTGCGCCGTCATTAGTTATAAGCCACACACATTGTACTGTCAGTCAATGGGAGAAACAAATAGGATTCAGAAAAGCAAAGCCATGGGATGGTTTATGTACAATGGGGAGTACTTTGTGAAATACTCGGTGATCACAGTTTGAAATTAATCATACAGCCTACGATATCTGCGTGGGATCCATACAATCACAACTAGATAGATCTAGGATTGTCTGCGTATCTTTTCTTTAATATATTAAGTGTAACCATAATTGCCTACAATACTTTATGTAAATATGTACTGCATAAAATGTCTTATTGTATTAGGCTAGAAAAGAATAATTATGTTTCAGGTTATTTGATAAAAAGTAAGATAGGCAGGTCACAAAGCTTTTCTTTTTAAATTTCTTACCAAACATATCTTTTATTCTTTATTGGCATGATTTTTCTTCAAATATTTTTGTGCTTTAGATTTTCATGTTTTAAAATTAGGGTCAGCACAAAAGAAATGGGTCAGTGGGGTAGCTGTGAACACAATAATTTTTTTCAGACCTACGGGAGATATCCTGATTCAGTCCTTCATTTGTTACAAATTCGTTGTCTAGATTATTCAGCCTTTTTTTTTTTTGGAAAAGCAAATCTAACATGAAGTCCAGTCTAACATGGAACTGCTTTTTGATTTTCCCTGTCAAACATGGAACCAATCTTGTGTGGTATCATGGGGTGAGCAACCAGGTGAACATAAATCCAGTCTTGGAACTTAACAACATATATTGGAACCAGACTGGTCTGAAATCAGTCTGACGTTCAAACACAGATCAACATGGAACCAGACTGTCAAAGTAATAAATTAACTTTAAACCAGTCAAATAAGAGACTGATCAAAGTTTATTTATTTAATGGTATATAATGCAAAAAATAACTACTCCAATATACCAATATATATCTCATCAACAGAATCGGATGTATTGAGTAATTTGATGAAAAAATGCTGACTTGTTTTTTCTTCTGGATTGTTTATTGAATGATCTTTTCCTATTGTTGAAATGCTTTTTAGTTCTGATAATGATCTTTGCCTATTGGTGAATAGAACTTGCCTGTTACAAATGGTCTTTGCCTGTTTTTGAATAGTTTTTGTGTATCTAGTGACCGCAGGGACATCAATTCTGTTCATGATTGGGGCCTTTGATGACATTTGTTTATTATTTTATGACTTTTGACAGAGTGGTCAGTCATAATGTCCGGTTGATATTTTTTCTACTGACATTAAGAATGATAGAGATTTGGCTCCAGGGAAATATGAATATTGGTCAATGTGATGTGACTGAAAAGTGTAAGTGATTGAACTGTACCGGTGATTAATCTGATATTTATTTACTCTTGGACAACTCTGCCATCTCTTGTATTATGAAAATAATTACATATGTGTTTTCACACGATGTTGCAAACATGACATGCATGCTCGTGTTCGATAAAACGTTCTTTTATTATATTTATTCGATAGAAAATGAAAATTTCATTCATTAGGGCTTTTTGTATGATTGCTAGAATATAATTTGTGCATATTAGGAATGCGTGTACATTTTATACGATAGTGAATCATGTACAATAACGAATTACTGGAATTGAATGAAGCAAAGAAAAAGCGTTGACATCTTTGTGCTTTCGTATGACTTAATTTTTTTATTTCATACCTCCGAATACGATTAAAATGTCGTTTATGTTGTTGTGTGTTTGGTGTTAAGAGTGTAGCGTGACTTTTTAATGATAAAGCGGAATGTTAACTATGGATTAAAGAATTAATTGTTCAATATGAATGGTGTGAGCTGTTTAAGGGGTCAGGTGAAGGGACGAAAAATGTTTATTTATTTGTACATACTTAATACTGTGTGAGCTGTTTAAGGGGTCAGGCGAAGGGACTAAAAGTGGTCTTTATTTGTACATACTTTGTCTTTGGAACAATGTTGTCAATATTGCATGATTAAATATTCTTGTGTAAATTGTGAACTTAAAATGTGTTTCCATGTAATCTTATGCTTGCAAAAACACTGGAAAATTGTTTAATTTTAGATGTGATTGCAGTATTTGTAATTAAGTGAATTTTAAAGTGTGGGTTGCTTGATTTTCTAATGTGTCTATTCCGTGTGTCTAGAAATATTTATCACCATTTTAATGGCAAGAAATTATATTTTTTACCAAATGGATGATAAATAACGCTGCAAGACACTGAAGAGATTAGATTTAGAAGCTAATGAAGAAGTCTTAAATGTGTTTTATTGATGTTCTCTGAAGCGAATAATGATGAAATTGAGTCCAAGTTCTTCTCTATCCGACGGTGGGAGTATGAAGTGTTCAAAGACCGTCACATGGATTGGTAATATCATCTTCAAAATTTCTTCCCTGCTTGATTCAAATCTTCTTGACTAGCTGCTCCTCAGTTCTGTTATTCGGAGTGGAAGTTAGAGAGAGAGGGGGTGGGTAGACTTTGACCCTGCTTGACTCATATCTTTTTGATTAGCTGCTCTCCAGTTCTTTTGTGCGTGGGGGGGGGTAGACTTTGTCATCAGAAGTAAATATCTAGAAACAATTGGTATCGAAAACATATTCTGACTAGTAATCATTAGCCCCTCAATTCAACTCATGTATCTATTCTTTGTAGAGGGAGTTAATTATGTAACCTATCTGTTGACTGAGTTTGCCTCAAGGAATGCGACTTATTCAGTATTCATTTTGTCAAGGGAGCAAACTCTTGGATGTTTTTTATTGAGAGATGTTGCCAGGAAGTAATTCAATTGGATATTGTCTGTGTATTGTTTGACACTGTATGTTATTGGTAGTTAATTCATACAATTTATACTGCCCTACATTAATTGAATTGTCGGTAATTCATGAGATTCATTGATGTAGCTGTTCACGCTGAAAATTGGTTTCTGTTTTTATCTCTGGTTCGTCTAAACATGCGTGAAAATGTATCTTTTAATCAACTCGAGATTCTGGACGAAATATGGCATGTTTTCCATCCGTTTTATGTCATGTTTGAAAGTAGCGAGAATGGAACAGGCTTCCAGTGCTTTGATTTATTGATTAATTCCAACAGACTACCAAATTAAAGTCTCGTTATGATGAATTTTGATGATTAAGTGTTTTCACTTGGGCTTTTTATTCCTAATTAGGTATCTTAATTATTTATACTAATTATTAATCATGATGGGTGCTGTAAAATATTATTAGATATCTGTGTTTCAAAATCTAAATTCTGTGTACTTCATGCTTTGCCTGGTCCTATACTTATTGGGAATCAGTGCTTTCATGGTTTACAACCTAGATTTAGATGATCGTAAAGTAAACAATTTGTCAATATTTTTATATTTTTTTTTCACTAGGTTTAATGCTGTTTTCAACACTTTTTTAGTTATATATGTGGTCATATCACCTAACTGGTGTTTCTGGACAGTATACTAACCAGTACTAACTTACCCTTCCACAAGGAGCAGGCATCTTCTCCACATATGGAAGAAAATTAACATTTTTGTCAAATTTTCATAGAAGGGTATGTCACTTGCCACTACCAGAATTCAAACCCAGATCACCAGGTTACAAGTCCATTGTACTAACCACTGGACCATGATTGCAGTCTGTTTTTATCATTCATTACCATGATCACTTGTGTCATCAGAACAGACTAAATGCTTGATATAAAGGTGATGCTCACAATTATGAGGCATATGTGTTGGTTGAAAATTATTCACAACTAAGAACAAAAATTGATGGGTCTTTAAAACACCTCGAGATAGTTGGGTGCTCTTGATATTGAAGCTCGTAATTACGAAGTTTTACTGTATTTACTTTCAAAGAAAGACAACTATTATATCAAGGGACTAAATACTATGTGTTTGTTTGTAATGTATGAATTGTGTCAAATAATTTGTCGCCACGATCCTTTCATAATTGATGTGCTATTAATTAAGTATTGATTTTAACATCAGATACTAACACTTGTTGGAACAGAATTCTATAAACAGGAAAAGCAGTTTGGAATTCTATCTTCAATGCAGCTTTTCTGGTTTGACGCAATTTATAGAAATTACGAAGTTGAATAACACATGTTTATTTCATAATAGCATGCATGAAGTGAGTCATTTCTGCATTTATTTTTCTTGTTTTGTCAACTTTAAAAGTTGAAATTATCTATTATATTGTTGGAATTACCAACTTTTATCTCAATAGTACCAACTTTAATTTTAAAATTACCAACTTTGATCTTGAAATTACCAACTTTCTTCTTGAAATTGCCAACTTGAATATTGAAATTACCAACTTTAATCTTGAAATTGCCAACTTTAATCTTGAAGTTACTGACTAAAATCACGGGATAACCAACTTTTTAAAGTTAACAAATCAAGATAAAAATATAAACCTCTGTCTTTGATAGGCTCCCAAGGATTACAAACTACAAACATTTTTTATTGTGATAACCATATGTTAGACTGTCTACAGTTTTGTCCCTTGTTCTCAGAAATGCTATAATATGCTTGTAGGCTGTCAGAGTTAAAACCTTGTCGTATTAAGTGGTTGAGTTGTAACACATTTTTTTTATAATTCAGACCCTTTTGGGAGTCACTGGTTGGCCTATTTTGTTAATTAGCTTGACTTTCATAAAGAACTACTTGACAGCTGCCAAATCCTATGGGAAATTTTGTGTTTCATTTTTACTGTATATTATGACTGCTGCTTAATTCAATGAATAAGTTACTATTTGATGCCCTGACTTGAAAACACGCCTTCTAATGACTTTTGAATTTTTATTTGATTGTCTGTTGATTGAATGGACAAAGCATCACATTATGACCACCTCAGTATTATGACCACATTGTTATAATGGCCTCTTATTTTCTGACTGGCTTTCAATAACTCTCATTCAACATGGTATTGAGAACATCTCGCAGGTGGTCAGGTTATTGAGGTTTTACTGTCTCAAGCAATCAGATTTGGGTAAATGGTTGAATGGGTCTAGACAGTGTTTCAGTTTGACAACTTACAATTAGATTACCCTTTTGCTGACAAACTTAGTATACAGCAACTTTTTATTGAGATGTAGTTTTGGATGGTATTTTTGCATTCTAAGGTCAAGGTTAAAACCACCTTTGCTAAAAATCTGACATTTGTTTCTGATCAGTAAATTGGTTAACTTGGTTTGATGGCATTGTCACGTTTCTTGTTTTCAAATGATTTTGGAAAATGAGTGTCACACCGTAATTTGCCTGTTGTAATGATTAAAGGTTTAATACCATCATTGGAAAATGTCTTCACGACCAGTTCATGAACTTTAATTCAAGAAAGCCATATGCTGTTCATGGAATTGTTAATGAACTGCTGTTCATGAACTAATGAAAGGCAGAATTCAAGAATTATTGCCTGGCTTTTTCATGAACAGTTCATGAACAAATTTTTCATGCACTGACAATTTGCTGTTTATGGAATTGATCATGAACTGCTGTTCATGAACAATGCCATGAAGATCATAATTGGGAAATTAAAAAAGATGATGCTCGTAAGATGTGGTCTTAAAGATCATCTGATAATGTGATAATGTGCACATGTGTGGTAAAGTACAGGTATTTACTGACAAATGGTCTCTTTTAAGAGGTTGGGTTTAGCTGAGGTTCATCATTATACCGTATAATCCCTGTAAACTGTAACCTTTCCAGACTTGGCCAAAAGTCTAGTTTTCTGAGAATTCATTCTTTAAGAGGACTGTTTAGTCTAGAGGAGAAAAAAATGGGACTTGAAATATTGTCAGATTTTCAGCAAATTCAGCTTTTCAAGGAGTCTGGTTTTGACAGGTTCTTCTGTATTTCATGGTTGGGTCACAGATGATATACATAAATTATGGATGGTTTAATTCATTGATTTATGGGCAATCATCTAAATATTACTCCTAAGAGTCATATAAAACTCTGGTGATATGATGACGTTTGAGTCTTGTTTATTTGGAAATACTTAAATGACTATACATCGGTAACAAGATACAGTTCAACATAAAGTGCTGAGTGTTAAGCATAAAATGGTTGCTAATTGTTGAGCGTAAAATGTTCAATAATTGTTGAGCCTAAAATGTTTGGTAACTGCTGAGCTTAAAAAATTTGCTATTTGCTGAGCTTAAAAATCCTGCTTAATCCTTATACTGATAAGATATGCTTTTAAATAATGGTTACTCCATAAGGCATCGATTATTGCATGGATGTAAAAGTATTAATGCAAATACTTATAAGCAAAAATCCCATTTTTGCCACAACATTTTGTCATGTGACAGAACTCGTTAGTGTGTACAATTTCTTATGGTACTAGAACAATGGTAATTTTTATTAATGAGCCTTTGAAGCTTACTTGATGAAGGTCTCATTCACATTTGGGACCATTTTGGCTTTATGTTGCAAATATATTAGTTACAGAGCAAGGAGGGCGATGAAAAGTGACCTTTGTGGTGTGGAATGTCTAGTTTGTGTGTTAGTGTGTGAAACACGGCTAATTAATTCACCAAATCTATTTCCTATTTGCTTACAGCTGTATATATGACAAGTATCTCTCGTGTATCTCTTGTGTATCTCTTGATATTAACATTGATACGATTGATGTCGTAACGTGAGCCATCCCACTGTGTCATTTGCCATTGTGTACTGAATAGTCCTTTTAACAAATTAAATGACATCGTGTTTTCATGCCGTAATAATTTTATCAGCAGTTGTGTGCCATTTGGGAATCGTGAAAAAAATTATATTTATTGTTCGTGTCCGTACATTATTAATACAAAAGGCCATACCTTATGATGAAGGCTTTTACTGCGAGCCTGTTTACACGATTCATAGAGCGTTTCTGGCATTGGTGACTAACAAATTCAAGAGTGGGTACTGCATGAGGAATGGGCGTGTGATGTAGGGCTATGTTAGTGATGTTTGGCACATGTGGTTATGATTCTGGCTGCTTTTTTCTATCATCATCATCAGTTAGACGACTCGCTTGTGCGTGAGCATTTGTCTGATTTGAAAAACAGCTGCGAATAAAGATTAAAAGGATTTGCCTAGTTTTGAAGTCTGTCAGTTTTAAGTTTAATTAATATCCAAAACCAAATGCTTGATTTTCTGCTTTTTTAGGTTAATTAAAATGTACTATCTCCGTTAAAAATATGTTTTAAAATTGGAATAAATTTACTCGGATTTTTTTTTAACTGTTCGTGGTGCTGCTGTTTATTACATGAATTAAACTGGGGATTTATTAACACAGATGAAATTACTTTGACTAAAAAAAGACAATTCTGCTACAAACATAGTTTGTTGATGCAAATTTTGTTTACAAACAAGAACAATGGATGAATTTTGTTGACTTTCTTCTGAGGCTGTCAGAAGCATTATATTGGAATGAACTTATGCAATTTTTGTTGGATATTAATTAAGAACTGATGTTTATATTATACGAATATCAAATTTCTATACAATAATACTTTCATCTTGTGCCATTTTGATAGTGATTTTTTTATCCTTTTATTTTTATTAATGTTTGAAGAACTTAATATGCTGAAGGATTTTTGAAAAATTAAAAGTTTTTCACAAGGTACATGTTACCATGACAACGGAAATAAATTTTCCAAGTTGTGACTACGGGGTTATAAGCCCCAATGGTTCACCATTATTACCTCGCCAGAGAACATTTCCTTTGGATGCTCCAACATTGAAAAGGTCAAGGTCAATAGGGGGCACATACAAAGGGCCACCGAAATCCCAGGTGTCCTTGACCTTGTCTCACTGGGATTCTGTGTCTCAGACTGTACATTATGGTAAGGGATCTTATTTTGATGAATTACTTTTTGATTCATCCTCAGATGCATCTTCCTGAATCTGTGAAATCAAGTGTGTTTTTTTATTGTGTAACATTTGTTTGTTTTTATGTGACATATTGTTGCTGGGGTTTAATGCCATTTTTCAACAATTTTTCAGTTATGTAGGGCGACTTGTTTGCATAACCAGTTTTCCTGGACTGTATACTAACCAGTACTAACTTACCCTTCCACAACGAAATGGCAACTTTTCCACATATGGAGGAAAATCCAAATTTTTGTCAAATTTTCATAGAAGGGTATGACCTGCCACAACCTGGAATCAAACCCAGATCTCTGTGTTACAAGTCCAGCACTCTAACCACTGGACCATGGCCGTGGCCCTTTTTTATGTGTAACTTTCATCAGCATTGCTATACCCTTTGAAAGAGTTAAATTATTGTTGATTACTTGAACGTAATTGATTGGGAGCCATCATGGTTTAGGACCATGCTCTTGACTTACTTTCTTCATGTTGTGAGTTTGAATCTCATTGCCATGGTGATGCTCGAAGGTCACATGTTCTCAATTATGTAATCAGCCATAATTATTAATTATCTAAATTGCGTACATTTAGAATGAATAATTAAGTAATTAAAACATGTTTTACAATATCACTTGAAATGAAACTTCACTGTGTCAACAGTTATTGTTTTGATGATTAATGTTATTGATTATTGATGAAATGTAAGCCATCAGTACAATGCTGAAATGATGACAGTCATACATATCATGAAATTCCTAATTAAGGCCCCCCAGGGGCGTAACTTTTTCCGAAAAGGGGGAGTGCCTATTAAGATGAGTTTTTTCTAAATCATAAATTAATGGCTTAATTGAGCTATACAGTATGTATTAATGTTTACTAATTATACAGTATGATGCAAAAAATCCTTGTACAACAATACATATATTTACTTTATATGTAGCTGAAGATTAATAATGGGAAATGATGTATCCCACGAAGCTCAATTTTACTAGTTTATTAGCAAAACACAGTTCATGATTACATGAAGACATGGTTTACCAGAAAATACAATTACAAATATAAACAAGACAATACAATAAGCATGTATGAATATCTGTAAAAATGAAAAGTTTGTCACTACTTATCAATACATTTCTAAATCAAAGAACAACAACCTCATATGTATATTCTTTTTATATTTGATTTAATGCATTGGAATGGGACTTCTGTGCCTGTATGAAATCTCTCTAGTTTTGCTTCATAATTCGGTCACATCACTCCAAATTCGGTCACATAAAACCGAATCAATTGTCAGTAATGTATATTTATTGAAATTGGAAATAAAAGATGCCTGTCACATTTTGTTAGTGAATACAATGTGCTACATGTCGTAGTTCTGTGCAATCTGACATGTTAAGTATCATTAATCATTAATGTATTAATGTACTGACAAATTTCTCGATTAACGATAATATTATGTGTTGCTATGGGATTCTGTCAAGTCATGGTTCAGTTAAAATTTTCTGTGACTCTTGTTTTGAATGTGAAAATATTATTTGTTGTTTATTCAATATTTTTGGTGGTGAGAATAAGGAATGATTTATTTTTATTTAATTTTTATGTGAAGTTTTTAGGAGTTTCTGAAGCCTTTCTGATGTTTGGTATGAGTTAAAAGTTAAAATGATGAAATTATAAACTGTGAAACTTTGTATTTAAGTGGATGGATTGATAGTGGCTTTGTAAATTGATGTAAAATTGGTGACATTTCTACAATTTATGAAGTTATTGGTTCTCATTGTTATGGAAAAAGGACTTTGATGTGAAATATTAATGCATACAATGTTTAGAATAAGCTTTATTTCACCTACTGTAAAATATGTGTAGAGTTGAGCAAACTTTTGAGCAAAGGCCATCATAAGGATTGAAACAATATGGCCAAAATGCGATGTTCACATTGTTAGCTTTATTTTTTTTTGCACAGTAAAACACAGTTATTGTGAACTGATATATTGAAACATTTGCTTAAAAGATTTCAACATTTCAGTCAAAAATTGGTTTGTTTAGGAATTTGGTTGGAAATTTGGAAAAATTGTCACTATTTGGATTGGGAGTGGGTCCATTTACCAGTACTTTTTCTATAAGGTAAAAAAATCTTATGAATGCATCAAGGATTGTTTCGCTTTGAAAGTGAACATAAATAAACTCTGCTTTGCTGTAATATGGTAGCATGTGACTGCTTACAGATTTGTAATGTCAGTGTTATGTTAGATTCTTGGAGTTGGTTCTTGGTTAGCGCAATGTAATAAATGTAATTCGACCTGATGCCAAAGTTTGTTCAGGCCTCCCTGATTAACTTATTGTAGAGTAGCATTTGGTGTATGGACCATTGGCTCGCTTCAACCCTTAGCGCAACACTAGCTATTTGGTAGGAGATATTGCATCTAAGGTCATTCAACTTCCAACCCTGCACATTCATGTAGAGATGTTGGCAGTTACTTGTAGTGGGAAAAGTTAGTACTGTGTAACTTCTCACATGTATACAACTGGAATCTTGCTGAAAACAGACATTAAACCAGATCAAAAATTCCTTTTTCTTCATATGTGAATTGTTCAGATGCCAAATATTGAAGGCTTTTTTTTGTTCAATGCTGATTTTTTTTATTGATCTGTCAATGATGTTAATTCAAGGATATACTCAGCTGTTTTTTAATGGATATCTATTCATTGCTGAAGTTTGAATATGATAATGAAGCTTTTATTTATAGAGGTTACGCCATATTGGTCATCCCTGCAAACCTCTGAACAGAATGCTGTGTTCGGGATTAAACTGGTTTCTGGAGAAAATTTTGATTTTAGGCAGTAAAAGGAAACTGTTATAATAAAAAAGCAAATATATGAGAGAGGTCAGAGCATTGTGTTTGGAACTACGAAGATGTTGTCATACCTTAAAGAAGCATTGAAAGAGGACTACTTTATCCTAAGAAAGTTTGGTTTGTGATTACTAATATCCTTGCATGCATTAAAGAGGGTCAAAAAGTGGCATTAAATACCATATAGTGATATACTAGGGCTCAACAATTTTTTTTCAGGCTACTCGTCCTGCTGGACAACCAGCTACGAATTTTAACATGTTCTACAGAAATTTCAACTTGTCCTGAGTTGATTTCTACTCGTAATTACGAGCAGAAGAGTGGATTTGTCGAGCCCTGTATATGAGTAATTTGAGATCAATCAAAGATGCATTGGTTGCAAAGGGCTAACTAGAATTGTGTACCAAATACTTTGTTTTATAAACTGATGTTAGATACCTTGCTTGTCAATCTGTTTGTTTCTTATCTTAGTTTCAAGTCTTTGAGTCCTGACTGAGCAGACTTCTTTTACCCAGGTCTCTAGACTTAGCTCTGATTGGATGATTATTGTTTTGGTTGTATACCTTTGACCAATGGTAAGACAGTATTCTGTAACTGGCCTCTAGACTCAGCCCTGATTGGAGGATTATTATTTTGGTTGTAAACATTTGACCAATGGCAAGGCAGTATTCTGTGACTGATTTCCAGATTCAGCTCTGATTGGATAAATGGCAAGATAAAATTGACATGACTACATATATATGTGTATAGCTTCTTTTATCTATATTTTTCTATCAATGCCAGAAGTTGTTCTTAATTGATTTTGTTGATCAAAGTTATCAGCCTCTTATGGCATTTTTGGTCATGTGTCTAACTGAACTGAAATGAAATAAATACTTCTGTTCATTAAATGCCTCTCTATGTCAGATCATTTCTATCAAGGACCACAGTGGAAATAATGGATTTTTTTTTGTTATCCTTGACATTGATGTGAGTGACAAGGTTCATTACATTCAAACAGTGTAATTTTTAATGTATTTTGTTTGATTTATTATTAATTATAAACAGTTTCTCATAATGTTATTTTTGTTGATGATTTTGTATAATTATGTTGTTAATCTTTTACGTGTATTACAATTACCATGTTGCTTGTACTATATTGAAATAAATCTATCAATCTGTTCTGACTGTCTGTCAGGCAACCGTAGGTATGACTATTTTTTCTGGCCCAATGAAAACCTCTCTATGCGACGGCCACTTTATTTGGTCCCAAAAAGTGGTCTTCGTATCAATATTGTACTGTAAATTGTTGGCTGTAAACGGGCAACAGACTCACAATACTGACTGTACGTTATCTATAGATATAATCTTGACATATTGCGATAGTTTTACCATTTTTCCTTGGATTTGTAGGTCAGGGGCATTTTGGTACTTTTTATTGTAACAGAACTGATGTACTCTCAGTGATGATGAAAATTGTTGTGTATCATGATATTTAGGCCATAAACATCTATTTCCTTGGAGTATTGTAACCCATTAATACGTGTGAAATCTATTATTTTAGATGCGTATCCCTTTTGTATCAATTAACTGACCATGAACAACATTTCCCAAATGGGACTAGACACAACTCCATTTGTATGAAATACTTTAGCATTGACTGATTCGTTTTTTCAATGGTCAAGTGGAAACTATTTCATACTCCATTTTCATGACTTGTTCATTCATTGGTAGATCTCTAGAGAAATGAAAGTGGGATCGGAGTTCACAATGATGATTATTGAGGACTGTTGCAGCCTTTCTCCCATCCTACAGTCTACACACCTCAGTCCTCTGGCAATTATTTTGTTTAGGCCTTGTAAAATTTGGAGATTTGCTGGCTTTCATGTCTAATAAAATCCCTTCACTTTTAAACTTGAAGATTTTAGTCAATATTTGTTGCAGTCCAGCATTGATTTTGTTACGTATATTTTCCTGCCAAATATCAGCTGTTTTCCCTAGCTCAAATATGTTATATTTTCCCCTGCTATATAAATAAATAAATGATTGTTTTTCAAATTTTCCCCTTTTTTCTTATTTATAGCACTATATTTATATGTAATTTACACAAAAAAATTGTTTTAATGTTGTGACATATATTTCAAACTTTCAAAGCTTTTCAGACTTTGCTATATGGCCATAAATGTGAACTTAGCATCGAGGTTTAACTGTATTGTATCTTTTTAGCTGTATGTTTGTTTGTAAAAATGCCAGAGAAATTTGCATTTTCTGGATCTTACATGAACAATATTGCTCGTATTTGAACATATTTTATTGAATAATGCACTTATTTTATTATGCCGTAATTCAAAGATTGACATTTTTACTGCATACTAACATGAATTCAAAATAACTGAGGAAATCATTTGTCATTCAGCAGACAGTAGTAAATAAATTCCCTGTAATTCAATGTTAGTGAAGTTATCTGCAACTAAAGTAGGTTGATTTTGGATCTGATTCTAATAATTCAGAGTGAATTCAGAAAAATTGAAATGCCATTCATCCCAACAGCTAAAATGAGCAAATTTTCATATACATCCATGGCTGAGTGCAAAATCATTTCTTAATATAGTTATGGAATTCAGATGTTTGATTGGTTGTTTCATAGCCCTTGTTATAAACTATGGACCAATAAAAAAGCTGCTTACTGAGGCCAGTTTTTAAAGCGGGAAGATTATGATTTGTTTCTTATTTTCTTTAATTCTGTAGCTGATGAATATATTTTTATCTATTTCAGATGGCCCTTTAAGTTTAGCTGACTCTTTTACGGCAATGGACAGAAGCCAAAGTCACGATAGTCAAAGCACGGTTGGTAGCCATAGTTACAGTAATGCTGGTAGTCATAGCAACACAGGCAGTCACCATAGCCATACGGGAAGTCATAGCATTAAACATGCAATCGCTTCCAAACTGGACAGTCACGATTCATCGAGCCCCAATCTGTCGCATGCTAGCAAATTGTCCGGTAACCACATTTTATCCGGAAACAATCTCTCAGCACACCATATGTCGGGCAACAGCCTTTCACAAGAACTTGCGAGCAAATTGGATATCGCAGATTCGTCGACTCACAGTTTGGCTGGACAGATTAACAATAGACTGTCTACACACCGATCCTCATCATCCGGACATAACATGTCCGGACAGAATTTGTCACAGGAGTTGGCGAGTAAACTAGATATCGCTGACTCTTCAACTCACAGTTTAGCTGGCCAGATAAACAATAGACTGTCCGCAAATAACATGTCCGGACAAAATTTGTCTCAGGAGTTGGCGAGTAAGTTGGACATTGCGGACTCCTCAGGCCATTCATTAGATAGGCTTCAGAATCTCTCAACTCACAGTGTTGGCAAAGAAAGTTTGTCTCATGAACTAGCCGCTAAACTTGACATTCATTCATCCAGTCAGAATTTATCCGGCAAACTTTCGGATAGCCAGACATCTTTAAGCAGCCGACAGGCTCCTTCGAGGTCACCATCAAGACAAAACACACTCCAGAAACAGCATTCAGTCCAATCATCAATGTCAGAAATTAATGGTGAAAGAAAAGAGTCGTACGTTGGAGGAATCAAGTTTGAGAGGCTTAAAAATTTGGAGGTAAGATTTTTATTACAATCTTCAACATTTCAGACATGATGTTTTTTCTGTTTCACACAGAATTCCACATTTCCAGTGATCATTGCTAGATTCCTTTTACTATTCTGTTTTTTTTTCAGAGTTTATTGGCATCCAATGGATTTTTTTCTATTTTTACAAATTTTATGCTATTTATATATCAATGTAACACAAAATTTGATTTGCTAATGCTATGCCTATTGTCCAATGAATGCTGTTGTACATTACCAACTTTGAGTATCACTTTCGCATGGCTTTCTCACCAGCCCCGGAATATGGTAAAATATCTTGATTACCAGACATGTGAAAAATCTCAAAGCTGATACCAGTCCCAGAACATGGTAAAATATCTTGACCTTACTAATCCTGGCTACAGCAGCTGACTGCTATGATATGGTTTGTGTAACCTGTTGAATCTAATGTTAAGAATCATAAGGGTATGTTTATACATACTGTTGGTACAAATATTTCATCATTGGCACAACAAAGATACGTCTTATATACATTTTGTTTGTACCCGTGTTGTTCAAATGTTGTTCAAAATGGAGATTACCGTGCCTTTAAAATGGCAGATGACTACATTTGAATGTAGCATAAATTGATTGGGATGCTTATAGAATGCTCTGATAATATTTTTGAATGATTTTATTTTGAAAGACATACTAAATGTAATATCTTGCGTTAAATTTTTAATTTGATGTCTGTTTGGAAGACAACCTTAAGAGTATAAGTCTTACTGATGAAGCATAATAAGATGTTGTTACAGTATAAGTTATAATATGAATAATTCATTTCTTAGATGTGTTTTTTCGTAAGGACGATAAAGCGAATACCCATAAGGCGGATTTGAAATACTGATGACTACCTTTAAGATTGGGCGACCAATATTTTCATTTCAAGTGTGTCATAAAAAAGACACATGCCAAAATAAAGCTTTTATAATGATGTCATATCAGATTGATTGGAATGTGGCATTCGTGTGTTATATTGGTAGCACTATTGATTAGTACGTTTTTGAATTAGATCGCAATACACTAACAGAGAGCGAAAATCTTGTCAGTTTCTGTGAAAATGATATTGACATACACGGTATCCGAGCGGGAATTTAAAAAAAAAAATTGAAAATTTTGAAAAATTTTGAATGAGATTTCTATTGTGTTCTAGCTTTCTGATTTTGGATTTTTATCGCAAACGATGAGTCTTGATTTACAAACTTGTGTTGCCTCATTATTGGAAGTAGTTCAGGCAAATCTTTTATGGCATTGTGCTTTGTGTATATGATAACCTTTTTTGTTGTTTTTTTTACATATTTACAATGTTTCTCAGTACACACGTTTGTGGACTTCATCTTGAATGGATAGTTATTTCATAATGATAAAAATGTATATACTGTTCTTATGAATTTTTTCATATGTTTGAAAATGGGTTATTTTATATTTTTTATCTGCTACCCAGAGGAATTACGATCTTATTTGTAATGATTTCAAATACATTGTGTTGTAGTTATTTGTGGGCAGCTATCTTGAATTTCATTTGTTCAAATTAGAATATCTCGAGCTATATGATTAATTATTTTGCCCATTTAATTATTTGTGATAAGTGAGATTTACCATTTGTTATTGTGTATTTTCCATGAAGCCGTCGAATGTTTTGTTGAAACGGAATGCTGCCATATTGGATTTTAAGTTTTTGAGTTGGACTGATAATTGTGTATCTGATTATCTTGTGAACCCCCTTTGCTTCCGCATTTGGGAATCATCCATCATGTTGGAAACTAATTCCACAAATTAAATTTAATGATTTCACAGCAACTACTGGAAGAATTTGGTTTTCTGTTTTTGCCCTCCAGTGTTAAAGATCCATTATTTACAAACGTGCGCCATTACGTAATAAGGTGAGTACGGTTTGTTGATCATAAAGTTGTCTTACAATAACTATTTCTGCCTCATTTTAGGAGGATGAACTTCTTGCCAAAATTCGTGAGATCATCGGCCATCTTGAGAGATTGGAAGATTATCACCGTGGCGATGGAATGCGTATACAAAAAATGCTTGGGGACATGTACTGGGACTACACACACATGCGTGAAATGATCGCAGACTGTATGGCTGAAAATGGCTATGCAGGTACTATATGTTTCTGATGTTATTATAAGTATTTCATGAAAAATGATGGATTTATGCAGAAGTAGCTACCATTAATAAAACATCAACAAATATTTTAGATTCTTCGAGCTAATATTGTTAATTACTATAGTTTTTATCATATTGGCCTATCACCTACTTTTTTGTTTCCTTGCTTTGTATTTGAGGGTTATGGAATGTGGAGGGTTGGGTTAGACATTGGGTTCCTCCATGATGTTTTATGTCAGTGTAAACTTTTACTCACTCACTATGAGGGAATGTTTGTAATTACTTACAGTTAGAAAAAGGAATAAACCCTGCTTTGATTTATTACCCGCAAGAACTTCTGTGGTCAACTATGTTCTGCAAGCCATTTAAGTACTGCAAGATAAAACGTTTAATCCGTGTACAGTTAAACTAATTAAAACAAAACCATATGTCCATACATGGTATCCATAAAACAGAGTTCTATAAGACAGGAAGGCATCGTGGTCTTGAGGTAGAATGTCCGACTTCTGATCCGAATGTCCTGAGTTTGAATCCCAGCTTCGACGGGTTTCGTTCACGAACTTCACAATCCCATTTTTCGGACACAGTACTAGTGAAGTGTCCAGGAAGTGGACCCGAGCTGGATTTATATAAGCAAAATAGCTTGTTTCGTGATAGAGCTAAGATTAATTGGTATGAACTGAAGTTCTATAAGTATTGTGTCCATAATTACTTGCCAAAATGAAACCGAGACACCTTCATTTTTGCCATTCATTCTGTAAGTGCAGATTCATAATTTCACTAAGGATGGTTGACTGGTGTCTTGAAAGTAGGTCATTACTGTTACTGGTTATCAAGGAGTTCAACTAAGTTTAGCCAACCTTTTCGCATAAGTGCACAAATATTGAACCACACAACACTGAAGATATCCTAATTCTAATTTCTTCATGTAACCAAATTTTTGTTTTGCGTCAAAAATATATACCAGAGCTTGCCTTATACATTTTGTGATAGATAATATTTAAATCTGTTTAACCCTTTGCCTCATAATACCGCATTTCCCCGCATCTGAAGCAGACGACATTTGAAAACATTGTTGCAAAAGAAGCCATTGCTTGTATTAAGCAGTAGCTTTTCTTTTGCGACAACGTTTTCCACTTTGTCAGAGATAAATGACCCAATTTTCTTAAATAATCGATATTTTGTATATCAGCTTTTGAATTTGGAAGAGTCCAAAATATGCTTACGAAGCAAAGGGTTACATATTATGAATTCTAAATGAATATTATCAAAATAAAACTATAGTCTCCATTATAAGTGCTTACAATACTAAACAAACAATACATGAAGTTTATTTATTTGCCAAATTCATGTTGTGTCTACAGGTTTAACTTTAAGTCAAAACAGACATACCATTGCATGTCAATATTTCATTTGAATGTCAAAACCACTAATGAAAGCTAAGAATCGTGAATAATTTAGCGAGAGTCGTTGATATAATATAGCCTGCCTTAAAATTAATCACATTTTTACGCAGTTTTCTGAAATTAATTTCTAGGGATGGGTTACTGTTGCGATTCTTTTGCATTGATTATAATTCCTCAGCTTGTTTCATTCATTATATTGACATACTTTTTTGGCAGTTTTTTTTTCACGCTTCCATAATCAATCTTGTTTTGTAATTGAAAAATATCTGACTGTACCACATTATGATATAAATCTCGGCTATGTCTGTGTCTTTAATTAATTGAGTTGAGTGAAAAAAAAGTTAGTAACTCAGACTGCATGGCACATGACTCTTAATTTTGAGAACCAGGCTAGATGCTTGCGTCTGTCTGGAGATATTGTATCCATGCTCATATGTCACCTGCCTCTGATCCTGTTAGTGAGATGTTCCTTTGGAATGAGGCAAAACGAGTCTGCTCTGATTGGCAATACAGGTGTATTAGTTACGTGAATTGTCTGCTGCACGTAGCAGACTGAAATATACTGAAAAAAAAATTCATAAGTGGTAGAAAATGGTTATGATCACCAGAGATGTTGTTCCCTTACATGTTTAAATTTTCACACAACAACACAGTGATCAATAAACCAATCAACTTGGCTCACAACATCCCTTTCACAACAACACAGTTAATAAACTAATCCATATGGCTTACAACGACCTTCACACAACAACACAGTTAATAAACTAATCCATATGGCTTACAACAACCTCCACACAACAACTTGATTTACCACAACCCTCACACATTAGCTCAGTCAGTGAACCAATCAACATGGCTCACAAGCATCCTTTATTGTGCTATAGCCACAGTGTTTCCTTTAATGACAGCATCTGCTTCGTTCTAACTTTACATTAAATTCTGTTACTATGATGATTGACTTAAATTTCTGAAATTGATGGATATTCAGTCAAAAAATGGACGCCAGCAAATTATTTTTTATTTTGCAGTCGTTGCAATGAAGATGTTGAAGACGTTGAACAGTATCGGAATCTTCAAGAACGACGATGTCTGGTTCCCGACGTACTACACATATAATACAATGTGGAACTTCTCAGACGCCAGTCCTATCCTTGCAAAGGTATGAATGGTTCCTGGCTTTTGTGTGTCCAAATTTTCAAGTTTGTAAATAATTGTTGTGTTTAAAAGTGGATTTTGCTGTAAGAAAACATTTTTTGAAGTACATTTTTATGTGTATATTGAGAATATACAGTAGAACATGGTTATAGTAAATTCCTTGGAATATGAAAAGTACTCCTTTATATCCATATTTCACTTTATTCTTATCAATGGCACGACTGTGTTTTTTTTTTCACCTGTAGGGAAATGGTGGTGGGGACTTTTGAAAGGGAAAAAATAGCATCTTGAGGGGAAATTAGGGAAAAGGAACATGACAAAGCATACATGCCCTCCTAACATTTAATTACCTGTAGGTTATAACATTGATGGTTATAGAGAAAAAAGAACTGGTCAACTGGTCAATTTAACAACCTTTTTTACCCAAAAATGTTCTCAGAAAAATAAAAATCAAACAAAGGGGAATTTTTAATGAATATAGGGGGGGGAAACATACTTAGTAGGCAAGAGAATGGGGCTGAGCACGGTCCCCAATCAGTCCCAAAAGAAACCACTGTATCCAATTATTCACTATGTGGGATTTCACTATAACCATGTTTTAACATATAAACGCATTGAACATCTGTTATGTGGCCAGTCAACATCCATGATGAACATATTCATCTATATACATTACTGGTGTTGTAGTCTCAGTATACATAATTATCATGGACTGTGTTCTTGTACATTTTGATCAAATTGTTAGACTCCCATATTATGATATTAAAGCGAGTGCAAATGTGTTTAAGTCTATATTATGTGGTGCTTATGTCCTGAAAAGTACAATGTTCCTTGTTTTGTTTGAACGATTCTACTTATAGTTTTTTGTTACCAACAATTTCATTGAAGGTTGAAACTTTGGTTGAGAAAATAAATACCTGGTTTCTTCTGATATCCCCAAACTGGACCAGTCAGATCAGTGGAAACCAGGAACTTTTATGCTTTTTGAATATTTATGAACTTTCTGTGTATCTTATTTTTCTTTGTTTATGGGCATGTCCACTAAATACATGTTTAACCATTCTTAGTTGTAACATTCTTCAATGAGTGTTGTTAGAAAGCTACATTGAAATGGAAATTAACAAGGTATAAATTAAAGATTGATGTTTTGAAGTCTGATACTCATGAATTATTTATTCTTCTTGCAGAAATTATCTGAGAACGATGCTGTTCGACTACTGACCTTAAATTGTGGCCACAAACCTTACATAAATGCCTTACACAGTAAAGTAAGTCAATGTTTTGTTTCAATTTGCCTATCAATCTTTGTGTAGTAATTGATTGGCACAGTGATTATGACTGGTGTTAGATACCATGACTCATTGACCATGCAGGCCCTCTTTTCTTTTCAAGCTATCTCATGTGATGTTTCTTTTAACAAAATCCCTCAAATTATATCTAATTTTTAAATATTTTTGCAGCCTATTACGCAAAAAGTTAAAAAGTCTTGATAATGTTATAGACTTTTAATTTTATATATAACACATTTTTAAGAAATTTGTTGTTTCCCGTGTTAAAATTGTATGAAATATGATTTCCTTGAAAGCTGCACAGAGACCCATATACTGCTTAATTAAATAATAATTGGTAATTAAATAAGATTGATACTCTCTTTTTAGCATTTTCTAACATGATTTTTCATTAAATAATTTTTTCTTTTTTCTTTTAAATCTTTGAGAAATTCAATGCAAATTAAAAGGGACGATTTTTTAAGGATTGTCAATGTAGCTGAAAATGATCATTGTATGTCATTTTCTACCACAGAAACCCATGAAAATGATAAAGATTCCCAAAATCTATCTACTCCATTTTGTGACATTGATTTTATACGTTGTTAGTGTAGAAACTTATATGTTTAAAAATGATGTCTCAACTAGTCAAAAATGTGCACAATGCTTTGTAAAGTAATATTTTGGATGGTATAAAATTGAATATTGTACTGAAAAATTTCAGTAATGAGACCACTTTTGGGTCCTGAAATATTGGTCATTATAATGAGGTGGTCTGATTATCATGTTGAATTATAGGGGAGTTATTGAAACATAACAAGGTGGTCATAATATTGAGGTAGTTTCTATGTCAGGTTTAACTGTAATTGATTTTGCTTTTGTTTTCAGAATGTATTCTATGTGATCAAAGCCTCACTTAGCATTCTACACAACATAGCTAGAAATTCTGGAATGAAACATTTGTTTGACGAAAACAAAACATCCGAGGTAAATTGCTTCTCAATCTTATGTTAGATTTTTGTGGGTCACATTTGGTATCAGAACTTATTGCAATATGTGCAAGTATTTACCTTGCTCTTCACAACTTTTCCTCATGAAAAAGATCAAAAACATACTAACTACATGTCCAGTAAAATTCTCAAAATAATGTAGGATTGGTAGGTCAGCAGAATTTGTTTCAAATATATCTTTTTAAGTTCAGTGATATAGTTTATTTGAAAATAAAAATATTGGCTTTAAAAAAAACGAGCAAGACTAAAAAAATCTAAAAAAATCTCTAATTAGGGGAAACCAGGAACTTTCTCTTTTATGCCTTATTATATAAGTGTATCTGTGCTCATGTGCACAGTCTTATTCTTGACATTTTTGGCTTAAATTTCAAGTGATTTTTCATAGTAACTCAGATATTCAGTGAGGTTGACACAAGTTTATAACAAATTGTATGATTGTATCATTATGAGTCAAAACGCTTGAATTTCAAGTGATTTTTCATAGTAACTCAGATGTTCAGTGAGGTTGACACAAGTTTATAACAAATTGTATAATTGTATCATTATGAGTCAAAAGGCTTAAATTAGGTTACAACATTTTGCTTATTTCTACCTTTTAAATTTTTAGTGTATGTCTCAAGTATGAAAGTACAGAGAAAATAGTCAGGACTGGGAAGTTGTTTTCAAGTTTAATTGGCTTTTCGATTTTTTATCAGATTTTGTGTAGACTGTTTAACTAGTGACAGACCTGCTTATTTCTCTTAATCAATATTTTGTGGCAGAGATTAAAGGCTCCTTTGAATGGATGGTTATTTCATTATTCTCGGCCTTGCAGCGGGTTTGTTTTGCAAATCTGCAACACTCATTGGAATTTACTACATATATAGATAAGAAAAGGATTCCTAAAAAAAAAATGGTCAAAACATCCCATTACTTTCAGTTGAAAAGCTAACTAAATACTTTAGCTTATAAATTGATACATACATTAATTTCATACGAGCGAATGAACTTGTTTTATGGACCATGGTAGTCGTGACAATGTTTATGTCACCTTTCAATTTAATATCTAAAAGCACATACACTACTTTCATTCTGAAAGCTTAACCAAATCATTTTTACCAGAGAATACACATAAGTGACAATTGCTTTTCATTTTTTGGTGTTTATGATCATATTGTTACTACATAGCTGGTATAGAAAAGGGAAATAAATAAATTATATAGCATTAAGTCTGTTCTTGATTTGAACGAAATCGATACATCTGTTAATGATTTTTAGCATTAAATCTGACATCAATTTTTTTTCAGACCATAATGCCTTTTATTGAATCTGAAGATGAGATGTTGAAGATTTTGGCTTCTCTTACTATCGCTAACATAGTGGATGAAGAGGAAAACAAAACCATAATTGTTGAAACACGTGCGTATTATTCATTGACTTTAGTGGATGGGAGATTTTGATTACGTGAGTGGGTGGGGTAATCGGGTTCATTTATTTCATTGAATTTTTGGATGGGGATGGTAATTACTTTATTGGGTGGGGTAACCAGGTACATAAATATCATTTCATTGAATTAAGTAGGTGGATGATGGGTATTTCTAGAATGGGTTGGGTATCCAAGTACATATATTCCATTGAATGTGATGGCTGGGATGGTTATTACTTCAGTCGGTGAGTTAACCTGGTACACTGACTTCATTGATTTATATGGACAGAGGATGGCAATTACTGTAGTGGCTGGGGAAACCAGGTTCATTTATTAGTAAATAGAACTGTGTTCTTACTTCCTTATAACATAAACATAGTTCGCCATACTTACAAACTTTATAACAATATGTGATTAGGTATTTAATATCAATATTATAACCTTTTTGTCCATATGTATGGGCTGCTGCTAGTATAGTGATTATCTACCTATATTTGTTACAAATATTTTTAACTACTTGTAGTCCTCTGATGTCATAATTCCTCGGTCACATAATATTTCAATATCAAATTTCTTTTGATTACCAGACAGTTTGATTTCTTAGGTTTTGCCTACCCCTTATGTCACATGACCTACCTGTTTAAGTCTAATATCTTTAATATATTCAAAGAGCTTCATTGGTATTTGATATGTTGGACCATGTTATGGTGATCACATGATCTGGTTGAAATTGTCGCATGACCATGATCTGTCTTTGGCACAACAATGTTTTTTTACTTAATGATTTCACTGATATCCTGTCCATTGTATTTAGGAACCATACATAACATTGTTGGGTGGATTGACAAAGCGATCAATCTACCTCGAAGAAGATATAAGGGATTCACACCTCAAGAATTGACAGAAGGATTGAATAAATTAGCAGTAAATGACAGCAACAAAATGAAAGTAAGTATAAACCTGTCTAGTATAAACCAGTCTAGTATAAACCTGTCTAGTGTAAACCAGTCTAGTATAAACCTGTCTAGTATAAACCTGTCTAGTATAAACCTGTCTAGTATAAACCTGTCTAGTATAAACCAGTCTAGTATAAACCAGTCTAGTATAAACCTGTCTAGTATAAACCAGTCTAGTATAAACCAGTCTAGTATAAACCTGTCTAGTATAAACCTGTCTAGTATAAACCTGTCTAGTATAAAGCAGTCTAGTATAAACCTGTCTAGTATAAACCTGTCTAGTATAAACCAGTCTAGTATAAACCTGTCTGGTATAAACCAGTCTAGTATAAACCTGACTAGTATAAACCAGTCTATGCTAGAAAAAATGTCATGTTTAGAGTACTTTGACCAAAAGAATTTGGTTTAGCAGGTTGCAATACTTTTATTTTCATTATAAATATTTTTGAAGGCGTGATTCATTCCTAAATATTTTCATGTATGATACTTAAGGGTCCATGACAAAAGATTTAGGTTTAAATGTGACTATTTTCTTCAGTCCTTAACAATCAGTCCTGCTATATCACACAGCCTGTTGTGAATCTATTGTTTATGACTGTTCGATGGCTTCAAATGCTCAGGATGCTGATCTGTTACTAAGCAACCACAATAATTAGATTCTGGTTGCTTGGTTTCATGTGATCATTTTTT
Source organism: Lutraria rhynchaena (assembly GCA_008271625.1). Lineage (NCBI taxonomy): Eukaryota > Metazoa > Mollusca > Bivalvia > Venerida > Mactridae > Lutraria > Lutraria rhynchaena. Next base: position 2,133,529 of record VIBL01000030.1, read on the forward strand.
TGTAAAAAAAATCATTTAATGTGTTTTTTATAGATAGTGGATGAAGGAGGCATACCATTATTCCTTAAAATGTTACAAAATGAAGACGTTCGTGAACAAAGTTCCGCTGGACGTATTATTTGGACATTATCATTTGACAAAGACGTTCGCGAAACTTTTATAGCTAATACTGATCTCATATCTACCCTCGAGAAGCTTGTGGAAAGCACAAACAAAAGTGTCCAGCAAAATGCTAGCGGATCATTATGGATAATCAAGGGAGAGAATGACATATCAAGAGAAACCAGTAAGTGATTGCCTCCCTTAGTTAGGATCAAATATAAGGTTTTTAGACGAAAAGTTTTTGGAAATATTGACAGATCTTGAGCTTTCTTTGTATGATAGTTATGTCACCCTGATGTATTGTATTGTAATCGGATTTGTGGAAACGAGTGACATTTTTTATGCTTTGGTTACAATTTTTCATTTTCTGCATATACCTTATTAACATTAGGAACGTTTGCTAGAGAATAGGGTGACATAATTATTCAAACTTCGTATATATAGAATACTTATATTCATAATTCTGATCTTTAAGCTTTGATATTTAAACTGTATTCTTTATATATACTCTATTTATCTGTTCACCAATTAATATTGAATTTATAGAATAGTTCCTGTTATTACAGTATCGTGTCACTGCTGTATATTGTTTCAGACAGTAATTTTTCCTCACTATGTGGTATATCCAAATGTCTTCCTTATAGATTAATGCTTTGTATCACGAAATGCTTACTTAGTATTTCTTATCCTTAAATCGGGCTTTTCTCTAACTGAAATTTTTCTCCATTTTCCTGAGTGGACAGTTAAACATTAACAGCACGTTTTATTCAGTACTGTTTTGGTCATAATCTGTCTTGGGAAATACATGATTCTGAAATGAAAAAATGGCGCGAAAAATCACTCAATTCAACTCAGTACAAAAACCTCTAAATACAATGAAACTTTCTGATCCTGACACTGCATAGAACTAAAATACAAACACTGTATCATCCAATTAAAATAGCCATGGCATAATCTCTATTATAAAATCTTAATTTAGACAAATAAGCAGGTCTGTAATTGGTACAAGGCATAATCAGAAAATGATAGGATGCCTGAAAGCATCTAAAATGACAGCTAATCAATAGAAATACCTTGATTTCAAGGTTGAGTCGAGTGTTTTTTTCAGCTATTATTTTGGACTTAGAGTCACGGGATTCCCCATGTTAATATTGGCAATAATTGTTTTGGTCCTGTCAAATTGTGCTGAATGTTTTTCTTCTCTTTTACAAAATCTTTAGTCTTGAACTGTATATATATATGTCCAGAAATCTATTAGAATACTTGAACATTTTAAATGAATTTATTCACATTGCACCTTACTAACTTAGTATTCTATTATCGTTTTTTTTTCAGATTTTTTTTTCTTTTGGAAGTAGAAATTTTTTATATGGCATTATATATAAACACTTTTTCTAAAAAACAGAATCAATAAAAAGGGAACCTTGATTTTTTTTATCAGAGGTTTTAAAAAAGAATATGTAAACATGAATTGTTTTCAAATTTAGGTACTTTAATGCATGATAAGGATCTGAACTATAGTTTCTTAGTAGTAGAAAAGGTTGATTTATTATGTAAAAATAGCACACATTTTCTAGACAGAGGATATGAAAATAGAAACATGGACTTTCTTCATGGTACTGAATTTTCTTCAAAATATAAAATCAATTTTCTAAAAAAAATGAGATGATTTTCTTTAAAATAGAATATATCTTCTAAAAATAGAATATGTTTTGTAAAAAATGGAATATATTTTCCAAAAATAGAATACTTTTTTTCGAAAAAAGGAATGTATTTTTCTGAAAATGGTATGCATTTTCTAAAAATAGAATGTATTTTCTGAAGATGAAACGTATCTTCTAAAAATGGAATGCATTTTCTAAAAAATAGAATGTATTTTCTAAAAAATGAATCTAAAAATAGAATGTATTTTCTGAAAATGGAATACATTTTCTAAAAAAAGAATGTATTTTCTAAAGATGAATCTAAAAATAGAAATATTGATTTTTGTCAGAGGCAGCTAACAATCCAGATGCTCCTTACAGTAAGTTGTCCACTAACAATGAGTAAGTCAAAGCATTGTTGCACTGTTATGCATTAGGTTAATTTATATCTGCATTGGACACATTGTAGAATGTAGGGTCCTTTATTGGTACCCCATAAAGTAGGCATCCTTAATGATTACCCTCCAACATTCGAACTCAATGTCCAAGCTTAGTATCCTACCCAGAATTACACTCCATGTTCATAATTAGTGTGATATCCAGAATTTAGCTCGATATCCATACTTAGTGTCTTACCCTGAATTACACTCCATGTTCATAATTAGCGTGATATCCAGATTTTAGCTCAATATCCATAATTAGTGTCTTACCCTGAATTACACTCCATGTTCATAATTAGTGTGTTATCCAGATTTTAGCTCAATATCCATAATTAGTGTCTTACCCTGAATTACACTCCATGTTCATAATTAGTGTGATATCCAGATTTTAGCTCAATATCCATAATAAGTGTCTTACCCTGAATTACACTCCATGTTCATAATTAGTGTGTTATCCAGATTTTAGCTCAATATCCATAATTAGTGTCTTACCCTGAATTACACTCCATGTTCATAATTAGTGTGATATCCAGATTTTAGCTCAATATCCATAATTAGTGTCTTACCCAGAATTACACTCCATGTTCATAATTAGTGTGATATCCAGATTTAAGCTCAATATCCATAATTAGTGTCTTACCCAGAATTACACTCGATGTTCATAATTAGTGTGATATCCAGATTTTAGCTCAATATCCATAATTAGTGTCTTACCCTGAATTAAACTCCATGTTCATAATAATTGTCCTACCTTGAATTAAACTCCATAATTAGTGTCCTAACCAGAATTAAACTCCATATCCATAATTACTGTCCTATCCTTAATAACACTCATATGTTCATATTTAGTGGCATATCCTGAATTACACCGCATGCCCATAATTGTTGTCCTGCCATAAACAAATCACCCTTTTGTTAATTGGTGTCTGATCTTGAGATAAGCATTGTCATCATTGTTTAGACCTCAACCTTGATTATCTTATGGTATGTTTGACAGCCTGGCAGACATGCATGACAGATTACTGGTCTGGTATTTTTACTTTTTTTTAGCTTACATGAATATGGCTGTTATGAATATTGAAACATATGATAATAAAAATGTATGTGTGTTATTATATTAATGTACGTGTGTAATGTATGCTATATAAATATGTATATTTATATGTATTAGACGATTAGAATGTTAATGTTGAATTATTTAGCTTTATTTCCTAAGAAAAACGTAGTAATTAGAAGAAATGATAATTGAAACTCTGTTTCATCATAGACCTTTTGCTGTCATATGTATACGGTCCTGATAACCTGGTATTCTAGTATTATTTTCCAATTAGTTCATCCTTTCCCCAATTCCTGCTGTTTTCCTCTGGTCAATAGCTCTAAAGAGCAGTATTATTTCCTTCTTGTTCCTCTTATTCCAGTCTGGCTTATGCACCTTTTTAGCTAGAGCATATCAGCATGGCTTTGCACTGGACAAATTTCTGAAAAGGACAATAACTCAGCACGTATTGTACTTTTAATGGGCTCTCAAAATCATGAAACTTTTGCGTCTGTTTTTAATACTTTCAATGGAATTCCATCCAAAGTATCTGAAACATTTGGCAAGCTTATGTAGCGCTTTAGCGAATGTTGTAGCTTAATACAAGCTGTTAAGTCTTGTCAATTGTGCTTCAATTACGTTTTGTCAATTTATCACACTTACCTGTATATGTATACACGTACCTCCCATACGTACTGTATGCTTTCATTAACCTATTTTGTTTAAATGCTTTTAGAAGTATTGACTCGTAACTTTTATATCATCATCTTTTCCTGCTAAATGCTTACCATAACTTTACTTACTTCATATGTATAATCCAATATTCCCTTATGCTTACGTTTAATTTCATTTATAACTTATTAGTAGTGCTCTTTGTAATCATGTGTGTTGAGTACAATTGGCCTGGTACCTGCTGCAAGTCATTAGTGATGGCTTTATCAGTATATCTCCTGAAATATGTACAAAGATCATAGTACTTGAACTTATCAGCGTTCTTCTCATCTTTTGTAGATATGCTTATGTAGATATTTGTCTTTTAAAATCTTTTCTAGGTACAGATTTATCTGGTTTATGTCGTAACAAAAGTCTTGGCAAAAAAATGTCAGCTATGTTCAGGACAATATGAGTTTTATTGTTTGTATTTCTTCTGTCAACTCTGACACCTACATGGTGTATATGTTTGTATTACTTTCACTTAAGGTTTTGGAGTTGTGAAGCTTAAAAAATTCAAATGTTGACTGTATCTTGTATTTTTTTGTATAAAATAGTTGGAAACAGTCACACCTATTAAAATATGTTAATTGGGTTCGAAAACACTGATTGAAAGCTATCATCATTTTCAGGGCCAAAACCTCCAGCTACAAAATCGCATGTGTTTCTCAGTTACTCATGGTCAGACAAGGAGGAAGTTCTTGAACTGAGGGATAAATTAAGAGTACGTATTTGTGGCATCTACATTTTACAATAAAACCTCAATTGTGGGTCGTAATATTGAGGTGGTTTCATTATCAAATTGAATTACAAAGGAATTATTGAAAGCTTATCTGTTATAACAAGGTAATACTAAAGTTGTAGCAATATGAGGTTTTACTGTACCCAAAAAAAAACATGAAATACAGAAAGATTTGGTTAAGAATGGCCTAAACCCTACAATGAAACTTTTGTCTATTCATGAAAAAGACAAACCATGACAATATTATCCTTTTTTTGTTTGTGCATTATACTGACTCCTTCAATCTACTCCATTTAACACAGAAAATGATAAAAGGTTGGATATTGAAAACGAAAGCATACCTTTGTAAAAACTAATATAAATGTCACCTGCTGCAGGTTAACGTAAGTAGGTTGATACCACTGTTTATGCAATGAAGCTGACATGGTAAACAGTTCTCACTTCTGTGAGTTTACATGCCACGGGATACCAAAAAAATCCTAACGTAGGTTATGGAGGGTCAGTTGTTTTTCCTGTACCATGTGACCAGGCTGTTGGTGTGATTTTAAACACTTCTGAGAAAAATGAAAATTGTCAGTAATTAGAATTTGAATAATTTTACAATTATTGTCAAGTTTGATTTTGACTGTATGAGGGGATAACACACCTTACGTATATGTGTATAAATTTTAGATTGTCCTCATTCGTATTCTTTCAGGCTGAAGGTTATGCTATCTGGATTGACATTGAGAAAGACTCAACTCTGGACGGCATGGCTCATGCCGTTGAGCACTCTGCTGTTGTACTTGTGTGCATGTCAGAGAAATATAAACACAACCCAAACTGCAGAACAGGTAAATCATAATGATTGTTTCACAAGTTTGACCTTTCGTAAGATTTGCATCGTATGGAAATAATTTATGAAACATAATTATGTCCCTGACCTTCTGAAGAAATTTATTGAGAATTGTAGCTCATAGATTTTAAAGTATATTTTCATATACATGTACCATTGTTATGCCATTTGGTTGAAAATAAAAAAAATGAAAATTTAGTTTTTATTGTAGAAAATGGGGTTACCGTAAGGCGGGTCAATGTGTTATTTACACCAACCACGTTTTTAATCATAACTATATTAGGATAAATTCTCGTTAGGCTGGGCATCGACATCAAACAATTGGATTCTATTTGATAACTTTTGTTAATTGACCTATTGTTTCCAAACTTGGTATGTTCAAAGATTTTATGAAGGCATACAATCAGATTGATTTGGTGATTTTTAGGGTCAATGCCAAGTTCACTATTCAAAACAAAGTCGGAAAAACGTTTACCACTTAATAATTTTATAAAACTTGGTTTTGTAGAATTGCTGTATTGATCCTTGTTGCGTATTGGATCCATTTATCATTAATCAGTTGTTGTTATTATTCTATAACTTTTCATTTCAGTCTGTGTTATGCTCCCTGACTATCTGCTAATGTTCTGTATTTTTTTACTTTCAGAGGCCGAATACACATTTCAGATGAAAAAGGAGTACATACCACTTATGATGCAGAAAAAATATCGGCCTGATGGATGGTTAGGGGTCATTTTAGGGGCTAAACTGTATTTTGATTTCAGTGGAAAATACCCATTTGAAAAGTCATTCACTGGTTTATTGAAAGAGTTACGGGGTCGAGGAAAAGTGACCCCGAATAATACGCCAAATGGGAATGGTATGTAGAACACGTAATATGTGATAAATATATGATGTTCATATATATACATGAAACATCATTCTTTTGTCTCTACCTGTGTAACCTGAATGTAAGATGTATGAATGTAAAATTAATTAATAACAATTTATATTTTACTGATTTTGTGTCTGAAAAGTTCTATGCACATAAGATGTTTATGAGGTGCAAAATTATCCTTGACCTTTGAACCTTGTGGCAGTAGCTTATTCAGAAGAATAATCAACTATAGACCACCAACCGATACCTTTCCACTTGATGCTTCGTTTAATTTATCATAAGAGTGGCGGTGGTGGCTACCATGTGCATGCTTAGAACCCCCATTGAGACAATATCAATCTGTTTTGTATGGGATGCACTCCAAAAGGTTTTAAGTGTATTTTAAGGAATGCTAGGTTATCCAACAGACCATTAATTAATTATGTTCGGCAATTATTGATCACAGAAAGAAGCGCTGTCATAAAATCAAAGAAAAAATATTCAAATTTCTTTTGTAGATGTTTCTGAAGGAGGGATGCAATCACACATGTTGGCTTTGACTGGTGGATCATTTCAGAGTCCTGGTATTCTTTTACAATGTATTTATTGAACACTAAATATAGAACGTGAAAACAAATTAATATGTTAACACCCACGTGCAATTATTACATACTTTCGTCACAGACAACCATGTCCACAAACCACGCACAGCTCATGCTAGTATTAATTCAACAACATTATACAGTCAACGAACCAACACGGTTCACACATGCTACACCTATTTATGAATGTTACTTTAATAATAAACCTTTATTTCTTTTAGTTACAGTTATCAGGTTTAGTTATTCACATAGCAAGTATCTTTTATAGGATAGAGAATGCTTTAAATGCCTCTTTAATTTCGTTAACAGCTTCCATTTGTAAATGTCAAAGCTGCACATTACCACCTCTTGATCTCCTGAATGATTACGTTCTTATGTATATGCTGATGCCAGGAATGCATGGTCTTGTTATACATATTCTGATGCCAGGAATGGGTGGCTATGTTTTATATACCCTGATGTCAGGAGTGGGCAGTTATATTTTACATAATTATGCTGTGTTAGATCCCTGATAATATTTCATTATTGTGTTTTCCCTGATATTAGTTTATGTTATAAGAATACATCAGCTTTTATGATTTTATTGGTGATTTATACAAAATATATACATGTAATATTATTGTTAGAATATGTTATATATGATTTGGCATTGGAACCATTGTTATATATTGTTTTATTTATCCATATTCCAGGTACCGCAGTGCCTTGCAATTCCATCATTATGAATATGGGTCAAGAGGAGTTAATAAAGTGGCTACGCAATGTGAAGCTGACTGAGTAAGTAATGTGAATTATCCTTATTACATGTGTATTCAGTGTCCACTTTTGTAATAAATAGACATTTGAGGGACACAGGGGACTGTTTAATATAGTTAAATCTTACTTTCTCTCCAACCTACGAACTTTAGATTTTGCATATGTAACTAGCTTCTACCTGACTTCAATAGCAGCATTTTATTATGAATGTATTATTTCTGGACATCTTTATTTGAATCATATAATGTTTATCAGTTCTTACCATCCGCATAACAGGACTGTATTCAGTGTGGCCCAAAATTTGAATGGCCTTTGTTATCACTATTGTCCAATAAGTGGCTGTTGTATAGAATTAGCTTCACACGGCTTCCAGGGTAGTAGATAGTGCATTTTGCTTGCCTCGGCAGACTGCCAAACCTCAGGTGTATCTTGTAAACTGACATTGGAACTACTTTGAATTTCTCGGATGTTAAACTGACTAATATGGCGGCCCAATAAATGGAATGCTTGCCACGTGGGTTTCTTTTTACAAACTACTATGAGAAAGCAAAAGATTATACATTTCCATGGAAGACAATTTTGCAATGAAACCTTTTGATAGTCTAACTGATGCCATAATTTGTTTAGCAGTCGCATTTCCTCAGTAGTAAATTGGTAGCTGCATCACAAATGTAAGGTGTAGACACATATAACATTACCAAATCAGCCGAGTCAAATGAACTGTTGTTGACTGGTAAAATCATTAAAACTTCACGAAATCAAGTGAGTAACAACCGTTTATTGCAATTGCACCAGTGAACTGTAGTTTGAAAAGCTACCACTACACTGATTAACCCGTTTCAACGATCAAAATATGACAGTTAGTACTATAGTACAAGGAGGTGAATCATTTATTAAGAATGACACCAGCAACATAATTGTTTTTTTTAAGAATAGCATGTCTCTCTGTCATAATGTTTAAACCATAATTAACAACATTGAATATTTCGTTGAATTAAACTTCAGATGTATACCTGCCTTCCTGGAGTTTGATGGAAGACTTTTGATGCAGTTGAAGCAGATGAGGGTTGAGGTTTGTTGCTGGCATAGTCTTTTATCTAGAATCTTGTATTAGAAAATCAGATTATTTGTTAGGTTCATGCTGAGCTGAGAGTTTTTACTAGATGTCAAAAGTTGAGGGTTTAAAATGACCATTGGCTGATGATAATTTTAGAAATCAACAAAATTTATTTCCTTCTAATTTTGTTGTAAATTTGACCCTTTGGTAAAAAGACTCTAGAGTCGGAAGCTTTCATTTGCTGATTTCAAGAGTGAATCAAAATGCTGTTTTAGAGGTCAAATAAAAGCCCTGGAGTTGTTAGGATAAGTCTGCCATTCCAAGTCTGTGGTCCTGCATAAGTGATGCATTTTTCCTCAGATCCCTCTGGTTAAAACATCTTTAAACTTGGCCTGTAGTCTCTTGGTTGAACCTTTCTTGATTTTATGTAAATATGTTTAGCTCCAGCCATGCTAAGGGGCTGCCAAGGTGAACATACAAACAAAACCTTCTAAACATGATCTCTTGAGATTTGCCAGTTTAGCTTACCAGACAGGCTTTGAAATTGTATGGATATGTAATGTATATTTGTTGTTTCGTATTTGATATATTTGTCTGTGATCAGTGGATGACTGTTCCATGGTTTGTTTGCAGATTGATAAGTCAATATCATAATTTTGTAAGGTAGTGTTAGTTTCTATGATTAAAAATGCTTGTTTGTCAAAATGTTATTATCATGACAATTAATAATGATTTCTTATTGAAATGTTACTATTTTACTAACGTAAATTTTATTTCAGGCCCCGGAGTTTTTCTACCAATGCCTTGAGAAGCGACTCAACATGTCACTCATAGAAATACTCAAATTTACTCGAGCATTGGAGGAATTGCATTGATTTGATTTGAGTAATAATTAGCTTCTTGGGAAAAGGTCTCTAGTAGAAATACTCAAATTAACTCAAGTGTAGTAAGACTTGTATTGATTTGATTATGGGTAATGGCTAAATGCCGTAATTACATGGAAATGAGATAATATGAGTAGTGATCAATCAGATGATGTGTAGAAAGATAGTTACTCAGATTTTCATGCTGTTAAGATTGTAGGCTGTTCAAATTGATACTCAAGTCCACTTGATGAGAAATATATGTTTTTGTATTGTATAAGCGGTAGCTGTTGCCCAGATATGTACATTGAAATGTTATATAGATAGGATTTCATTCGAATTTGAAGGGTACCAAGAGGGGGTCTATTAATCATTGTTAATGGGACAATTTCAACCAAGGACTCACTGAATAAATAGATTGATTTTTTGTCCACATCTTACTGTACAAAATTGAACGTGTGTTATTCTGATACACTAACATAACTGCATTAAATTCCCTTGTATGAAATGACCTCTGTTTGGGAAGATTTGTGCATAGACGTTTGAAGTTTAGAACAAGTCCTGATGAATTTTTGCTGCTCTATAACACAGTTTATGGTCTACAAACAAACAAATATGGTCCCTGAGCCTTAACTTATAACCAATACTAAAATCTCAACTCTCAAATCTCGGCTTAACATCTTAACTCTAATCTCATATCTTGTCTTTTAATGTTTCTAAGTGAATTAGACGATGATGATATTATTAATACATGATTCATTCAGCATAATTAACTTGAATTTTATTAAAACATTAATATTTTTAATATTCACATATGACAAAAACATTATTCAAATGAAATTCTGTATGCAAATCAATTTATAGAAATATTTACTTACAAACAAGCGAACAGATCTGATGTGAGCTGAGAATTAAAATGATCTAAAGTTTTATAACCTTCAACCTTTGACCCGCTGTCTGAGTTCTGAGATTCAAGTATTAAGATTTTAGAATAGATTATGATTTTGGCCCCTGGTGTTCATTTGGTATATCATATACAGTTACCCATAACAACAGTACCTCAATGTAATTGTATGACTTGGTTCTAACCACGAATGAACAAACATCGGTGACCGTATTTTGTAGGGATTATCAAGTAATTAATATCAAAAGTGTTTGTAAATTATTTTAATGGATATAAACACAAGTACAGTCACACCTCTGTATAAAAGCCACAATGCAAATGATGGCTGCACTTTGGCACAAGCCTAAGCACACATTATGTCTATATAAAATTATATTGATATAACACAAACGCACGGATTGAAAACTACAAACTGCACCTGTTCTTGGATGCAGCAAATTCGGACAGATTCAAGAATGGACTAAAAACGAATATATAAATATCTGAATTGGTTATTAGAACGTCATTTTTGATATTCGTTCCCATCCGTAATATGAACCATATTTCCTCTCTCCTTTTGTGGCCTTTGTCCACAGGTTTGACTGTGTATAAAATGAAAATACCTTTTCATAGAATGTGAATACCTTTGATTGTTGTTAAAACATCGAACATTGTTTATTGTCATTGTTGTACAAAATGCATATTGAACCATTTGTATTATATCGTTTTTTTGTATAGACCATTTTACTAAACATTCATTTGATTGTGGAGTTCCATGTGCGTATACTGTTGTTTTTATTTTTACATTTTGGCTTTTTACCGTTCCTTGTTTTCAGAGGTGTATCATTTATTATTTTGCAGTATTAAAATGTATAAAATAATGACAGTGTTGTGAAATGTTTTGTTTTATGGGAAGTACGTAAAGTAATGTTGTGTACTGGGTATTTATATTTAGATATTGAATGCTTACAGTTACAAAAAAGTTTTTTTTTGAAATGTTGCAGTAAAGAACTCAAGTTACTTAAAGGGGCCAGATTCCAGTTTTATTTATTGCTTTTCAAAATCTGAAATTTACTTAACTCGTATAGAAAGGTGAAGAAATAAATGCATGGTTTCTGTTAACATAATTAAGAATTAATGGTGTTTAGAAAAAAAACTTAGAAAATGACAAGATTTGTGACCTACCTACCCTAATTGTTTTGGTCAAGTAACCCTAAAGACTGTTTGTGATTTCCCTATTTTAAGCCGGAGATGTGTCCCTTCAAAGACAAATAATACATTATATAAATTGTTATATTTGCTATTTGTTAAATGTGTTGATTAAAACTAATCATTCATCATAATTTATTTTTCTTATATTGTTACATTTGTTGCCATGGTAACAATGTCCCTGATATTTAGAACCATAGATTGTGCTTCCTCCGTTTTTGTCTTGCCACAAATCTCACCCAAGATTATTTATTATTGCTATTATTGATATTATTATCATTATTATTATTGCTAAAGCTGTTGATATTATTAACATTATTAATTAATTAATTATTATATAATTAATTTATTAATTATTAACAAGCCATGTTGACAACTGTTCGTTATTAATATTATCTATTCAATAGTTAGATAATTTTCTTGTTGATTTTTTATAAATTTTATGTAAACCGTCAAATTGTGATTTTTAATCACATGTTTTAAACTGTTGATTTTTACATATTACAAATCTCATGTTGTTTTATTTTGCAGTGAGCAATTTTGTTGTCTTTGTTGGTTGAAGACCACAATTTATTTGTTTAAAAAAAATGTGAACTATTTCAATTCATTGGTTTTGAATGACTTCTCTCTTTTTAGACTAGTCTTGTCGTGCCAAATTTTCCCTAATAACGCATGGGGGAATACAATTTATAGTATTCTTTCTATAGGTCTGGCTTTTTTTTGAGGCTATTATTGACTATAATATGAAGGCTAGCTTAAGGAGTCATGGTGACTGTTTTGGGGGTTATTGATGGGTGTGCTAAAAAAAGAAGGGGCATTATTTAAGTTAGGGACATTAATTAGGGGATGGGTGTTAATTAGATGAGGTTATTAGGGACTGTACGGCAGGAGGTATTGTTGAGGACCAAATCAATAAGTTGAGGCTGAATTATTTTTTGAGACTTAAACGTTTTAGACTGTTTTTTTCTTCTCATTTTTTTTGTGTTTATGATAATGCCATATTTTTTCATACTTTGTTTTCAAATCGACACTGTAAATATTTTTCAAATTTTATTTATTTGTTTTAATTATATTTTATTTCAGGTTGTTTTATGCTTAGTCATATAATTATACATGTATTATTTGCTTTACTTTGTATGGTCTCAGTTTTTAACAATCATTTTTACCTTGATTATCTATTTAACTGGAAAAACTATTGAATTGAAAAGGATATGACTTAGAAATATACAAAAGGGACAAATAATTGTTCAGAATGGAAAAATTTCGGACCAATGGTGAATGCAAACTTAGCAGTAGGACACCTGATGAAAGGTTAGCGTATACACTCGTGCCTTAAACCAGTCTAAAGGCATTATGGCGTTACGCAGATAGGTTGCGTTTAAGGTGCAAAAAATGCTAAATTTGTATTGTATGATGTTGCTCTTTGTTCAGAAATAAAACTCATACAATACAGAAATTAAATGATTCATATAGTTGTAAGAAATTGCATAAAACTCCAGATGTATGAAGGTATTTTATATGAAGCTGATTACTCAAAGTTAACTACGACTAACTTATCAATGCCTCACATAACTTTCATTTTCGTCTGTGTGAGATAAAAAAAGTTAGTCAAGTTACATGAGGTTCTTAACAACATTTTTGGCCAATTTAGAAATTTTTGTTGACTTTTTTTTGAAAGATTGATACTAACACGTTGGTTATGTTGCGTCAAAGTGTTCAGCTAAGCAATATTTTTGTAAGTTTCTTGAAATCCTTATAAAGTGTTAACATCATAAATTGACATGACACATGTTGGCAACTGATCTCAATACTTCGCTAAGAAAAATGACCCATTAGATCTGCTTTGTGTTTGTTGTTTTTGTTAATTTCTGAAAATGTTTTTTTTTCCTTTTTCTACACTGAACAGTAAAAAGATGTTTGTTACTCACATAAATGTCATTTCTTGCGTTTGTATATTTTTGAGCTTACTGTACATGAATAGGAGTTCAGAGACTGGTTTTGAAATCCTAAAATCTGATTGGCTGTTTCTAAACGCAGCTTTTGAATTGATCAATCACAAAACTGTATTCTGATATTGATCTCAAATTCAAAATCTTGAAATTTGATTGGTTGTTTCTAGACTCAGCTTTTAAATTGACCAATCACAAAGCTTCATTCTAACATTGATTTCTAAATTTGAAATTTTATGTCTTGATTTGTTTGGAGACCGTTTTTATTTCATGAGATTAAAAGTAAAAGTGAGATTATTTTACAATCCTTAGAGGCCAAAAACTTTTTTATACATCTAAAATGTATTATATTGTGTTTATTGGTTTTATTTGGGTTTTTGTTGTTGTTGTTACTCAGTTTGCTGTGATTCATATTTTGTTCTTTTATTTATTTATTCACTTTCATGAATTTTATGCCAAGAAACAGAATTTTGGGATATTTTGCAATGCTTATCTATGCTTCATTGGCTTTCGTGTTTTCAGTTGTTTTCAGGGTATTTTGTCAATAAGTCAATAAAAAACAGGCGTTCTGTTTAATGACCAAAGAAAAGCAAGTTTTTGCTTTCTTGTATTATTGTTCATAATGTTAACCAGTCACACTTTAATATTTGTTTGCATTGTCCTTCACTAGAAATGGAGCTTTTTATGTCACGATTGATGATCATAATAATCTAATTTGTATTTGCTTTACTTATTTTTTTATTGACCAAATAGAACCATTTATATGTGTTCTCTTAACTTCGATTTTTGTTGACCATTCAAAATCAAGAATTCATATACTGTTAATATACAACTAGCTCGACTCCTTTTTAGTTACAAATCAAATGGATGCTTATATATAATTTGCAACATTACATATCAGCTTGACCAATCAAAATCCAGTATATACTCAAAGTTCAATCACTTTGGATTTATCTCAATGTCTGTGTACACATGTCAAGAGTTCAAAGTATATTCCCCCTGGAGGAAATCAACATTTTTGTCGAATTTTCATAGAAGGGTATGACCTGCCGCGACTTGGATTCGAACCCGTGTCCCCGGTTAGTTTATTATTCCCTTAGTATACTGAGAACACATATATTCCAAGTTCTGTTATCCATGATATGAGGCAACATTTTGTATTGGAGAGATTACTATCTTAGATGTTTTTTCGTGTAATTAGTTAGACATTTCTATTTTTTACTTCTTCTGCTGAAAATAATTTAAGAGTTGTAATGATTTCTCTTTGTGTTTCCATTTCTTTTGATGTAACTAATATTAATGTGTATATAATCATAATGTTTGAGTGTTTAAGGGTATCGTGTTGTTGTGTTAGATTAGAGTCAAATTATGTCATACACCTCACTCTCTCTTAAGAGGTATGACTTCCGTTTCAGCGTACCTAAATACCATGTCCGACCTCTTATGGAAAAAAATTCATATACATCATATATTATTGATCCATTTGTTATAAATATGAATTTGGAGAAAATTCCAAGATTCTAACATCTGATTGGTCAATTCAAATCATTACTGACCAATCACAGGACATTATTAGGTAGACTGGTGTCAGCTTTATAATTTTGAGCATCTTTGTGTTTTAGATGTTTTTTGTACCTAACATTCTTGCATCGTCTCAAGTGTACAGGTTCTATTATAAATAAAAGTATTTTACAGCAGACTGTTGTTTTTATTTTATATAAAATGCCCTGAACACTATTCACTGACACTGAGGTATTGTGATTGCCCTGGATTTCTGGTCTGGCCCCTATTTTTCTGTATTGCATACCCTCCAGATTTTGTTGCTTGTGTTGAGTATTGCAGTAATCTGGAATGAACATATCAATTGTTAAGATAACTTTAAACTTTCAATCTACACATCTTCAGGATACCGAAGAATCAGCACAATTACTAGTAAGTGTTACTTTGTCATAACGTCAATGGAGGAATGATATTACCGTCAAACTTGTGTTTGCGGCCACCTCCGAATAAAGGTCACACGGTGAATAAATGTCATTCTTTTTTTAAAAAAAAACGTCATTAATTATTTAAAGAAAAAAACTGACCTCAGAATGAAGGCTATCTGCCAATATGGACCACATTTTGTCTTTCCCAAGGGTGGTCTTTGTTCAAAGGTTTTACTGTTTTTACTCACTTGTCAACTGATCAGGTTCAGGACTGGCGGTGATCGTGGTCCCCAGTGGTTAATGCGCTGGACATTTAACGCAGCGATCCGGGTTCAAATCCCCGTCGCAGCAGGTCATACCCTTCTTTGAAAATTTGACAAAAATATCGATTTTCCAACATAGGTGGAAAAGTTGCGGGCTCCTTGTGGAAGGGTACAATTATGCAACATTGTCACTGGGTTCTAACAGCGTTTTTCAACAGTTTTTTTTTTCAGTTATATACGGTGACCGGTTCACCTAATCAGTTTTCCTGGACTGTATACTAACCAGCACTAACTTATCCTTCCACAAGAAACTGGCCACTTCTCCACATGTGGAGGAAAATCGACATTTTTGTCAAATATTCATAGAAGGGTGTGACCTGACGATGAATTGTTATAAGTGCATAGTATATGCCGAATAAAATAATACACTCTCGTCAGTTGTTTATCGTTTATTATGTTGAATTATCGTTTGTTGATTTCGATACGTAATTTAAATGTTAAAAGTTCAAACGTTCAACAAAAGAATTTAAATCCATGTAGTATTTATAGCACGTATTTGAATGTCTCTATGGTTGAAGTAAATAGTTTAACATAGTTTTGCGCTGTAAGTACCAGCCATTTTGGATATGTTTTTGCATTGGTAATTTCGAAAGGAAGAAGACCGGGTTTATTACGTAGGATTATTTGGAATTGTTCTGTAAGTAAATTAATTATAGTTTATTGTTGAATAAGATGTACGTGTATGTCGCGCATGCGCATAAAAGGAACTAATCCATATACAGTAAAACCTCGTTATCTAGAAAAGTCATCGGAACAGACTAAATTCTCGAGAAAAACGTGGTGCTCGTAATAACGAGGTATTTGTTTGTTGGTTGAAAATTATACCCAACTAAGAACAAAAATTGACGGGAACTCCTCGAGATAATTCGGGTGTTCGTGATATCGATGCTCGTAATAACGAGGTTTTACTGTACTTTAAGTCATTCGGGTAATGCATTTGATGTTAATGTAGACCTTTGTGGTTGAATGGTTGAAGCCCCTGACTAATGGTCACTAGCCCATTATCCAATGTAAGTTCGAATCCAGGAACAAGACAATTTCTCATGTGAGGAGTCTGTCCAGACAACGGTATGTATAATAGGTGTATATCTGGGGTCTTCATTAATAAACTTCATTAAAATATGTAAGCAGAGTCCACGGAAAGAAACAAAGGGATATGCATTAAAGCCGCGATGCTAAGATCTTTCCCAGTACATGTTTATAAATATTTTGATCAGATAAAAAATAATCGTATTTCTTTTGGCACCGACCATATTGTTTCCAAAATGTTTCCAACCGCGAAATCCATAGAAAGGAAAAAAAACAATTGGGGACTAATCGTTCCTCCGAAACTTGTATTATAATAGTAACAATTGAATTGTAAGAGTAATACATGCAGAGAAAATAGATTAGAAACGTTTAAACATGTTTAATTTTTTCATTCAATTTTGATAGTTTATTAAAGTATTTAATCCTTTACGGTTCAATTATTGAAACCACGCCCATATTTGTTGTATAAAAAGAGTTTTAAATTCCAATCAAGTTCAAAGTTCAAGTTCAAAAGTCAAGTTAAACAATACTGCCATTTGTTAAATAAGTAGTAGCGATATATTTATCATAAAAATACGATATTAAATTATTATTAGTTCGTAAGAAGTATGTTTGCGTCGTTAAGCAATAGTAAAATAGATTTATACATGCACAAAAGTTTCAAGGATTTATATCACGGAATAACGTAATCTCTAAAATTAGGCTTGTCCGATGTCCGTAAGAAGTTACCGCATTTTCCACACTAAAGTTTGTTTGATGTAGTTTTCACTGTATTACCAAAGATGTGCAGATTTTTTTAAAATCAAAAATCATGTTAAAACAAAATTGTTTCATTATGCCAGTGAACTATCAAAACAATGATATTCGTTTACTAAATCTAGCAGTATTAATATATTGGCATTATAAGTATGCTGTAGTTCTATAAATTGCGGTAAAATGTACTCAAATGACGCTGGAATGGATCAATTTCATACAACATTATCAATTTAACATCTTAGGTCAATATTATGTTAGCGATACTAAACAATGTATTGAACGATGCTATTTTTTTCTTTTGTTCTTTTTTTCAGTTATATACGGCGACTGGTTCACGTAACCAGTTTTCCTGGACTGTATACTAGCCAGGACTAACTAACCTTTCCACAAGGAGCCGGCAACTTCTCCACATATGGAGGAAATCGACATTTTTGTCAAATATTCATAGAAGGGTATGACCTTCCGCGACCGGGATTCGAAACCGGATCTCCGGATTACAAGTCCAGCGCACTAATCACTGGACCGGGGCCGTGGCCCTGATCCTAATTTATACCTTACGTACGGAGCTCCCTACAGCGCCCTCCCCTAGATGATTCTCACTGATAAAGTGGAGTCGATAAAGGGGTACAGTGTTTCTCGCAATAAAACGCTATTTTTGTGCGTTCAGTTAGATTTTTTTGCCTAACATGAAAGTATATTTAATCTTTGTAAATAACTTAAAATATTTGTTTACGTTTTGTTTCTTATTTGTATTTGTTGGTCTTAAACTAAACTGCCATACTAAAATAATGAGTTATAAAACGGAGAATGTAACATAAACCTAAGACACGCTATTAATAGATCTGCTGTACGGGTATAAATCAAACTTATCCTTGACTTTTCTAACTATATTCTATTTATTACTAACTAAGAGTTCATTATCATATTTAGAGGGCAAGGTTGAGAATGCGATTATGTTATTTCGCAATTTCGCTTTGAATACGACTATGAAGATACAGTAAAACCCGGTTATTGTGAACTCTTATATAGTGACGAATCGGATACATTGTTAGTAATGACCGTTCACCTGTTAACCGAGACGACAAGGCTTACAAATTGATGGTTTGCACTTAGGCGACCGTCTCATTAAACAATGAAGCATTTTTTAGAACAACCTGAAAATAAAAATTTGGTGGTAAAAATATATTTCTCACAAATGTCATCCGGGTCAATCGGCCGATTTGTAGGTTATAACGTAAATGGTGCCAAGGTGGCGGAATCATGTGGAGTAAGGGAAAGGGTCACAAAATAGATCATGCCATACTTTCTTTGGTTCGTGCCGTTAATGCTGTATTTATTTACCGTTTTCAGGAATGACAATGTCTGTAGAAGAAAGGATTATTAAATTACAAGCTGGTGTATTTGGTGTGTTATTAACGGTGTCCAGCCTAATAGTGCTTGCGTGTAGTGTTGCCGCATTCGTCATTCAGAATGAAACGGAAATGTACAATTATCCTTTGTACGGAAGTGGCTTCATCTTGGCTATTGTTGGATGTGTTCCGTGGGTAAATAGATACAGTAAAGCTCCGTTATATATAGACTACCTAGCGGTCTGACAGGAAGTAACCGTATTATCAAGTCTTAATAACCCCAGCCCCACTACATTCTGAGACCACATTGCAATAGAATAGCTTTGATAATCTTTTATATATGATTAATATAATATGTACTTTGGTCTATTAGCTGTCGTAAACTCTACACAAATAACTGTATAAATACAATAAACACTGATCTATTGGTGATAGCGACCACGTGCCTTCCGTGCATTCGTTATATTTCAATACGCCTCACCTTTCTATCATAAACGCGATTTCACTAACAGTTGTATACTGATTCAAACTACAACTTAACGTTGCACACTTAAACGAATTTTATGTCACATATGATATCGTGCGTTTTTGAATTATATATTCCAGGGGTTCTTCTCAGGGGCCACTTATTTAGTTCTGTCATGTCAGAATCATGTACGGAAAAGGAGCAATATTCACAAACGCATGGTAAAGCCACACAAACATTACGTTAGCAAAATTTTCCTCCAAACTTTGATTTCTTCAATGGGTTTAACGTCGAACCAATATTATTTGGCGACTTTCCAACTGTTAACGTGTAAGGCATACATCTTGGTAAAGCCACCGACCTTCCGAAAGTTAGCTGGACAGCTTCCGCACATGTGAAATTTGTCTGATCGGGTAGGATCGGAACTCACAGTGGTAAGGGTTTGTAATCACCGCGGTGGCCCATCTGTGATTTTCACAAAGATATGGGACCGAAAACTACAAACACGAACGACCCAAGGCTCATTTTACAAATCGTTTTCCCAGAAATAAGGAGAACTATATTTTCATTCCGCTATTGGATATTACTCCACTGTTTCGGAAAAGTAGTCCGTGACATCTTAAACAATTATTATAATTTAGCCATATTTTATCGTAGAATAACGTATGCGTTGATTTTTTAAATATTGTGTGTTTATTTTGTACCTGTTACAAATTGTGTAAGAATAAAAGAGAAAAATCACCTTTCGTATTCTCCTTTTTTGTGTTTGACTCTATAAATGTGTACTAATTTATACTTATTCACATTTTGCAGCTCGAGTTCCAAATTCGATGGCCTTTCTTTTTTATGCTGGTTTTAATCGCTGTACTGGTTGTCATAGGAACGGCTTTAAGACTTTCGGTGACGGTTGATCCAAGAATAAAAGGGCTAGCTATTACAGCATTAGTTGGATCAGCGCTGACCTTGGCTATGACGACAATGTGGCCTTTTTATATAAACAAACACCAAGGAACCATCGGCATAAAAGCGGAACCGCCTGACTCCGATGTCTTGTTGGTTTCATTTAAGATACACGGCGCCATACTTCTGGTGGTTGGTTTACATCAAGTAATAATGGCCTCAGTAGCTTTTGCAGTGAACACATTTGATGTAACGGACAAAGCTATACGAATTGCTGCTTTCGTTGTAGGTGGATTCTTAAACAGTTTATTGGTGAGTAAACCAAAATGCGAACTACATTTCTGTCAATCGTTCTGAATATTCTGAATTGATTTTCATGAATACAATCATACGATTCATATGCAGATGGATTCCAAAGTACTAAGGGTACACATGGGTGTTTGATATTTCCAGTTTCTAAAGCATTGAACTGTAATTATCCTTAGAATTTTCTTGAATGTAGAATGCATATACCATAAAACCTTGATAATGAGACCACATTCGGGACCCGAAAAGTCGGTCGTAATAATAAGGTGGTCTCATTATCAGGTTGAATCACAGGGGGGGTATTGAAAACCGGTACCAAAATAAGTGGTCGTTATGACAAGGTGGTCGTAATATTGAGATGATCGCTATTTGAGGCGTTACCATATATTTTTGTGTGTGTTTCTGTTTTGCTTTTAATAACTTCTCGTGTAAAGGCTCTTATGAAAGGAAAGTGTCAGAAAGAGTGTTTAATTGTTGTCATCACACGCCCTGACCGGACGTATTATGGGAACACCTTAGTCAAGTTAATTTCGTTTACAATACATGTATTTCTTCGATCTCTAAGTTGAATAGCACCTATTTGACCATCACCGAGCTTGGTCAAATCGTATAATGGCATAATTTCTCGGCCAAGCTTAATGAGTTACAAAATCACCCCTGGCACTCTCAAATCATGGCGACTGACTCTGCAAAAAACAATAAATCAGACAATGTTTCCTCCCTAAGTTGAACAGTTCCAACCTGGTATTTGACTGATAATTTTGCGTATTTCATGGCACTTTGGCACACTTAATTGCTTATTGTGACGATCGTAATTTCTGTTGTAGGCATTTTTATCAGCTTTTGTGTGCTTTAGAATTGTAAGACTTGTAACCAAGAAGAAAACAGATTGGCGCGAGAAGACGGAAGCGATGGTAATACTAAAACATTTGTTATTTTCTGTATTTAGTTACTCGTTAATTAACCAAAGCAAATAACTGAGATACAGAAAAATACATTTGTAAATGTTTCACGGATACATATGTACTTATGTTTCGTCTCAAAAGTAACCCGCTCCACCACATGAACCCCTTGAATCAACGTTGAAGGACCAAAACGTGTGCCGCGCTCATGGTTCGAACTCACTTACCTGAGGTCCGTAGACCTCCATTTAGAGCTAAGCATGTGGGTTTTGGGTGAAAAGAACGGAAACCATATTTGGACCGAATTATCTAACTAGATTCTAAACCAAAACATTAAAAATGTTAGTTTTGTGTATCTCGACAAACACAATAATCACAGCAGATCCGGGAATATGACAGTGGTACGTTACAGTGAATGTCCACCATCTGGTACAAAATAATTATAGTAAAACACGGTTATAGTGAACTCAGATACAGTGCGTTTCCCTGAACACGCGTTCTACGGTTGACTACCTGCACAAGGCAACGCACTGTAATAAGATGTTCGCTCTTGGACGGTAACTTGTTTCTTCCATTGCTGATCATTTAAAAACGTTTGTATCCGACTACTATTATATGTTTCAGATGAAAACGCACGTTTCTATGACCTGGGCATATGTTTCCTTATGTATTGCCGGAGTGGCATTGTTTGGAAACTGTTTCAAAACAATAAGTCAAACGAATGAATCGGGCGAGTGGGATGCCAGTGTTTATGTCGTACTGAATTATATTTCGTCTCTACTTGGGAACGTATTGTTAGGATACTTGTATGGTGTTATGGCAGTCATGGAAAACCCGTCTAACTTCTTCCAAATCTATGATAAAGGTACGCCGTCACCTCCAGAACCATCCAGTAGTAACAGTGGGAGCGCCACAGCCAATTCCCCCAGAACAACCGCACAATCAAGAACTGCTACTACCACAGTATCAACTTCTAGACTCCAAACTACTACATCCAGTACTGCAACCCGATCTTCGGCTGTTGCATCCGTATCGTCAACGTCTGGTAACACAGCAACCACATCTGCCTGCAATGGAGCATCAGGTAGTAACTGTAATGACACGGATATAGATGAAATTAAAGAAAAGAATCGACTTTTGCGAGAACAGATTTTGTTGGAAGAACAGTTGAAAGAGATCCGACAACAGCAGGTAACAGGACCAGAAGATTCTGTTCTTTATAATCATCGGTTTGGTGAATTTGATTCAGTTCCCATTTACGTTAGAGAAGCACCGAATATCACGCCACCTCCAAGTTACGATGACGTCACGCAAGGCCAAGGCCGAAATACATGAATATTGCTAAATGCTAATTGATTCAATAATCGTTTTTTTTTATTTAACTTTTATTTTTTCAATTTATGTTCAATTTGGCCTCTTAATTGGCTAGTTTGATCGGCCAATATGAAAATGAATTGAAAATAAAAATGAAAGAAAATGAGTGATAACGGAATCAATTTGCATTCTTTCGGTATCAGACGTTGTAAAAAGCATCTCTGAGGCATCACACCAATCTCTTTTCTTGCATACTGAAATAGTGGACGACTTTATCATAGTTGGGTCCAGTTTAGTTTCACTCTAAAGTCATTTAACTCGGCGTATCACTTTTTATATTTAATTTTTGTCATTTTGACAATTTAAATAAATTTTGTTGAAATAATATCATTGTTAATTGTTGTTTTGAAAAGTTGTTAAAGTCATACGTTAACATTAATTTGTTTGAAAATAAAATTCAAAATTAATGATAATTTTTTGTTCTTTTATCGTGAAAAGATGATGAGGTCTTGCTTCTCCTTCGCCAATACTATGGCCTTTTTAGACACCACCTTCTTTATGTAAATGTTAATTTATGTTAAAATGTTTATGTCATGGCTGGGATAATGGCACCCTTCTCATCATAATTATAAGATTATACTGTATAAAATGACATTTTTAGCCATTTTTTTAAAAATTACATACAGTGAAACACGGTTTAAGTGAAACTAGGATATAGTGACAATCAGACAAAATGAAATATAATTATTCCCCACCCCCTGACTATGCCTTCTTTATTTCAATGTTATGGATACAGTAAAAATAGGTATATTGAATTTATTATTCGAGTCACAAAAAATCACTATAACCATCTTGTATTCAATAAATTCCGCCCGGTCCTGGTTTAAAAAGAGTCGCGTTTCCGGTTGCCATGACTCCGTATTATAGACATACCAGGCCGCGACCCAGGTCCTTTGGTAAGTGCGCCAGACTTGTAACCCGGTGATCCGGGTTCAAATTCCGGTAGCGGTAGGTTATACCCTTCTATGAATATTTGACAAAAATGTCGATTTCCTCCATATGTGGAGAAGTTGCCGGCTCCTTCTTTGAATTTTTTTTAAAGTGTTGATTTTCCTCCATATGTGACCGACTCCTCGTGGAAGGGGAGGTTATTACTGGTTAGTATACAGTTCAGGAAAACTGGTTAGGTGAACCGGTCGCTGTATATAACTGAAAAAATGTTGAAAACCCCAGTGATAATAAGTCACATAAAAACAAACAAACAGACCGTATATGACAACAGCGCAGCATGATAAAAACAAAATCCCCAGTGGCCCCTTCATACGATCAGATATTAATGATTAATGCTTATATTGTTGTATCGACACCACTGAGTTTGTCAATTTGTGTAAGATAATTACACTGAACCACAAAAATAACGCACCGTTTTCTCAAGTAATACAAACATAATTATCATGACAATAAATTATTAAAATAAAAAAAATGAATAATTAAAACAAAACAGAGATGAAGTGTTTGTATTTGCTATTAATGAATAAAATATTAAGGTTTTGACGGAAAATGAACTACATGTATACGTATTTACAGAATAACGTTAATTATAAATTTCTTATGTAGCGCGTTTCTTTTGTTGTTCAGTGTATGTTTGCAAACATTTTGTATTTGCTTGTTTAGGATAAGAAAATAGCGGGGACATTCGTTCAAATGGTATACTTCATACTAAAATGTCTGTGTAATTTCAATACCATTCACATACCCAAACACTAGGATCCACGCTCATACGGGACATAATAGCAGGTTTGTCTATACACTATTTTTTTATATATTTTATTATTGTATCTATATAATAAAAGCCAGGTCTACTAGTTGTACATACACATATTCTCGGAAAATGTTTTTATTCGTATTCGCATAAACGTGTGAACTTAACTCGAAATGCATATTTTTGTAACTGAAATTTAAGCCGTAGTGGTTGCAAAAATAGTTGATTTTGTGGATATCAGATTTAAGAACGAACATTCAATATAAAAATTGATCAAATGCCTTTAAATCGGTACCATTTTATCAAAGTTTTATTGATCTCAAAGCTGGGCGATTGTAAAAATTTAGTTTACTTTACTACAAGATAAATGTGTGTAAAAACCTACAAAGCCTTGTTTGTAGATAATTTGATCATTTGAGTGTCTGTGTATGATTGAACTCAAAGTGTGTTCTTTTGTATAAATGTTATTTAAACAAGTTGAAAAACGCGCGTGTGTATTTGATTTCTTAAATCTTAGCCTTTATCTGTTCTTTAAATATCATTTCATAATATTGAAAGTAACTATTTTCGGGTCAGTTAAACTATTTAACGATACAGGAAATATCGCGTGTTTAGTTTTTTTTCAAGTGTATTTGTGAAATAAGCCAATATTACGGAGTGAGGTTAACATGACTTTGGTATCTTAATACTAAAAGTCAACTAGTGATATTTCTTTTCTCAGATTTGGAGTTTATTATTAGTTTTAGCGCAGATTAAACCTACGCGAATTGCTTGGAACTCTATGTTTTGTTATTTTTACGGAAACAGACATTTGGCACTGTCGATTAGCAAAACCGTCAGGATTCTCGGAATTGAAGGTTTTATTTCACTATTTTTTAATTTGATTTTAGGAAAAAGGTTATCAGTTCAAGGTAAACACTCCCACTAAGCTAAAACAAGACTTTTTTTAAAAAAAAAACTCTTAGGCAATTGTTTAATCCATATAAAATTATAAAATAATTAGTTTTATATCCATTTATTTATTTATCAATCAAGGAACGATACTACTAAAAAAGAACAATCTGAATAAATTCTAGTCTTTTTTCAAAATTGTTAAGAAAGTATTCATACTCAATTCAATATCATCGCTATACAGTCAACAGTTTATCGAATAACGGTTAATTTTTTCAGTCATATAATATTGAAATATAAATAAATAACTCAAATTAATAAGTTTAACTCAAAAGCAGTGAGATAAATCACGAATATTTTAAAATCAGTTTCATGATATTTCAATGACACTGTTTAAGTTTCAGCTCAGACCGTAATACATTAAATTGGTTATATTCGTGTATGGTTTAAAGTTCAATTCAAGACTGTGCCGAAATGCAAACAAAAAGTTTATAATAAATGTTTAAAGTTTAACCCAGGCCGTTATGAATGAAATTAAGTACATTTATCTATATTAACGTCTCTACGTCATACACTTGTAAACAATAAACAATACTATAGAAAGTATCTCGGAAAAAAAGACATGAATAATGCCACATAATATTGAGTTATAAGTGACATAAAATCAAAAATATCGCGACAAATTAAGAACAAGGAGAGGAATTAAGAATAAAGCATGTCATGTATATTTACTGTTCTACCCAGACTGCCATGAATGAAATTAAGTATGTTTAAAGATCAGTCCGTTCCGAAACGAAATCCAGGCGCGTTTAAAGTACGTTTAAATTTTGTTTTAAGTTCAACTTGACCTTACTAAGCACGTTCTGTTCCGGTACTATGTACTACGAATCATCGAATGTGTCTATACACCCACGTTTATTTTAAACTCCGATTGAAAAAATCAGAAGATATCTACACTTTAAACAAACACTGTTAAACTTAATATCCTTGATCGCGTTTAAAGAGATCTACCCTGTCTTTTATTTTTCTTAAATACAGTAAAACCTCGCTGAGCAAAGAACCTCAATTAAAGACCACTTCATTAAAACGACCACTTATATTCGGACTAGTTTTCAGTTTTTCTTCTTTATTTGAAATGAGACCATCTCAACATTAAGACTGATTTATTTGGCCTCAAAGATGGATTTGATATAGAGGTTAATTTTAAATGTTATTTTGATAAATACACCCATATGTATAATCATAAATTTCAAAAACGTAACCATTGAACAATAGATTCGGATTTTTTACACATTTAAAAGTTAAATTAAGTCGACAAGTCTTAGTATACTTATACTGAATTGCAATTGAATACTCTACTATACAAAAAATATTCATTATTTGTAGGCGTTTATAGCCTCGATACCAGCTGAATCTGTTTTATTGTACTTTACAGTCACATGATCATGGTCCCGTGTCACGTGACAAATTTATTGACCGGAGAAAGTAAATAAAAAGTAAGTAATACATCATAGTAAATTAGTTTAAATATGGTAGAATCAAAGACTCGGACTGTACATGTATTGTAAAGGTCTTTGATTGAATATAGGAAAGAAATATAATCTGGTAATTGCAAACAAGATGAACGTCATATACTGACGTCGGGGAAGGAGACACACTATAATTAGGTGATCGGATAACTCGCTTGTTGTTCTTACAAGAAAATCAAGAACATATGCAATGTCGCTATTTAAAGTAAAGAGATATTCCGTTGTTGAAAGTGTTTCTATAGATACTTACTGCGAGTGAATGATGTATATTCAAGAATGAACGAATTCTGAGGGAAGTCGATCGATTATGGCTAAGACACACTACAAGCGTTACTGTCTTTGCGATAGATAATATATATTCAATCATAAATCTGCTTGGAGATTATTTAGAGAAAATATTGTTATGTACTATGTTTTCACTGTTTCAGGTATGAAATTCTGTGGCGTCCTACTGATAATAGTCGTAGTTTTTGTCATCGCGAAAACAGGTGACATTTTTGTATACTTTCTTTCATTGTGTATGAATTACGTTTGATTTATTTCTTTTTTAAGAATTTATATATTCATTAAAGTTCATTTATACTAATATACATTTGTCACTCAACAAATTTGCAACTGTTTTCTTGTTATTCTTTATTGAAATCAGAAATAGCAAGGTATAAAAATACTTCTTCGTGTCCTTAATTAAATAAATATGCAAAAATCTTTTATGGGTTATCGATATTTTGAAAACGAGTTCGAAGAAAGGTAAATTGCACGTACGAATCGTTTTTCTTCCTTTTTTCTTTCTGTCTTTCTTTTTTCTTCCTTTTTTCTTTCTTTCTTTCTTTCTCATCGCATTATCGAGGTTTTACTGTATATCGTAAAGGTAGTCTCAACAATTGGCATCGTACAACGGATACAGTGAGTACGATTTATAACCGTGTTCAGCCGTATTTGTCTGTATTTTCAGAACAAATTCTAGATAGAAACGAAGTTTCAGATGGACACACAACAGACGAGCGAGACAATGCTAGGTAGGTTTTTTATCTGTAACATGTAAATTAGGGCAGCGTACCTGCTTCTAGATTTTAATATATTAGAGTGGAGCCTCTAAAATCCGGAATTGTCCGGACCAGAAACAAAAGTCCGGATTATATGGAATTCTGGATTTGATTTTTTTGTTGGACAAGCCTATTCTAAGTTTTTTTGTTATAGGATAAACATTAAATGGGACCGAATAATTTGTCCGGATTTAGGTGATGGCTGGATAAAAGGGGCCCGGAATAGGGTGATGTCCGGATAAAAGGGGATCCAGATTAGGTTGAAGTCTGGATTAAAAGAGTCTGGAATAAGGTGATGTCCGGAGAAGAGGTCCGGATAATGTAGATGATTAGGACTTTAGATATTTTATGAGGCATTAGAAATCAATCAGTATACATAATAATCTTTTATTTGAGAAATACTTAAGCGCAGTACTCCATAGTTTGATTATAAGGGAGATAACCAGTGGATTTCATAAAAAACTAATCGTACGCAGTAACGTGCCTGTAACACAAAAAGTAAAAATCATAACGTGATACTGTCAACAATTACATCGCTCTTAGCGACTACTTCGTTAAAAGACTTATTCCTGGGAAGGTTTTCTATGTACATTCAAACCTGTGTTTGTGGCCACCTCCGAATAATGACCATTCTTTGAAATACCGTCACTGATTATTTAGAACAAACTGACCTCCCGGAATAAAGGCCATATGTCATAAATAAAAGTCACATTTTGTCTTTCCCAAAGGTGGTCATTGTTTACTGGTTTTACTGTAATGACCAAAGATGGTCTTTGTTTACTGGTTTTACTGTAATGACCAAAGATGGTCTTTGTTTACTGGTTTTACTGTAATGACCAAAGATGATCTTGTTTACTGGTTTTACTGTAATGACCAAAGGTGATCTTGTTTACTGGTTTACTGTAATGATCAAAGATGGTCTTTGTTTACTGGTTTTACTGTAATGATCAAAGATGATCTTGTTTACTGGTTTTACTGTAATGACCAAAGATGGTCTTTGTTTACTGGTTTTACTGTAATGATCAAAGATGGTCTTTGTTTACTGGTTTTACTGTAATGATCAAAGATGGTCTTTGTTTACTGGTTTTACTGTAATGATCAAAGATGGTCTTTGTTTACTGGTTTTACTGTAATGACCAAAGATGATCTTGTTTACTGGTTTTACTGTAATGACCAAAGATGGTCTTTGTTTACTGGTTTTACTGTAATGACCAAAGATGATCTTGTTTACTGGTTTTACTGTAATGACCAAAGATGGTCTTGTTTACTGGTTTTACTGTAATGACCAAAGATGGTCTTTGTTTACTGGTTTTACTGTAATGACCAAAGATGATCTTGTTTACTGGTTTTACTGTAATGACCAAAGATGATCTTGTTTACTGGTTTTACTGTAATGACCAAAGATGGTCTTTGTTTACTGGTTTTACTGTAATGACCAAAGATGGTCTTTGTTTACTGGTTTTACTGTAATGACCAAAGATGGTCTTTGTTTACTGGTTTTACTGTAATGACCAAAGATGGTCTTTGTTTACTGGTTTTACTGTAATGACCAAAGATGATCTTGTTTACTGGTTTTACTGTAATGACCAAAGATGGTCTTGTTTACTGGTTTTACTGTAATGACCAAAGATGGTCTTTGTTTACTGGTTTTACTGTAATGACCAAAGATGATCTTGTTTACTGGTTTTACTGTAATGACCAAAGATGATCTTGTTTACTGGTTTTACTGTAATGACCAAAGATGATCTTAATATTGATGTTTCCCTGTAGACAAAACAAGCATTCATATAAAGTTCAACTATATATTAAGGTAGTTAAAGTCATAAAACTTCACGTCTGGTCATTGATCAAAGGTTGTATATATGGACTTAAGTATAGCCCTAGAAATCTATAAGTGAGTGGACTCTTTTATTAATTGCTTTAAATTATTTCAATGAATTAATTTGTCAAATTTTGAATTCTGCAAATGAGCCTCGTTTTCAGGGTTGCCCAGATTGCTGTCATAGTGACTGTGGTCACGTGTGTTATTGCTGCAGTGTTGTGTATGGGTGCATGTGGTTTCTGCTGTTATCAGAAGTGTATTGTGGGTAAGTTTGTTAAATGTCAATTAAGGTCAGAGGTCAACTAATGACTCTGAAGTTTTGCAACGCAAATGTTCCCAAATTTGAGGTGTATTTACCCTTTTTGTCCTTGGGGAATGCATTTAATGTCTGTTACTATTGCTCAACAAGAGCACTATATTTTTAAAATTATTTCAAAGTTTCTGATTGGCTGTTTCTGTGTTTAGCGTTCAAACTGACCAATGAAAATCTTGCATTTTTTATATTTCTGTTTTGCAGAGGGCTGTAGTGTATGAAGTGTAAACAGGAAGCAACAGAAACGAAGAAATAGATTAAAGCTCATACATCCATACTACCTTTCGGACCTAATGAAGCTGTCTTTATAATGAAGTGATCTAGTTAAGCCAAAAAGTATATACATGCACCTTATTCCCTCTAACAATCCCAAGAAATGTAGCGTCGGTAGTTCGGCAGATCTTTTTGTTCAAATATCCTGCATATTTATTTCTGATATATATTTTATATTTCAATGAAAAACATTGGGATGAAAAAAATCACGGAGACTGAAAAAACGTGTTTGATCGGCATGAAAAATAGAACAGGTCGTGTTATCAGACACCAGGCCGCCTTTCTACGCCTCATCAAGATGAAATATCGAAGACAATTTGAAGGGCTTGTTTAAATACGTGGCCGATATTATGACGTGAGCTACTGAAACGTTCTCTTAATGAGATTTTATTGAAGATTAATATACAAATTAACAAACACAGTGGACGTCATCGAGGCTTTGACATCCGGCGTTCCTTCTTCATCAATCGTAGCCCCGTTCCCACATTCGAAATATAACAATGACTCAAACTATAATTTTGAGCAATCGAATGAACGATGATTTTCTGGGAGTTATGATTCGAATTTTACTTAGGGGAGGAGATGACAATGAACAAGTAAGGGAGAGTTATCAGAGTGAGACTTTGATTAGAGGGTAAGATGTCGTGGTCTAATTGTCAAGTTGAAATATGAAAGAAAAACATGTATAGACAATTGTAATGAAAATGAGGTTGTCGTAAAAATGAAGAGGTCGTTAAATGGCGTTTTACGGTACTTATATTTGTATTTTTTAAATCAGTGATACTGTTGTTCTAGTCTGTTTCATTTAATTCTAACGCATGTTAATTTCTTCATTGAAACATTAAATTAGTCAAACCAAAGCATAAAACGTGAGCTAGTGATTTCAGCTTACACAAATCATTTGTATGTATACGCATTTTTTGAAAATCAATCAACAGACGTTAAAGTATTCATAAATACGCGATAATTTACCCAAAGCCTTTATGAAAACGTTCAAATTCGTACATAATTAATGATAATGTTAGATGTTTGTAAACTTGTATATCTCTACCTACGATTTAATTTATCCACAAATCGTTTGAAACCCATGCGGCATTGGAGAGGCCTCCATGGTTGAGTGGTTACAGTCTCTGACTTGTAATTTTTTATGTCAATTTAAAACGACTTTTTCTCTTTGCGGTTTAATGCCGTTTATAAACTAATTACTAGTATATATGGTGGCGGGTTCACCTCACTAGTTTTCATGGACTGTATTTTAACTAGAAATAACTTA
Organism: Lutraria rhynchaena; assembly: GCA_008271625.1. Classification (NCBI taxonomy): domain Eukaryota; kingdom Metazoa; phylum Mollusca; class Bivalvia; order Venerida; family Mactridae; genus Lutraria; species Lutraria rhynchaena. The sequence goes on from VIBL01000030.1 coordinate 2,165,389, forward strand.
CTCTTCCTAAGGAGCCGGCAACTTCTCAGCATCTGGAGGAACATCGAGAATTTTGTCAAATTTTCATAGAAGGATATTTCCGGATATGACCTGCGATTTCCGGATATGACCAGCGATTTCCGGATATGACCAGCGATTTCCGGATATGACATGCGATTTCCGGATATGGCCTGCGATTTACGGATATGACCAGCGATTTCCGGATATGACCTGCGATTTCCAAACAATCGTGTTCTTCATGCGTCATGTTGTTGAATATTTTGCAGAATTGAAATTAATGGTAGGTGTAATTATGCAGGTCGAGGGATAATGCTAATTGTCAAGTCATAGTCTTTGTATTGTATTATACAGTACAACCCTGAAAACCGGACTCTCTGAAAACCGGAGTTCTTTGAGATATGGATGATTTTTTACGTTCCATTCATTTTCTCTTCTATAATCAATATTTCTTTGAAAAACGGAATGTTCTAAAAACCGGCCTTTTGGCACAGTCCGGAAAAGGTCCGGTTTTCAGGGGTTCTACTGTGTATTCTCAATTGTGTATCTGTTGTTTTAATTTACTTCCAATGTAAAATTGGATGTTTTCATATTTATTCATTGTTCAAATATCATTCTACATATTTATTGATCATTAAAATTTAAAAAATAATGAATAAAACTAATTAACCAAAACAAAATATTTAGAGTGTGTTTTATCATTCACGCCATTTGTAATTTACTCTCTAATCGTACATTTTCAACATTTTCCGTGAAACTTCGGATGATACTTCAATTATAGCTAACATCAATCAAGTGCTAGTTTTATTGTTAAACGCGCTAGGTTGAATAGCCCGCAAATAGTTGTAAGTAATCATGACCGGAATTTTAAATCAATGTTCACTTCCGGCCATCAACGTCATTGACCATTTGAATAAATCACTCCGATAGCAACAATGCGTTATTGACTGAGGTGTTCCGACTGAAAATAATGTCGCATAAAACATTGGAAAATCGGATGGCAGCGATTAATTATGTATGACTTTTACAGGTAAGACTATTGCCATTAGTAACGTCAGATCAATAATGATTGAAAAAAATACGTAGAGCTTAAATCGTGTAAGGCAAAAGTTACTCTCTACCTAGGAAAACTGGTATTTGAAATTGCGTGAAATAGTGTTCGCCATCAAAGTGTTGTTTGTTTTTCAAAAAATGGGACTACGTTCGTTGATCGACTGTTTTTATCTCCAATGAGTAAGCGGACGGAGCTAATTTAACATACAGGTTGATTTTTTTCAGCATCAAATAATTAGTACAAACTATCACATAATGTAACATTCGTTACGGTTACTTTATATTAAGGCTGGGAAATTTTGTTGACTTCAACCATTTATTACCGAACTTGGATGTTCTTTTCCGAATATCAGAAGACAGGTAGGTGTCGATTTCACATTTTTCATGTTGGCCTGTCATGTAAAATATGCACAGATCGCTATTTCCATCTGAGAATATATACGACACGGCAAGCCCCCTGTTACTGTGAAAAGTCATTAAATCTATTGGACGGGAGAATACTTCAAAAGACCGGACGAAATAAGAAAAAATCCTGAGAAATAGGAATTTTCTAAAAGCCTGGATTCTCAATACATCGAATACTTTCTTCTTTTGAGTAGATGGAAACAGAACACATGGAGAAGCGCAGAGAAAAACAATCGTTATTAAGATTTGTACAAAGTACATCATCAATACAATAATAAACAGAGACATGTACATAACCAGTTAGATTTATAACAACAAAGCAGCATGTGAGATAAAAATCAAAGCAGGAATTGATGACGTCATTGATATTGTTGTATTTATTGCATTAAGCCGAGCACACAATGCCATGTACACATTTCCTCGCCGTTTGAGTAGTTGAATTAATCGAAGAACGCGCGAAATCATAAATAAATTAACATTAAAATAAATCATACCTCGAAAATATCGAATATTCCCTAATAAACTCGCCCGGGGCGTTACATTTTTGAAAGAGGGGGCGTCTAATTCAGAACAAAAAATAAAATTTGAAACAAGTTGCCAAATATGTGTTAATAAATTTAAACCACAGACTAACTTTTGAAAATTGTCTAAACATCAGATTCTTTAAGCTTTAAAATAGCCTGTCATGGTAAGTCACTTTTGTTTTCTCTTGTCGAAAAGGGGGGGGGGGCGTTTGTTAGGGGAGGGGCGTTTATAAGGGAATATACGGTAGCTGACGCTTATATTCAAACTGCATATTCGCCGCGACAAAAGCTGGATAGCCGCAAATGTTTGAAACATATCCTTTGGTCGTTTTGAAAATGTGGAGTAATTTGTAAGAGTTCCATGTTAAAATCAATAGTTCTTTGTGTCATTGTAGATTTGTTGTTACACACGGAATGAGCAACCATTGTTAAAAACAAAAATAATCTCTACCACTGGAAGGTATTTTTTTCCATTGCTAAGTGGAAATACACATTAAAATCATCTGACCTTTGATGATGCCTAAAAAGTTGAAGGTTTGCTTCCGGTTACCCGGCCGACTCAATATTTTACCTGCCGACTCATATGTTTTATCGGCATCCAAATCTTAGTGCTACATTGTAATTTTCACAACTCATTAATATTACAGCGCACATATTCTAATGAAGGGTTACCGATATTTGTAAAAAAAGTCATAAAATAAAAAATCCATACCCACACTTTTTTGGGCATGTAACCGGAAACAAACTTTTTTTATTTAGGCCTGAGCGATCTACATGTTCGAGTATAGCGTGTATTTATGTCAATAATCTGATTTCCGTTCTGTTTTCGTTCGATTCGTTAATTAGACCTGACAGACGACACACGTATATTGATATTGAACGCTGTGTTCGGAATGCTTTTGTGATTTTCGCGCAATGTCAATAATGTGACAGTATACATTATATATCAATTATTTATAGCGCCGTAATGAATTAACCATTGGTTATAATTTAGGAATTACTAGTATACACAAATATGGTTTCGTTACATTTCGGCTATTTCCGGCCGTTTATTTAAATGAATAAACATTCATTTGAACAGACAAAAACGAATACAGTATAACACGTGAAAACCGGACTCCCTGAATTCCGGAATTCTCTGAAATTCAGACGATTTTTTCAAGTTCCAATTTTATATCTTCTACAATGAATAGTTCTCTGAAAACCAGAATTCTCAGAAAATCGGACTTGCGGTCTAGTCCGGAGAAAATTATTGTAATTTGTTTCATTTACACTAGCCGTCATAAGAAAGTAACCAGTAAGTGATGTTAGTATAAAATAGACAAAGCGCATGCAATCGAGATGAATTTGATTCTGGAAATAGCTGAACCATTTCATGATATGTTTTAATGTGATCCATAATTTACCATAAAATTGCTGCATATATAAAATTTCAAGATCAGTAGGCCAAAATAGAAGAATTTTTATGATGGTTACTTTCTTATGACGGCCAGTATATTTTACACATCATCATCATTATCATCATCATCATCACAGTCAGCCTCATTCCTTTGCCATATGACTGAAACGTTAAATAACTTCATAAATTCCTAATTTTCCTTTTTTTTCGTTTCTAGGCGAATAATCAATTCGTTAAGGACGATATGTCATGTGACCTGTTTATAGTGTACACGGTATAAACGTTAATTTTATAATATAAATTACAGTCAATCATGATGGTTGAAAAGATCACCCAACAAAAACATGTCACGTGGTCTACACGTCACGTAGTTTTTACAATCCTGTATGTTTCAATCAAAGTTGTGCTTCTATCGTCTGCCGTACATTGTTCTAAACGTAAGTAGCTTAATTCATCCACTTAGATTTGTAAATATTCGTCTCAATGATAAACAACAACGAAGAACCATTTTTAAATTTAACAAAAACACACTGAAATTGAATACACATTCAACTGTTAGCTCACTTTCACCGCAATATCTGATAAAATAAAATGAATACCCGAACACGTACAGAATAATTAGTTATAAATAACGCAATTTTTATGACGTAGTTGTTTGTCACGTGACAGTAATGTATGACGTAGTTGTTTGTCGCATGACAACTAATTCAGTCGAACAAAAAGCCAAATTTGGTAGTAGTCTTTCATTACGAAATTAACGAATCTATTTTGTCATTTGTACGACCAAATATGTCAACAAAGGTCGCCAAAGATTAGCACCAAGTACAGGGACACAAATGACCGGTATACATGTTACATATATGTTGGTACAACGGTTAACTCCAGTGAAACTAAAAAATAGGAGGTCGTTCATTCAGGCTGAACTGTATATAAGTATGCTTCTCACTTACAGGCTGTACTATTTTCATATTATTTTAAGCTTCTTTGTTTCCGTTTACTAAGAACTACATAGATTTTTACTTAGATTAGATACTTACAAAATGCTTCATAAATTATTGTACTAAGATTTTTTTCTGCAACAGCAAAGCTTCGCTCACCTTATATCCGAGACTATGACGTTATTGATTACGACCACGTGACAATGCGAGAACATCACGTGACCAAACGATCTACATCCCTGAGATTGCGGTTCGAAGCATTCGGCAGGTGTGTTGTTTCATTAATTTTGTTATACTGGAAAGAAAATATGTAACTGCTAATATTACTACAACTAATAGTTACACTTTCCACTGTTGTTTTAGTTGCTAGCCATAAATTTCCAATAAAATATCGACAAATAAATAATTAATAACAATATACCGTAGAGTAACTTTATGCCAGTTTTTATGTATCTATAAAAGTAATATAACATCGCTTTCGACGGGAGTTATGTCCCTTTAAAATGTAACTATTTTGTAATTCGCTGAATATTTGAAAAAAAAACTCGACTTTGTTGATGAAGCTTTAGTTTTAACTTCCTATTTTGTATTTTTTTCAGGACATTTACAACGATTCTACGTCAAGACAACAGCCATATCCACCCTGAGTTTCATGTTGAAACGAGCACAGGAGCGCATGCGTTAACTCCGCCCCTTTTATACAGCGGAAAGGTACAAGGTAACAAAGTTCATCGCTCGTTCCCTTATGATTTCTTAATCAAATTTCTCTTGATAAACACTTACAATATTATACTTAGTGTTTGTCCGCCCACCATTTTTTTCAACCCGACAATCAAGAATGGACAAACCATCTTGATTACGAACGAGAAATTTTGAAAATTTGAGCCATCTGATTGGCTAAAATTGTAGGGCGAATTCTTGTTGGTCATATACATGTAAAATACTATCATTTCTTTAGAATCCCTTTTGAAAAACCAGTAAACCACTGAACAAAGTTTACCTGTACATCCAGACCATATTCCTTCCCACCTCTTGTGTCCTTTAATCACAAGCTCGATTTTAGATTGGTGAGTAATTATTTTTTCAGAGGACGGATCTATCGTCCATGGAGTATTAAGAAAGCAGGGGCACTTCGAAGGAAAAATAATGGCTGTCAATGAAACATATTACGTAGAAAGTGCGTCACATCATTTTGATGACGTCACAGATTTCCATTCGGTCATATATAAACAATCTGACGTCATCTTTGACTCGTTGAAATCGTTTTGCGCTCAGGAAGAACTTTTAAAGAAGCAGAGAAATTTAACCAAAAACGTCGGCAAAGACATTTTGAGGAAAGAATATAATTATTTCAACGAAAACGAGGCTCATCGTGACGCAGCATATCTTGCGCACGTGTCACTCTCAAGAAGGAAGCGAGCGATTGAACCAACGAAAAAAGTCTGCGAACTTTATATGCAGGTATGGCGCTTACACAGTTTAGGCAAAATAAACACTCAGTTTCCGCAAACATATTACATAAAATATATTGGGTCGGTAGTCCTTGGATACATCTTAATATGAAAATGAAAATATCTGCCGAAAACGATCGATACTTATGGAATCCGTCCACATTTAATTCTCGCTAGTTCCACGAGATAGTTATCGCCTGATGGGTGAAATCAGAGTCACATATACCTGCCCTAATCCATATGACGATTATTATTGCCTTTAAAACGACAACTATCGCGTTGAACTAGCGAAATTTAATGTGAATGAAATAGGATTCTGTACATGCCAAAAAAAAACTATGATGAACAAAAAGAAGTAGGTTTTGCATTAGCGAATACTAGTAACAGTTTTAACCTCAGCTAATCTTCGTTATTTCATTAATATTGATATTATGTGATTGTTATATATTCTAAATTCCGCGACACGTCTGTTCAATACTAGATATGTTTGAAAAAAAAGTTGTGTTGACCTACCTTTACTTCTTTAGAAGAGGGGGGATATTAGTGTCATAACTTGGATTTTTTATTAGTGGAGTATTTTAACGTATTTAAACCCCTTAAGTGTCCGCTTTTTGTCTCTTGCAGGCCGACCATTTGTTTTACCAGAAATACGGAAGTGACGTAGACACAGTAATCGAAAAGCTTTCCCAGCATGTACAGGCAGTTAACACAATTTTCAAAACTACCGGTATGTTAAATACATATTGCAAGTCCTAATCTGAAACACTTCTAATCCTAAGTCCGACTATCCGTAAAAATCTCTAGACTTGTACACACCCGTTGTTTTAGGAGTTTCGTATAGGTGTACAGTCAAACCTGTCTTTGCGGCCACATCCAAATAAAGGCCACAATGTGAATAAAGGACATTCTTTAAAAAAACGTCACTGATTATTTAGAACAAACTAACCTCCAAATAAAGGTCATTTGTCAACAAAGGCCACATTTTGTCTTTCCCAATTGTGGTCTTTAGTCATTTCATACAACTAACATTTGTGTTAACATTTGCTATTTAGATTTCGATGGCGTGGACGGCCCAGACAATTTGACCTTTATTATAAAGAAGATAAAAGTATGGGACGACCCTTCTGTGGATGGGTACAAATATGATGGCAACTTTGCCGTGGAATATTTCCTAGATCTTCATTCAGGGGAAAATTATGACGGATTCTGCTTGTCCTATTTATTTACTGATCGGGATTTCTCTGATGGCGTGTTAGGACTCGCATGGGTCGGGCATCCAACTGATGCTGGTGGTGTTTGTGAAATTTATCGGGTAAGTAATTTGTTCGACTCCTCCCCATTTTTATTTTACTCCTCCCATTTTAATACCCCCTTCCTCTACCTATCTTATTCAAATGACAATTCTTGCCATTGGGGTAGTTTCAGTCATGTAGGCCTACTTTGAACAGCTGGCAACTTGACCCGAAAACAGTTGATACAAAACGTGGTTAAAAGTTTTCAGGAATTTTCCGGAACCTCCGTTTTTTCCCAGGTCCGGACCCTACTGGTTTTTATTGTTTTCGCCGCACCGAGGTTAAGATTTTAATTTTTTTACAAAACCATGCAATGAAAGGTCCAAGGTTTCTACATTGAAAAATCCGACATAAATAGTTCATACATCATTTGAGTATTTCTCCTGCTAGTACTAAATTTGGTATCAACTAGACCTAAGGACTTCATATGAACCCATAAGAATGTGTCTTCCTCCACCACATTGTCTACGTTCTGTATGTTGGGTTGGTTTTGGGTTGGCCGGGTTTTTGGGAAAAGTAGTTTTATAGGGAAGGTGAGATTTTATGTATGTACATGTATTATTGTCTAAAAATCCTTTCCTTGTGTACATCTATTCAAAGTTATTTACAAAAAAAAAACATAAAAATTGATGAGACGCATTGTGGTATGTGACCTTCACCTTTAAGGTAATTATTTGTGCTCCTGTATTGTAGAATTACCAAGGAGAATGGAAGAGTTTGAATACGGGGATTGTAACAATGTTGAATTATGGCTCAGATGTTCCTAGCGCTGTGTCCCATGTGACGTTCGCTCATGAACTAGGTCATAATTATGGATCAGACGTAAGTTGTGTATTGTAGCCTGATTCATGAGACCATATTCAAGACTAGAAACAAAACGGTCGTAATAACGAAGTGGGCCCTGAATTATAGGGGGGGTAGTGAAAGCCGGTTCGAAAATGAGTGGTCGTTATAACAAATTGGTCGTAATATTGAGGTGGTCGCATTGTAAGGTTTTACTCTATTTGTAACCTAATTTTTGTAACTAACTTGTACGAATTTAATTTGTAGCACGACCCAGAAAATAACGAAGAATGTTCCCCGGGTGATCCAACGGGAAATTACATCATGTATGCGCGCGCAACTTCAGGAAGTAAGACAAACAATATAAAACTATCGAGCTGTAGTCGAAACTACATACAACCGGTGCTAGAAGCAAAGGCGCGAGGTGCCGATGGATGCTTTGTTGGTAAGATAGAAAGTAAATTCTTTTCAATATGGAAATTTGTGCTGACCTCTGTTTCGACAAAGTAATGTATTCACACTGATATCAAGACAAGACAAAGGCGGCGCTTATACTAAAGTGGTCTCAATTTTTTAATTTTAGAGATGATATTGAAAAAGCGTTTTGAACATTATTGGTAGTTATAATGAGGTAGTTTTAGAATTGAGGCAGTCGCTTAAAGATATCTTACAAAGTAGTAATCTACAAAAGGAATCATTGTTTTAAACTGAACGCTAATACAGAAACAATATCAAGAAAAGACTTTTGTAACCTCTTCCCATACAAGACAATTTAGCACAATCAAATGCTGCAAAATGTTCGTAAAGGAAGATTTCTACTACAAAGTCAATAATTTATGTTCGTAATTCTATTGTAGAATTCTATGGCATATCAGCATTTATATCTCAAACTAATCTGTCCTGTAAACAAACTCATTTTCGATTTATTAAATTCAACGCGTATCTGACAAACAATAAAGAATTGAACAGTCTGCTGGGACCAATTGCTGTTTAATATTGATCAGTTAGGAATTCATCGCTACGAAATTGATGGTTTGTTAAAACGAGTGTAGCTACACATTGTAATTTAAAAATGGTATTTTTCCTCAATTTCATGCACGCTTTGCATCATTTCAGAATTCGTTAGCGCTGTGTGTGGTAACAGGGTTGTTGAAGATGGTGAGGAATGTGATTGTGGTTGGGAGGCGGAGTGTGTAGAAGGCTGTTGCAACCCACAAGTGGACGACCCCACCCTTCCAGGCGTTGAAACACCTTGTACACGAAAGTCTACTGCTGTTTGCAGGTATGTCAATCGAATAGCATGGATTTTTTAACCATTTATCTTTTTCAAATGCTATTTCTATAAAAAAAAACGTAAAATTGTTAATCATTTCTTTTTTAATGTGTAATCTGTCAAAAGACACGTAAAAATTAACCTTTATTAAGAGTAAGTCGCTAAAAGTTCATTATTTGCTTATGCAGTAAAACACAGTTAAAGTGCACTCTTGGGTACCAGAATAGTGAATTTATTATTATGATATATATACATTTTCTCTCTTCTGGTCCTCTGAAAACCGGAATTCTCAGAAAACCGGTTTTTAGGCCCAGTCCAGAAAGGGTCCGATTTTCAGGATTTATGCTGTATTTCATTTTAAACTTAACATATAAAAATGGTAACAATAAATGCTTCATTGAACTAAATCATCACCTAATTCAATCTCACTATATTTACTGTATTCTAGTTGATCTTATATTTTAGTCCGAGCGAGGGAGCATGTTGCAAAGACAATTGCCAGTATTCGGATGTTTCCGTATTGTGTCGGCAATCATCGGACTGTCTTGGTGAAGCTTTTTGCTCATATCCTTTTCATATCAAGCTATTCTGACTGCAATTTGATTGAATTCCTTTGCACATGTACTAATGTTCGGGCATTCTTTGATGAACCTCGATATACTTCCATGTAATACAGAATTATAGAACATTCAAGGTCAGAGCGTAGACCTGAAGGATATTAGCTGCTTTGCATTTGAAACTATTTCCATTTCACCAAACCTAGAGCTTCAAGATGAAAATGACGTCAGATTCGGCATTCGCATTTTACTATTGAAAATTCGAATGTTGCAAAAAATCGATTGATGCATTGTATTGTCTTACTTTTGTATCTGTTCATATGTTTGTTTTAAGGTTTGATTGTTTCCATGTGAGATAGTCACTGGGGTTTAACGCCGTTTATCAACAATTTTTCAGTTATATACAGGACCAGTTCAACTAACCATTTTTCTAACTTACCCTTCCACAAGGAGCGGGTAACTTCTCCAGATATGGAGGAAAATCGACATTTTTGTCAATTTTTCATAGAAATGTGTGACCTGCCGCGACCGGGATTTGAACCCGGATCTTTTCATATCTGAACATATCATGCAGAAACAAAATGATTCCATAACCATTTTTACCGGCACATCGTCAATTTGCCCAGTATCCGACCATGCAGTGAACGGTACCGAATGTGGATCTGCCGATGAGCTAAGGGTCTGTTATAACGGGGTAAGATATTTATTTAGCCATGTCTTCAAGTTTTATTTCTATGTATGGTATATATCTGTCCGATTTCAACATCGTGTATATGATTTAAAATTGTAAAACGCTCGATGTGAAATTATAAATGACATGTTCTCAATATAATATATACAGGGAATATACTCGTGATTCATTAGTCATTAATATGGTCTATCGATTATGTAATTGTTTATTTGTTTTTATGTGACTTATTATCAATTGGGTTTAACGCCGTTTTTCAACATTTTTTTTCAGTTATATACGGCGACCGGTTCACCTAACCAGTTTTCCTGGACTGTATACTAACCAGTACTAACTTACCCTTCCACAAGGAGCCGGCAACTTCTCCAAATATGGAGGAAAATCGAGATTTTTGTCAAATTTTCAAAGAAGGGTATAACCTGCCGCACCCGGGTTTCAAACCCGGATCTCTGCGTTACAAGTCCAGCGCACTAACCACTGGACCACGGCCGCGGCCCGATTATGATTTAAAAGGATACTAAAAGCAACCCTTTAAAATACACTTGGAAAACAACTCGCTATAAGCAAATTTGATTCTATATCGGGCTAAAATCTGAAGTCCGGATACCTCTGCTTTTTTGTACAATAATTTAACTAACAAATATAAACTGTCATTCGGACGTTTTCGTCGAAAATTTGTCAAACGAACTGTTTTTCTCCAATCCCGTAAATCGTCTTTTTCTGACTGTGTTGTTGATGGGAGTGCGTTTTTTAGTTCAATTTTTAAGAACCAGACTTTCCCGACAGTTCACAAAAAATTTATGACGTCTTTTATTTTAAAGGAATAGATTTGGAAATGCACGTTTTCTATGTTAACAGGAATGTTCCGGCTCCGTTTGTTTGGCACACGAAAGAGAACCTTGTTATTGCAAAGCACCGTCTAAAGATGACTGGAAAAATGAATTACTCTGCTCTATTTGTTGTATGGACGGGGACGTTTGCAAGTAATTGTTTGGTTATACAAGCTATGGAATCAATTAATTTAAATGTTCAGAGCAACTGACCGCGTACAGAATTTAATAAGGCTGTTTCTTGGATGCCAAATATTTCCGCTTTAGTGATTCTAACACGGAATAGTTTTTAAAATGATAACATTTCCTGTAATATTTAGTGTCCGAATATCATATATTACGTATAATATTTAATGTAGAAATGGGAACTGCAACACTAAGTATATATATAGTATAGAATTATATTCATTTAATTTTATTGTCAATTGTTCCAGGAGAGATCATGCTTTGTCATTCTACTTTTTGTACGTTTTTATGTGTATTAGATGCGTTTGGAAGGTGGTATTTTGTATGTTGATCTTGTATAATCTCATACATAATATTAGAGACGTATTCTTTAAAAGAAATTCTAATTTCAGACCTTCAAACGAATTGGCGGACATCCCAGATGGGGAGGTTCTTGCTGGGACACCGTGTAACGATTTCCGTGGATATTGTGACGTTTTTAAAATCTGCAGAGAGGTACGTCACATGCTTAATTATCTCAACATGATAAATCAGAAGTTTGTTACATGTATTTGCAATCTTTAAGCGGTTGGGTTTATCGATTACAGCCGAACCTGTGAACAAGGCCACCCTTGGGAAAGACAAAACATGGCCATTATTGACAGATGGCTTTTATTCGGAGGTCAGTTTGTCTTAAATAATCAATGACGTTTTTAACCTTTATTCACACTGTGGCTATTATTTGGAGGTGGCCCCAGCACAGGTTGGCTTTAGTTTAAAACCCTTCCTACTGACCGTTCCAAGGCGGTACTGGGTCCTCCTACATTTCCTGCATGCTGTATGTGTTGATGGGTTTATGGTTGGTGGGCATTGAGGAAGGATAATATTTCGGGGAATGTTTAATTTTGCGTACATGTATGTGTTTTTTTCTAGGAATCATTTTCTCATCAATTTTCAGTTACTTCCGCCTGACTGTATGAAAAACTGATATATTTTTATTTTTTTATTTCAGGTGGACCCTGAGGGCCCTTTGAGCAATCTTAAAAGGTTATTCCTTTCCGGTGAAGTCCTTAATGATGTGAAGGAATTCTTCACCAAACACTGGTATGCTGGAGTAGGTATCGGCGTGGTTATGATCTTGTCCATTGTAAGTAATTGACGTTTTATGTTGGTGGAGGCGATCACAATCAATGTCATTTCATCAAAAGTAATACACTTTATTCTTTTAGTAAAAGCCAAAACATTTGGAGCAAAGTTAGGCCTTAAGGTAAACTGAGCTATATTCAAAGGTTTATTTGAAAATCGCGAACGGGCGGCCGTTGTACACATGGTGATCTCAACGCACGTTTGGTCTTTCAACAAGTTTGGCTGTGAAAGGGGCATTGTTTCAAGGAAATGATATTGATGTATTGCACAGCTGAAGTATTACGCCGTGATCACATTTCCACAAGCATTTCACACAATTTAAATACTATCATATATTATATTATCATTTGACTTCTTTCTACTGTAGAACACGGTTATAGTGAAATCCTGGGGACCCGGGTAGTTATTTTGTTATATCCTTATTTCACTATATCTATAACAAAAGAATGAAGAAGTGCATGTTCGGGTAAGAAAACATAAATGTTTCAGAATTTTCAAGATTTCCGAGTTCACTATAACCGTGCTTTACTGTATGCACTGGCATCAATGTTTAAATAGGTCCAATTAAGACAAGTTCATAAATAACTACTGATTGTTTTCTAACACAAAAATATTCCATAGAGATATATTTATATTTTGATGAAGAAAATGACAGTACGTCTCTTAATTTTATGCTGAATATACCTGCAAAAATGTATTGAATATATCATACAAAAGAATTAAAATAAAGTACCAGAAAAAATCGCATGCCAACTTTTACTTTCCGGCTTTCAGCACTTTGATATCATAACTCTAAGAACAGCTGTTAGTCCCACACGGCTTCGGAATATGTTTGACAATAGGGATTTATGCGGCTTTCAGCACTTTGATATCATCACTATACATTTATTAGCTCCACAGGGCTTGGTAAATATGTTTGATAAAATGGCTTTATTTTCACAGGTTCTTGTCATTAAATTTTGCTCCAAATCCCACAATACCCTCAAAGACAAAGATAGAGTCTTACCTCTGGATGACATGGATGCAAAATCCCCTTCGTCGTGGCGTAACCGAGTCTCACCTGACACCTATATGTAACCTGCAAGTCACAGTACCGTACAGTAAAACCTCAATAAAAGACTTCACCAGTATCAAGACCACCTTAATATAGCTATCACTCAATACTAAAACGGTTTGACATTGGTGACAACGGTAGTCTGTATATTGGGTTTTTGCTGTTCTTTTATATCACATTTACCAGTGGTGATTGGGTTGTTTATTGTCAATTTATACTTTCAATAGAAACTCTTCGAAATTGTTTACTTCTTTGAATGCTGTCAGTCAGTGTGCAGATTTAACATTTCACGTGACTCTTTTACGTCACGTGCTGATCATAATGAAGGAGTGACGTCACACTTTCAGGACATTTCTCGCATGCTGTCAAGTGCACAATTTCAAAGTTTCACTGCTATGCTCGTACGTCACGATGCAATGTTGACGTCACAATTTTAACAAAATAATATTTTAAAGGCTGCGGATTTGACATTGAGGAGTTCGGCTCCTTTTCATCAACTGTCAATTTAAGCAATAGCTATACGACATTCTACTATTTTTTAACTTTTTTATTCTTTAGAAAAACTGACCTCCGAATAAACGCTGCTTGTCAATAAAGGCTACGCTTTGTGTTTCCCGAGGGATGCCTTTGTTCGCATGTTTGACTGTAGGCTCCTTGATCTGATTAATCTCTTAGACGTTTTGGTACTGACCTTAAATTAGTATATAGTCTGTGATATTTATTGTTATACTGTGATTTTAATTGCGTACCGCCCGACCTTTCTAAAAAGACCACCCGTACCATAACATCCTGGTTTAGGCTAAAACAAAGTAATACCTGGTTTCCGCTGACTATCCTCCAGAAATATGGGGTCGGTATGTAGGGAAAACTTTTTCTATGAAATGACCATCTAAAGCATGACAACTTAAATGATGGAAAATTAGGCCTACAACATGCTTGTTTCTGGTTACACGCTCATTAAAAATAGAGTAAGTTGGCAACGAATGTTTTATATCATTATTTTCATTCTTGAAAGATAAAAAAGTGAGAGAGTGGATGTACCGTTCCTCTGGTCTAATAAAAAGGGTCGCTGGGGGAAATTAGGGTAAGCCAGGCAACCAGAAACATTTTTTTATGCATCAAGATAGACAAATCTTTTTATTCAGTTTTAATTCAAAAAAAAACAGCAATAAAAACGTTGACAAGAAATTGATCGACACCGAAAACAATCTAGTCGATAGAACAAAACAGTTTTAATTATTTTAGTGGAATCCAGAAATTATTTTAGTGGAATCCAGACATTATTTTAGTGAAATCCAGAAATTATTTTAGCGGATTCCAGAAATTATTTTAGTGGAATCCAGAAATTATTTTAGCGGATTCCAGAAATTATTTTACGCCATAAGGGATCAAAAGAATTATTATTATTTTAAACGTTTTACAATTACATTCTATATTCTAAAAACTAACATCCGATAACAGTAAATTCTGATTCTCACCAAGGTGGTACTTTTATAGAAATGTTTTAATTTAAATATGAAATTATTAAGGCATATTCTTGTTTATCTTGTATATAAGGCCTAAACAAAAAAAAGGTTTGTTTCCGGTTACATGCCCAAAAACTACGGATTTTTTCTTTTATGTTTTTGACATATATCGGCAACACTGTTGTGAAAATTACAATATAGCACTAAGATTTGGATGCCGTAAAAACTTATGAGTAGGCAGGTAAAAGATGGGTCGGTCGGGTAATCGGAAACGAACCTTTTTTCAAAGCCTAAATTATGTTAATATTGTTGAAGCGCTTTGTGATGTTTATTTATATAAGTTGAATTTATAAGAAACTATTGCATTATGTAACCGTGTTATAATATGCGCTCTCCTGTTATAAATATATGTATGTTTCCGCTCTGTTTCCGATATCTAACAAAAGTCTTTGATAAATATTAAATTAAGGTGACATTCATTGGTTTGAATGTTCTGAGAAAGAGCGACATTATTTGTAAGAAAGTACGATCAAATCGACGCCATCATGAATCAGCTGAAAACGAGGCTTATGTTCCGGATGTACGTCATGATGTTCTTAGAAGTTCAATGTCACACAACGAAGGTTTTAGCCAGAAATTACCACCAATACTTGAAGATGATCAGCCGAATTCAAAAATTAAAACCATTGTGGTTTATGAACGGAAAAATAATCTCATCGAATCTGGCAGGGATTTTAATCGAACTCAAAGAGAAACACTTCACCATCACACGAGAGATCTAAGGTCGTATGTCCCAGACTGGGTTGAGAAAGAAGGCGAACACTTGGGTTTTATTTCCGGACCTATGCGTGACAAAGATTTAATCAAACTACCCATGAAAAAAGGCCCATCGCTATTTGTCAGCTGCCCAAACAAGCATCAAAACGCCAGAGGAATGTCCGTCTTTGTATCTCCGGGTACAGGTATGTCGGATCTCAGTCAGCTCTCTAGAAGTATTACGTGTTTAACCGATTCTACAGACAGCGGATTTTTCTTGAGTGCAAACCCTGAAAAAGGCTTAAAATCGGCTTCATACGGTGGCAACGTGTTCAGTAAATGCACCGGTATGGATGAATGAATATCGTCTTGGTGTATGGAGGAAATGCAATTGTTACATGCATAAATTGTGGCTCACAAACGACGGTTCTGTTTACAAACTGATGCAAAATGTTCTTGTTCATATTACATGAAGCATTAAATCTGTAGACTTTATTTAATGTGCAGTAAATTGTTATACACATATGCAAAGTACAAAATGTATTTTCAGTAAGGCTTATACAATATAACCCCTGAAAACCGGAACTATCCGTGAAGATTGGACGATTTATCAAGTCCTATTTTTACTTCTATACTCAATAGTTCTCTGAAAACCGGAGTTCATAGAAAAACGGACTTTTGGCCCAGTCCGGAAGGGGTCCGGCTTTCGGGGATTATACTGTAATTTAAGTTCAATAAAATGAATTATCGTTTAATTTTTAATTTATTATTTTTGTATCACGTGCAAGAATATTCAGGGTTCATGTGATATCATTGCATTTAGTTAAAACCGACAGTTTTCTACAAATCTGGTTTTGAGGAAAGATAACACGTAAGTCGGAAAACTCTTTTCTATTTTTTAAAAAATACCATTTATGAGAATACGAGCTACGTTTTATTTCTAAATATACTTCTTCGGTGGATTTTGCTGTTAAAAACCTCAGTGTCGGCACCAAATAATAAGGGGTCGGTCGGTCAACCGAAACATGAATACTTAAAAACGCATCCATTCACAGTGCAACAGTGTTAGATTACATTATTGCAGAGTGCACTAAAACCAAATCTCGCTAGGTAAATGTTTTACTGTAATTATCATCAGCTTGTGACAAAGATCACCGATGGTCACGTGACTAATTATGAGTCGGTCTAATTTGGAATTCTATCTTACTAACGCATGATCGGTAACAGTACATACACGTATACAATGAAACCTCACATAGCGACCACATCGAAATAACCATCATATTATAACGAGCACTTATGAAACAGTTTGCGCAAAAATCAATAATAACAAAATGTGTGTATATTGTGCAAAATTATATTGCAAGTTACATTAGGTACACGTTAATACATAATACAAATTAATTGTGTTCAGATTTACGACCACCATTAAGTAATACAGGCATAAGGTCACGCCCCACCAGTGATGGTGTTCCGTGACACACTTGCGTGCACCTGTCCGTGATATCGGTGACGTCACAATATGTTGCGTTGCAATAAACGTACACATTGTCACGGCCTTGAGGAAATTCGAACGCCGAGAAAACAAAACGCGTTTCGTGGTTCCCTTGCGAAAGAATTCTGGTTCCCGGGTCGACCACACATCTTGAATATGAAAGAAATTTATACAAATGATTTGAAAAAATAGCATCCAATTTCGGCGTTTTATACAACATTGTCAGAGGGGCTTCCGTAGTCAAGTGGTTATGGTCTCTGAGTAGTAATCACAAACCCCTCACAAACAACAAGTGTAAGGAGCAGTCAAGCTAGCTTACGGAAGGTGCTTCTACCTTGTACGCCTTGGGGAAAAGCAATGAACGATTTTGATCAGATTTCTAATCCAAGAAGGCACATGACTCCAAACATATAGCTTTCAGAGAAATGTAATAATTTGTTACAAACCCGTCCTGTAATAGGCCGTAGGTCAGTGTTGGTCCAGCGTTTGGATCCGGTTTTGCGTAGCATGTGTCTAGTCTCATTTTAATGTTGACGTCATCAGATGTCATCTTCACTTCAACGAAGACATCTTGACCTGAAAAAGTACGCGTAAATGCATCATAATCAGACGTCATATCATATACAGTGATCTCACCCGTGACGTCACCCCTAATGACTGATTCCCTTCAAGAAACGACAGTTAAAGGCATACACATAATAAAAAAACACCTGTTGCGAATGCATCAATTCCCTCCGAACAACAGCTCCCTCCAAAGAACAACACTTATGCGATTTCGATAAGTGTTGCTCTTCGGAAGGAGCACTGTATATATTTCTGTAAGGGCCCCATGGAGAGTCAGCGTAAAGTTTGGGCTAGAGGGCCACTGGTCACACCTAGACACGCCTAGGCAATGTCCCTTGAAACGAATGAATCAATGAAGTGAAAAATGCAATTTTGATTCTACGAAAAGGCAAAGTATTCGCATGATTATTGTCTGTGCTATTTTTATACAGAAAACATCCAGACAACACACAATTACAGAATATCATGAAAAATGACCTGCAGTTACATTTTTCATTATATTAACAACTCAATGAAAATGACTGTCAGCGATTAATACCCAATCGGCAATCCTCGGCTAACTCCGCTTCGCTCCATACTAACCTCGGATGTGATTGGTGGAGGAATATGCACCAAATCGATGCATTTCTCCGCCGGAACTGCCTTCTCACTCAATTGTTCTACGCGTAAAGATGGCCGATGACAGTGACTTCTTTGAAGTTTGCTAAAGATTGTGTTCATGTTGACTTCGATTTAAAAGTTAAACAGATCCAGACATTGAAATCTTTGTACGACGGATTTGTACGACAACCTTTTTTAGCGCTATTTTGAATCGAGGTTGAAAGTAGTCCCAATGGATGCCATCGTATTACGTCCGAGGTCAATGTCCAGAGACATCCGAGTAGTTCCGAGTGATTAATACAAATACTATATGAGTAAAATACCTCTTTTCAAAGACACTGGATTTCCTTGTATCTCTTTGAAGTATGTAGCATCGGTGAAAAAAGACATAGCGGAGCTGTAGTGAGTGGAACTAGTCTTGTGTGGATCAACATGGATGGGTGCGCCACCTGATGGATGGAAATTTGATACTACCATGTCCGTTCTTGCAACGTCACACTCGAGTTCTACCTACAAGGTTTTTTTTTTTTGTTTTTATGTGACTTATTGTTACTGGTATTTAACGCCATTTTTCAACATTTTTTTCTGTTATATACGGCGACCGGGTCACTTAACCAGTTTTCCTGGACTGTATACTAACCAGTACTAACTTACCCTTCCACAAGGAGCCGGCAACTTCTCCCACATACGGAGGAAAATCGACATTTTTTTGTCAAATTTTCATAGAAGGACACGACCTGCCGCGACTGGGATTCGAACCCGGATCACTGGGTTACAAGTCTTACGCACTAAACACAGGACAACGGCCGCGGCCTTTACTACCTATAAGGATACAATAATACTACAGGAAGCCTGATTTAACGGGCATCTTTGAACCACTTTACCAAAACCGGTCTCTATGATACACATTAATAAACTTTCAAACAAAGACCAACTGTGCAAGACGACTGTACATATTGTATTTTGTTTTTCAATGTGTGGACGACTTTGCGGTCAATTTGAATGCTTTATTTCAATGAAAAAACTTTGTGTTGTGTGCAACCACACAGTCTTGGACAATGGTTATGATACGACTCAATCCAAGACAAACATACCGCTCAGGCACCTTGTATGATAAAAATATGTTGCTTCAAAAGTGAGGCATATTTATTGCAATGAAGTGGGGCTACACCTGTATTCGGTTTTCGTCGTATAAACATTAACTCATGCCGCATTAACAACATTTTAGTTTCAACCAGAAGGCTTCTGTTAAACCATGTGTGTTGTAAGGATAAATACAAATGTATGGTTTAATGTAATAAATGAAATGTGACGTGTAGTATATTAAATGGAGTGTTTCCCATGAGGGCCAAATTTGTGTGAATCAAGAAGTTGGCAGTTACTAGCAGACAACAAAATTAACACGGAACAGGAACGGTGATTCGTAAGCAGCGTGCCACTGTGCAACTGAAATATTTTTGAAACACCGTTGTCTAAATCGTGAATATATTACATTTGTATTTCAGTGTAAACGTTAGCATTGTTTCGGAACGCAGCATTTTGTTAGGGCCGTAATGAGACAACAGCAACATAAAGATATATGCCTACCTTCCAATTGTATCCACGAACTATAATTGGAAATGGAGTGTTTGCTTCCGGGTATAACAACATGTTGTTGTATATTACATTATCTCCATTTAACTGGAAGAAAAAAACGCAACAAAGACTTACATTAGAACTGCATACTGAGGCCGCTTCAATACCACGACCATCTCATTATGCGACCATTCATTTAGGAACCAGTTTTCAAAATATTTTATACATTACGACTTGATGATTTTTCCCGAAAGATGGTCTTGATCTATCGAGGTTGTACTGTTTATTTAAACGGAAAAAGAATGGAATTAAACATTATTCCAGATTTTCAATTTCATTACGCGAGCTTTGATGTATGTTTAAACCAATACATATCCGTATTTAAGTAAACATTTGTGCTGGCAATTAAAGGTCCCCATCTTAAAAATGAATCCTTACATTATATGCTGTTGAACATTCTAAGTAGTGTTGGTTGAAAACTACTAAATCCCCTACAACTCGTCCCGTACACCGCTGGTCCGACAACTTGATTTGAGACACGCCCGTGTCCGGGTATAAATGCCGCAGTACGGTCAAATTCACGGCCACGTTCCATCCGGAAGGACCGCAACCCATGTGAACAGCGTCCTCAACACGTAAAGCTAGAAGTATCGATAACAGCTAAGGATGTTAATCGGTAAATCGTTCGAACATCCGATTATCGGTTAGTAAATTCAGTGACCTATTTCCTGGCAAAACGTTTTATATCTTTTTTTTAATACAGTCAAACTTGTGACCAAAGGCCATCCTTGGAAAAGACAAAATGTGACCTTTCTTGACAGGTGACCTTTATTCGGAGGTCAGTTTGTTCTAAACAATCATTGACGGTGTTTAAAAGAATGTCCTTTATTCACAAGATGGTCTTTATTCGTAGGTGGCCGCGAACAGGTTTGGCTGTAGCTATAAAAATGTGTAAAAAGTAAACCACCAAAATAAAAGCATAAAGGGACAATTGTCATATAAATATCATACTCTGAATCAAGAGAAAAAGACGCTAGGAACAAATCTATATGAAGTCATCAATTCGTAAACAAAATTTAACAATTATGTATCTGTTTTTTGCAACTAGAACTTTGAAATGTTTACTCAAACTTTTGATATTATAACGAATTTCATGCGGGGTTAAAACGCATTCATGTTAATTAGACAGTCATACAATACTTGCAATAGAAATATTCATACACCGATTAACTTTAATCTCATAGGGGCTAGTACGTTATCAGAACTTTGAGCGATTTCTGAATAAGTTACCAAGTGTTGAACAAACTTGGTGCAGGAACTGTCATTTCGAAATTTGTAACCCTTGTAAATGTATATAATTTATTATTTGTGTGTGATTTGGTTCCATTCAACGCGCTAGCCCTCTATGTTTAGTGTTATCTCAAGTCTGTATACTGTAAATTTCTCGCGTGTCATAGTGACGCAACGTATTGCATATGACGACATGAAATTAATGACCTTCACCCTACGATCTATATTTAGAAATGACAAGAATACATACGGCTGTACGTTATGTTAAATCCACGTGCGTTTGTTCTGTTATTACTTTTAAGTCTTATATAAACATCCCTGTCTGAAACTAACATCGGTACTTTATTGGTTGTAAAATATCCGAGTTGTCTCCCGTGAGCTCCGTCCTTCACCTTTAATTAACAACTAATTAAGAAGAATTTCATTACTGTAAATTAAATGGTTATATGCAGTCAAACATGAATCAAGGACCACTTGTAAATAATGGCCACCATGTAAAGAACGAGCAATATTTATTTGCCCGAATTCATCGTTAGAAGATGTAAAAAAGTTCTTGGTTTCCGCTAACCGGAAAGACCTATTTTTTCCTCCCATTTGGTTTCTGTCATATTTTTCTTGCCAATAGTTTTATTCTCATGCGAACTTTATCTCTGGGCTAGAAAAAATATATTAAACAAACATATTTGACAATGTTAGTGGAAAGCATGTGTTTATTTCTTTGGCCTGAGAGTGGTCGGTTGAGGTTTTGAAGGTGTGACCATTTGGCCATGTTGGCAGCTTTTGTTTTTTAGTGTTATAGTGCAACCTCTCCGAAGCAACTACCTTCGGGAGAAGTAAAATTGTTGTTGTTGAGAGGTTGTTGCACTAGAGGGTTAAATTAATAGTTAAATCGTACAGTGGGAAAAATCATGTTGTTGTTGATGGGAGGTTGTTGCTCAAGAAAGGGCCGCTCTGGAGAGGTTGCACTGTATATGAAAACTCCATTAATAAGGATTCCGATTAGATTAATAAGAAACACCACCGTACCTCAACGAAGTCACCGTCCCCGGCAAGGTCAAGGTCATTGAATATCAATTTTAAAGGTTGTTTATTCGGATTGTGAATGATAGTTAAACAATCCGAGCTAGAATTATAGGCTGGGTAACCATGGGATACGACTGTACCGGAAGTTGTTGATGACGTCACGTTGATGACTTTAACACAACCACCTAAAAGGGACAGAAACTCAGATTCATCGAAAAATCGGATGTAATGAAGTAATCATTTTCCCTTACCAAGCCTTTCTTTCTATCATTGTAATGGATATTGTTGAATATGGATAGTGGCGTATCTATACAGAGTACATGTAGTTGTCGGAGTCGCATAAGTGTTGTTTTGGGGTGCTCATATCCAGGCAGTATGGGGGGTTGCAGCAAAACTTCCTACTGGTATGACGAAAGAAGTGACATCATTCTGCTCGCTTTATGACTCTTGAAATCAATAAATTAATACTTTTGACTCTTGAGAATTTGTACCAAAGGGTCAAGTTTACAATAACAATAAAAGGAAATTTTGTTGACTCTCCTTTAAATTATCATCAGTCAAGGGTCATTTTTGACCCTCAACTTTTGATGTCTAGTGAAAACCCTGATGCGTTGTGTTATAATGTCATCATGCAATAAAATCAATCCCAAAGAGCAACACTTGTCGGAGTCGCAAAAAATGTAGTTCTTTGGAGGGAGTTGTTGTTCGGAGGAAATTGATACAATAGCAACAGGTGTTTTTATTATGTGTATGTGTGCCTTTTAAATCGTACAGTAGGAAAAAATCACGCTGTTATTGAAGGGAGCTTGAAAGAGGGGGCCGCTCTGTAGAGGTTGCACTGTAATGATATTTCAAATTTACCGAAACAATCGACACTAGCTCGCTCATCGCAGGCAGTTCCTCCGTTCACAACAGAACATTGGGATACATGCGTCTCCCAACCGTCACAAGCTATGTTAGTGTATAATATAGGATCTTGGGTAGATGTCGACGAAATAACCGGTTTGGTGTCTCTGAAATATTTATAGGAAAATAATCGCTGACACCGGTGCTGCTGGTGGTTTGGAAAAAGTGTTGCTACCTAATTTTCCCAATTGTTCTTGTCGCTACAGCTACAAGTATTTTATTGCGTTAAAACAAAGTTACACGTTTAATAGCAAATATAAGGTACATGAATAAATACTTGGTGACACTTGTAAACATCGTTTGCTCGGAGACCACAATAGCATGTGAAATTTTTTTGTTCGTGAAATTCATTTTCATCATTTCTGCTTTACAAACTGGTGACATTCTTCACTTGATTATTTCTCTGAAGCCTTTCATTTCAGAATGAAAATATTCTAATTTCTGATTAAAAACACATCTAAACGCATAAGCTAACAGTTCATTTTTTATATTTTCGGGGAGGGGGGCACCCCCCACCTTCCATAATTGAACTACGTGTAGTTCTTTGACTAAAAAAATGTTGTATACACAATGTATCATATGTCACTGGTCCACAAATTTCTCATCCACAGCACGAGTATAAAAGGTTAACATTAAACCAAGGCGAAGAAAATCGTCCTAGAATCAAGACTAGAGAATTTACTTTTACGACAATTCACACACACAATTTTGTATCAATAGACCTTAAAATCTTTGAGCTATCTGCAGCGCGCTCCTAACAGTTGATCTTGTATTTACGTCAGTACAAACGTTTTTCACTCTGTGTTCCACAGTCAACTGATATTAGATTTAGATAGTCGCAATTTCTCAGCAAAACATACTCTATTCTATGTGTCAGTTAACTGATCCGACCATCAACGGTTGCCTTCGTAGTCACACAGTGACGAACCGTGAAGAGCTGTAACAAGTTACTGAATTGTAGTGATAAACAACTTACGAATATCCTGTCATTGCACACACAGTTGAGGCTGTAACCTGGTTAAGCCCGGACCTGCACACTGACCATCTTGTGTTGTTATCAGGTGTATGAAACTCTACTAGTCCATTAAATATCCCATTGTTACCAAGAGTGACATTAAGCCCACCTGCAAAGCCCGCATTAAATCAGTACTGGACAATGTCGTAAATGAGTTCATTTACCGTAAATGAGTCCACTGTCGTTAAATTCGATGTCGTAAAATAACATATAAACAAACGCGGTCAGCAGGTCGCAGTTTGGCGACATCGACATGTCTGTAAGGAAGTCGCCGATCAGCGAAATTGGCAGTGAAAGGGTTAAAAGAACTCATGAAAAAAGAACCGCTGTATATACACAGTACAGAATATTACACTATAAACACTTATATATTGTTGATAACCAAAGAAACTCCGCACAACGACCGCCTCCCTGCAAAGCCACTTTCTCAAATTTCCGCTGAATGGAGTTTTTTTTTGTTGGTTTAATTGTTCGTTTGTACATCTGTCCGTCCGTCTGTTTAAATTTGGTTAAAAATGGTTCATGAACAATTATGTAGGGCGGACAGTCGACCTAAATAATAAAAAACTAAACTGAATCATGAGAATGTAGGTGAGAAGGAAAAAGAAATGATACCGGAACAATCAATTCCTACAGCGTTAGAATTTTGCAAACTGCACTCCGTGACATTGTAGCTTCCGGTACAGAGCCCTAGGTTAGTGACACCATTGCCACATGATAAGGAGCTGAAATGCATAGGAGACAAGCCACGTGGTGTCTCAAAACTTGTAGCATTCGTATACCTGGAAAAATGATGAAACAGCATCTATGAGCGCCGTAGCAGCTAAATGATACGGTACAGACTGGCTTTTAAAAGCACCATATTACGTTTTATATTGGGACCGTTAAACCAGCTTTTACCCCCTTGGCAGCTTCGTTGCAGACCGTTCCAAGAGGGTTCCCCGGGGGGAGATTGTGTTTTGTTTCCCATGTTTTTATGTTTGTGTGTGTTAGATGGGTGCGCGTTTGGTGTGTTATGTGTCTGGTGGACTCTTGGAAAAGTTGGGGTTTTATGCTTGTGTTTATATTCTCTAGAAATCCTGTTTTTGTCTAATGTTAATAATGAATGTTATAAGTCTGACCTGTAGACAATACTGGTATGAACGTAGGAACTTGGGGTCATGAAGAAAGACTAAAAGGTGAGACCGGCCTCTAAGTTCAAATCTCATTTTAATGTTTCTTTACTGATAATGATATAACCATGATGATATTAATGGTACAACATTCTGAAAATGTATTAATGCTTTAATAGTGATAAACTTTCAACGAAAATATATTTTACATCTTCGTCACAAGAGACTTGTCACTTAGCGCTCTATCCTTTGACCAAAATGCTCCACAATGCCTCATTTAACGGCATGATCAATAGTCAACGGTCAATACCAACAAGTTGACGCGTGGTCAAGTCAGACTAACCATGCCCATTGCAATTAGACAAATCATGATTTTTGTTGATCTTAAATTATAGTGTTAAACATACTTACAGAAACCTAAGGGAATCGCAGACAATGTCAGTATAGGTCGTGTTCCACGTGTCATAGCACACACTCCCCCAAACGCCGTTGGTTCTAATCTCTAGTCTACCTTTCCATGGACCCGGGCCATCTACCAGTCGAATCGTGGAACTGTCTGGAGCAGAATAAAGAAAAGAAATAATATTTCGTAAAAATGAAATGACATGTCGTATAAACGAAATACTAATTCGTAATTACGAAATGTTATTTCGTACAAACGAAGTTAAAATATAAGTGTACAATGTCACATTAGGGGCTCCGTAATTAATTACCCCGAAAATATCCTTCTTAATTTCATTGTCGTTGATATAATATAGATATATTGAAGTAATAAGTCTGGCCGAAATCCACTTTAACCGTATTCTACTACACTTGAATCTTACAGGTGTCGGTGAGCATAAATTTCGTTTTTGCATTTCTTTGTTCAAAATAATAAACACGAATTAGACAAATATTGGTTGTTTTTAAGACAATACCATAGAATTCATTGTTCATCCTAGGAGTCGGACCGCGTCCATGTAACCCGGAGATCTGGGTTCGAATCCCGGTCGCGGCGGGTCATACCGTTCTATGAAAATTTGACAACAATGTCGATAATATACAGTCCAGAAAACTGGTTAGGTGAAAAACGGCGTTAAATCCTAGTGACAATAAGTCACATAAAAACAAACAAACAAACAAACAAACAAACAAACAATCAAACAAACAGCACTAAATGTAACAACATATACTATTTTATCAAATTAACGAACCAGCATTTTTAGGACGACAATCCACCCCGACACTGTGCGAGCTGGTACAGCTTACTTGTTGCAACTGGTGTTCTGTTCTGCACATTTCAAAATTCCCCTCAGATCCTTTGCACACAGGAGACACATCATAGTTACCCTGTCCGCCAGTTCCAAAGTGAGAATTGTAATACACGGTTGGGTCTGTGTTCCTGAACGACATTAAAATACAGTGAAACCCCGATATCGCGACCACCTTCGGGACCGAAAAATAGGGTAGTAATAATGAGGTGGTCTCATGATTAAGTTGAATTATAGGGGAATTTATTGAAAGCCGGTACGAAAGTAAGTGATCGTTAAAACAAGGTGGTCGTAATAATGAAGTGGTCGCAATGCGAGGTTTTACTGTATTTCAGATATATGCTTTTTTGATGCTTATTCAAAGGCATGAGAAGCCGTGACATGTCGTGGTTACAAACAAGCGGCAGTCAACATTTAATTGCTGCTTAAAACTAACAGTTTTTTATTGGTGCTTTATGGCGCATGGGCATCTAAGGTCATGTAGCGCGAATCAAATGATAAGAATAAGAATGACTGACAGTTTTACTTACCAAAAACCTAACTCTCTGCAAATGACTTCGGCATCCGATTTGTTCCATCCAGAATCACAATACGAATACCAGGTCCCAGCGTTGTTGTATTCAATTCTACCATCAGCGTTAGTTCGGCCACCTTCCAATCTCTTTTTACTAGGGACTGCAAAGACCGAAGTATCTTAGGTCCATTGAAAGCCAGACTTGCAGTCTTTTCTAGCAAATTTACAAATTTATCGGGGATCGAAACAAAGTGCTTAGAAAGAACCGAAGCTTTTTCTGTCGTTGGCCTCCATGTGAACATGAATGCTGGTTTAAATCAGTAATGAATTATACAGTTTCATACGGTTAAAATGTAATCGTTCATGTATTTCAAATTTAGTTACTTTATTCTTGTACTTTTATCTATGACAAAATGCAGTCGCACATTAAAACAATGCGAGCTTTTTTGGACATAGACAAACCTATGTGAATGCATTAACAATGTACATGAACATGTATGTCAGAAAATTACCTAAGCATGATTCACAATGTCCAACGTCTAAACGGCTGTCATAGCACACTGACTGGACGCCAAAACAGAACCATACCGTTTGTTTATCAAAAAAAGACTTGTAATGTCAATTTAATTTGTATAATTAAACATATATATATCCGTCTTACATTGGCATATTACTCCGGCATCGCGACCATGATCACAGTTAATTCCGCCCGACCAGTTTACCGAACATTCCATTACGTCATTTTCGTTGCCTTGACAACCGACGTCAGCCATCCAGATTGGGCCATCACCATGACCAAAATAAGAACTGGGCACTGCAGCCCCTGTCACCGTACTGCAAAATCAAGTTAGCTAAATAGTGTAACAATAGTAAAGGTATTGCAATGTCAGTATGTTTGATGTTGCTTGTTCTCAAATGTTGCCGTTCAATCGTTTAGCTAAATTCATAAAACGAATAAGTGTTTTTTATCATTTCGTGGGTTGGAGTTCTGGGCAACACACACGTATCCAGAATTTGAGATAAACGGATTTTGTATAATTTCACATTTTAAAGTATTCGATTCGAACCTTTAATACAATGTATGTATGTTTGCGTTTAGCTTGAATAAAATATATACATAAATAGAGAAGAAACGTGATATACATCTCTTAATAATGATAGTAAATGTCCCAACTTCAGACACTTTTCATAAGATACTTTTGTAATGTAATATAAACATATGTTTCACGCATAATGATATTTGTTATGAATTCGGATGGTAACGCTATCCGTACCCAAACGTGTTGAAATCGGTCCGAATATATGTTGTCGTTATAACGAGGTAATCTTAAAACTATAGCGGTCGCTAAGCGAGGTTGCACTGTAATACAAAGTGACCTACTTATCATATGGATAAAAAGACAGCATTCTACATATAACTGTTGCGTCATTATCGTCCCAGCCGGCATCGCAAACTGTTCCCCATTGTCCGTTATGTAGTACCTCAACCCTGCCCTCAGTGCTGTGGGCGCCACCAGACAAACGAACTTGGGCGCCCTCTGGAAGTGAAAAAAAATATATAACAAACCGCCCCCTCATTGTAGACTTAAGAACGCAAATGTTCTTCTTATGAAAACCAATTATTATCAACAAACATCTATGAAAACAATACAGTAGAATGCTGTTACAGTAAATTCTTTGGGATCCGAATAATTGCTACGTCATATTGATATTTCACATAATACATTACATTGCAATAAATACATGTAAGTTTGGAAAAAAACTATTCACTTTATCCGAATATTTGCTCTATCCGAATTTACTGTAATGACACAACTCTACTCTTCTATCATTGTATCACACTGTCTGGGCTTTAGGAATACTTTACACTTGTACATTTATATAACTTATGAAAAAAAACATTTTATTTCTTACCTACTTAAAGTTGTACGAACCTGTTTCATGTCTTAATATAAAATGCAATACAAAGAAAGGCCCCGTAAAATACATCGATCAAAATGTTACGACAATGATGCCATTGTATTGAAAAGGCGGATTATGGGATGCTGTGCAATGTCTAATGAAACATAAAACAGTAAAACATCAACTACATAGCGACCATTTCAATATTACGACCACCTTATCAAAACGACTACTAATTTTCGAACCGGATTCTAAGAAATCTCATATAATTCAGCTTGATAATAGGACCACCTCATTGTTACGACCGGTGTTTCCGGTCCGGAAGGTGGTCGCGTTGTTGAGGTTTTACTCCATCTAAAAATAGAAAGGCTTCATTGGGTTTGAACACACATGTATATTTTATAGACGTCTTGAAGTTACTGAAGGAAAAAGTTCATTTTAAAATCTCCAGTAACAAAATAGTTTCTGCATCTTAAAAATGACATGTAAAAGTAAGTGATGCGGAACGCCAGGGTACGAAACGTTTTAGTACGAATCATATAAAAACACCAATGTCGCCAAAGTCTTACCGCATTTGATTCCGACAGTTTTCTGTGAGGAACAAGAAGTATGCCGCGTTGATGCACACTGGGAAATATCACTTTCGTCTCCATTACAAGAAATCCTGTCTATATACGCATTATGTGAGTGACTAAAAAAGTCAGTCGTGTACACAAAGTGTGGAGCATCCCTGAAATTGAGAATTATCAAGATGTGTTGCAAATTTGTGGTCCATCCATCCATCCGTTCCGTTCCGTTCCGATCCGTTCCGTTCATTCATTCATTCATTCATTCATTCATTCATTCATTCATTCATTCATTCATTCATTCATTCATTTCATTCATTTCATTCATTTCATTCATTCCAATTATTTTATCCATTCTAATAATTCCATCTATTTAATATTATACGTAATTACATGTATTTGTACAATAAAGAAAGATGATTATATCATCCCGTTACTGAGTGAGACCATCAATACATCCCTACCTTCCAGTATAACCCAACATTCTACATACAACATTGGCTTCCTTGTCGCTGAAGGAATCATCGCATATTGTATACCAATTCCCATCGATTTCTATCTCCACAGTTCCTTCAGTGGGGTTATTGGAATTACTGAGACGAACATGAGTTGGTTCTGTCAAAAGATTAAAGAGATTAACGGAAAAGTAAAAAATAAGAAAAGTTCTGTAAAAGAACAACGTGGTTAACGGAAAAGGAATAATTACAAAAATGCGTAACAAGATCTGATACAGTAAAACACGGTTATAGTGAACTCGGATATAATGAAATAATTATTTTTTCCAAAACATGCATTACTTTATTTTCATGTAATGGACACAGTGAAATCTGTACACAATGAAGTGTTCATTTGAATTCCAAGGAATTCGCTATAAGCTTGTTCTACTTTATATCCGTAGTTTATTGGATTTCTTCTACACGTTTGACAATCATTGTTAATAATAGCCTGGTTTCTTTGTGTAATACACAGTTATGAATAAATCATTGTTTGGTCTTAAAATGTGGCCCTTTACCGTATTTACCAAAAAGCTACAAACCACATTTGACACCCACATC
Organism: Lutraria rhynchaena; assembly: GCA_008271625.1. Taxonomy (NCBI): domain Eukaryota; kingdom Metazoa; phylum Mollusca; class Bivalvia; order Venerida; family Mactridae; genus Lutraria; species Lutraria rhynchaena. The sequence continues at coordinate 2,196,033 of VIBL01000030.1, forward strand.
ATTTGCGTGCGAACATGAATGATTATTCCAACCACCAAGATTACAAAATTCCAAATCAGCTTCTCCTCCATGGCAACCAAGGTCACCAAGCCATATTGGACTTCCGTCTCTACCGGAAGTGACGTTGTGTAAAATGGATATAGCACTGAAAATGCAATAATAATCGAAGTGACTATTTTTAACATTTCAGCGAAAAGCGCTTGTATATACACTATTACTTGTTTGTATTTTTTTTTCACTTGGTCGCACTATCGTCGCACAAAGAGCCAGTGACAACTTTTCCAATTTCTTCGACGGAGAAAAACCCAGGGCGTATACCTGGGTAAAGCTATCGACCTACCGTAAGCTTGCCGGATATCACACGCAAAATTTGCCATGTCCCAGGTGGGATTTGAACTCACATCAGTGAGGGGTTACTCAAAGACCATAACCATTTCACTGAAGAAGTCCCTTATTTCTAGGTCCACTGATTTGATAATTTAGTCGTGGAAAACAAATCCTTTTGAAACGGCAAAGACAAATCAGGAAACCAAGTTATCAGTTGCACGCAAGCAAACCGCTGTTATTTGGGATGTTAACGTTCTGCAAGTCACTATGTTTTCGTTTTTTTGATATTTTACTGGGTCTAACGCATTTTTTCAACAATGTTTCAGTTATATACAGCGACCGCCTGGACTGTATACTAACCGGTACTAACTTACCCTTCCACAAGGAGCCGGCAAGTGGTCCACATATGGAGGAAAACATACAAGCTTCTCAGATTTTCACAGGAGGGTATGACCAGCTGCGACCGGGATTCGAACCCGGATCTCCGAATTACAAGTCCAGCGCACTAACCACTGGACCACGGTCGCGGTTTTCGTTGTTGATAATTATGTAAATGTTGAACGTATTTGCTTTGTATGTCATTAATTTAATCTTACCTATGGTTGAAACCTAGCATTCTACATATCACGTTAGCGTCCTGTGATGAGAAACTTTGGTCACAGATGGTTCCCCAAACACCATTGTGCTGTACCTCAACACGGCCCTCTGAAGGCAAAGCGCCGGCAACCAGCCTAACGGGAGTATTCTCTGAAACAAAATGTCGGCATATTGATATCAGAGAATGGAGTGCTATCTGTTAATTACGGAAACGTATATGGCACGCCTTGATGATATGAAAATATCATTTTGTAGGACGACGTGAAAACAAGTTTTCATAAAATAGGACGACATGGTATGGAAATCTCGTCATGACGTAACAATATAACTGACGCCTATGGAAACGTACATGGTACACCCTGATTGAAGACAACAAGTTGTCATAAAATAGGAAATGTTGTGAAAATCTCGTCATGACGCCTTACAGGAAGACGACAAACACGTGAATTCACGTGCACGAGCACTTGTAGGTAAGATGAATTAGTCTACGTAGACATAATATTTTTTTAGATAAAGTCGCAATAATTTATGTCGAAAAGATTAATTTATATAGACAGGCAATACAGGTAATTATCTTCTATAATCATGATAAGTCGACTTAAATACATCGATACTATTGCATTATCGGAATGCACCATATGAATGTTCCCATAGTTAATGCCTTTGGCCATCAGGAGCAACGGTGGTCCAGAGGTTAGTGCGCTGGACTTGTAACCCGGAGATCCGGGTTCATATCCCGGTCTCGGCTGGCCATACCCTTCCCTGAAAATTTGACAAAAATGTCAATTTTCCTCCATATGTGGAGAAGTTGCCGGTTCCTTGTGGATGGGTAAGTTAGTACTGGTTGGAATACAGTCCAGGAAAACTAGTTAACAGTAGAATGGAGGTTGTTGATCATGAGAGGGCCGCTCTGGAGGGGTTGCACTGTACAATTTACCAGAATTATAGGATTTTTTGCATTACCTACAGTACAGTAGAGACATTAAGAGATAGAATTCATAAAAGTTATGTCCTGTCAAAGTAACAATGCGGACTTGATGAGCATCATCGTATATTATAACTAAGTCCAAACTTACGGCACATTACACCGGCATCTTCACTATGATTACACGATACTGAAGTCCAAGTTTTAGGTCCGTGCGCGCATTCCCAAAGAGCTGTTTCGTTTCCATGGCAACCAATATGATTAGTCCAGAACTTCCCGTTCAATTGACCATATTTAGCTCCACGTACGGCGACCCTGCATACAACATACTTTTTATACAATTTTGCAAATATTTTTAAATAATGTCGCACCAACAGTCTTCTTTGAATTAATGTTCTAGTTAAACATTCTGTAGTTTAGACCGCTGTTCGAAGTATTTACATCAGATCGTAATTTTTGAATAAATTGCTCTTCTATCAATTTTAACAGAATATCTTTTGATCGATTAAATCAATATGTTCTCTTGCAAAAATAAACTATCCGCAATTTTAGGCAAATCAATATTTAATTTTATATCGAGCCCCTTAAAAAGTGTGTCTGAATTACCCGTCCATAAATCCAACAGCTCTGCAAATGACCTTGGCGTCACTGTTAGTAAAACTACGATCGCATATAGAGCCGCTGGTCCCTTTCAATAATATCTCAACAGTCCCTGAAAGGGGTTAGCATTAACTATCATAAATATACTAAGAAAATGCAATTGAATTAAATACTACAGTAAAACATCGTTTAAAGGCCACTTTAAAAAGATGACCTTCGTATTATAACGAGCACATATTCTCAAACAGGTTTTCAATATTTTCACTAAATTTCAATACGGTGTTGAGAACGCCTGAATATTAAAACATGTTTTTATCGGAAAAATGGGCTTAATGATGTCACACATACAGTGAACGGCTACTTTTGTGCGAATGCTGAGGGCATAAGTCATTATAAGGTCAACTGTATTTGACAAAACTGACCAAATCCCCTTGAGGCACAAAAAAGTTCGTAGGCTTATTTCTACAACCCCGTAACTCATTTGTTTGGCAATATTCATTGGCAATATCATTTTTTCGTCTCGAGGAGCTCTTTACAATGATCATACTTACCTGCTTGTAGATCTATCCTAAATAGGGTTAATCCCTGTTCTACAAACCAGTAACTCGCTTAAGTTTTTTACAGTTTAATACTTCAAATGCGATTTTCTCAAAATGGGATAAAATGACATACGGCTTGTAGAAATAACCCGACCGATTGTTTGTTTCAGGCTACATGCTTATAAAAAATAGGGTAGGTTGGTAGGGATTTTTTCATATATTTTTTTTAATTATTCTTGAGAGTCGCTGCTGAAATTATTTTTGTGTGGAAAGGTAAGAAAAGGGAGACAGTGGATGTACCGTACTTCTGGCCTAATAAAAATTTTTGGGTCGCGAGAAAAAAATCAGGGTAGGTCGGGTAACCAGAAACAAACATTTTTCTACACAGAATTAGGGCAAATTGTGCGAATATACCGAGTTTCACAGTCCCATTCGTGTCCTGATTTAACAGTTTGTGTATTCACTGTATGTTCAAACCTACAGTTACTCTGGAGGATGAGGAAGTAGGTCAATGAGTCTTCCTTACAAAAAGTAATGTTAAAACGGTTCAACTCTGTTCCAGGGCAAATAAGAATTCTGGAATATTCAAATATTCTTTTTACTATGAAGACATTCATTTTGAGATGTTTTGGGGCTTTAAAGGTGAATACACCGTGCATACCTTCGAAGTTGCCTCTTCCACCGATAAGTCGAATAACCGGTGTATCTCGACCTGTAAAAGACAAGTTATCCAATGTTTGTGAGCGCATAAAGCGTCCTATATTTATAAGATATATGATAAAATGTATATGGTAAAATCTCAAAATTATCAAAATTAAAATGAAAACGTATTCTAAAAATGAATTCACAAACGGCCACTAATTTCACATTCGCACTAACGTAGCTAACGGAAGCTCGTCCGCTGAGTTCAATATTCAGTAAAATTACGTAGGGAAATCAACTTAAAGGTTACTTAGGCCTACTACAGCGTACACCGGCAGGATAACATTCAGTAGGATTACAAAACAAACAACATAGGGAAGTCAATTTAAAAGTTACTCACTACAGCGTACACCAGCATCTTCGCTATGGCTGCAGTCTTCTTGCCCCCACCCAGCAAATGAACAATAGGATATATCCGATTCTCTTCCATTACAGGCAAGTTCGTCCATCCAAATAGTCCCAGTCCCTTGTCCAAAGTGAGCAGATGAGAAAGACTGGGATGGTCTTCAATTAAAATGGCATTCATTTTAGCGGAAACAAAATTAGTTCGTTTCTGGTTTCCTGACCTACCCTACTTTCCCTGCGACCATAGAATTTTTATCAGGCCCGAGGAACGGTACATCCACTGTCACACTGTTTTTACCTTTCCGCACAAAAATTATCTCAAAAAGGCATTCAAAAATAATATATATAGCCTATTTCCAATGAGCATGTAACCAGAAACAAACTATTTTTACACCGTATCATCATGTTTTGAACATTGGAGCCATGTTTTTTATTATTCGATTTAAACTTTCAATTTGCAATTAGCATAAAAATACAGTATCCCTTGATATATAGCTCTGAGCTGTGTCATAAAAATGCTATCGTTTCCCCATAAGAATTGTGTCCAAGGTCTTTTGGTGTCTCACGGCTGTGATATATACTTGATTATAATTAGACATATCACTGAATTGTGATTAAAAACTCCCGCAAAATTGGGACATACCACGCAACCGAACAACCAACCGACTAAGCAACCAACCAATCAACAAACAGGGTGATTCCAGTGCAACCAACCAATCAACAACCAGGGTGACTTTCCCGCTAATTTTTTCCCCGACATATCGCTTACCCCTGATACCCTTGTATATGGCAAATTATGTCATCTTGCATTTAGGAAGAAATGCCTTACCCATCATACCCTAACATCCGGCAAATTACGTCAGCTTCCGGTTAGGAAGAAATGCCTTACCCATCATACCCTAACATCCGGCAAATTACGTCAGCTTCCGGTTAGGAAGAAATGCCTTACCCATCATACCCTAACATCCGCCAAATTACGTCAGCTTCCGGTTAGGAAGAAATGCCTTACCCATCATACCCTAACATCCGCCAAATTACGTCAACTTCCGGTTAGGAAGAAATGCCTTACCCATCATACCCTAACATCCGGCAAATTACGTCAGCTTCCGGTTAGGAAGAAATGCCTTACCCATCATACCCTAACATCCGCCAAATTACGTCAGCTTCCGGTTAGGAAGAAATGCCTTACCCATCATACCCTAACATCCGGCAAATTACTTCAGCATCCGATTGTCCAAACGAATCGTCGCAAATGGTTCCATAAGTACCATGGTAAACAAGTATGGTGCCTTCGGCAGAATTTGAACCGCCGATAAGTTTTACTGTAAAAAATAAAAATGTGCATCAAATGTTTTTCTTTCATTTAAAAGGACATAACTCTTGCTTTATATCATGTTGTGGGTAAGTATCATTCATCAATGTCAATTTTATTTGCTGTTTTGTGAATATAAAACACGATACTGCATAATTTGCCGAATAATTGAATTCCCTTTTTTGGTTGGGTGACTAATGTTACTCATATTTTAACGATTGTTTTCTATGGTATTGCATCTTGAGATATCCCTGATTTGTATGAGAAAATGAACAAATTAAACATTAATATCAATGACACGTACTCTTTGTACTTTTGGGGTAAAATTTCATATTTATTACTTTCATCTGTGTCAAATTAGAGTTCCATGCTCCTAATGTTGACTGAACTCGAGTGAACAAAATTGTGTTTCAACAATAAGTATAGTAAAACCCCTGAAAACCGGACAATTTTTAAAGTTCCATTTTTTTCTCTTCGATAATCAATAGTTCTCTGAATACCTGAATTCTCAGAAAAGATTCCAGCTTTAACGGTGAAAGAACACCCCAGGCTTACAATTGGGTAGAACCACCGACCTTACGGAACCTTTGCTTACTCAAATGTGAATTTTTTTCCCGTACGGGACTCACATTCACAGCGGTGAGAGGCAAATGAATACTCGTCAGAGACCATAACCACTCGACCACGGTGGCCTCATTTTCTTAAAAGTAACTGTCTTTCACAAATGGTCATTATTAACAGGTGTTTTAGCTTGAGGTTTGGCTGTGTTTCAAGGCTTTCTGAAATTAATCTTGGCGAGACTCGAGTTAATATGCAAGAACAGGAAATGATTAATCAGAAGATTATATCACGTTACTTGGTGTCCCTGTGGCTGAATTCACAGTTGATATCCAAAAGAACAACAAAAGATGCGCCTGAAATTCAAAGTGATCCACAAGTTATTATACAAACAAATACTAAATGTACCCATAGAATATTCTTTTTGTTTCAATGTAATAGATTTAACACCGTTTGTCAATTTTTAAGCAAACCTTCGGACAAAGGTCACCAAATTCTGTGAAACATGGCTAAAGTGAATTCCTGGGGACCCGATTAATTATTTAATATGGATCCATGTTTCACAATATCTATAAGAGACCTTTCCCAGGCGGCACTCATCAGGACTCTGAGTTTGTCCTTCCTTTTTGGTATGGTACCATATGTGTTTGACGAGTTTTAGGCATTTTGGGGCACGGTAGTATTTCTTGGAAAGTCAATGATGGTTTTTTTGTGTTTTGTTCTAGAATTCCTTTTCTTATTTATATCACAGATATGACTATGGGCGTATCCGCCACGAGAGTGTTCATGAATTTGAGGGCCGAAGCACTCAATGACGGCGGACTCCATGCTGATAATGTTGGCTGAAGAGCCGTCCACAGTCCACAACGGGTGCCGGTGTAGGTTGTATTCTACACGTGTTAACAAACACAAATTGTATATTTCTTATCTATATATCAAGAAAAATTGTGAAAATACCTAGGAGACCGTTGAATCTATGGATCTCGGATTCGTGATTTTAAACCCTGGATAGGCCTACGACTCATGTTCTCCTTGACAATTTAGATAACAAAACATTCTGTCAACGGTCATTTAACCACCACCTCCGATTTGACTGATACAGATACATAAAAGATTCCTAGAAAAATGACGCATACAAACAACCTAGCCATCCCGAATATATACCTTCCCCAATTCCCAAAACCAAAGCCTACCCAACACATAAGACCATACAAAAAAATGGAGGATGAAACACAGACTCCCGGAGTAGAACGTGTTAAGTCATTGTACAGAATGGCGAGGTCAAAAGCTTGCCAGTATATTGATAAATACTGTAGGAAACGAACGTTCAAAATAAAACAAATAAAAAGTTTGACTTGATTTAAAGAAGCATCGTTGTATGAAAAATACACCGTAAAGGAACGTGTTTTACTTACTCGTAGAAAACAATAGTCCATGCTTCGTCAAATATATTACCAAAACTAACAGTAAAAGTACATGGAGTACAGAAACACTTTTAATGGGTCAATCCGATTAAATGTCTCAATGTTCTAATTTTCCAATGATAAGAGATAGCTGCATACAATTTAACCAAAACTTCTTATTTTTCACTCCTATCTTCATACGGCCACGCAAACAAGATAGCATTTGTTAAGCAACTCACCAAAATATTACAGTAGGGAAACTTATTGTATCGCCCAATTGAACTGATTTTAATACAAAATGTTTGTTTGTTTGTTTTTATGTGACATTTTCACTGGGTTTCATGATGTTTTTCAACCATTTTTCAGTTATATACGGCGACCGGTTCACTTAACCAGTTTTCCTGAACTGTATACTAACCAGTACAAACTTACCCTTCCACAAGGAGCCCGCAACTTCTCCACATACTGAAGAAAATCGACAGTTTTGTCAATTTTTTTTTCATAGAAGGGTATAACATGACGACGGAGCACCCTTTAGTTCCGGTGAGCTGAAAACGGGCATAACTCCGTGAGAATATATCCGAATATCTTTTCAACAAAATATGCATAAGTAGACCTGATGCCTAATATGCTGGTAAAGTTTTAAGATCATCCAAAAAGCTGTTTTGGAGAACAAGTGCACACAAGATTTTGTCAATAGACAAAAAGGAGCATAACTCCATGAAAATAAATCCAATATTTTTTTATAATATGCACAAGTAGAACTAATGCCTAATGTGTTGGTAAAGTTTTATCAAAATTCAACCAGCCGTTTCAGAGAAGTAGTGCAAACAAGATTCCGTCTACAGATGGATGGATGGACAGATGGATGGGCACACTGAAACCAGTATACCCCCACACAACAAAGGGGTATAACAAAAAAAAACACTAAAGCAGGTCACAGTATTTAATGTTTAATTATTTCTATATTTTGTACTTCGACAAAAAGTAGAATCCATACTATTGGATCTATGAAACAAGATCAAATACAGTTAAATATAATTCAAAAGTATGAAAAAACAACTTTATACACGTCCAAGAGACTCATAGTTAGAACATACATATAATTAGTCAACAATACGAACTTTAAGCCAAGTTTGTTCGCACTGACTCATACTGTCACTAACAGTGATCACTGTAATATCTCCGGTCCTACTCGGACTCACGCTATAAGCCACGTTCTTCATCATCGTAACAGATTTTCAGAGATGGCAGACAAATTGTTGCCCCAGAAACGTATGTACCACAGTCTGGTTATTATCAGAGCTTTGTCTAATAACCCTATACAAGACTAGCTGAGTCAATTTACTCCAAGACAAGGACAAAGCATACCCTACTGTGTCTAACAAAATACAGTTAAGTGCATACACATTATGTACTTATGAAGTATGGTCAGGTGGTTGGCACTGATGAACCTGATTAAGGTCTAAAAAATGGGGAGTATCTATATATTCAGTATAAGACCAGAGATAATTATAGCCTGGTTCAATTACATAACAGGAGCTCCGCAGAGCGGGGCCAACGCTCGTCCGTTTTACATCATTCTATTTAATAAGCAAATTTGACCAAAATTCTACGTTAAAAAATGGGCATAACTCAAAAAATTACAGCTTTCAGGATAATGCCCCTTGTCTTGCAACTGCACCTTGTCATGATAATCAAGTATTCCAAGTGTTGTGTTGATATCTTTTAAAAAAGTTCGAGTAATGGGCTACATTAAAGTCTTTGCATGACAACGACGAAAATCATGATAACCCAGTGGTCTTAATAGCTCAGCTTTTTTTTTTAAACTGGCCAGTGGTTAGGCAGCAAATGTCTCATAGAACAATCGGGAATTGACAATAACTGTAAAAGCTGACAGACATTAACTGATCGTGTCATATCTGATGAGCACTGGCAGCTGAAAAGAATTGCACATAATCAAATACAATAAAAAAAGGAACAAAAAAACATTAAAAGTAATATAATAAAATACAATAAAAAAAACATCAAAGTTATCATTCAGTTAATAGAACTGATCGATAAAACGTAAAATAAAAAAAAATATTTACAATTATAAGCCATTCTACAATCAATTACTGAGTACTACCAACACGGTGTGATAATTAGCTACAGTCAAACTGTAAACAAAGGCCACCCTTGGGAAAGTCAAAACATGGCCTTTATTGACAGGTGGCCTATATTCGGAGGGTAAGTTTGTTCTAAATAATCATTGATGGTGTTTCAAAGAATGGCCTTTATTCACAGGGTGGTCTTAATTCGGAGGTGGCTGCAAACCGGTTTTACTGTATTTAGTTTGATTCAAGATGTTAAATTTCTACATTTCATGAACATAAGTTGTCCATTCTGTGCAATATATTTATAAGAATGGTTTCCATAGCAATATTATCAATATAGAATAGCAAACACTAAACATAGGACATCGACTACTAAAATCTCTGCATTCGAAGCTTAGGCCTAAAAAAAAGGTTTGTTTCTGGTTACCACACCGACCTATCCTTTACCTTATAAAACCTGAGATCAAACTCATTAAATCTCTTATTTAATTTTGACTTCACAATGAAGATATTAATCATACACTATTCCATTAGCATAAATGAAACTCCAATGAATAAAAAAAAATGCACCAACAGCCAAGGTCATTTGGCGACCCTACCAGTTGAGAAATAGCCCAGGCTAACACATGGGTAGAACCACCGACCTTTGATAAGCTAGCTGGACAGTTTCCACAGATGTGAAATTTGGAAATAGGTAGGACTCAACCTCACAGCAGTACGGGGCTAGTAGTTACAAGTCAGTGACCACAACCACTCAAGCATGGAGTCCCCTTCCACAGAACATGGGTAACACTGCGTCGTAACGTGGCTTAGCGCTTCACTCATACTAAATTGTACTAAACTCTCAGTGAAAAGTGGATCAAAGAAAATATTCAGCATGTAGTTTGAGTTAACAATACTATCCACTTCACAAACACAGAACACAAGATTTGAAGGACATGTTTCAGAGTGCTGAGATTTGAGTATTAGATGAGATTTTGACCTAGTTGTGTACTGGTAGGTTAGCAGTGTAAAATCTAGTGTCTAAAATAATGTATTTTAATGGCAAATAATTGTTACAACAAGAAACAATCACCACGAAAAATCATCAGAACATCGACAACTGTTTGATGAAGCAAATAATAAACAATGTATAACAGCATGAACAAAAGTATTATGAACAATATCTGAACACGGTTGTGTAAAATATTAATACTGCACAAAATAAATAGAAAATACGACTAGTTAATGAATGAATGTGTATTACGCATTGTAACTGAGAAACCTTCAAAATCTGTGAAATTATGCGAGTGTCTTGACAAAGAATTTTAAGATACTTTATGCTCATATCTCATACTTAATGAATAATGACGACACAGAATCTAGTTATCACATTACAGCACAAGCTCATCATTAAGACCACGTATTGGGACCAAAAAGTCCAATCGCCTATTGTGGCCAATATGTCTAACCACGTATTTGGACCAAAAAGTCCAATCGCCTATTGTGGCCAATATGTCTAACCACCTATTTGGACCAAAATCCAACCACCTGTTGGGACCAAAAAGTCCAATCACCTATTGTGGCCAATATGTCTAACCACGTATTTGGACCAAAATCCAACCACCTGTTGGGACCAAAAAGTCCAACCACCTATTGGGACCAATATGTCTAACCACCTATTTGGACCAAAATCCAACCACCTGTTGGGACCAAAAAGTCCAACCACCTATTGGGACCAATATGTCTAACCACCTATTTAGACCAAAAGTTAACCACCTACTGAGACCAAAAAGTCCAACCAACGTATTGGGACCAAAATGTTAACAACCTGTTGGGACCAAAAAGTCTAGCCACCTGTTGGGACCAAAAAGTCCAACCACCTATTGGGACCAATATGTCTAACCACCTATTTAGACCAAAAGTTAACCACCTACTGAGACCAAAAAGTCCAACCAACGTATTGGGACCAAAATGTTAACAACCTGTTGGGACCAAAAAGTCTAACCACCTGTTGGGACCAAAAAGTCTAACCACCTATTGTGGCCAATATGTCTAACCACGTATTTGGACCAAAATCCAACCACCTATTGGGACCAATATGTCTAACCACCTATTTAGACCAAAAGCTAACCACCTACTGAGACCAAAAAGTCCAACCAATGTATTGGGACCAAAATGTTAACAACCTGTTGGGACCAAAAAGTCTAACCACCTATTGGGACCAAAAAGTCTAACCACCTAAAAATCTGTGTAACTATTGGAGTGGTCACACTGCCAAGTTGAAATAAAGGAAATTTTGTAAATTTGTCTGACAATAAGTGGTGGTTATAATGAGATGGTCTACAAACTGATATTGGTATTGCCAAATGAGTTTTTAAAGCGCATAGATGCATCATATTATGACTTGCTTGTGCAAATGAAAAAATGTTCAAAATGTTGATATTACACTAACATATTCCTGCACATAAGAAGTATGTATTAGTTTTTATGTGACTTATTGTCACTGGGGTTTAACGCCGTTTTTCAACAATTTTTCAGTTATATATGGCGACCAGTTCACCTAACCAGTTTTCTGGGTCTGTATACTAACCAGCACTAACTTACCCTTCCACAAGGAGCTGGCAACTTTTCCTCATCTGGAGGAAAATCAACATTTTTTGGTCAAATTTTCATATGACCTGCCGCGCCTGGGAATCAAACCCTGATCTCTGGGTTACCACTGGACCATGGCCGCGGCTTACATAAAAAGTTACTTCATTGTACAGTCAAACCTGTCAACAAAGGCCACAATAAAAAAAAAAAACAAAGAAATATGGAATTACCCACAGTTAACCTTTACTTAGAAGTTTATTTGGTCAATTAAGCCATTGAGCACAGGTAAACATTACACCAAGGTGGTCATTAAGCCAGGTTTGATTGCATGTAATTGTTTTAGCAGCTGAATATCCTTCAGAAGTACATGACATTAAACTGAACTCATTAGATGATTACATTAGACGAACAGTTTGAGCCTTTGTATAAACATCACAGTGGAACCAGTCTAATCTTGACTGGTTTGTACCAGGAGAAAAGTTCCAATATTACATATAGTTGAGAAAATGGTACCTAGAAAAAAAACACATATAATAAATCCCAATCTATACCTTCCCAACCAACCATTAATTCAAAACCAACCAAGCACATAGGTGCATGCAAATAATAGAGAGCAAACCACAGGATTGTACCCGACAGGAATAGTCGGTGACAAAGTTGCAATAAATTGAGTTTCCTAATCAGAAAGGTTTTCATTTTTTAAACAAAAAAGATTCTTATGAAAAACAAAAAAAATGAATACAGAATCAGAAACATCAATCAAAATAAAGGATTTCTGGGTAAGAGGGGTCCTGATTCAGGAGATACTAATGCACTGATGTAAATTGACAGAATTCTTGAAATATGAGCATAACAGATCTTTAAGGTCAGTGTTCAAGTATATGAAGTGACACATTTTAAAGGTTTGACAAATATTTAAAATTATGACAAGACAAGGTAAAAGTACTTCAAATATATCTGACAAAAATGTTTATCCCCGAATGAGAGATAGCACACAAATATATGCTAAATACTGCGTGAAGGATCTCAATTAAATTTGAGATTAATCTCAAAAATTCAAAAATAATTCTACAATCTTGCTTTCAGCTTGTTTATCATTCTAAATACTTAGGCTATAGAAACAGATTTTTTGCAATCTCGTTGTGTTGTTTGAAACAAATTGTTGACTGACATTTTGTTTACTATTTTTCGAAGAAGTTGTAAGCAAAAAATTCCTTCATTTTTTGACAAATTATTTCAAAAATGGTTCAAGTAGTCAGTATAGTGTAAAATTTAATCAACTTGGTAACTATAATTTTATATAAGATGAAAAATTACTTAAAACTGATTTTCATTAGTAATTATTTGTGAATTACAGTAAAGAAGAACCATACCACACAGTTTTCATCAATTCCTTTCCAAAATGAGGAAAAAAACACAATTTTCGACCAAAAGATCCATGTATAAGTCCAAGGTGAAAGTTGAAAAATTTTCAATAAACCAGAAATCTTTACCTCTGTGTCGCAGAAACAATAAAAACCAGTAGGGTACGGACCTGGGAAAAATCCGGAAAAATTCCAGAAAACTTTTAACTAGGTCATCAGTAAAATATGATAATACAGAGTCCTGCACATAAATTTCTCAATCAAACAAAACATAAAAAGTAACATAGCCAGTATGCATAAACAAAATACACATAAAAAGGAAAGAAATAAAAGAGAAAAAAAAGAAATTGAGTGGACAGACACCAGTCACATGGCCATAAAGTCAATCACATGACCAGGAAAATGCTGTCACATGACCAGACAAAGTAAGTCACATGATCAAGCAAATGAAGTGACATGACTGCACATGCTTAATCACCAGATAAAATCACCAGGAAAAAAATGACTGGACATGCTAAAAAAACAACAGGAAAAACTAGTCACATGACAAGACTAAGTCAATCACATGATCAGACTGATTCAGTCACATGACAAGACAATATCAAATGAACAGACAGTTTCAGTCACATGACCAGACATAATCTCATGGTTAGACAGATTCAGAAAGCTGTGATGCTCCAACAGAAAACAATGCGTAATTTAGTACTGAACACTTCCATCACAAAAAGACTGAAACAATGAAGTCTCATTCTCAATAAAAGTACATCTATATTGAAAAAAAAACAATGAAGAATTACTAAATATTTATCTGACGCAGCAACTGTCAAAAGCAGTCAAGAAAACTGGGTTATTTCACTCTGACAGAGTGGACGCCACTGAAGCAAAAGAAGCCATTACTCATTACAAGCAATGGCTTCCATTGTCACAATGTTTTCAAAAGTTATCTGCTTCAGACACAAGGAAATGCGGTATTATGAGGCAAAGGGTTAAATGAAACTATTACAATGGGTAATAGCATTAATGATTTGAAAATTTGAACACTAAATCTAAGACAACCTTTCATCGAAGGTCTTTGTAAATACCGTGAACATGAACTAGTACGTGTATATGAATGGTTAACATTAGACAAAAAGTACTTTAAGTATAACATTTCACTTTTACAGATAATATCATCTGACATGTAATTTAAACTAAAATATAGGAAATTCGGAGTCATCAATATACTGGAATCTCTCCGAGGCCATACTTAAAAACTTGTTTCTTTGCTATAACGCAACCCAACATTTTTTTCAGTGCGTAGGTACATAGGACTTTTTTCCTGGAAGTAATTATTAATAACAAAAGGGTAGAAAAAAATATTTTTTACTGGGAGGGTACAAAAAGTTGAGTCGCGGCAATTTTTACGAGTTGGTCACGTTACAGCAAACATAATTTTTTTTTAAGATGGTCCAATCGAGACTTGCTCAGACTGGGGAAAAGTCCACATTGGAAGGATTTTCAGATAAGAACATTTTTTCTCAAATTAAGACAAAAAAAAATATACAACATTCTTTTACACGAGATAAAAAAGCATCTGTATGACCTTGATTTTCTAAATTAAGGTGATTTCTAGATGAGAGAAAAAATTTCTATAACAACAATACTCAGCCACAATGACCAATTAGGGTGAGTATAATCATGACAGCGAGATAGGCAAGAAACCCGAAATTTCAACACAATATGTGGACAAGTATTAATTAATGTAAATTGTAATAAATGCAAAAGTATTAGTAAATAAAACAAAATGTCAAATAAAAAGTGTAAAAGACTAGAGTGTTCACACATTACACGGCTAACATAAGTAACAACAACAGACGGATCAATATCTATCGAGACACTGAACTATTAGCGAATGAGTTATCAGAAGACGCCATGGTTGACCTCGGGGAAAGATCGTTTCTACCTTGATGAACAACGTTGTTCTCGTAATTCTCAACAGGCTGTGGAGAGCTTCTAAAAGGAGAAACATCTTGTGGCATCTCGAGCGGAGAGTTTCTGTTAAAGGGAGATAATTCTCTGTGGCTTTCGGTAGAATGAGGCGATTTTCTTTCAAAGGGAGATGACTCTCGTTGACTGTCGGGCGACTCCGTCTCCTCACTATTCGATAAGAAGCGATTATCTCCCCTAAACGTACTTGGGCTGTGCGTATGAAATTCCAATCTGAGGTGTTTCTGTAATGCGTGTTTCAACTGACCAGTTGAACGCATCACCGAAGTTTGGCAAGATTTAGCCTTGTGTAGGTAATGGTTGTTATTGCAGTCATGGGTAAAATCCCTTAGGGTCTTACATATCTGTACACATCCTGACACTATGTTCATACATGGACCTGTAAATACACGTAAATATACTATAATATCACACACAAAGCAGGACTTTTTTCCTTCTAACAAGGGCCGTTAATAAGCATCTTCCCCTCAGGAAAAATCCTTCAATTCAAGCAGATTTCCCCTAAAATTCAGTTTGCATCTTCCCCTTTTGCAAAAATACAGCGTTATTTTTTCCCCAAATTTAAGAAAGGCCCCTTCCTCTAACCGTGAAAAAAAGCCCAGCAAAACCAAGATCACAGTCAAACCAGAGAACAAAGGCCACCTTTGGAAAAGACAAAATGTGGCCTATATTGACAGATGGCCGGTTTAAGACTTAAAACAAATCAGTATGGAGGATTTTCATTTTAACCAAAAGGTAGATATCTGAATCAAACAATCGTAAATACAGAAAAGAGGTCATTAATACCAAATATGGATTTCTGTATCTCCAACTCCTCTACAGTCAAATCCCGCCCTTTATCTACAAATTCCTCCTCCGTGGCTAAACAAACCAAAGCATGACTGGCTGAAAATAAGAAGTACACACAAATACAATTAAATAGGTCAACAACAGAGCTCTGTTGACTTCATAAAAGCATGATAGATGCTATTTAAAGCTCTCAATGCACAAGCTTTTGACTCTTGAGAATTTGTACCAAAGGGTCAAATTTACAATAAAATTAGATGGAAAGTTTGTTGACTCTTCAAATTATTATCAGCCAAGGTTCATTTTTGACCCTCAACTTTTGACGTCAATTGAAAACCCTTGTTTACCCATTTATAAATTAATTACAAAGACATAAAAATTTATAATTGATATTTCATTGTTTCCATTTAGCGCATGTGTCTAAATATACATTTCATTGTCCTTGAATTGAACAGTTGATCTTACCAGCTAGAACAGGCTCACAGAAAGTGACAACTCTGGCATGGTGCTGTGGTGACCGATCACTCTTGTATGATTTAATGCTAGCTATCAGACTGCCAGCAGCGCAGGTCACACTCTTGATCCCAAGTTTAAACTGGTCTCGGGTGGCAGCGTCAGCAGCACCCTCACTCGCACTACGACAGTTTTCTGTTAATACAGATATGTATTTTGATATATTCGAGCATATATCCATTATAAATGCAGCGTTAAGCTCATCCAGGCGTGCTCGCTTCAACTGAACACAGCTCAGTTTAATCTCTAAACCTGCATATGATGCAGCGTACTTATCTACAAGAACAGTGTCATTCGGGTCACCCTTGTTCGATGCTAAACATTGAAAGGTGACAAAATAACACAGCTCTATAAGTACAGTCACAGCATCAGATAATCTGTACAACATATCACAGAGTACCTTCCAACGTGACTTCAAATCACTCATAATCTTCGTGATATCTGTAACAATTTCCGTCACAATGCTGAGTGATGAATTAATCTGCTCCTTGGCTGATGCGACCGAGATTTCAACTCCATTTGTGTTCTCTGTTCTGATTGGACGAAAC
This sequence comes from Lutraria rhynchaena, assembly GCA_008271625.1. NCBI lineage: Eukaryota > Metazoa > Mollusca > Bivalvia > Venerida > Mactridae > Lutraria > Lutraria rhynchaena. Next base: position 2,213,208 of record VIBL01000030.1, read on the forward strand.
TGTCCAGACAACAGTAGCAGTTCAGCAATCGTGTGAATTTTTACCTGAGAATGGTCACAGTGGCGAACCACTGAATGTGAATGCTGAGATGACATACCCGTCTTCATTTGCTGCTAAGAGATCGAACCACACCTATCTTTATAGATAAATCTATGTTTAGACTGCACTTTGACTAATGAAACCTTCTGCGTCCATCAAAGCTTAAATGTCTGTTCCATGGCTCTGCCACTGTTAAGACACCCTAGCTAAGCTTGCATGTAAACTTGTGATGGACAGCCATCTTGCTTGAGCTACATGAGTTCACACATCATGTGTTCCTTAAATAGAGACACAATTTTTTATCATTTGGAGAACAAAGTTCAATAAAAACTAAAATTTTGTTCAGTCAACAACTGTTAACTACTCCAATTCCATAGAGCTGAAAACTGTAAAAAAACATTTATAATTTATTTTAAATACACTAATTAAATAATGATATTATCATAATCTTAATAATGTTTAGGTCAAAATCCCAGTGCATTTCTCAACATGCACAGGTTTGAATATCGGGAAAACGGTAAAAATTCACAGATAAAATTTATTGCAATATTTTTAGCAATTTATCAAGAAAATAAGAAATCTTTTGTGATATGACAAGCCTGTCAAGAGATCTTTGCAGTAAACTTATTTGTTTAGAAGTTTATTAAATCGGGTATAGGCTGATAGTATACTGTTTCTTTAATTTAATACAAAAAGCTCCCAATCTCATTCCAGTACACACTGTACAAACCTGTACACATAAGATGACAATAGAACTTAACCTACATAAAAAGTACATTACTCAATAGAGTTAACTGAAGATTTGAATTTTAGTAAGTGAAAGAAATATTAACATCTAATGCGTGTGAAAATAATACCACATGTACTAACACTTAGAGCAATAGAAAGTACACACTGCCTAGACTAGTGCATTAATACAACCCAAAACAATGAATCCGGAAGTTTGAATAAATTAACATCAGTGTCCGGATGTAACAATGTCCGAAATTGGGTACACTTTGGTTTTCTTCCATTAACTAGAATGTGGTGAATAGAAGCTAACTAAACACATCGGCAAACAAACTATTGTAATTCGATAATATCTACACATAAACTTTAGACGCTATGAATTCGCAGTCAATAATGTGGATCTGTTTTCTTACCTGCCAAATTTTTCGCAAGCACCTGCATCGCTCCGTTTGATTCTTTGTCTGTTTGTTTTAATCGAATGTGTGGCACTTATATATATAGCGCTATATATGGGTCTTTGGTTGTCGGAAGGGTGAGTATAGGGATGTATTAAAATTAAGAGCATGTGTGTGTGTGTTTTATTTTCTTCTATGTGTCCATTTTAGGCGCGAATAAACCATTTTACATCATCCACGTAGCGTACCAGGCCCCCATGATTTTACTTAACTGAGCGTGTTTCCAGCTTTGATTGTAAACTAGGTATTTCTTTGCTACGTGGAACCAGAGACTCTACATTACTATGTAATTATTCAATTTCCATACGCTTAAAAATAACCCCTCATCATAAAGTTCCGACTAAATTAATACTTATGACAAAATCTTTCATAAGTATTCCCTTGTTACTTAATTAAGCAGGTGCGTATATATTTCTTGTTACATATATATGCGCATTTGAAGATTTGAATTTAGAAACGAAGCGTCAGATGTGTGCACATGTTGACCATATTTCATGCATATAGCTATTTTTGATTATAATGTTAGAAAATTAAATCAAATATATTTTAAAAAATCGGACATAGTTTATAGGCTTGTTGTTGTTGTAGTATTTGTTGTATTGGGGTTTAACGCCGTTTTTCAACAATTTTTCAGTTATATACGGCGACCGATTCACCTAACCAGTCTTCCTGGACTGTATACTAACCAGTACTAACTTACCCTTCCACAAAGAGCCGGCAACTTCTCCACATATGGAGGAAAATCGACATTTTTGTCAAATTTCCATAGAAGGGTATGACCTGCCGCGACCGGGATTCGAACCCGGATCTCCGGGCTGCAAGTCCAGCGCACTAACCACTGGACCACGGCCGCGGGTGCTTAGTTTATAGGCTAAGTGCCATAAGCTCATGAACCACGCCAAGGCATGAGTCATTAATTGTCGTGTGTTTTTTTTTCATATATTTATTTGATTATTACAAAAGTCAAGGTTACTTGCTGTCTTACGTGAATTTCTTTCAAAATGGCAGTCAGTGATAAGTAATTGATATACTTAAATGAAGTTTGACTAAATCCGGGGAATATGATGTATGGGACAATGTCTAGAATCATTGAACGGTGAGTTAAATGTAACATTTTTCTATGGTACAAGAAGATGTATTCTACCTATAAACAATAAATGTAACAACTTTTAGACACATAATCATTTTTAAAATGGCAAGATTCTTAGTGGCCGACGGGGAAAGGAAAGAAAAATGGCCATATAGCTGGTAAGTACTATCTTACTTATTTGCAAATGACTCAAGCTTGTATAATTCATTATGAGAAATATATGTAGGTACTTTTTCTGCGGATTCGGACTTAATTTATAATATGACTGACAGTTATTAGTTTTTCGATAAAAAGTACCAATTCCAAATTGACAAAAATATTATATAGATAATAAATTCAGCGTTGAAATGTTCAACACGCTTTAAAAAATTACCGGTAGATGCAATTTTCAATGTAGAACGCAAGCAATCTATGCGTGCATAGTTTATTTCACAAAAGCGCGTGTGAATGTTGGTATTTGTTTATCTTTGGCTTAGTTATATTTCATTGGACTTAATTTTTTTCTGACTTCCGGTAATCATTGGAGCACCCGACTGTATACTTGACAGCGGTGTAAACAATTCGGTAAAACTTCTTCAGTTTCTCTCAATTTTTGTGATAATTTCTGTTTTAAACACGAATTTTCGTCGATGAAATGAGTCTATTTTGCAGATGCAGCGCAAACTTATGAAACTATACGGTATAGATACGACAAGTTTGATGTCCGTGCGTTAAAAGAACTAGTATTCGCGCTGACATGACTTCTCTATTGCATATTTTCTGGAGCCTGACCCCTTGCTAACTAATCTCAGTTAGCTTAGCACTCATATATGTTAGGATTACACTCCGACAAATATTGTCTCCTGCATGTAATTACAGTAAAAGAGATTACCCTCACACACATTAATTTTATTACTACAAATCAAGTTTAACCAATTTATATCAGTTATCCTTCATTCTTATAAATTTAGGGGGACACTCGACCACATTGTTAAAGTGTTAACCCGACAGCAGGGCTGTTGAAAGTGGCCTACAATCACTACAATCAGTTGAACACAAATGTTTAAGCATGGGTATAAAATTTAGACAACAAAGATGTAGAAGGATATTAATGTAACACGTTAGGCAGTTGTTATTTGAGGCACATTAATATGGAATATTAGTGTAGTTGCTTATAAAATTATTCTTATGAAATAAAATAGGTTTTCAAATTATTCGTCTGTGTTTTATACCCACCCAATATTTAAAGCTTAGATCTGTCATCAACCTACTGTATGAAAAATATTTTTTTGATGTTCCAGAAATTATGGGAGACTTTTATTCTGATGACGATTTTGAAGAAGAAACAGCACGTGATCCTGAGCCAATGGTTGTAGAGGTCACAGGTCATGGAACAAAACGTAGCCCTGTGTCTGCCAGAAGAACTTCAAGTCGCAGGTCTCACAGGCGTACTCATGATTCACAGTACGTATATCATACCATGTGGAATTTGGCAGTTTGTTTTGCTTGCATTGCGTTTGAGCTTAATTAAATCCATTTTGTGAAAGTATATAAAACCTTGATAATGAGACCACCTACTGGACCCCGAAATGTGGATCATAATTCTGAGGTGGTCTTATTATTTATTGAATTATTGGGGAGTTATTGGAAACCGGTCCAAAATTAAGTTGTTATTATAACAAGGTAGTCATAATATTGAGGTGGTCGCAAATATGTATCACTCCTAAGAAGGACTCTACCACCACTTTTGAGAAATAAAACAACAAAATTCTGATGTTACAACACATGATAAATGCATTTATAATTCTTTCAATTGTACCAAATGTGTTTTAACTTATTCAAATAATGGCTGGACTCATTTGAAAAAATCTGTGATTTGTATTGTCCCTGGGAGTGTGTGTTTGGGAATATGTAGTATACAGTAGAACATGGTTATAATGAATTCCTTGTGACCCAAATGATCACTTCATTGTATCCATATTTCACTGTATCATTTACATCGAAATATAGAATTCTGTACCAAGTTGGGGAAAAATAAATATTTCACCGATTCTTCATCACTTAATATTAAACTAATTTTCAGTGATGAGGATGAGGAGGAAGACGATTTCATTTATGATGATGATGATGATGATGACACTGTTGTGAATATTCCTACATCTCGTAGCAGCGCGAGACAACGTAGGACTGCAAGGAATGTCAAGACAGCAAATGGAAAACGCTCTGTCAATATGACACCCCCTGATAAACTCCTAGAGAAAGCCAATAGAATGGCTAAGAAATTGTCTGCTTCCAAGAAGGTATAGTAATGTTTTGTTAACATATCCAGCCCCTTTTTATGGTTTTGGGTAAGGGTACTAGGTGAATGGCTAAGAAATTGTCTGCCTCCAAGAAGGTATCATAATGTTTCATTAACATAATCTAGCCCCTTTTTTACGGTTCTTGGCAAGAGAACTGGGTCCCTTAGGAAGAGCAAACTTGCATCTTGAATTACCAAATTGTGGATTTTTTTTAAGTTGTCAGGTGGAACAAAACACAGTATTTGGTCTAAATCTTCATTTTTATTGATTAAGACCAATAAGCATGGTTATAATGATAAGCTATATTGCCAAGGTTCATGTGTACAATGTTATTTCAAAGATAAATATCCCTGACTTTTATGTTATTTTTCAAGAGGGGATTTTTTTGAGAAGTCGGATAGAAATATATACTTTTTGAAGTAGGGGAGTGGTTCCTGATACAGGGCGCAAAAATGGCATAAATAGGGGACTGATATCAGTGCTACAAGGACTTAATTGTTTGTTTTTTTTCTATCAGGTTACCTTGTTGGGGTTAGTTTGATTGAAGAAAGTTAAGACTTAAAGACCCCCATTGTGACCTGAAAAACGGTCTTAATGTCGGTATAGTCTTAATGTCGGTATAGTCTTAATGTCGGTATAGTCTTAATGTCGGTATAGTCTTAATGTCGGTATAGTCTTAATATTGGTATAGTCTTAATGTCGGTATAATCTTAATGTCGGTATAGTCTTAATGTCGGTATGGCCTTGATATCGGGGAGGTCTTAATGTCGGTATAGTCTTAATGTCGGTATAGTCTTAATGTCGGTATAGTCTTAATGTCGGTATAGTCTTAATGTCGGTATGGCCTTGATATCGGGGAGGTCTTAATGTCGGTATAGTCTTAATGTCGGTATAGTCTTAATGTCGGTATAGTCTTAATGTCGGTATAGTCTTAATGTCGGTATAGTCTTAATATCGGTATGGCCTTGATATCGGGGAGGTCTTAATGTCGGTATAGTCTTAATATCGGTATAGTCTTAATGTCGGTATAGTCTTAATATTGGTATAGTCTTAATGTTGGTATAGTCTTAATGTTGGTATAGTCTTAATGTCGGTATAGTCTTAATATCGGGATAGTCTTAATGTCGGTATAGTCTTAATGTCGGGATAGTCTTAATGTCGGTATAGTCTTAATGTCGGTATAGTCTTAATGTCGGTATAGTCTTAATATCGGTATGACCTTGATATCGGGGAGGTCTTAATATCGAGGTGGTCTTATTATCAAGTTGAAATAGAGGAAATATTAAAAACTGGTCTGTTAGTAGGTGGTCTTTGTGATAAGGTGGTTGTATTGTTAGAGTTAGTTGATTAGTGAGGTTTCACTGCAGGGTTTTTTTTTTGCTGTTTTGATGATGGATATTTGGTCACATTCCCAAAGGAAAAAAGTCTGCTTTTTCCCAATTGCCAGGCGAAATTTCCCAATTCAAATGAGAAAAAAAAAACGAAAAGAAAATAATTTACAGCAGTTGAAATGTTTATTGAATTTCTAAATCTTATAAATAACAAAGTTATCAATATCTAATAACAAAAATAAGCATAATGTTTGTTATTTTTTAGTTTTATTTGATTAATTTAATGTTTTTTATACAGTGTGACTTTTTCCCTATTTTGTCCAAAACTTGTGAAAATTCCCAATTCTGGGAGTTGGATCATGTTCCCAAAATGCTGAGAAAAAGCCCTGCACTGTATAATTATTTTATGTTGTAAATCTCATAGGACTGCATAACAGGGTCAGTAGGTTACGTGATAAATTCAGAAGTATTCAAATTTTCTACAGGCTGATAAAGCTATTCAGGAACGAATCAAAAGTCTTGCTCTGGCTAGAATCGTTTATGGCAGTGCTCATTGGAAGCTCGCTGAAGCTCACGTCAATCTGGCGGAGGATTATTTAGAACTGAAAGGTAACTATTACTTTCCAGGGGTGTAGAAATGAGGCGGAAAAATCAACCGGCTATTTGAGCATTCTCAACAGATATTTTCCCCCCACAGGGGCATTGCTGCTTGCCCCTTCTGAGGGGAACCCCCGTTCTACTTTTACTAGCTTACCAACTGCATGAAAACATTTCTCACCCTTGCTTTCATGCTAGTCAACACATTTCAATCTGCTATTTCAGTATTTCATAAAAACAAATTAGCGCTTTTAATACTTAGAAATTAAGATTTTACCATATAAATACCTCTTAAGAGTGTTTTGTTCTATGACATACCTGTTCATCAGACAGGGAAGCCATTGTTACATTTTTTGCTTTAAATAATCTTAATTATCGCGATTTCAGGTTTCACTGCCCAGGCTGAGTACCATACTGAGAATGCCATGACAATTATGTTGAATTCTGTTACTACGACGTCCAGTGAACAGGAGAAAGCCGACGTGTTTGGCATACTATTCAGGATCAACCACATTCAGGGGAAAGCGCAGATAGCCATGAAGAAGTACAAAGAGGCAGACACTGCTCTTACTAAGGTATGACTGGTTTGTAAGTTCTCAAAGCTAAACCAGTCTATAGCTGGTTTTTTTTATGCTGTTTTTGTTTCACTGGAGTTTAATGTTGCACCAACAACCAGGGGCATTTGACGACTTTTCAGGAAGACCACAGGCTTACACCTGGGTAGAACCACTGATCTTCCGTAAGCTATCTAGACAATAACTTGATTATGAAACCGCTTATTATTACAACCAACTTTTTGGGTTCCTAAGGTGGTTTTATTATGAAGGTTTTACTGTATTTTCTATTTAATGGAAGGTTGACTGTATTGCAATCTGATAAATTGTGGCTCTATTTGACAAACTCTGTTACAGGTAGTCTTGTTGAACATGTTTGACTGTGTTGGCAATCTGATTAAGACTGACTCATGAAATACGCTTTGGTCGTTTTGGAAATATAAATTTAATAATTTCAAGCTTGTATCATTAACTAGGGGTTAAAATGTCTTTAGGGTCAAGTGTTCATGAGGCTGTTGGTATATACAGTTTGTTTCTTCCCTCTGACAGACTGTATCGGAGTTTATATTAACTGATAGGGTTAACTGTACATTTCTTAAAAAAACTGAAATTTGGCCCCATTCCCCCACCTCTGGAATATACTTTTTCCCCTATTTTTGGTAAAATTCCCCCACTTGAGAAAAAAAATTTAAGCAGGTTATGTTATATCAATTAGGCTTTTGAAATTCGTCCTTTAACTGAAAATGACATGAAATTCCCCCCTTCCAGGGCCCCAGCCCCTGTCCCCCAAAAGAGAGAGACTGAGTCCTGGATAGGGTTGATTCCATTTTCTTTAAAACTATTATTTTTACAGGCTGACAGGGCTTATCAAGCTTGTTCAAAACTTTCCTGCATCACTGATGATCAGTGTGATGAAATGGAGATAAGTGTCACTGAACTCAGAGCTAGGTAAGAAATTAATCAATGCAATGATTTTTAATATAAACAGTATTTACATAAATTATTTAGACTAAAAATGTGGCGATTTTTTATCCACATTTTGAGAAATATACCAAGACTAACCTAAATTGGCAAAAATGTTTTTCTGAATTCGTGGAAAATGGTCCCTTATTTTGGATTGGGAATGGGTCCGTTTACTGATATATGAAGTAAAAAATTGCTGGAATGTGAACTCTTTTGTTTGATTTGTTTCTGAAGGCACATAATAGTTTGATTTAGTAACTCAAATGCTTCAACCAGTTGACATAAATTTATAAACCTTGATCATTGTTTTAAATGTAAGTGCTTGTTTTGCCGAAATTAGTGCCCTGGTTCACTTGGAAAAGATGGACTTTCTACCAAAATGCTGAAAAACTTGGATAATACTTTCAGGTTGTCATGGCGACAAAAGAAATATGCGGTAGCAGGAACTCAGTTTGATAAAGTTATTGATTTGACTAAGAGAAGATATGGAGATGATGCGATTGAGTTAATACAGCTGTATCAGGAATCAGGGAGAGTATCCTTTGAATGTCAAGGTCACAGCAGTTTCCCTTCAAGGTCAAGGTCTTTTGGCATGACCTGAGAAACAATGAATTGTACAAAAAATTTGAAGCGCACAAATTTTTGATTTTTGAAAATCACTTCATTTTTAGTTTGATTCTGGGTTTTAGTTTATTATTCTTTACCAAGAGTTATTAAAAAAAAAAATTACCCTTCCATGAAAATTTGACAAAAATGTGGATTTTCCTCCATATTTGGAGAAGTTGCCAGCTCATTGTGGAAGGGTAAGTTAGTACTGGTTAGTATACAGTCCAGGAAAACTGGTTAGGTGAACCGGTCGCCATATATAACTGAAAAATTGTTGAAAAACGGCGTTAAACCCCAATACAACCAATTAAAAAAATAATCTCAGTTCATTTGAATGGATATGCAGATAGTCTTTCATGCATGTTATTGATGAGAAAAAAGATGATGAATTTATAGACCATTTGGTTAAATTTTGTGCTTCCTTAACCCATTCCACAGCTTGAACAAGCGAAAGGTAGATTAGCCAATCACGATAAAGCAATAGATATGTTTCTTCAAGCTCACTCAATCGCTGCCGCAAAGTAAGTATGGCCCTGGTTGATGCATATTTTAAATTTATTTCTTATTTCATCTACTGCTGATAAGTAAGTTTCCATGCTGGCCCTGGTAGGAGCATTTTAAAATTCATTTCTCATCTCATCTACAGAAGATAAGTTTTTTTATTCACTAATGCCCTGGTAGGTGTATATTTGGGTGTAGATTGTTCTAAGCATAATTTAAATTTATTTCTTATGTTCTTTGCTGTAAAACAGCATCGACTCTGGACATGGTAGGTGCATATATGTAGCTCTTGCTTGTATTCTATTCTACCAAATTCATCATGTACATCTTGTATGTTTTTAATGTGCAGATACAGGTTTGGATTCTTTTGTTGTTGATGATGACTTGCATGTTTATCGAAATTCAGATGCCATATATAATCTTGAGAATTTTTTTTGTAATTGATAAACTTGTAGTTTTTTTTTGACAAAGCAATACTCAGATCATTTTTAATGTTTGTAGTCCTGACCTTGATCAAATGAATGAAACATTAGATTTTATTCTTAATGTTGGATTAATCATACAGTATCTGCTCTTTTGTTGGAAACAGTTTTAAATATGCAAGTGAAGAAATTGTGGACACAGCATTGGCCCTGGCGCAAGCATACGCAACAACAGGAAGAGAGGAGGCAGAAAGTAAGTATTAAAATTCATCAATATTGATTTACATTTTGAAAATACAAACATTGGATGAAAAGGAAAATAGTAAACTTCAGAATAATTGTCATGAATTTTATTCTGCCTAACTGATTTGCCGCCAAAATAGCAACCATTTGCAAGATGACAGCCAAATTATTTTGCTTTATGAAAGCACGGTCATTTGAAAGACGCTGATGAAAGGTACTTGGTAAGATAAATTCGTGAAACAACTTCTTACTGACCCGATACAGTGTGATACAGAGTGAGTAAATAAATATTGGACCCAAGCTTACTTGCTTTTAAAGTATTTACCTTATTACATCTATATTGACCTATATCCATGTAGACTTATATCCGTAGCAATAAAATAAGGAATAATGTGTTTGGGGAGAAAAATATATATTTCATCCTCTCAAATTATTCCCAGTATCAGAGTTCATTATAACTTTATTGTACTGTATTTTTCAGGTTCTGCAGAAAGTTACCTCAATGAATGTCTGACTTCGTGTACGACAGTATATGGACCAGATCACAAGAAGACACTAGAGGTACAAGATGAATTAATTCGTCTTCTGATCAGAACCGAAAGAGAAGCGGTGAGTTATTGATTTCAACTCCTAGTTTGTTTTGTTTTGTTTTTATGTGATTTATTGTCACTTGGGTTTAATGAGGGTTTTCAACAATTTTTCAGTTATATACGGTGACCGGTTCACCTAACCAGTTTTCCTGGACTGTACACTAACCAGTACTAACTTACCCTTTCATCAGGAGCTGGAAACTTCTCCACATATTGAGCAAAATCAATGTTTTTTGTCAAATTTCCATAGAAGGGTATGACCTGCTGCGACTGGGATTTCAACCTGGATCTCCGGGTACAAGTCCAGTGCACTAACCACTGGACCATGACCGCAGCCTTGTTTGTTTTGACTTTTACAGTATCAGCAAAATTGTGATATTCTATAGATGAATAAACATTGAATTATTTCCTATTTGGATAAAAATTGTTTGATTCAGTAGATGAAATCTAACCTGATGTTTTCCACCCACTTCAAATCTTCAAGCAGCTGTTTGGATTTGATCCAAATTTTTAATGAAATATATATTTATTCTTTCAATTTGTGACTAGTTCTTCGTATGCAGCAATTAACTTCATGGATACTTTGGAGTTACTGCCCTTGGACTGTTGTTTAGAATCTTCAAAACCACCCATAGGATTTGTATTATTGTTGCTAGTTTGAAGGATTTTTTATGACACATAGGATCAGTGTAATTGTTAAAATCAGTTTATATCTTTGTAATGGCTTGTTATACCTCCGCAAATGAAGTTTTCGGCAATCATCCTAGTGGCTGGTTGGTTGGTCAGTCACACGGTTGCGCTGTCTGTCCCCATTTCATGGGGCTATTTAATCACAATTCAGTGATAGGTCTGCCGGTAGTTTTCCCCAAATTTGCCTGGTCTATTTGGGTAGCCCAATGTTTGCCCAGAATTGAAAAGTTTCAAAATTACGAACAACGTGTATTATATCTTAACTATGAATGATCCATGAAGCTTATTTCATACTTGTGACCTTAAATTTAGGGTATTCTTAATGTCTTTTTCAGGATGCATTAGAAATGTTGAGATCTTCGCTGACACTGAAGAATGAAGTTTTTGGTGACTATTCAGAAGTTGTTGCAGACACGCATAAACTAATGGCATCTGTGCATTTAGCTCAAGGAAATATAGAGAAATCTTTACGTTGTTATAAAAAGGTATGAATTCTGTTTCATTTGGATCAATGCAATGTATTAACATTTTTGATTGCAATCTTTGCTACCACTTTGAGACTTTGTATAATCAATTTGATGACGGGCAGCCATTTAAGTTTTTTTTAATGGTTAAAAGTTTTCCGGAATTTTCCAGAACCTCCGGTTTTTCTCAGGTCCGGACTCGACTGATTTTTATTGTTTCCTAGGCACTGATGTTAAGATTTCCATTTTTTTTGAAAATTTTCAACTTTTACCCATGTTTTCTGTCAGTGTGTGCTGAATATAAAACCGTCAATTTTTGCGTATACTGTGTTGCAGTTTCATTCTTTTACATTCAAAATGTTTTTTTGCAAACATTGTGTGAAAAGATATTTAAAATCTTGAGCCTTTAGAAGTGAATGCAATAAATGTTCATTTAGTGTATTTAGTACAGTAAAACCTCACTTTAGGGACCACCTCAATATTAAGACCACCTTGTCATAACGACCGCTTATAAGGACTGCTTATAATGACTGCTTATAAGGACTGCTTATTTTCTAACCATTAAGCTTTAATTCCTCAATGTGTGAACTTGATTTTGAAACCACACCAATAATAAGACTGATTCTTTTGGTCCCATATGTGGTCTAAATACTGGGATGTTTTACTTTGAATAATAGGTACTAATAAATAGCCCCATTCCCAGCCCAATACAGTGACTAATCTTCCCAATTGCTGAACAAAAATCTGAAATAAAAAACAAATTTTTAACTTTAAAAGTTCAAACATTATGTATGCCATTTTTCCCAATTCTGTTGGTAACCATACCTTTCCGAAATTGTCGAAAAAAATCCCATAATATTGAGGGTTTACCATAATTTTGTGATTCTACGAAACAAGTGAGTTTGATAGTAAAATGTATGTTTATTTATCTGTTGTATAGTGTCACAACATTGAAGTACTGGTGTTAGGTAAAAACCACAAGAAAACAAAGGACACAGAAAGAACCATAGATATACTAATGGCGTAAGTTCTTGTTTTTACTCTCAAACCTGCGAACAATGGCCACCAAAATGAGGGACGAAACATGGCCTTTCTGTGCACAGTTGGCCTTCATTCAGAGGTTTACTCTCCTATATTCATTAACATGGCTATGGAGAGGTATGGTTGATGCGATTTGTTCAGCTCCCTGGCAGCTCTTACCTCAGACCAGAAAAAAAACTACAGTAAATTTTTGTTTTTATGAGCATCAATATCACAAGTCCCGTCAGTGTTTGTACTTAGTTGTGTATAATTTTCAACCAACAAACAAGTACCTTGTTAATATATTTGAGCACCTCTTTTATCTTGAACATTTAGTCTGGTGTGATGACTCCTCGAGATAACAAGGTTTTTACTATAGTTGTCAAATATGATTGTTGAAAAGTGTACGGTTGAAGCTGTGAACACAGGACACCAATGGAAGAAAGGAAAAATATTATTGGGTGACTGTGAACAGGAATACTTTTATCTCACCTTGTCATTTTGTTTATCAATTCTTGTCTTAAAAATGTGTTTTATAACAATAGTTTCTTCCTATATTTTAGGAGTCCTGGTCTGTCGAAGAAGTTTGTTTTAAATAAAGAAGATGAATTGAAAAAGCGACCAAGATTCAACGCTATCTCCAAGACTGTAAAGTGATGGATATAGAGACATTGTACAATGAATAGATTCAGTTCAGAAAACTAGCAATTCTTTTGATACCCAATAGTCCCTGCTTAATGCCTCGTGCTTTTTTGATAGAAATAATAAACTTACCCTCAAAAACATTTGTCGGTGCTTTAATAATATCCAATATCTGTTGCGTAAGCACAAAAGAACTGACTGAAAATATCTGATGTAGATACAAACACTAAATTTGTAAAACTGAAGTTCGAAAAACTATTAAAATTATTCCTTCTATTAAATACACCCACTATTGCAAAATGTAGCTCTCTAGGGCATTTATTTGAGAATATTTGGTATTTTATAGCCCACCCTTTTTCTTAGATTTTATTCGACATGATTGACTATAATTTATTTGACAATTTGAGATTTTGTTTATGGTCAAAAATTTTTTCTAGAAGTAGCTGACTCGTAGTAGTTTAATAATATGACTTGACTTCTGATTTTCAATATTCATTTTTTGCTATAGATTGTAGATCTGAGACCAGTCCGAAAACTCTTGTCTGTGATTGGTTGGTTCTTTGAATTATTTAAAAAACTGACCAATGAAATGGATGCATTCTTAGACTGGTCTTCAAACATTAATTACAGTCTTTTGGACTGTATATCTAAGTACCTAATGTTATTTAGGAGATGTTACATGTATTTGTAGGTACGGTAAAACCTTACTTACAATGTAAATGATTCAGCAGCTATTTATAGAATGCTGGCCTACTAGCCATATAAAAAGTCACGTGACAGTAAGACTTCACTTAGCTAGCGCTTGAATATTAAGAACAAATTATTATATGGACCACTCGTTCTTGGCCTAGTTTTCAGTATTACCTCTGGGTCTAACCTTATAATCATATGGTCCTAATATCGAAGTAGTATCTTTGTGAGGTTTTAATGTGCTTGCATTCTCCTTAGAGACTTTTATTGGCTATTAACATTAAATAAGATATTTCTATTGCTTAAACCATTATTAAGATCACCTCTTTGTAATGACCGCTTATTTTTTGACTGGCTTTTCAGTAATTCCTCTCTATTTTAAACTTTTTTTGGAGGTTTAACCTCGCATTAAGAGCCAGTCTCATTTGGCGACGTTTCCAGATTTAGCGGTGGAGGGAAACTCCAAGCTAGCTGGACAGCTACCTTATGTGAAATTTGGTAAAAGGTGGGATTTGAATTCACAGCCGTGAGAGGTTGGTGATGACTAGTCAGAGACTGTTACCACTCAACCACAGTAGCAACCATTTGAACTTGATTATGAAGTCGTTTCAATGTTAATACAAAGGTGATCTTACTATTAAGGGTTGTACTGTATTAGAAAATTCGATCAATTATGAAATTAATTAGAATCCATGTTACGAAATGAGTAGATGTGTTTGTATTTGATATTAATACTTTCTATGACTGAGATGTAATAATTATTGTGATTCTCTTTTTTGTATTTATTTTATGTAATAAATTATTTCTATAGTAGACACAGAATTGTTCTTTTTCATTTGGCCAAAAAAAAGATTATGCTTCCAGCTACGTAACTGATCCTGTGTTTTGGCGCCAACCCTAACATTACTAACAACATAATTCAAAGTACAAATATACTTGGAGAGGAGCCATACCTCCAAAGTAACGTAGGAAAGTAATGTATAGAAAAACAAGAGCTCTTCACAGTAGCACCAACGCTTGTCTGTTTTGCATCATCCTATTGAATAAGCAATTTTGACCAAAATTCTAAGTTAAAAATTAGCATACCTTCAAAATTATAGCTTTCAGAATAATGCCCATTGTCTTGCAACTGTGCCTTGTTATGATAATGAATTTCATAATACAAGTGTCAAGCTGATGTCTTAAAAAGTGTTTTAGTTATGGGCTTCATGAATCACACATTTGCAAAATAATATCTATCAGTGTGCAACGTATTTTAATGTATTTGTATTGAATAAGGTAAATCCTCATGTTGATTGGCAGATTCAAATACAGTAAAACACTGTTATAGTGAACTCAGATATAGTGAAGAATCAGATACAGCAAAGGTTATAATTTTCCCAAAACATAAATCTTCGTTATTTCATTGTTACAGATATAGTGAAATTGGGGCATAATGAAGAAATTATTCAGGTACCCAAGGATTCATTTTAACTGGGTTCTACTATAATGAAGTAATTATTCAGGTCTCTGGGAATTCACTATAACCAGGTTCTACTGTAATGAAGTAATTATTCATTTCAGGTTCTTCAGGTTACGAATTCACTATAACCAGGTTCTTTAGGTTCTGTAATGAAGTAATTATTCAGGTTATGATAGGATTCACTATAACTGTGTTCTCCTGTAATGAAGTAATTCATTTAGGTTCCCAAGAATTCACTATAACCAGGTTCTGCTGTAATGAAGTAATTATTCAGGTTATGATAGGATTCACTATAACTGTGTTCTCCTGTAATGAAGTAATTCATTTAGGTTCCCAAGAATTCACTATAACCAGGTTCTGCTGTAATGAAGTAATTATTCAGGTTATGATAGGATTCACTATAACTGTGTTCTCCTGTAATGAAGTAATTCATTTAGGTTCCCAAGAATTCACTATAACCAGGTTCTACTGCAATGAAGTAATTATTCATGGTTTCCAAGAATGCACTGTAACTGGGTTCTACTGTATTATTGATTTGTTCGTATTACTTCTTTGTCAAACTCAAAAATACAACAACAACTCGTATTAATATATAACATTATAATTATAATAACTAAAATAAAATAAATCATTTACATTATGTACAGTGTAACCCCAATTTTCCAACCAAACATAAAGACCACACTTTCAATGTGCCACACTCAGAGGAGAACCATTCTCATATTTCTCAGTAGTTTGAACCTACATATTCGAAAAGCCTGCTACAAAAATGCACTGAACATCATATATTTAATATCAGTAGTGTTTTCCAATAGTGTAAAGTCAAATTTCTGGACAAAAACTTTCTTGAACAAAGGTATATTTTAGTGTTACAGTGCAACTTCTCCACAGCGTTCCTCTCTTGAGCAACAACTTCCCTTAAAGAACATGATTTTTCCCACTGTACGATTTAACTATTAATATAATCTCTCTAGAGCAACAACCTCTCGATAACGACATAATTCTGCTTTTCCCAAAGGGTGTTGCTTTGGAGAGGTTGCACTGTAGCTATCCCAACTCTGAACGCACAAAAAGCGCACTGGCTGATTGTTTAGAAATGCAAAATTAGTCAGCCATATGTAAACTTATATTTCTTCCATGGCAATAAATCATTCGTGTATTCATATACAAAAAAATCACGATTAATGATGATGATGATGAGTCTACAAAAGATGGCGTAGTCTCAGCGGCATTTGAACAACGCTCAAATTGAAATGTCAGTTCGCACGTTTAATAACGGGGGAAATGGTAAAATAACATCAATTCTAAAATGCAGCATTTCTCTAGAGATGCAGTGTGTATGTTCACGCCATGTTACCGCAGGAAGTAACAATTAGAGTCACAATAAATTAGAGATTTTACCCAATTAAAATATAACCGTATTTTATACGCACTCACACTGACATCTGTCGTCGTCACAGTAACTTGTGTACATAAATACAACACAGTTTTGTTTGCACCATGCTGCCATGCCCTCCACGTGCTCCCAGCCGTACCGAACACCACAGACAACGCTAGAAGGCGCCCTGCATGTCCCGTACGGTCCAGGACCGAACGGTTCGATCGTTAGCATTAACGATATTGGCTTAGCTAATGGTTGGTGTATTTTTCTCACCCTACTTGGATCTGCCGGAGCAACTATTATTTCACCTTGTCCATTGCTATCAACAAATACATCACTAAGCAATCCACCATTTCTAGATTCCCCACTGTCTATTCCAATATCATTTCCAAGCAGTAATTTTCCACTACCAACGGTCAAGGTCGCCTGAATATTGCCATCACTGCTCAAGTCATTCTGAATTATTCCAGACTTTGTCAAACTTCCGTCTATTGAGGTAGAAATTTCACCGCCATCCAAACTCACGCCCACTTTGTTAGTGACTGAAATATCACCACCTAATAACGAAACTGCTTTCACTAGCACATTTCCGGTGCTTGATGCATCATGTATTTGTAGCGAGTCGCTCCTAACTGACACAATCGGGTTACCGTTTTCCATTCCTGATAAGTGTCCATTTGCATCACTAACGATAATATCATTTAGTTCCCCACCAACCGCCGTCGTTATATCAGAAGTTAGTGGAATAACTTTTTGTATTTTATCCAAAACAATAGGCACAGAATTGGGTATATTATCGTTAATTGTAAGGGCGTCATTTTGAAGAATTCCATCATTTGACTCAAGGGCGTTGGCTAATGATGTTGCAAGGTCTCGACTTAAGGAAGAATGAGTGCCGTGAATGACACCGTGCTCTGCATTGTCAAGAGGTTTGTTAGGTTGAATTGTCACGACATTAACTTCCTCTGGCTTTAATTGCAAACGGCTTTCTACTGGAATGAAGGAATTGCCAATATCACCATTTGGGACATCATTTTTTGTAACACTGCCGTCTGTGAAGCCATTCAAAGGCGGAACAAACCCATCATTTGGACTATCGAGTGTTTTTCTTGACTGAACTGAATTCCCTTTCTTATTCGGAAAATCTATCCACAAGTATTTAGGATTTCCTTTCAAGAACATATTGTTGTTAATGCCATTTTTAGGGTGAATATTCTTGACTTGATATGAAAACTTCCCCCATTGCCTCAAAGGGGACACTTTCCCATTCGTATGCACTGATTTTGAGAAAGGCATACCAAATGATTTTGGCGCAAACATATATGGCGCTTTAGAATAATATCCTTGAAGTGACGGTGATGACAATTTTTGATGTGGAGCGAACTGTTGCGTCTTGTAAAGAGGGCTGGGGACTGCTGTCTGCAATTGTAACATACATGAGTAGAGCAATTTCAGCTTGGACAGTTATTGAGTCAAACAAGTCTCTGAAATCATAATTTGGAGAATGAATAACTAGAAACAATTAGTGATTAGAGACAAGTGCTTTATTTCGCACTATGATAGACCTCCCGTCGGTGGCCACCTCCAGTTCACTATAACTGTTTTTACAGTACTTCTAAATGACTTTAAAATGTGGCCATGTGTTTATCTGTTGTTTAAAAAATAACGAAATTAATTTGATATCTTAGCGATGTACATTTTTTTGATCTCGTCACAACCCGAATACACATGTACAAGCTAACAAAGACGTAATGATAATTTGTACAGTGCTCCCTCCGAAGAGCAACACTAGTCTGAGTCGCTAAATTTGTTGTTCGGAAGGAATCGATACATTCTGGTGTTTTTATTATACGTATGTATGAATTTTAATGTCGTTTCTTGGAGGGAATCGGTCTTCGGGCGTGACGCTACGGGAGGGAGCACTGTACATTACATTATTATATAATTTAATCATATACATGTACATTATACTTACATTCATATAGTGGTGTTTTGCCCAAAAGTGTGGTTTCATTGGGGTAAGGCCAAACTTCTTTTGGTTAAACATTTTGTTGCTATAGTAACCCGTGCAATGTATGCTATATTGACCAATGACAACATTCATTACAAGAATGAATAAACCAAAATTTGCTGTCACCATTCTTTTAGTTGATGAGTCCGGAAAACCAATAAATTGGTGAAATTGCTGAAATTAGAGACAGACAATATATCAGAACCTCATTTAGCGACCACCTCAGTATTAAGACCACCTCATTATAACACGCTTTATTATGTAATAGAGCTGTTTATAGTAGTTTACATGCCCGTCAGTCCGATAAGCGCAATTGGTAGAGCAGCTGACCTGCAAACAGAAGGTCGCGGGTTCGAGCGCCGCATCAGCTTAATTTCCCATGTCCACCACTAAAAATGGAGTATTCGAGGACAGGTTAAATTGTCTGGCTATGGTATCTCGACCTAAATCTACAGTATGGGTTATCAATATGTCTGCTCCACATCTGCAAGACATTGGCGGGAAATCTAACGCGGAAGCCATCAGCGAATGATAAAACATTCAGACACATGTGACCTGGTTAAATGGATCATAAACAAACTCGACTTATGTTATATCTCTTCCTTTTGTTATGATGTACCGCTGGTTATCATACTTATCTATAGATACCGTCTATAAACAATCATTAATATTCGTCAAATGGACACCATATGTCGTAAATCTATACATATATTACCCAAATATTTTTTACGACATCGAATAGTATATGCATGACTTAAAGTATCATTAGTATGTCGTTAAATACATTGTGGAGGTGTCACTACTTACCTTTTGTTATCGTTACAAAAAAAGTTTTTTTACCATAAATACCAAGCCAACGACAAAATACAAAAATGTCGGAGAATGTTGGGGGGGGGGGTGTATTACAAAAAAATGCAAAAGCGGGTGGGGTACGGAGAGGTAACACCATTTCATTTTTTATATCTTTATCTTTTATATCTTAATCTTTTCCTTTCGTTTGAAGTTTCTTCATGAAAGTACCAGTTGCTAAAATGTCTTGTAGACATAAATCTAGTTTTCAAACCGAAAGTAGAGCTTGTTTACTCGGAATAATTCACCTAACCAGTTTTCCTGGACTGTATACTAACCAGTACTAACTTACCCTTCCACAAGGAGTCAGTAACTTCTCCACATATGGAGGAAAATCGACATTTTTATCAAATTTTCGTAGAAGGGTATGACCTGTCGCGACCGGGATTTGAACCCGGATGCCCGGGTTACAAGTCCAGCGCTGTAACCACTGGGCCACGGTCGAGGCCCTAAGAATTATGAAAAAAATATCTTTAAAACACGTGATAGATCATAAGTGATAGCAGCAATCATCGGAATGGTTTTGAAAACTGTTAAAGTGTTAAGGAATTAATGAACAATGCTAATGAAGAATGCATAGCTCACGCTTTCTTTGGACACGTGATTTATGACATATAGATGGTTGTCTCGAACTTTTAGACCATACCTTTTTGTCATTTTTATGTCACATTTATTTACCGGCGTGCCGATCTCAATGAGAAAAATCACGTGACCCTGAAAATGGCAAATAATGGTGCTAAACGATAAATAAAACCATCTAGCCTTAACCAGTTTTAGCTGGTTTCAGAACAACCACAAACAAAAAAAACTCCGATACAAGTTTGTTGAAATGTAGTTGAATTTGATTGAATTAATAATACATAAAACAATATGAGAAAATAATATAAAATTGGAATATATTAAAAGAGAAATGTATCGTATACAAGCGATTGAAAATGGTCCTAAATTGTTGAGTTGGCCTTAGTTTGGAATACTTGCGGAAGATCTCAAATCGCAGAATATCTAATTCTGCACGTATTTCGGGTGTAAAATATTGCTGTTTAAATTTTAAATACACAAAATCAGGTCAATTTTGTAGGCAGAACTATGTATGATTAATATTCTCAGAGTTTTCTAATCATTATGTACTCCCGAAACTGGTCCAGTGATTAGTGCACTGGACTTGTTACCGGGAGGTCTGGGTTCGAATCCCGGTCGAGGCAGGTCATACCATTCTATGAAAATTTGACAAAAATGTCGATTTTCCTCCACATTTGGAGAAGTTGCCGGCTCCATGTGGAAGGGTAAGTTAGAACTGGTAAGTATACAGTACAGGAAAACTGGTTAGGTGAACCGGTGGCCGTATATAACTGAAACATTGTTGAAAAAACGGCGTTAAACCCGGTGACAATAAGTCACATAAAACATAAAAAAACTCCCAAAACCTGATAAGACAAAATATATTTGAGCTTGGAGACAAATCTCATGTTTTTTGTAATCTAATTGTTTGGATGCAAAGTGAAGTTTAATAAACCGGCCTAAATTCAAATATTAGTTTTTTTCCCAAAGAAATACAAAGAATTTTATTCGTACGGCCAATATCAAAAATCGTAAAATATTGTTTAAGTGTCTGAGACAACATTGTTGATATTGCTCGTACATTCGTGATTTTTTTAAAAAGAATTAGACTTTATAACCAAAAAAATGCTGATCTATGCAAAGTACTTGCTTAATTAGTACAATGCTTATCATTTCATGAAAAAAATGGATTGGATGACAGGTTTTAAGAATATGTACTGAGTCAAATTTCCGAGCGTCTAACTTATAAAACTTGACTCTTGGAAGAACCCAAATAATTTGATTAATTATTATGGTTTGCAATACATACAATCGATCTATACAAAGGAATCGAGTTTTCAAAGTACATGTTTGATTTAATATATTAAAAGAATTACTTGTAATCAAACACGCGTGTTCTATAATTTTCTTCCAATGTTCAAAAAAGTTGGGCCTTTAGAATTTCGGCTCCTCCGGCGTCAAGAAGCACCCGTAATACGTAGATTTTGTGCCAACGCTCAAAACCGTGGTAACATATACACAAAGTTAGCATGATACAAACAAAGTGAGAGTTGCGGAACATGTTTCTTGTTAACATGTATACTTGTACAGTAAAAACTCGTTATCTCGAGGAGTCATCGGAACAGACTAAATGCTCGAGATAAACGTGGTGCTTGTAACAACGAGGTATTTGTTTGTTGGTTGAAATTTATACGCAACTAAGAACAAATATTGACGGGACTTTTAAAACTCGTCGATATAATCCGGGTGCTCGTGATATCGATGCTCGTAATAACGAAGTTTTACTGTATATAACAAATTCCAAGTTTTTAAATGCACAATGATATCTTAATATTAACTTACATAGTATTTAATTAAGCAATGCATGAATATTTACATCTTTAACAGTAGAGAATTTGTCTATAGTACTAACTATGAAAATAAAATAGAAATAAAAAAAAGATAGAAAAGGTACCAACTTGTGTTATTTGTTATCCTTTTAAAAATGAATGACTGGCTTAGCTCAGGTTTTCTGTATTCCTGGGCAATGGTTACGGTTAATCACTATCGCGTCAAAATATGATACAAGTCCCCGAATCAATTAGTCGTAAAAGTGTCCGTGTAACTATACAAGAAACCCACGCGATAGGGTTGCAGTGTGATAGAAAATGTGTTAATGTCAAATATATAAGCTAGATTATTAAAACAATACATCTGTTATGTACATATTGCCCTAAATAATTAGTCAAAGCTGTCAGTGAGCCTCATAAAACGATGTCCTTATCAAATTATTGGATATGTTATATACATGATAATCACAATAGACATTCCGCCATGTTTATATCCGACCTATATTCACAAAGATTAGTCATTTGGATCATCATTAGTCGCACATTGTAAAATTAAAATGAATTTTGCGGCTCTACAACGCTGAGAAACGAATTTTGAGGCAATTTGATCAATGAATTTTACGATAATTCAGTGCCGAGAAATGAATTTTACGGCAATTCAGCGCCGAGAAATGAATTTTACGGTAATTCAGTGCCGAGAAATGAATTTTACGACAATTCAGTGCCGAGAAATGAATTTTACGGCAATTCGACGCTGAAAATTGGGTTTCACGACAATTCAACCCATAGGAATGAATTTTACGGCAATTCAACGATGAGAAATTAATTAGAATTTAATTTTAGTTAAAGATTGTTTATCAATACGTTTAATAAGCAATTTTCGTCGTTTTTTTTGTCAAGAAGTCAGCCAGCAGAGCACTTTAGATAAGGTTTTCTATGTAAATTATAAACAGTAATTTTATCATGAAACTGCAATTAATATAAACCGATTAAGATCTATAAAAAAAACTTTAGTGGGGGCCTCCGTGGTCGAGTGGTTATGGTCTCTGACTAGTAATCACTAGCCACTCACCAGTTTTAGTTCAAATCTCATCCAAGACCCGACAAATAGCAAGGTTCACTAAATACCGAAAATGAATTAAGAACGATTTGTGACGTCATAGCAACGTACATATGTTAAAAAAAATGTTCCTTCTGCGTACGGTACATATTTTTCCGTCAGATGTGAAGATTTTTAAGAAATTCCGAGAGTGGGCCATTTTTGATGGTTAGTGAACCTTGTTCTTTCGCGTGGAAAAGTTGTTGTCCAGTTTACGTAAGGTCCGTGGTTCGACTCTGGTGTACGCCTTGGGACTTCCTCCACCGCCAAAGCAGGAAATGACGCCAAATGACCGTATGGTTGTTAGTGCGACGCTAAACCCTAAGCAAAACAATGGAGCTAGAGAAGTCTTTTTTGTCTTGAA
Organism: Lutraria rhynchaena; assembly: GCA_008271625.1. NCBI lineage: Eukaryota > Metazoa > Mollusca > Bivalvia > Venerida > Mactridae > Lutraria > Lutraria rhynchaena. The sequence goes on from VIBL01000030.1 coordinate 2,236,666, forward strand.
CATAAACTAAACAATTTTAATAAATAATGAACAGTACACCAAGGTCACATTTTGCACTGAAAAGATAAGCGTTCACCACGATATGGCATTTTTTTTGCCAGTGTGAACTTAATTTACTCCAGTCATCGTCATGACAGGGGATCGGCTTTCTGGGATTGGACTAAAAGCTTACATTTTCACCTCACACTGGCATCACATTTATTTCACAAGTTATTTATTTCCATGCGGAAAAAAGAATACAGCGCTGAAATCTTAGGAAATGAACAATTATTCACACGTTTTGCAGAGATGAAACGAATTAATTCTTCATAAAGGAGTCACGTTTCAACACCATTTTAAAATTTTGTGTGCAATTTTGCCGGAAGTTCAAAAAAGGAGTTTATTATTATTTATACAGAATGCGGTTTAGGAATCTTAAAGTGCTCCTGTTCGCCTTTTCTCTTTTGGCTGGAGGTATGTGGTCTTAGATAATATGATTATGATATACATGTAGTGAAACACGATTACTACTTTGAGGTCAATGCTTAGTTTGGGAACTAAACATTGACATCATTATAATACTCTTATGTTTTATTATAAAACAATATTTCCATTATTTTGGACAACTTATAAATGCGATAATTATCATTCCATTTTTAAAGACCGGACAAATCTGAGTATATTCTATTTCATTAGTAATGAACTTAGCTGACGTCGATTACATTACCTATGTATATAACTATAGAGTCGAACAAGTGAACACCATGAATGACAATGTTGATAAATTTCTTTTGTTTTCAGCGTCAATATCAGTGGCATCCCGAATATTCGACTACGTGGCACCAGAGAATCCATGCAGACTCGAAGACAGATTTTGTTCAGTAAAATGTTCCGTTTTACGTATGAAAGGAGACGTTCAGTGTGAATTTTGTGTGTGTGAAGACAGTCAGAATTACGGTAAGCTTTTTAAAGGGACGCTACCCCATACTTACTCCCGAGAAAATTCAGTAAAATGAAAGCTTAAAAACTCGAATGAAATATTATTCGTAAAATATTGATAAGAAAATGATTTATAAAAAGTCGCACCTTCCCCAAAGTTCTCCAGCATTAAAACCCATCCGTTACATAAGAACACGCAAAAAATAGTGGACAAATCACAGTTTCCCGCAAAGTACCTCGTTGGAACGGTCTAGAGCAAAGCTGCTGGGGGGGATACAGCATTACATTAACGATCAGTCAGCACTCTGTGCATTCTTCCAACTGCCTTTCTATTGGCCAATAATAAGATTATACTAGGAATCAACCAATCAGAGGCTTGGATTCTGATTTACTACGATTTCATAACGCCGGGTTATCTGACTTGAGGTGCTGTTAAAGAAAAGATAAACAATTAAATTCCATTTAGCTCAAGTCCTTATCACATTAAGATGTAAAAGTTACATTTCAGTTATTTGTAAATACATAACATCATTATCGAATGACAGCAATACATATCCACAATTAGTTCTTATCTAGAAATCTTACTTAACGACTAAAATCCCTATAGGTGTAGTGTTATTGATTTGAAGGCATTAGTGACGTCACTTCCGCCTGATTTCAATTTTGAAATATCATTTCCAGATAAATGGGTGTAGGTGTAGTGTTATTGATTTGAAGGTATGTCAAGTTTGAATTGAAGCATTAGTGACGTCACTTCCGCCTGATTTCAATTTTGAAATATCATTTCCAGTTAAATGGGTGTAGGTGTAGTGTCAATAATTTGAAGGTATGTCAAGCTTTGAATTGAGGCATTAGTGATGTCACTTCCGCCTGATTCAATTTTCAATTTTAAAAAACCATTTCCAGTTAAATGGGACACAACGCCGGATCCTAGACAACCGACAGTTCTGACGACACTTCCGCCGGATGTGCACGTAGTAAACAATATTTGGTACCACATGGTCCATGATCCATGTGACTTGTCAAGCGATGGTGTTTGTCCGATGAAATGCACCGAAAAGACTGGCGTGAAACCTGACGGAAGAAATTGCACGATGTGTGATTGTCAAGGTAACGGATCTTTAACATAATAAATTTAATTTAAATGTACTTAATATATGTATTCGCTTGTCTGATTGGCTAAGCAGGTAGATCACGTGACTGTTCATTGAGAGATTAAAGTTTGAAGGTCAAAGCATTGACTGAACAAACAAACAATCAAATCTTCCTTACGCTTAAGATTAATATTTTTTTCTGTAAGTTTTCCATGAAGTAACTATCCGGTAATTATACCATCCGAAAATCGTTTAGTTGTATTTTTTTCGTTTCAGGTGCGGCTGTCCTGATTGGTTAATTTTCTCAGCGTTTTATTGGTTGAATTCATTAGATGTGTTTATCGGTAGCAGCTGATTATAAATATGAAGAAATAATTCAATTGTCTATTGTCGTCAATATTTAAGACCGAGCAATCACTAAATATACAAAAATAGCATATACAGTGTAACCTCTCCAAATATTGCGACCAATTGTGCCGAGGTGTTACTGTGTTTAAACCTTTGTATATGAATAACTTGTACATTTTATATTAAGTATCGATTACCTTGAATGTTGTGCTTTTGGTAACTTAGGCCTTGAGCAAATTGGAAGTGTTGTTTAACCAAAAAGGTCAAAATGTTTGTAAATATTGATTCAAACAAATACAGTGAAACTCGGTTATATAGTGAACACGGATAAAATGAAAAATTGGGTACAGTGAAACTTTTCTTCTTACCACGTCTTTCAATATAATGCGGAATTAGTGAAATGTTGATATAATGAAGTATTTTTTCGGGTCCCCAGGAAGTCACTGTAACAATGTTCTACTTAATGAATTCTCAGTGGAACTTCGGGGAATAAAAATAATTTCTCGGAAGAATTCCTCTGAGACACTTACACTTAACATATTCTGAATATTATACTTATGATTGACAAAATACGTTATTTTTAAGATATTCTACATTAATGTAGAACATCCCTAATCAATTTCCCGCAATTTTTCTAACATCAGGCAATGTCGGTTATCATCTTGACAATATTCGGCTGAATTTTGAATGAGTCAGTAACATGGTACAGAAAATAAAAACAGTAAGCAAATTCTGGTTTCTTTCCGTGTCAATTAGGGGTGTACTACATTAATGTACTTTAATTCGATGACTAAAGATTTCAAAGGCAAAATGTTTTGAAATTAGACTTGTTTGCCCACGGTTGACTACTAACTTAATAATGAATCATTCTGAAATACTATGATTTTGTTAAACTGTCTACAATATTATTAATGTACTGCGCAAAGAGTAATGCCTCATTACTCTTCCACAAAGAACCACTGAAGTTTAACTGTTCATTTTGGTCCAGGTTATTCCAAACTTCTGAATTCCGGAAACTTCCAAAATCCGAACTTTTTTGCCGGTCCCAAGGGTGTTCGATTTCAGAAGTTACACTGAACATTTTTCATTCATTTCTATTTCTGGTTTGTTAATGACAGGCAGATTGTAAATAAATTGTATTATCATTACAGCGAGTACTATTTTCCTTCCAAATTAATTTACCTTACATCAGAATACATTCAAAGATTGCACGAACGCCGGGACTGTTGTAAGCATTGTACTACCACACCTGGGTTAAACGTCCACCTCTGCGTAAAGGACACAATTTGAACACCAACCGCCGGACTTCATTACAAATTTACTAACGCAATATATAATCAAATTTCTTCTAAAAACTACCTGTTAAATAAAGTCCACCTGGTTAAAAGGGCTACAAATACCGGACGTTTTAGTTTTAAGATATGTTGATTAGTTCGCCTCTGAATAGCGACCACCTCAATTGATGATCACGTATTAACTCTTTAAGAAATAATCTTATCAGCCAAGCCTGATTGTAATTTATTCATTATGTATGAGATAAGTACTGAAAACTGTCGAATATGTAAAATATTGGATCGCACTGGACGTGTAGCGCCGAAGGGAATTCAATATTTTACATTTGACGGTTTTGGGCATTTATCTAATTTAAGTAACTGCTTTCGTACTTAAAGTTTATACGAGTTATTCAAGTGTAAGAAAAATAACAAATTGGTGATAGAAGATGTTAAATTGAATCGTTGTATTAAAATGGCTTTCCATCTAGTATAAACCCCAAGGGGAGCCGCTTGAATTAAGATGAGTTTGTGTTTGTGCAAAATAACCATAGTAACGTCTTTGTAAAATATATTCGCTTAATATTGGACGGCTATTGGGTATCATCCATATCATATTCAAATACAATACTGACAGAGCAAAATAATGACGTCACCATAGCAACTTAATCAATCATAAATTATGTAGGTAATATATCTTATATATGTATTTGAATTCCGGTTATCACTAGCCCTCACAACCACAAGTTCGAATCCCAGGCATAAGAAATTCCATTGGTGAGGAAGCTTTCCAGCTGGCTAACAGAAAGTCGGTGGTTCTACTCTGTATATGACTGGGGTCTTCTTCCACCGCCAAAGCTTGAAAAGTCGCCAAATGACCCTGACCTTGGTGCGACGTTAAACCCCGGAGAAAACATACATATTTGCATTACGTTCAAAAGAGTTTTCTTTTTTCAGTTTAGCTCATGTAACCACAGTACAAAGAATATAATATAGGCGTAAGAATACTTAACTACCTATAATGCAAAAAATATGACGTCATTTCCTGTCATGCGTTTCAAGAAAAATCACAAGTTTTCACGACTATAATCGTGATGAATGATTTGACGTAGTTTTATAATGTATAAGAATTACACAAACGCAATATTAAAAAAACAGCCTCACAGTTTTATTAAATACATAGAAATAATTTTTTACAATGAAATTCAATAAAAGAAAGGCAGATATATGTACACAAACAAATACTTCTAAAATAAATAAATTAGTAAACAATCTTCAAACCAAACGTTGTGTTCAAGCCATCATTAAGCAAATACCACATGGATCCATCCCTGTTTTTATTTATTCAAGCGAATACTATATATATATTATTGATGAATGCATAACAGAGCGATTGAATACATTTATGCACTCACAAAGGCATTTTTACGGACAGTTTTGACCTCGAAAATGAGATCAAACATGTGGGCAGTGTCCATCAAAAGGAATGGAAGGTTTTGGTCATTATGCACAGTTATTCTTTATCAGAGATTAATTTTGTATATTATATCAATATCTTTGTACTTAAAAGTGATAAGAGCGGACATGTTTGCCTTTGTTCAAAGATAAACCTTAGTTTATACGAGCTGTGTACGCGTATATAATACGTATATAAATTGTTTGTTTCTACAATCGACATTAATTATATACTTGCAGCCGAGTCAGGCAATGCCACAACTTTTCTTTATAATTTCTGAAGGCTTTGATATCATTAAGTCTTTCTCAATAACAGTATAAAAAGACGGAGCTACAAAATAATGTAGAACCAATTAAAACTACATGTATATACAAAAATGGCCTCCTACATGTACATTTATTCATTTATACAAGTATTCATCCGCCTTGTAAGTTTAATCAATTAATGCGCTTTCCGAATTCTCACAAAAAAGTAGTTCAAGCTAATGCTTCTGTCACGTGATTTTCTAGTGCCTCGATTTTCGCAAAAAATAAATATAATGTCAGCATGTTTTCTACATTTATGCGCACAGTTCTATGTTTTATAATGTAAATAGAACGAATTTCGTCACATCCGGTCATTGTCCACAGCCGCGGAATTTTAAACAATGATACTTTAAAACATGTATCAAACATTGCTTTCGCCAAGAAAATAGATCCTCAATCGACATTCTCATAATATTCATCGTCCACGGAGTTTGAGGAGAATGAATCCATCTCATCATTAGGTGAACTGAAATTCAGAAGAACTACTTTTGCTCAAAATGTTTACATATCTTATGATACTATATATTGCGCGCAAGCGTAAACAATTGGTGCAAAGCGTATCATAAAATTTGAAACGCTGTACAAAAGCGATGAAGTGTAAGACGAAAGTATAGGAGTATGTGCAAAATTGATGATTAAAAACATGCATGATATAAATATAAATAATTGAATTGTAAAACTGAACTATAAAAGCGTTTATTTTAAAAGCCTATAACCAAAACTGTACATTATATTTCAAAATGCAAGATCTGCTATAAATCAAAGGAATATTTTATGCATAGTGAAGCAAGGAACTTAACTCCTGATTAACATCTGAAAATCAAGGGACACAACTCAAAATTAATCATTAATGTTAAATCAAGTCCCTTTAATAACAAATCTGCAATCTAGTCCCTATAATTGTAAATCTGGGGTCTAGCCCAATAAAGTGCAACCAACCCAGTTTTGTGTTCTTAAGTAAAGCTGCAACTACAAAGCGTCGTAAGAATTGTTTTCAAAATCTGGAAAAAAAGAAACAGAAACAAAATTTCAAACCATTGATTGTTTTATTTTTTTTTCACTGGGTTTAAGGTCATTGTTTTACAATTCTCAGCTATATACGACGGCCGGTTCACCTAACATGTTTTCCTGGACTGTATACCAACCAGTACTAACTTATCCGTCCATAAGCAACCAGCAACTTCTCCACATATGGAGGAAAATCGCCATTTTTGAAGTAAGGAGTTGAAGTAAGAAGAGTATGGCCTGCCGCGACTGGATTTGAACCCAGATCTCCAGGTTACAAGTCCAGCCCACTAACCACTGAACCACGGTCGCGGCTATTGACCATTTTAAAACTTGTCTTTCACATTGGGACACAATCGTAGCCTCAATATAGCGAGCATATACAATTAAACCTCATGTAGCGACGACCTCAATATTACGACCACTTTGTTATAAACATATATTTTCGGACCGGCTTTCAATAGTTCCCCTTTAATTCAACTTGATAATGAGACCACCTCATTATTACGACCGATTTTCTGAGTCCCAAAGGTGGTCTGATTATCGAGGTTTTACTACCATAGTGACTAAAATACAGTCTTTATATTAAATTGGTCTCTAGTTTACGCAAGAAGGAAATTTCGTACACCGGTCCGAAAAGTGGTCGTTATAACGAGATGGTCGCTACATTGAAGTAGATACAAAACAAATTCTTCATAAGTAGATGTGTCAACACTGGATTTTTAAAGATTTTTTGACTAGGAAGATTTTTTTTATTAATGACACGTGTTGATTTTGCACCCACAAAATTGTACAAACTTGTGGCGAGACTAACTTTCAAAGTCTCCTTTGACACTACCACAAGGACCATTGAAGGATTTAATATATCCAGACACCATTAGCGATATATAGCGTTGTAACGGCCAATGTGAACAACAAACTTAACATTTCTATATGATAAAATGTATTTTAAATACAGTCGAACGCAGTTATAACGATAACTTCGAAATCGATTTATCCGTTATGCCGACGAAAAATTCCATTTTTTCCAACGCATATTAAAATTAAATGAAATCGTTTAACTCAACAGAGTATAATATCGGTAAGGATTCTTTTTTTTCAAAATGAGGACATATTTTAATGATTCGAACAAAAATGGATGATTCGTCAATAATTCAGATACATCGAAAATCAAATTGTTTAAATATGTATGTGAAAGCAATCATTTTTACCTGTCCTGCCATCTTTCCTGAAAATCTTGAGTCATGTCCTCGGAATAAGCGTGATTTAAAAACACGTGATCTTGACGACCCGGATGTGGCAAATTGTGCGCATGCGCAGACGTGTCTACAGGTCTTAAATAACCATTTCCCGGTTGTGAACTGTTTTCATTGTATGATGGTCTATTTTTGTGAACAAAATATCTTGGAAGAGAAAAAGTATTGCCAGGCTGAGGTACGTTGTAAGATAAAACGATAGCGCTCCGCTCCATTGACCTAGTTTCATAACTCGGCGGATTGTTCGGATGTCCTTGGTGTACATCGTAACCGCTGTGTAATGGCTGTCCGTTCAGTGTGACACTCGTAGGAGTCGATATGGAATTAATACATTTGTCGTCAAAATAGTAAGCCGATGAGGATGGGTTGCTTTCTGAGCATCGATCCAACCTTTCGTTGCATCTGTAAATAAGAAATAAAAATGTATTTTCCCAGAATTCAACACCATTCCGGGACATTCCGGAAATTCACGAATAGAATACCATTCCGGAAATTTCCGTATATTTTGTCAAAAAATTCGGAAAATCACAAAATGCTCTACTGATACATTCAGGAATGTCCGGAATATTATCTCTGATGTATTCCGGAAAATTCAAAATGAGTATTCATTATAGTACAAAAAAGTCTAGAACAAATCCAAACATATTCCGCACAAAGCCAAGTAATAACCATTACATCCCAAAAATCTCTGTTATTTTAATAAAACGCTCTGAAAAATCACAAACAGTGGATTTATTTCGACAATAATTTGTTTCGTTCGTTAATAAAATTTTTGATTTAATCAGAGAAAAGGGGAAAGTAAATGCTTTGGTGACTTACAAGGATGGTGTCGGGTTCCTTTCTTTGAAACATAGTAGATGTGTGAGGACGATGGTGAGTCCCAAAATGACAAGGGCCCCACTTCCGGCTAATACTGAGATCAAAATAACATCGGATTGAGCGATACCAAATATGGTGGATGCTGAAATATGAAGAATCCATGTTGTTAATAAACTTGAATAGAACTTCTGTGGATTTCAAAACATTTTCCAAAAACAACTCTAGCGAAACCGTTTGTGCTAATCAGACTGATACCCTAATCAGTTTGTGTCAATCAGAATGACACCCTAATCAGTTCTTGACCATCAGACTGACAGTGTAACCAGTTTTTGCCAATAAGACTGACACCCTAATCAGTTTGTGCCAATCAGACTGACACCCTATTCTGTTTGTGACCATCAGACTGACAGTGTAACCAGTTTATGCCAATCAGACTGACAGCCTAATCAGTTTGTGACCATCAGACTGAAATATTTAGTAGAATTTACCATCACTCCAAGATAAACAGTCAGTACTTATTATGAAAGACATAATGCATCGATCATGATTTAGCTAATTAACAAAAAAAGACATACATTATAATGTTTGTGTCCGTAATTTGTTAATCAGACATGGTGACACGCCGAAATAACGAGAAAACATCATGTTTTCATATATTTAGGTCAAAGCACTTAGGCACGTTAAAAAAGGTAAGACATTGTTGTATTTCATTGATAATTTGTCCTAGAAAGTACACTGAATGGCAAAAGAAACGTCGATGTCATTTTGTGAGTCCCTAAGTTCAAATTTTTTCAGGGGCCCGCTTCATAAACCCATCTGTGCTAAGATACCATTTTGTCGTCACTTGTGAACTTACGCTAAACTTAATCACTAAACATTAATTCATCGTGACTAATACAAAAACAAAGTAAGATATAGTGCCAAAGTATTTCATAAACTATCATATTTATATTTGTCTGAAACCTTGACTTTTCAATTAAATACATGCCCGCAATATTTGAGACACATGTGCCGAAATATAGACTTAAGTATACATGCATGCCCACAATTTGAGAAATACAAAATATCTTACTTGAACATGACGGTCTTGTGACGTCATCCCAGATGCCGCCGTCTAAGCACGTGATCATCGTTGGACCAACCACGTGCGATCCTTCCGGACATATGACGTGTATATACGGGCCAGTGCCACTCTGACTTAATGTGACGTCACCCATCGTTAGGGTCTCGTTGCTGCTAGAATTGTTTAGATTCCATATTCCTCTGATATCTGGGCATTCTGAAAGTAGATCAAATATTTTTCAGAAAATCTCAATTTAGTTTTAAAATCACTTCAATATGAAGACCATCGCGTAAGGCGTAAACAAAAAAGGCTTGTTTCCGGTTACATGCCCCCCAAAATATGGGTCGGTAGGTAGGGATTTTTTTCTTTTATGTTTTTTTATACATATAAGATAAGTGAAATTCATACAAAGGCTTAAATTGCTTTCAACGATTGGTATATTGATGATTATTTTACGGTTATAAAACTTTGTTTAGATAATGAATAACTCACATTAAAGTTAATTACAGTCAAACCTGTGAACAAGGGCCACCCTTAGGAAAAACAAAATGCAGCTTTTATTGTGAAATGGCCTTTATTTGGAAGTCAGTTTGTTCTAAATAATCTGTAATGGCATTTCACAGAATGGCCTTCATTCACAGGGTGGACTTTATTCGGAGGTGGCCGCAAACACAGGATTAACTGTACATCTAAGTCGTTTTTTAAAACGAGACTGCAAAACGCTTAAAAATGACCTTTTGGGCATTATTTTTGTGGAGGTCTAAAAACGCCCTGTCCAATCAATTTTAAACTTTGCCTGCGTATAGAGCAAATATATTACTACAATTGTGACATTAAATCATACAAAAATCATTTACATATCTCTGGAATTGGGGCAGAATATATTATCAATATAAAATGAACAAATACCATGCTTTAGTCGTAATATATACATGAAAATTATTGAATGGCACGAGACACGTAACGCCGCGGGGAAATCGAATAATTTACATTTTGGACAGTTCAAGGCTTGTGTCTGATTTAAATTACCATTATTTTAAAGTTTAAATTGACTTTCTACGTTTTTGAAAAAAGTGACGATAGAAAGTGTTGAATCATTATGTCAGAATATTTTTTAATTTCGCACGAGACACAAATTTGTTCATAAACCCGAGGGGTTCAGGACTGACCATTAATCACTGTGTACAAGTGTATAAAGCTATTTCATAGAACCACAAGATTATATTTTTTTATGTTCACGTTCGCTTGCGTGTATCTGACGATAATTTTGGTTGATTGCTTGTTTTTATTATTTGATTGCTTGTTTAATTACGTGTTTTTGTTTTTGTTTTGTAACTAGCTTCTTTTATTTTTTGCTTGTCAGCTTATTTAGTTGGCTATTTGTTTTTTTCACGGTGACTTGCTTGTTTTAACAATTCATTGCTTGTTTGTGGAATTTATCCTTTCCAATACTCTGATTTCAAAAAATGATTTCATAATGAGTTTTCATACCTAAGACAACTAGCGTTTCAATGTCCGACTCACTCCGGTTTTTTCCGGCATTTTCCGTAATTCGACAAACAATTTCTTCCATCCCTAACCACAGTTAGGAATCTTTTATTGAAATTATTTGGCTTAAAATAGATTTAATGAAATCCCCCGGCACAAAATTGATTTACGATCCCGGAACAACATGACTGAATGTAACTAATAAAAGCTTTTAATGATGTTTTTTTTTCTATTTCATTCATGACGAATATTTTTTCACTGGGGTCGAACGCCGCACCAAAGCTATGGTCATTTGGCAACATTGGCAATTTTCCTGCTTGAACGGTAGAGGAAGACTTCAGACGTGCACCTGGGTAAAAACACCAACGTTTCGTAATCTAGCTGGACATCATCCTCGCATGTGAAATTTGGTCCGGGTAGGACTAGTAATTTGTATTTAATTACTTATCTCAAAAACAGAAAAAAATCCTAAAGTAAAGGGGAAAATACAGGCAGCTTTTACAATACAAATGTATTTATATACCAGACTTGCTATCATCATACACAAAGGGACTCATGCATGTATAAATTAGCAAACATTTTATTCCTGCACCTTTTAGATATCTGATCATGTTTTCATAGGAACAAAAAATTATATATAAACCTGCTTTTCGCAAACATTTCCAAAAATCTTTGGTCGGCAAGTTCGCAGTACCTTTTTTCACGTATGTTATTTTTGTCGTAAGTATGGTCGTATGAAAATTTAGATATTGAGACTGAAAAAGAAGTCTAGGGTCGACAGAAATAAAATAAGGGTCGGTCGGGTTGGAGAAAACGCCTTAATTTTTGTTTCATTAATGTTGCTAAAAGCATGGTATTAAAAGTCCAAGGCACAAAATTTATCTTGTCATTGTTTGAATTGACTGCTTAAAATGGATTTAGTCAAATTCCGCGACGCAAATTAATTTGAATTGAATGAATTAACTTTATCAATCATTTGCTAACGGCTTAAGGGTGTTGGGAATAGATTTCTCGTACACAAAGACAAACACTTATGTCTGTAGTATCTTACGGAAGATCATTGAAAACTACTTATTTCTTTTTTTTTTCTGAACAATTTTATCACAAAAAAATGTGCCTCTAAGATAACGTTAAATCGAGCTCACTAACCACCGGACCACGGTCGCGGCATGTAACATCTTTAATTATCATGTATTTATTGTTGAAATCCATACTTAATATTGGAGAGAAATCATCGTTAGTTTTCTTAGCTTTTTTCTATCCAGTTCATTTTCTGTTGTACTGTTGGAACTTCACTAAGCAACCACTTCATTTCAACGACCATGTCCTTTCGGACCGGTATTTAATATTTCCTCTGTTTTCAACTTGATGTCAGGTTGGTATTTAGACCATTGTTACAGATCCCAAAGGTGGTCTTAATAATTATGTTTTACTGCACATGTAATAACTATGACTGGTATTATATTAAAATTAATAATAAATTACCAATTAGCAATTTAGAGATAAGAATATACGTAATTGCTTTTACCTAGAATACTAGATGCTAGCCTGTCCATTTTTTTGTACAGCAAAAAAGCACTTCCGGTGATTACTCCGAAAGCAACGTGTTTACCACAAACCGGCGCAGCCTATGTATTGTCGTAATTTTCACAAAGAAAAATTAAATTTTGCGTCACTTTACGAAGTTGTAACAAGCAATGTACACATCAGAGATATCAAATTAGATATTTAATATTTCCATTGTTTATGATGATTTAAATTTAAAAAAATGCATAATATCCACACAGTTCATGCTCACTAAACAAAATGGCAGCTTGACCATAGTCAAAGATGAAAACATCGAATATCTGTCAAACGAGCGGACGCCTTAAGTGAAATTAAGCATGTGGTTATTCTCCTCGGGGCCATGCTGGAGAGAGATATACCTTTTTAAACTGACAGCTGAAAAAAATAGCTTTGAGCAGTTATATTTGCTTTGATTGAAACACGTCATTCACAAGCATACGTTAATTTTCGAACTTGTGTTCAATGAAATGTCGTAAAACTGTCAAACTATTTCCGGTAACTGAACAGTAAATAGCTTGATTTACGATAATGGAGACATTCTCTCGTTTATTGTTATTCACATACATGGAACTGAAAACCTTTAAATCGCGACCACCTCAATATTAAGATCATTTATTTAGCATGGCTTATTCATTTTACTATTACAACAAATTATTACTAACTAAGACATTCAATGCATGTTCTTATAAAAACAATGCAAATCAACACACCACTTCAATATTACGACCACCTGGTTACAACGACCACGTATTTTCGGACTGGCTTTCAATAACTCCCGTCTTATGTAACTTGATAATGAGACCACCTCATTATAACGACCGATCTTTTGGTCTCGCGGGTGGTCTCATTATCGAGGTTTTACTGAAAATTCAAAAATACAAATATTCATATTCTAAAAGCCTATTACAGTAACCGCTAAAATCATAGTTGTGTGTACTTAAATTTGTCTCACATAGGCCATCCTTAAAAAAATATGTTTGCTGTAACACGACGGTCTCATAAAATTGCTGTGAACCCTCATTTTAACCCTTTCAGAAAAATTTTTAAAAATAATACGCTTTAGATATCAAAAGTTGCTTTCCGGGAAAAAAAATCCCTACCTTCTTACCCGCTGAAAAAATGCTGGGTCGTGTTACAGTAAACAAATAAATTTTTTAAGGATGACCTTACGTCGAAAATTTTATCAAACGTTTAGTTTTCTAAGTATTGAGTTTTATTTATGCTCGATACGGGGCACATTTATTTTAAGTAGAGTAAAAAAACTCTTGTCCTGCCCTAGTTAGACTTGAAAAAATATTGAACTCTAAATAATGTCTCAGGGCAGTCGAAGGCAGAATGACTTAAATGCCATACGGTAAAACCTCAAATATGAGACCACCTTCGGGACCCGAAAAATTGGTCGTTATAATGAGGTGGTCTCATTATCAAGTTACATAAGACGGGAGTTATTGAAAGCCAGTCCGAAAATACGTGGTCGTTGTAACAAAGTGGTCGTAATACTAAAGAAGTCGCTATGTGAGGTTATACATATATATATATATTTCAAACCTTTCTACTTAAGTAACAAATTTACTGTCCGATACATATAGATATATACATATCTTTGATACAATATTTACAGTTCATTTGCTGTTCATAAGTATGACGAATACGCCTCCACTGAGCAAATCTGGCGACATAGTGCCACCTGAAGTATTTATTATTACAGATTTAATCTAATGTTCACTTTTAATAAATACACTTATTCTAGAACTGAATAAATAAAGTCAGTCCTTAATAAATGGCATCACGTGACCAAAGGCCAGAGTGTAAACTTTACTCCAACCCTGTAACTCTGTGCACAACAACTCCCTCTGATACTACGAAAATTGCAGATGTTTCCAAAACCAAACTTTTGTTTTGTGGTTTATCTCTCCTTAACAATTACCCCCAGGAAACGTTTAAATTATGATATGCCATTCATTAAAGAAAAATTGTATCTGACGGCTTAACTGAATATGTAGACCGTTCAGTGCAGAAACCCCGGGAATGTGAGTTCGAATCCTGAAGACGCAATATGGACTTTGAGACGATTTGCTTGAAGACTTTTTGTATTAAGTCAGTTGCTCTCTGTCGCTGGTTCGAGTGTTTCATATGGAAAATAATTTGGCAGCAATGTATAGATAAAAGGGCGCATACTGGTACAGAATCCAGCCTGCCACAGGCTGTTGTACACAGCACGCGGGGTACCAGTACGTCCAACTTTTGACCAATCAGTCAGCAAGGTGGCAGCAAGTGGTATGTATTCTAATTAATCACTGAGACAAGACTCGAAACAATATGGCGACGTTTGGTCGGTGGACTATCAAGCGTTAATTATATACCCTCCGTCCGAAACTGATTCCCGCCGCTGAGAGACTTTGCACCTATGGCCGGGTACCAGTCAACAATATTTAAGGCCGGGTACCAGATTAAGGCGTTTTGACTCATTTCAAAATTAAGGGAGGAATGATTATTTCGATAAATCAAATATACTGGCTCCCTGCTGACCTTACGCTACGCATTTTGAATAATAAATCTACGCGCTTTTGCTCTTTCATGGCAAACAAAGTACATGTCGTGGTCTTTACTTAAGTATTTATGTAATAGGACGAGGAAAAGCAAAGTAAGCGATGCGGGGCTCCAACCTGAACCCTCCTGATTGCTTCACCAACTGAGCTAATAGGACTGGTACCATCACAAACAATTTATTTACATAAATGCTATATATAGTACTGCTACATATACAACCGCAGCTTCCGGAATGCGCGCGCATGTACACTAGCCATTCTGCATTACAATACTTTTTGACATGACATAATATACCAAATGATGCTATGGATAGAGGACAACCAAGCATAAAACAAGTACATACTTTCTTTACAACTGTTGACATTTCTAGTTTGACGAGATAATGAATTTCTGTCAAGACTCGCTCGTTAGCTGGTTGTCAGCTGGCGTCTCTTGCAAATCAAACGCATGCGCACACCATTACGAAGACTGTGTACCTGAATGCCCTCGGGTCACAGCCACAAGTTGAGCGTTCATTGAGTTCGCGATCCATGACGCCATTAACCGAGCAATAAGATTTTAAATATATCAAATATCAAAATCATATTATTACCTCGTAGCCCCTGGCGGACCTTAACGTGAATCAACACACCTGTTTACAACATTTAGTATCATGACGGCTTCATTTCGGGGTTTAACGACCACTTGATAACGAACTGTCGATAATTAAATGATTCATAATTAATAACATTACATCAATTAAGACACTTTTAGTTACTTTAATTAATGTATACATTATGTATTTGACAAGACTGCAATGTTGTATGACTTATTGTCATGATTTCGTAGATCTGAATTACGAGGTTTTATCCCTTTTTTTTCGGCATTCCAGCTAGAAATAAAAAAAAACTAATACAGTGTATTATGGATATTAAGACTGATTTTCTGACCACAAATAGTGGTTTTAATATCGGGGTGGTCTAAGCACTGATTTGAACTGTAGAGTAAATATTTGAAAATCGGGACGTAAATATATGGTCGTTATGAACATTGTAGTCACCGCTAATTGGTGTATCACTGTACAGTCACACCTGAGTCAACGTATACTGGTGAAAAACGATCACTATATGAACAATAGTCATTTTTAAATACACAGTTATCTGTCTCATAAACCTCTGGTTGAAGCCCAGCTTTGTGTGAGAGCCAAATTTCTTTTTTCTCAAAGGTGGGGATGTAGTGAGTGTCCGATATCCGAATATTCGGTAAATCATTGCATTTTAAACCCGAAAAACGAGTACAAATACTCGCCACCTCTGAGACCGTCGGATCGCGATCTTAATACAAGAAATATACCCTTGATATATGTCCGGGTTCAAATCCCGGTAGCGACGTGTCATACCCTTCTGTGAAAATATGACAATTATCGATTTTCCTACATATGTGCTCCTTGCAGAAGGAAAAACCTTTTCTTATCTATATTCATAAATAGTTGAAATATTTTTTCTTTCTATTTTATAACTCCAAAATATGAAAAATAAACTTAAAAAAAGAAAAAAGCATTAAATGATGAAATAGTGTCCTTATCATATATAGCGATACTGAATCGAATATCGAATATCGCGATATATCAGTTGTAATTCCCAATAAATAAGTAATAGCGTGTACATAACTTTAATGGCGCGTCAATTTCTAAGGGAGGAAACTCGAGGTATTCATAAATTAGCGTATTAAGAGGTTGTCCCCCTTAGAAAACACATCGCTTTGGTTTTCATCACATAAGGGTAAGAAACAATGGTTTAGAATAATTAACCATTAACTCCATTGATACATCCACACACCTTGACAGATGTTTATGATTTCGACCATATACATATAAAGTAAAACCTCGATATTGAGATCACTTTTGGGACCCAAAATCGGTCGTAATAATGAAGTGGTTTCATTATCAAGTTAAAATTATAGGACAATTATAGAAAGCCGGTCTGAAAATGAGTGGTCGTTATAACAAGGGGGTCGTAGTATTGAGGTGGTCCCGATGCGAAGTTTTATTGTATATGTTTTGTTATGGCCTTCGTTCATGCACTGACATGCTTCTATCATGTTTGCTTTAATTAACCAGGATGCTAATTACCTTAAACGTGCGGTCAAACGGCCATGTCTTGACTTTATCATTAACCGAGATCATTTTGCCGCCGTGATAACATAACTTCGTCAAAAGTCGGCATATTCCGTTCATTTCCGTCATTTCCTCATTAAGTGTGAGAATCGAATTCGACCGAGATATGCCGAATGCACTCCAGCAGACGACGGTTGATTTAAGCACCTGTTAACACCATATTTGATTTTTCTCATTAACTGATAGTTCCTAAAGATTGTTATGGAAACAAGTTAGCAACACTCTGCGGAAGGACAATAACCAAGTTTACTAAAATAAGCTGAAACAAAATTTGCAAAAAAAAATGTTTGTATTTCAATTTTGATTTTTAACTAATATTTTACAGTATTGATCAGTCAAAAAAGGAGCTATTTATTTTAATAGTGTATAAAATTGTCTAACCGGTAAATGGGCTGTATAACTTCGTCATGATACTCCCACTATCAATAAATGCAGGCTTGTCATTGGTCAGTTTTTTAAAAAAGTAATTTAAACCAACCAATCAGATGGTTGCATGGGTAGAATGGTTCCCAAACTGGGAATAGTAATCACAGAGCGGTTCTATAGGGATCGAGTTTGGTAGATTATTGCAGCTTTGCTGCTTAACCAAAATATATTATCAATCTTTAAATTATGTCCGACTTTTTGTCAGGTGTAGATAATACGTGCATCACCAGGCAACACGATAAACTACAGAAAAGAGAAAAAAAACAACCAGGAAGTTTAAAGCACAGAAGAATTAACTGAATAACTTGTACCTGATGTGAACTCCAAAGGTAATTGCAATGCCTTTGACCTAGACAAAAGCTAAATGATCTTGATAGCGCGCACTTTCAGAGTATATGAAATAATTTAACTTGAATGAACTTAATAATAATTCGTAACAAATTCTAGAACTTCAAAACAATTGTAACAAGATGACAGACTTTCATGAGAAGTTGCACACAGAATATTACATGCGCACAAATAAACAAAGGGCCATAATTCCGCAAAAAATAATCGAATCACAAAACCCTGACATTTTGTGTTGGGGGACTTGGTAATGTTAATTATATGAAAGTTTCGTTGAAATCCCTTCAAAACATAAAGGAGGTGTTGCGCGCAGAAGAAATTTACCAATTTAATACCTGGGATTTTTCCTTCGGAAAACCTAGTTATAAATGATAACACAGCAATCATTGTAGAAAACTCCTTATTAGCTTCATATGTATTGTTTCTGACAAATTCTGAAATGTTTTTTTCTCTCTCAGACTGTATCTTCACTAAAACATTTGGTTCCACGATGTGCGTCAATATTGTGCAGCCTTCATTTTTTAGGTAAGTGTAGAACGCATTAATGTTACTTTTCAATGGAGTCCAGTTTTATAAAAACGACCATCTGTTTTTAATTCATAAAACTTGATCATTTTCCCACCGATGGCGTCACAACTTTAGGATCAGTTAGTACGAATCTGCTCAGAGATAATGTTGTATGGAGTTCCTTTAGTTTTCTTTTATAAACAGTAATATGTTAAAAATATGAAAAATCAGCATTATGTGATTCTATGGGTCACCATTGCTACATCGTTCGTCACCGGCGCCGTGGCTGCCACAATTGGTGAGCATTTCTTGTTTTCAATTGATCAAAACTTACCGATTTTTAAATCACGAAATATTTTTGATATTTTTTTCAGTTCGTAGATACTAATTTGAAATTCCACCGGAATGAAATAACTTCATTTTAAGAATATTAATAATTATTTAATAACTAAATCAAAATTGATTGTTACTGTGTTTATCCCGTCGGTAGAGCGCAAGCATTGGTAATAGACACTCTTCATGTTCAAGAACAAGGGTACTAGTATACGTGTTCAACCGAGATGTATAAAATGAAAATATTCCTTGCCTACCATCCTTGATTTCCACATCATATGAGAATATGGGCAGGTGAAAACGTAATGAGCGGAGTGCATGTTCTTACCTGCGGGCAACATAGGAGTTTATTCCAATTTTCTGGCTTATTCGGAACAGCTCAATTCATGTCTACAAAACCAAAGATCTTGATTTTAGGACCAGAACAAAGCTCATCAATAATTATGGCGTTTTGTCGCAAAAAATTTCTTCAGAATTTTCGCGCCAAATAATTTTTGAATAATTTCTCAGAGTTGTTAGTGTATGTTACTTGCAGCGAAACTTGTAACCTAACAGCTCTTGGGGGAGGCTCCGTGGTCGAGCGTTTATGGTCTCTGACTAGTAATCACTAGCCCCCTCACCGCTGTGGGTTCGAGTCCCACTCGGTACCAAATTTCACATGTGAGGAACTGTCCAGCTAGCACAAGGAAGGTCGGTTGTTCTACGGTAGCAAGGGTCTTCCTCCACCGCGAAAGCCCGAAAGCCGCCAAATGACATAGGCTGTTGGTGCGACGCTAAACCTCAGCGAAATTAGGAGCACTTGATATGCCAAGTGTTCGCCCAACCCTGCCAACATAATTATTATTATTAAAAATATTAAAAATCGGATAATATTAAAACCATTGCCGATGATTATAAAGATATTTTTGGTAAAAATATTAATGACAAAAATGATATTGATGAAAATCATAGAAATAATGAAGATGAAAGTAATGATGTAGATAATAGTGATTTTGAAAATATTGATGTTGGAAGTGGCGACGATTATGATAATAATAAGATGAAAATGTTGACGGTGAAAATGATGATAATGAACGTAAAAGTGATCAAATTGACGATGATGAAAATGTTGATTTAAAATGATGATGGAATTCATGAAGATGGAGTCAATGAAAGCCGTTCCTTTGTTCCTGAGAAGTTTTTTGTTCACATTATCTAAACTGCATATATTTATTTGAACGACACACACGTGTCCTTCAATAAAGAGAAGAAGCGGCAGGTTATACCCTTCTATGAAAAATTGACAAAAAAAAAAACGTTGATTTTTCTCCATATGTGAAAAATTTGCCGGCTAGTTGTGCAAGGGTAAGTAAGTACTGGTTAGTATACAGTCCAGCAAAACTGGTTAAGTGAACCGGCCGCCGTATATAACTAAAAAAAGAACGGCGTTAAAACTCAGTAAAAATGCCACATAAAAAAGAGAAGAAAAACTGTTTCGGGCAACAAGATGTGAAATAAAAACATTACGACTTCTTAAGTTGATGCAATTACAAAGTGATTCGCGATTAAAGGAATTAAAATAATGCGTTATACATAAACAAAGA
Source organism: Lutraria rhynchaena (assembly GCA_008271625.1). Lineage (NCBI taxonomy): Eukaryota > Metazoa > Mollusca > Bivalvia > Venerida > Mactridae > Lutraria > Lutraria rhynchaena. The sequence goes on from VIBL01000030.1 coordinate 2,257,154, forward strand.
CTCACTCGCCAGGCGGCAGTAAGTTTATTTTCTTTGTGTGTGCATTTATTGAGATTTTAAAATCTTATAGCTTTAACCTTTTATTTCGGTTGCCCTGACCAAGAGGTCAAGGTGAGTTAATTAAACACCGTTCTAGTATCTTTAAGACTAAAGGAAACACGATTTTTGGATTATTTAACATTTTGCTTTTCCTTCAGCCTAACAACGGTGATATCGTAATATTTACGCCAGCGTGAAAATCACATTTTTAGACACACGGTCCTCGTAGTGTCCTTCAAGAGATTTAGATCCATAAATACAACATTTATTTGACAGTTAAATATGAAATGTCAATAGAAATTGGTGGAATACTCATAGAATTCCCCTTATTTGTCCCCTTGAAAGACATTTCGTCACGTCTGATATCATAAGTGCATTAAATAGGATTTCGATAATTAGCAGAACGCGGCTGTAGCAAATTCCTTGGGTACCGTATTAATAGCACAAGATACTATATCAATATTTCGCTATATTATTTACCCTTGTAGGATCTGGGAGGGGTAATAGATTAATTATTTTTTTCCAAATTCACCTGACCGTGTTTTATGGCAACTGACCGTTCCATGTCGCCCATATGTACACAATTATTTTTTTAAAATTTCATACCGCATTAAACGACCATCCGAGATAAGAGGGCATCATGGTAACGTTAAAAAAACTTCAAAATACATTAAGGCCTACACAGTAGCGACTGAACATTGATTATAACACTTTTACAGCAAAACACGGGTAAACAGCCACCTGTATTTAGAGGCCTCTTGTAGTGACCATCTGTCCCTCTTCAGCACACATTCACTGACGTAATAGACCTACAAAAACTCTTGAAAAAGGTCAGCTGTACATAATGTCCGTATTTCTTCTCGATCTCCAATTTAGTGGCCTCTGTCCGGGGGTTTGATTGTAAATTTAGTGTTGTTTGTCCACTTCTACATCGGTTCATATTCAAGAATGGGCTTTGAAGACAAACAAATGACTAGAAATGTGTCGCGCAGACACTTCACCACCAAACTTAGTCCCCTGTTTAGTGACCCAAAATATTCTCTCTATACAAGACCATGTCCTTCAGAAACGCAAGTTCATCATCTTGTTTTCCCAACTTATCAAGAAAACCTGTAAGGTAATTAGTATTTTAACTTAGAGATATTTCCATCACTAAGGCATGCGATGTAAGGGGCGGATTACTTTTAATAAGCCATCACATTATAGCGATAATCAACGACTTATACCATCATGATATCTGTCAACACGCAGATAAATAGTTCACATACTAAATTGATAACATTTTTGAAAAGTTAAACTGAACAAGGTAGTAAGAAATGACTGACCTCCGATACGCACAGCGCTGAACATAATTGCAATTAGTTGGCTTTAATCTGATTCCCATATACCGTCAAACTTGTGTTTGTGGCCGCCTCCGAATAAAGACCACCCTGTGAATAAAGGTCATTCTTTGAAAAACCGTCACTGATTGTTTAGAACAAATTGGCCTCCGAGTAAAGGCCATCTGCCAATAAAGACCACATTTTGCCTTTCCCAAGGCTGCCCTTTGTTCACAGGTTTTAAAGTGAACATAAACGCAAGTTAATTGCTCTGGTATTCGCTTATTTATAACTCTGGCTGTAGAAAACTTAGGAATTCACATCTCTATGTTTAACACCGAATGACCGAGCAGCATGGGAAATAACCTAAGGACTTCAGACAAGAAAAAACTTGATAAATGTTTGATTTTTTTACATAAATTTATAATTTAATGCAAATAAACTCGTTTCCACTCCAAGATGATAAATTGTAATCTTGGCATGAGCTCATATTATATCGCTTTATTAAAATCCCACCCAGCTCAATGATTTTGTTCAATTTGTGTTCAATTCATTCTTAGATAAACAACAGCGTTTGCGTAACCAACGTCACTTAACATAAAAAATAACAGCCACTATGTAACGTATGATATTAGCAAGGTTTTCACTAGACATTAAAAGTTGCTGGTCAAAAAATGACCCTTGAAGGATGATAATTTGAAGAGTCAATAAAATTTCCTTCAATTTGATTGTAAATTTGACCCTGTTACACAAATTCTCAAGAGTCAAAAGTTGTAATTTACTGATTACAAGAGTCAAAATGCTGTTTTAAGGGTCAAATGGAAACCCTGTATAAATAAAAAAAATATGACACCATCCAAAAATATGAACTTTTTTCTAATATACTTTTTATTTGGGGATACAGTTCATGTGAAAATAAAACCGTATTGGAACTATTGGCCTGGCCAATGCCACCAGGACAATGTGACAACCGCTTGAAAACATCTACAGTAAAACCTCAAACTGCGACCACCTCAATATTACTTACCACTTGGTTATAACGACCGAGTATTTTCAGAATGACTTCCGATAATTTCCTTATGACTCATCTTGGTCATGAGACCATCTCATTATTACGACCGATTTTTCTGGTTCTGGTGGCTGTCTAATTATCGCTTGAATTGCAGCTATTCAAACATACAAATGTAGAACAAACACAATTGAGGACATAATTAAATTCCTGCCTGGTCCATCGCTTTTATAACTTAAATCACGCCAACACTCCCAGTTGACAAAATTTCACTGTTAAAAAATCCGTGGTTTACCTACAGCTGCCTACATGTACATTATTTAATTACGACACAAACTTTCGTTGCAAAATGTAGCATTAGTATACCTAACGCTGGTCCAGCAAATGCAATAACGTATTTATGGTTTGTCTTTTTCATGAGTATCCGAAACTTTATTTATCATCAAATGCTTCTTTGACTCCCAATGTGGCAACCGCCCATCCAAATTCCATTCATCATTTGACTCTCAATAAGCATTCGTTATAATAATGTGTGTCTGAAGGCAGACCGTTTACATCTTTATTTGCAGGCAGGAATGAATTTCTAAAGCAACCAAGATTTCTGTTTAGTTCCGCGAACGTGAGTTTCTGTAACTGGTACTGTCCACTGTCGTGTCCCCTTGGATATGTAAAATCCCCTACTGGTTGTTACCTGTGTCAGTGCGTAAATACTGAGCAAACGACAGCAAATGGTACGTATGACGTAGATCATGATGTCACTTGTGACGTAAATATTATGTCATATTATGGAATAGAATGATTTTTCACATTAATGACGTTTCATATGTCACATGTGTGACGTCATTTATAATTGACGTTTTAACTGTCACGTACAGTCCGACATTTTAAATCTAGTGGCATTGTTTTATCTTTAAGGTTTCATGTCTAAAATATTGCAACAAATAAGACAAGATGTTCCGTTTTATACAAGACCGTACATCATACATTGTATTGCAACAAATTTCCTTTCATTCATATCTAAATACACAAACATATCTTAAAACAATCTTATTTCAGTCACAGCTGGTACCCAAAGTTTAATCAGTGGAGGGACATTTTTGGACAATCCGTGTAACCCCGCTGTGAGGTACTGTCGGCTGGATTGTTCATTTGGGTTCGAACTTGGAACTAACGGCTGCAAATTTTGTAGTTGCAAAAAAGGATTAACCACGATCTCATTATCAACTCTGACTTACCCGAAATCAGGTAACATTCAATTTCTACGTTTTCGTTAGAAAGTAAATACTGTTTGCTGCTTAAAAGTTCTTAATCAATAATGTGTTAATAATGGTTTTAAAGTGAATGCTTTTGTACGTTAAAAATATGGCCGCGTTACGTATGACATCATTTATAGTATTTCGACATTTTCACTATTCCCTAGGCATGAGTTTTGCTTTATATGTGCGGCAAATTCTTGATGAATATTACGTTATAGTGACTGATTATGATATATACCAGTATTAACAATCGTGAAAAAAAATGATTTTAATATAATTATTTTCCGTATGACAAGAAAAATGTATCTTTTTATGGCAGAATATATATATAAGACCAGGATTCATAGAAAAACACATACAAAACATCCCATCTTCTCAGAAATACTACTCTCCCCCCAAATTGCCCGACCCAAAAACCCACCCAACACCAAGGACCATAAAAAATAAAGGACAAAACACAGTCATCCGGAGGGTACCACCTTGGAACATTCTGCAGCAAAGCTATATGAGGTTAAACTAGTTTTGCGGGAAGATATTAAGTTTCGTCTATATCCGCATACAAATGGTTTCAGGACCTAGACAGAATGTATTCAATCACTCGATGTGACAAATCAATCACAAATGATGTTTAATGTTTTGATTGATGTTTGTCAAAATTTACTATCGATTGGTTATTTCTTAAAACCCACGTAAAATATTGTAATTTATCCTACTTTCAGTACAACCTTCAACTCAGAGCATGTCAGCAGAGTTATCAACAACAGCAACAACTATAGCGACTTCATTACTGACCGCTACAAGATTAACAAATCCTCCACCTACTTCACAAACAACACTAAGCCAAGATAAACATGTGTCTAATTTTAGTGATCCTTGCATACCTTCCCAAATAACTTGTGATAAGGACTGCAACGGAGATTTTGTCAAAGGTGATGACTATCCCCTGTCGGTAAATTAGACATACAGTAAAACACGGTCAGGCGTAAAAAATTGTTTGTTTCTGGTTACAAGCTCCTTAAAAAAATAGGAAAATTATGTAGGGATTTTTTTATTTTTTTATATTATTCTTGACAGCAGTTGAGATTAGTTTTGTACGGAAGGGTAAGAAAGATGAGATCGTGGATGAACATTTCCTCGGAACTAATGAAAAGTCTAGAGTCGCGGGGGTAGGGGGAATTGGGTAGGTCGGGTAACCAGAAACATACAATTTATTCTGTTTATAATTAAATAAAAAAAGTCGCGAAAACTGATGATAAAATGCTTTTTTCTCTGTTTTTAGGGCCGGGCGGATGTCAGTATTGTTTTTGTGGGTCACAAATCCCTCCAGAATTCAAGACCACCATGCCTCCAGGTACAACAATGTTTCGCACAAAAACCTCTCAAACAAGTCAGTATCGTGGTTAAAATAGAGCTGATTAAAATCAGTGTCAGAGATGTTCTCAAAAACGCCCATATGTGCGTATTCTGATGACATATCATATTTAAGTATTTTCCATTGTAGGAGTGACTACCAGTTATGTCAGAAATATCACCGTTCGTGCGTTGAATGATAAAAAAAAAACATCGATTGTTGTGAACGTTAGGCGTCGTCCATTTTGTCTTAATGCGACGTAATTTCGATTATAAATGATAATTTCAATGAGTGATAAATCCACCTAAATGGAAATTTATTTGATTAATAGCACTTTTAAAATGGCAAAGACCGTGTTCTTGACAATGGATACATTAATATCATACTGCATTTTCAGACGTTTTATTATTTGCTTAAACATTGACTTCTATCAAAAACATTGCGTGGGACGTAATTCATGCATTGCGTAGTTACCTTTTCAACCGTTTGACATTTCAATACAAACTGATTTCATAAATAATAGAATAATACGATTTGTATCTACAGTAAAACCTCGATAATGATACCCCCTTCGGGACCCGATAATCAGTCGTAATAATGAAATGGTCTCATTATCATGTTGAATTATAGGGGAGATATTGAAAGCCGGTCCGAAAGTAAGTGGTCCTTATAACAAGTCGGTCGTAATATTTAGGTGGTCGCTATGTGAGGTTTTACCGTATATGTTCAGAATACGTTTTATTTGTGTGTGGGAGACACTTCATGATTCATTCTATTCATTTTGTTTTTTCCATTATCACTGCATATTGATTCACATTAGATTTCAACATATTTGTCACACTTGCAATTTATCTTAAGATAAAAAAACCAAACATAGGTTTAAAGTCTGTTTCTATGTGAACAGGGACGTAGCCAGGGAAAATAATACAGTACGCGCGCGCACTGAATACTCAAGTTGGGGGGAGTACACAAGAGGGGTTTGGGGGGATCCTCCCCTGAAAATTGAGATATTCAGGACGTCTATAAGCGCATTCTGAGCCCATACTGAGGCGCTTTTTATCCGATTTTTATATCTTCTGAACACGAAATGGTAACTCCGACCTATGTGTGGACTTTTTTACAGTAAGCACGTGCGTAGGGGATATCTGATACCAGTTAAGAAAACATTGAATAAAACTTTGCAACTAGAGTCCGAATTAGTAACAATCTGGCATTTATCACGCTCTAATATTTTCAATACAGAAGTCACAGACGGCTCGTCCACAACCGTTCCGCATTACTTGGATTTAACCCCAACGTCAGAGGCTTGTATAATGGCCAAGGTAAAGTGAATACTACTTTAAAGAGCACCAGACCAATAATATTAATCAATCACATGTAACATACAGTGAAATCTTATCTAAATCATCCACGTTAGGTAATTTATCAATATTTTGCCTACATATATTCATGAAAATATTTCAAATGTTTAAAAATGACATTTTTTGTGTTTTCAATGACTTCGTGTGATGTAAATACAAGAAAAGCATCGGAAAGCGTACCGTCATGTCAAATGTAGAGTCTTTCTTGTAGAAAAAAAACTGTCAAAACACCGACTTATTGTAATTATGTTGCATTTCTATTTTTTGCAGTTAATTTGCAACCAGAAATGCTCACTAGGCTTTGTAAGCCATCCTGACGATTGTCTATTTTGTTCCTGTAACGCTACAAACTTTGGTAAACATGTATCATGTTATATCCGAATATCGAATCATCCGAAAATTATTAACTATCAAGCTTATGTATTACAAAATTAGTTTCTTTATCATCCTGTTCTTTTATCAAGGAAATTACCAGATTTGAATATTCAAAATTTAGGCCCATATTTTATCACCCATTTTACTTTTGAATGTTATTTGTCTGGTTCAAAGAAGCTAGATTAGAACGTTCTCACCATAGCAACGAGTAATCTTAACTTAAGCGGATGTACACATGTATTTAGTATGACAGACTGTTTGAATTGTTTATTTTTATGTTGAATTAACACGGAGACTTTTAAACGACTCGTGCCATTGCAATGGTCATTGTTTGTCCATGGTGTATTTATGGAGACCCATTATGGGACTTCGAGTCATGACTGGTACTGTTAATAAAACACTTATCATACAACGTTTCATGTTCGCATTTTCAGACAACTCCAATGATGAGCCAGCTCATGTCATTCTACCAAACCCATGTGTAGAAGGTCATTTCGAATGTGGACTTACCTGCGACAATGACTACATTTCCGGTCCACGTGACTGCGTATTTTGCTCGTGCCGATGATGTCATATGATTTTGTTCTATATATAGATCTGATATTGTTACGATGTTGTTTGTTTATAAGACGTAAAGTAATTTTACACAAAAATAAGAAAACAATATTAATTTGTTTGAAACAGGACCAAGTATCCACGTCTGCAATCTAATCTAAACGGTTATGAAAGCGTACTTTTCTACACTAAAATAGAAAGAACTTCAGCCTGGAGATATTAAAGTCCTTTTGCTCGGGACGTTCAATTTGAAACAATCGGATATGATTCAACTACATAGAGTTGTGTGTGCAGAGCAATCCATTTACAGTGAAAAAAAAGAAATGAGGCGGTTGTCGTTGAAGCCATGATAATTCCGTTCTGTTTAGCTATATATGGAAGCCTGCATTAGGTCGAGCTTTGAATACAGTCAAACCTAGGACAACGATCATTTGTATATAAAGTTCACAATGTGAATATTGACGAATCTATAGCACATATACAGTAAAACCCCGTTATTGAGGCCACATTCGGGACCCAAAATATGTTCGTAATAATGAGGTGGTTCTTCTTATTATCAAAGTGAAACATAGAGGAGTTATTGAAAGCCGGACCGAAAATAAATTTCCTTCCATATGTGGAGGAATTGTCGTCTCATTGTGGAAGGGTATGTTAATACTGGTTAGAATACAGTCCAGGAAAACGGGTTAAGTGAATCGGCCGCCATATATAACTGAAAGATTGTTTGTTGAAAAACGGCGTTTATTTCTTTGAAAAATTGTTGGCATTGGTTTGCAGGTTTTGGTTACGTGGTAAAAGTGAGCTGTATAAATGTTTTGTTGTCTCATGAAACAAGGGTAGTGATTGTGTTTCATCACGCCGTCCCTGGGGGGTACCCTGCGGGAAGCTGCGCCCAGTTTTCTTTATGGTCCTGGGCGCTGGACCGTTTTAGAGATTTCGCGGTATTATTCTGGAAAATCCATGATTCCTTGTACGTCTTTTAGGAAACCTTTTCTAATCTTTGTCAGATCAAGGATAAAATAAAATACAAGAACAAGTGTAGCGTCAGTTCCAAAGCTTTTATTGACGTTCTGATTACTATGTTTCCATGGAAACAGAAAAAAGTTCCAGTATATTTTTCTTTTTTTTTCGTTTTATGTTTTTCTATTTTTTTATTTTTTTTTAAATAAGCGTGCTTGATTACATAAAGTAAAGAAAAGAAACTACATTCTCATGCAACAGTGAACAGCTTTTTTTGTCCAATGTCAATGGGTTGCTGTTATTGATAAACAAAATGTTATTGAAGAACTGTTCGATATATGTGAAACTGTGCTGATCTTGCCCATAGAGTTGCAGTTATTACACACTTTGAATTTCCTTTAATTATTTTAACAATTTGTTTTACCAGCCTTAGTAGTTTTTTATCTTTGTTTGGTTGATGAAGAATCTTATCTTTATCTTTTACTTAGTGTTAACTGTTAACACCGTTCTCTCTCAAAAGCAGTGGAACTGTTTATATATATATATAGTCGGCGCCGCATATCAAAAACAGTTGCGCCGCATTTTAAACTTTTTTATCCGTTACACGCGCAATATTGACAAGATCTTGGGCCGGTCCTGTATCCTGTTGCGCAGAATATCCTGCACATGTCGAATCCTTGAATACATGGGTTACTTAAACGTATCATGGGTTGTCGTTCTTCCGGTATAAAGGCTGAAATAGAGATCAAAGCACTGAAAGTACTTGTTGGTACAGCGCAACCTCTTCAAAGCAACAACTTTTTGGAGAAGCAAAACTATGTTGTTGTTGAGATAATGTTGCTCTAAAGAAGTTGAATAAATAGATGAATCGTACAGTGGGAAAAATCACGTTGTTGTTGAAGGGAGGTTGTTGCTCAAGGGAGTGCCGCTCTGGAGAGGTTGCACTGTACAATGATTATATAAGAATAGAATAAAAATCTAGTCCGTTTAATTATAAGTCCAGAGTCTAGCCCCTTCTGGGGTCTAGTCTATTTAATTATAAATATGGAATCTAGTCCCTTTGTTCATCAATCTAGCGTCTAATGCCTTTAAATATGACAAAAATGTCACAAATAAAAAATGACAAAGATGAACTTACGCGGGTAAATGTCATCCTTGCTAATACACATCAGGCATGAGTCATCAGTCATAAAACCAAATGGAAATTTGATCTGACATTCCGTGATCTTCATAATACATTCCCCGGGAGACAGTGTGGTGGTTGGCTGTTGTTTGGTCGTCGTTTCTACTATAAGAACAGGATTTTTTTTGTATTTTATTTTTTATCAACGATTCAACATAACAATCTATATCGTACAGATAGATATTTCATGGTCATATTATTTATGTAAAGCATAAATAACAAATATTAATTTCGAAGGGATAAAAAGGAGAAAATTGTCAATGTAACATAAAGTAGCCGGAGGAAGGAATGATTAAAATTTCATGAAAATAATTAAATGGCTATTTTAACATATGTATTCTCCCGAAGTACTCAACAATTATTTGCAAACATCGTATTAATTGAATTAAATGGCTGGAATATGAAGTATATAAGATAGAACTAGTATAAAGATATTTCTTTAGTAAACAAAAAAATCTTAAAACTTGAATTGAATTAAAAACATAAATTCAGTCTCGCAATGATACACATAGTAAGATTAAACATTTAGGAACACATCATTTTATCAACCAATAATTGATTTTTAGTATTTACCTAGAAAGCTTTCGTCACAAACACATCTGTGGCACCCAGTGGTGGGGTCCGTCTGGAGGCCATGTGGACATACTGCATCGCAGGTAGGTGCAGCACCGGGACACGGGTTGTAAGTGTTTTCGTTGACTGCAACAGACAATTGAATGATAACCTTAAAACGCGTCCAAAATGTTGAACACTTTTTGATACGCAAACGGTAAAAACCTTAATGAACAACCAACATGCAGAAAAAGCCAATATGTGAACAGCGGCCATTGTTGAGCACACATTCTTCCTTATTGTAGAATACTAAATACAAATAGAACGATTTACGTAAGCATTTCGTATTATTATCGTAAACACGCCCATTTATGCGCATGATGCACAGTTTATTTTCAGTCAACAAACAAAACCCTCGTTATTACGAGCGCTCGGTTTATCTCGAGCATTTCGTCTGTTCCGATGACTCCTCGAGATAACGAAGTTTTACTGTATACAATTAAAGAAAAGATCCGCATAAAGCTAAATTACTGTTCACCATTCGGTAGCCTTTGTTCACAGGTTTGACTGCAACGAACTTTAATAGAACATGACTTGTGTCACACCTTATGCTACACATCTGGAACAAAAACACTGCGTGTTCTTTTTTAACCAGACGGCGCATAAAGCATACTGTTTTTAGTGGAGTTTGTCCTAGATGGCGATGTCCACTTCCGGTAACTGGTAACTACGTGCGCATAGATAATGTACATGTAGTTTTTAAATGAAGTTTTTAGATCAAATTTTTATGAGTTTTGCACAATATAAAGAAATTCTACGCCAGCAAATGTATATACATGTAGTGTAAAAGCAAAGCAGATGACCGTTCGCCATTAATACATTCCGTGTGATTTTTTATTTTATTTAACAAAAACGAAGGTTGAAAACAAGATTTTGTCAAGCAGTTGGCTTTGTAATGTATAATCACATTTCTAAAATTTTTTTTCGAATCTCGAGCGGATCATTATTTATTGATATATGGCGAAGGGTCATTCTATTCAGCTGGGTCCTGTTTCATAAACAGACATATCTTAGCCAAGAGAGCAGTTTTTAAACTTAAAAATCTTACAACCACTTGTTTAGAAATACACGATGTAAAAGTTGTTTTATCTTGTCAACAGTTTTGTTCTTAAAGATTAAATGTAAATATGTGAAATGTATACAATTGGTAAGATTTTTGAGTTTAAAAACTGCCATCTTAGTTCAGCTGTGTTAATGAAACGGGTCCCGGCAGCGTAGAGTATATCATAAGCATAGTTACATTTTGGCGAAGCGCAAATACAAAATTGGCACCCATTAGGTCCGCTGATAAAGCCGTAATCACACTTGAGTTTACAGGGGCTGTCAGGTACACACGGTGAAGTGAACGTTGTTGTGGCGGGTGGAGTGTTATACGATGCCCCGCCCTGGTTGACAGGATCTCCGCCCGGATTCATTGTTTGTGCTAGAATGTAAGCAATTTATCCATTCTTGATACGTTTTACGACTACTTTCGGAAGTAAGCGAAATTTAAATAATTTTATGCGATTGTTGGGCTTATTAACACCTCGGCATTCACCACTTGGTCACTGTCCTGATTCACTGGTAAAACTTTGGTCCAAGTTTTGATCCGTTGACCATGCGCAAGCGTTGTTGCCCATTTGCGTGCGCAAATGTGCATTAATGATTCCAATATAAGTCAAATACAGTAAAACTTCACTTAGAGTCCAATTCATAATAAACCTTTTATCGGACCAATTTTTTTATTTCCTTTATTTCAACTTGATATGATTCTAATATCGCCTCTGTCAATATTGATACGTTCTTCATTGGCTTCGAAGGTGGTCGTTACCTCGAGGATTTACCTTGATTGATTTGAGTGACCCGGATAATAATGGGCACCAAAGTACTTCCGAATATTCACAGGTATACAGAGCCATTTTCTTCTTTCTTCAATGGTTCTAAAGTCGCGTTTACAGCCAGGGTAGTATGGCAACTCTTTCAGCTTTGAATGGTGGATGATGGGTCAAGGCTGGGTAGGACAAACCACCTTCCGCAAACGATCTGGACAGCTTCCTGTCCCCGATGGGGTTCGAACTAACAACGATGGGGGGATAGTGATAAATAGTCACAGATTTTTAACCACTCGACCTTTTCAGTCCCCTGTTTGAGCATTTGTAAATAGGTGTATCAATACAGCATACACAAACATACGAAGCAGACGACACAACTAAGCTTGAAATAGCAATATTAGAAGAATTGAACATAAAAGCGACTACAGCGAATATATTGATGTTTGGTTAACAGAATAACCAAATTAAGTCTACGCCCAGGAACGACTAGAATATCCGGGCTTATTTATAACAAAAAGAAGGATTCTGATTGGTTGATTTTTAAAAGAGAAGTGTAGTTATTGGCTGAGATTGCTTCGGTACGATTACTTTATATTACATCATAAAATGATGGTGAAATTGTTACTAAAATCCGTGTTGTTTAACTTACAGATTTTATTGCCGACACTGCTTCCGGTTCCGGTTGCGTCTGCGCACTTGCATGTTTTGCACCCATTTGAATCTAACACATAGCCATTTTGACATCGTAGAGGGCACGCGAACAAACTGGGACATCCATTACTGTTAGGGTTGAAAAACTGGGACGAAACTTGTAACAAACCTAGAATCAGAATAAATTTGATAGAGGTGTTTAATAAACGTGTTATCAGGTCAGATTTACTGTTCCTGTTAAGAAATGTTTGGCGGAAGCGTTGATACAATCAGCCAATGAAACCGATCGTAATCAAAGCTAGTGCATGCTGAGTTATGTTTGGCGGAAGTTTCGAAGCAATCATCCAATGAAATCCATAGTAATCAATACTGTCAACCAAAGAGGTAATAAAATGGGATAAAAATGTGGCCTTCCTGAAAAGTTGAACTACCGTATATCGCTTTTTTTTAATTTTCGCTTTCTTTCCACTGAAAAGTTAAAATGTCGTGAAAATTAAATTATTTTATTTCACACTGTGCTGTCATGGTTTGTCTTTAAAAATGTATATATCTTATGGCAAATATGTGAAAATTAGATCGCAAAAAATTAGATTTTGATTAAAATGGAAAAAAAATGCCTCGCACGAAAAACAAGATACTGTCAATCGTGTTCATGCGACCCTGTGTGTTAAGCGACCTTTGTACAACGCAACCAGGGACCGCTAGTTCGTTGGCAAAATGCGACTGATCTTTTCATTAAGGGACCGCGTCACACATAAGGTTTATTCGGAGATTACACTAAAATCTCTAATTAAAACCACCTGCTGGACCCGAAAAATCGGTCGTAATAATGAGGTGGTCTCATTACCAAGTTGAATTATAGGGGAGTTACTGAGAACCGGTCCGAAAATAAGTGGTCGTTGTAACAAGATGGTCGTAATATTGAGAAGGTAACTGTGTGAGGTTTTACTGTAAATCTGCGCTAAAGTGACAAGTACTCGTTGCTCGCATAATGGCCTTAATATACATTATATATAATCAAGTTTGATGATAAAAATTTCTTTTTTCACGAAATACGAAGCTAACCGAATTCAAAAATGCCCTGTATAAAATTAATATCGCTTGAGATATGACAATGGACTGATAGTGCCGGGTTTGTTTTCATTGAAATGAAACATTCCGGCACGTATTTGTGTTATTTTAAGTAATCACGTGGTATCAAAAGTGCAAAAGGAAAAAATACCGAAAATCACCTACTTTTTTCAACCTAGTTCATTGGTTAACTTGATTTCGAATCAAAATGTTGATAAAAAAACAAGCAAACATGAGCCCGTTTTATAGGCATTTCGTAAAAAAATGCAGTTTTATTACTTAAAAATCTTATTACCCATGTTTGTGATTTATATACTGTATCTATAGTCAGCTGTACGAGGTAAATATCTAAAATGCATCCCATTAGCAAGAGTTTTAAATATAAAAATTGCAATCTTAAAAGGGACTCATTGTTTTAACATAATCTGGTCCGGATTTAAAAGTGACTTTCAGATATTCAATTTAAATCTGAGGATTTTGGTTATTATTTATTTTTGTTGATTTTTGTAATACCGCAGATTTACGCTTTGTTCGGACACCCACGAGTCCACCGAAGATATCCGAATAAACCCGTCATTCGCCATTTCAATACGGTGTCGTTATAATAACCTTATCGTGACGTTTAATCTTATATATAACAATATACATGTATAGACCAGAAAGTTGTTGCGGCGTTATATAATAAATTTTGTAGATAGTTCCAGACCGTCGTGACAAAAACTTGATAAAGACAAAGACAGTTACCATGTAAACTTTAATGACAGAAAATCATATACAGCGACCACTCCAATAGTAAAACCAAGTCATACTGAAGACCACTTATTTTCGGGCCGATTTTCAATATATTCAATATATTTATATCTCAACTTTACAATGCGACCGCCTCAGTATTAAGGCCGGGGATTTCAGGTGGTCTTTATATTGAGGTTTTACTTTAGTATTCACGTTGAGATCGCGGATTAACTATTAATTGTCTATGACTTATCGGTTTGAAGGGTCCTGGGACGTTTATTCGTTCAAGCCAATTATAAATGCAAATTATGCTTAACTTTCCGGAACTTAATGACACGCGTGCGCACGAAAACGAGCACAAAGTCACGCATGCGCAGTTGCAACTTACGTGCAGTTCCACTATCGAGGATTGTCTCAAGATAGCCACCACCCGAACACAACAACGAAGCAATTTAGTGGTCATTGTCCAAAGAGTTGAAGCGCCTGTATTTCAGCGGAAGCTATCTAGGGTTAAAACCACGAAGATCTGATAGACAAGCGTCAAACATCCACACAATGAGTGTATATGTAGTTAGGGTTTATACAAACAATTGGCGGTGTGTCGTAAACATACGCAACAAACATCCTATTTAACGCACTCTCTTGACTTCATACGGCACACCTTGGGTATAAACGTTCATCGAACTACATTTTAGATACAGATACAGTGACGTCATCGTTGTATATACATGGGTAAACATGTGTCTATCAATGTCTAACTTTATTTGTTAGTCAATTTTAATTCAAGCTACCATTCTGGTTTAAAGTTCAAGTTTATTCAATAATCTGTCATTGATATTAACATGGTAATATGGAAATGGACAGGATTAATGATTTCAGCTTTACACATTGCGAAAGAAAAAAGTAGTTCCGGTCAACATCACGTGATATTTTACAAGATATCACTCCTCCGATAAACATCCGATGCTTGGTGCACGAAATTCGCGAATTATTTCCGAAATACACTGCACAGTGAAAGAAACGCACTAGTTGATTTTTCAATTTTATGGGGTTTTTTTTGTAAATAACTCAACCATAATTATTATGTTCATATTTCTTTTTTACGCAGTACATTGTTAAAGTATCAACTTTGTTTCTGAAGCATATAATACAGTGCTGTCAAAATACATACTCGCTCGTATGATAACGCGCAAAATTAACGAAATAACATAAGTTCTAAAACCGGGCGTTTCTTTTTTGTTCAGTGTAATTTTGATATCGCGTTTGAATGGATTCAGAGTTGATGATTTGCTAAAAAAAAACGTAGGTCTATGATTGCGTCATAGTCTCCGTTTTAAGGGTTTGTCTAAAACACGAAATACACCGGTGTTTGACTGACCTTAAAATTTTCGTGGCCTCTAAACATTTTCAGACACATGAACAGTCGTATGTTATTCATTTTTTTTTTTTTGGACGTGACAAAATTCCAGGTGCAAAAATGTGAATGAAATATATGCGCTATTTTTTTTAATCTAATAGATTTTTCATACATTTTGTTGCCCTTAACTTCGAATATACGAATTTGTAATCATATTATATAATAATGATAATATTCGACTCAAATGTTTTTAAAAAAATGTTCGAACAGAAAATATCAGCCATCAAGACTTTAAGTCTTTCTATCACAATAATTGTACTTTACATGTTTGATTCAAAATCCTTTTTCGCCGACATATAAGGTTAATGAAATGAAATTAATCGAGTAAAAAAAGTGTTGTATGTGTAGTTATCTTTTTTTTAAAAAAGGAAGATTCAACGGAGTACATTTAATTATTCAATTGTGCATTGCTATAATGTGAAAAATGTTTAATAGATGTACACTTTTCATTGTTTAAGTGGCTGATTGAATATTTATTCTCAATATTTCTTTGACATCAAAATATCTAAAATCTAAAAAAAAAAACATTTCAACATTTAAAAATCGTACTTGCTTCAATCGCCGCTTTTATCTGACTAAACTTACGCCCGTGTTATGCTTAGGAACTGATATGATTTTTTTATGCAATTTATAACAAATCAGACACATTGCAATAAATATTAGTACATGTAAATTATTTCTTATAAATTAAAATTTGGAGTTTCACGCAGTTTCAGCTCATAAAAAGATGTTGAACCGAATGAAACAGGAGTATGGAATTTATTGACAAAACCAAAAACTGTTTTATGAAATTTCGTCAAGTATTTAATTTAATATATTCCGTAGGTGCGATTATGCACGAAATCACGAATTTAAATGATAGCAAAATTAACCTTACATGTCGGCAAAAAAGGATTTTGAATCAAACATGTAAAATACAATTATTGTGATAGAAAGACTTAAAGGCTTGAAGGCTGATATTTTCAGTTCGTACACTTTTTAAAAACATTTGAGTTGAATATTATCTTTATTATATAATATGATTACAAATTCGTATATTCGAAGTTAAGGGCCACAAAATGTACTTGGTCCCCGCTATTATTCCCTAAAAATACAGGGTAAGTAGGTCGACAGACCAATTTTATTCAAACACATTTTTTTTTGTGATAGCTCAAATGAGAATGAAAAATATTGGCAAGAAAAAAAATGACCGAAACAGGAAAAAATTCTTGGGTCGGTAGAAAAATATGGTCGGTTGGGTTAGCAGTAATTAGGAACTTTTTACGCCTAATACAGACAATAATGAAGTGGAAATAAAAGAATTGCCTTTAAAACGTCCCTCTAGCGCATATTTTAAATTGTAACTTATTGACGAAATTTAGAAAGAAGCACAAGGCGCACGTACAGCTTTCATTATTTCGCGATCACCTGTGAACTTATGAAATATTATGAACCATGAACAATTTTAGCATTGGCAATACACAAAGATATTTGTGTTCACAATTTTATTACTCTACTACATGTATTTCTGACTTTAAAAAAATAAATAAGGAAAAAAGAATCGTTTGTGTTTTCACTGTCGGTACGTTTATACATACAGTCAAACCTGTGTTTGCGGCCGCCTCAGAATAAAGACTACCCTGTGAATCAGTGCTATTCTTTGAAAAACCGTCACAGATTATTCAGAACAAACTGATCTCCGAATAAAGGCCATCTTTCAATAAAGGCCACATTTTGTCTTTCCAAAGGATGGCCTTTGTTCACAGGTTTGACTGTAATATATATATTACGAACTTATTCTCTACATAAGTTTATTTGCATTGGTGAAACTATTAAAAAAGTGAAATATTCTGAAAAAAATTTGTTCGCATTATCAAAGTAGCCTTTATATAAGAGTGGTCGTTATTTGGGACCGTACTGTACCGCATGAATATCATTATGACGCAAAATATCCACTTATCATTTACAAACTTCCCGAAATCACAAAGATTTTTATCGTCCTAAAAATTGACACGAATATGATGGTAAGTTGATTTTTCTGAAAATTATTTTTTTAATTTGCACCATAAATCAACGGTTGAATTAGTAAAAAAAATATAGAAAAAAATACTTACAGAAACATGTTTGTACAACAAGTATTCCAACCACTTTGTTAAAAGTCGCGTGTGTCATTCTAGTATAGTATGTCTTTGTGCTCAAGTAGAATAAATAAATTGATTGTAAATAAATGAATTAAAAACAAAATTCAGTCAGTACTCAGTAAGTTATGTTGATTGAAAAGTTAGTTTAGTTTAAATGAACTGTTGAAAGTTTAAGTAAGTTTAATTTAAAATACTCAAGAAACTGTTGTAAATGTTTTTCTAATGTTGGGAGTGAAAGTTATTGCCTCATGAAATGTCCGATAACGGTATATATGTATCGACTTGATTCCGTAAACACGACGTTACCGACCATTTCAGAGGGTACGGTCATTATTCACCGATCGGATTTTATCCGTGTCCAAAATCAGGATAAAACAAATTTCTATCCAGAGTTGTCGTTCCTTATCATTCACACACATCTCTGTCAACGTCTAAAATGTGGTTACAAACCACGTGACCGTATCTCCTCAAGTTTTCATCAGATAATCAAATTCATGTTTTTATTTTCCTCTTAATGTTAAATTTTGCTGTCATTATTTTAACGATTCCGTTCAAATTCTTTATTTATTCGCATTTAAGCGATTGAATATTGAATCCTAATTACCGAAAATAAAACAAACTTGTCCCGTAAAAAATTGTACTCTAATAAAGAAAAATATTTACTGGAATTTCTCGTGAACAATACCATCTTTTATCTAAAACACAATTTATCACAAAGTTATAAAATTTGTAATTTTAATGTTTTGTTTTCGTTTTACAATCATCTTGTATGTGAAGACAACTCTGAATAGAGATTGGACAAAAAACCAACCCCCCAGTCGCCCACGTAACCGCTCACATTATAACCGAAACGATCTTACGTATAGATTTAATCTGGTACCCTGTCAATTCAAACCCAATACTCGTATAATTAGCCAGATTTTTTACACTCAGACACCAAAGCACCAGCGGAATTGGTGTATTTATACGCAATAAGGACCGAGGTGTTTCGAACTTCTGAATCGCGAAAATCAATGACAGCGCTACGGTCAAGATCAAGTAAGGTGAGTCGAATGTGCCATAGTATCAGTATTGAACTGTAAGGATGATTTTTATTATTAGTAAGAAATGGAATGTTCAAAATTGTATGGAAGTAAAGTTCTATTATCAAATATTTTAATTAAGCTAGTTTAAATGGAATTGACCCGTTCCACGTAGGGACGTAGTTGGTTTGCAAGACACAGCATTTTTTTCAAGCGAAATGACGTAAAACTTTGAAAAATTTGGGCACTAAGCATTTTGATGGGCTTATTTTAGTTAATTCTTACGATAATAATCCCATTAAAATGCATATACATTTAGTTACCGATAAATAAATATGTCACTTTTGCCTTAACTTTAACATCTTAAATCTCCCAATTTGGAAATCGATGAATTAAAGTTAATTTAAACGATGCTTGTATAAGATTAAAATCTACCCAATGACGTAGGTATCAGCTGACAGCAAATCTGAGGATAAGTAGGGAAATTTTGTTAAATGTTTTGATACTTTTATTGCACGTACTGTCTAAATTGTATCTTAAAATCTACGGAATCCTATAGCGTCCACGTGAAATTTCGCAACCACGCCACAGATATCGTGTTAAAAGCGATAATTATCGCCTGATTTAGAAATCAGAGACGCTTATACCTGCCCTAACCCTAACCCATCAGGCGATAATTATCGCCTTTAAAACGATAATTATGACGCGGTACCAGCGAAATTTAAAGTGGACGCTATAGGATTCCGTAAAAATCAGAGCCAAGAAAATGTCCTTTATCAATTAAGTTCATAAGTTTTAAATATAAGAAACACGATTGTTTTGGAGTCGGGTAGACCCTCTTCAAAGGCGGTGTAGAGCGCAAACGTCACGTTTGACTGTATTTGGAGTCACGTGGTTCGGAGTTCATAAAGGTCATATGAACAATTGCTTTATTAAGAATCACGTGATCTCAGTTCATAGGTCGTCTTTAGCACAAGTTTAACTGCATTCAGAGTCACTTTATCGGAATTAACACGTGGTCTTTACCACAGGTTAAAATGTATTCAGAATCACGTGATCGAAATTAACACGTGGTCTTTACCAAAGGTTTAAAGGAATTCAGAATCACGAGATCGGAACTAACACGCGGTCTTTACCATAGGATTAATGGTATTCAGAATCACGTGATCGAAATTAACTCGTGGTTTTAACACAGGCTTAACAGTATTAATAGTATTCAGTATTACGTGATCTTTCTCACCGACGATCTTAATCGGAGGTTTGACTGTATTTGCAAATAAATACGATAATTTGAAGTTCGGATTCACGTCAATGTAACTGTTTTATGATTGAAACATTTATGATAATTCACCTTGTTGCCCATATTTTGAATGATAAACAAACATGGAGTCTTAGAGTGTTCGTGTGTAAAGTTCATAATTCGTGTCGATTTAATAAGCGCTTAATTTGTTTTATGATAATCCAGTACATTTTATAAAACAAGATAAATTAGATACAAATATTTGCTAGCTCGGCAGTACACCCTTTCTTCTACTTGTTCTGAAATTTTATTAATGAAAACTTTAAAATAAATTGTCGGGGACACCGTGGCCGAGTGGTATACAGTCAAACCTTAGTTTGCGGCCACCTCCGAATAAAGACCATCCTGTGAATAAAGGTCATTCTTTGAAAAACTGTCACCGATTATTTAGAGCAACCTGACCTCCGAATAAAGGTCATCTATCAATTAAGGACACCTCTTGTCTTTCCCAGGGGTGGCCCTTCTCCACAGGTTTTTGCTATTATCAAATATAACAAAAAAGACAAAAATGTGACTATACAGTAACACTGTGAACATTTTGTGCTTGATTCAAATTTATCATGATTTTTAAACATGTATTAATTTAAATACATGTACATCCAATTTCATTTGACACAGACCAGTGACTTTTATTTGATAACGGCTTTTAACGTTATAACATTTTACATGCTAGTACTGGGCGGTACCCAAAACGTACTGTCCGCGATAAGATACCGAACACTTGTCGATGAACGATATCATCCGAATTTAAACGAACGATGTTTATACATAGCCGTAAAACAAAAATGTGGTCATGGGAAATAACTCACTTGTGTGTTGTTTCCTTAATGCAGGGTTCAGACATGGCTTCTGCATCCCTAAAAATATGGGGTCGTGAGGTCGGCAGACCCTTTTTATTGACATTTTTTCAGTTCTGAGAAATAGTTCATTTGAAAATGAAATTATCGGCAAGAAAAAAATCACCGTTGCCGAAAAACACATGAGCGGCTGCAAAAAATGGGGTCTGTCTGGTCAGCGGAAACCAGGAATATTTTTCGCCTAACCTCCGGACAAAGAAAACATGTCGCTACTGTATAAGATAAAGTCATTATTTTAACCCTGTATGTTTTCTCTGATGCTATGACAATAAGATGGACGTACGCTATCTTCCTGATGACTTCCGGTCAGTATAAAGTCGAGTTATCAAACTGTACCGAGCATCATTATCTTTGACAATATCAATTGAACGGGTCAGTGCAAGTAAGTACCTATACTATCTCAATCTTTCTTCTCGTACTCAATCCTGCAATCGTCACCTGCGTGTTTTTATCTATTATTTGAACTTTTATCATGGGTGGAAAATTTAGCCAAATTCGAAAGAAGATATTGAATAGCGACATAAGAGTTGTTCATACCGGAGCAGCGTTGAACGAGACATTTAGCAATTTATGATTAATAGCGCCAATAGAAGTTTCTACTTTTTCTTACTTTCCTCTCACATACGGCAATTGATCTCGCTAATAGTAAAAGAGAATATTATTTTAAATACATATACAGTGCTCCCTCCGAAGAGCAACACTTGTCAGAGTCTCAAAAAAAGTGTTGTTCTTTGGAGGGAGTTGTTGTTCGGAGGGAATTGATACAATCGCGGCAGTGTTTTTTATTATGTGTATGTGTGCATTTTACTGTCGTTTCTTGGAGGGAATCGGTCTTTGGGGGTGACATTACGGGAGGGAGCACTGTAAAATGTAAATATGTTTATCGTCGAATTAATAAACTCGATGTAATTCCTTATTGATAGATTCGCTTCAGCGGAGAAAACGGAACAATTAGGTTTTAGTAATCACTAGTTGCTCGGAACTGTGAGTTCGAACCGCAACCAGGACAGAAAGTTTCATAAATGGGGAAGCTGTCCAGCTGGCTTACGGAAGGTCGGTGGCTCTACTCAGACGTAAGCCAGGCGCTTTCCCCAGCCGTAAAAAAGCTAGAAAATTTACCACATGACCAGTTGATGTGACTTTAAGCCAGTTAACAACAATAAAATAGAATGGGGAACTTGGAAGATGTTGATGCAAGCATGTATTTGCAAGGTGTTAGAAAGAACTCGAAATGAAATTCGGCCATATGTACAAACAGAGAAGAAACAGGTGTATTAAATGAAATTTATTTGCGTCATTCACATCAATGTTCCAGATAATTTGTCTATCCAAGGCTTTCTTTGCACAAGCAAAATGTACAATCAGTTGGATCTATAAGGTATCCAGCAGACCCGCAGGAAGATGCGCACGCAAGTTGTGCTTGGACACACGGTGACAATGTTGTTGAAGCGCTAGGTGCGGCCACTTTTGTAGAAGACGGTGAAGATGCTGTTAAGCTTGTTGTAGGCGCTTTAGTTGACAGTACTGTTGACGAATAAAATGAAAACATTGGCATTGGTTAATTAGCCTTAATTGCGATTGAGTAAGGAAATATGTATACAGGAAATGCTATTTGAGTCTAATATGACAATGGTAAGTAATGCTTTTAAGAAATGTTAGAACATTTCAATACAATATACACTGAGCAAATAAAACTTATTGATAATTAGCCAAAAATTACTACAAAGTTAGATGCAGTACAAATGTTCCATTACTGATGCGAGTTCGAATCCCATCCGGCGTTAGAAAATTTGAGGAGTGTTCGGCTACATTAAGGATGGCAGTTGGTTTACCAAGGTGTATATTTCTTCAGCGTAAAATTGCTGGAGGATTGCCAAGTGGCACTAATTGTTGGTGCGACTTTAAACCAAACAAACACAGATGTAATTGAAGTTCGTTTTTACGCATACTTTGTCTTAATGTTGTCGGTACAGGGGGCGTCACTGTAGTAGTGCCACCTTGGTGATGTGTGTTGCACATGCAGAAATCACAGCCAACAGGACCTTTGACATATCCATAGTCACACTGTAGAGAGCAGAAGCCTTGTTGTGGGGTACATGGGTGATAGGACGATTCCGCTGTTCCCCCGCCTTAAATATATACGTGTGAGCAACATATAGTCGTACGAAAGGCAGGCAGGCAAACTGGCAGGCAGGATTGGTGTATAGTCTTTCGGACGAGAGAGTACACCATTATGGACCAACTATTATGATTGACCTACCAGCAAGCTTTGTTCCGTTTCTTGGGACAACAAATTGAATTTTTGATGCTTTTCTAAGCTTGTGTGTGAGTAGCTAATATTTACACTTAGAAGACTAAAGAAAAGAAGAAGATACATTTCAATAGAAATTCGCGGTAAAATGTACAAAAACACAGTATCAATCTATTTTTTTAAATATATATAGTTGTTGTTGAAAAATATAAAATTGTTAATTTCTGAAGATACCACACGGTGTATATATATATGTGTGTGGTATCTTCATATATATACATATTTAAAAAATAGATTGATACTATGTTTTTTAAATATATATGATCCAGTGGTTAATGCGCTTGACTTGTAACCCGGAGATCCGGGTTTGAATCCCGGTCGCGGCAGGTCATAGCCTTCCATGAAAATTTGACAAAATGTCGATTTTTCTCCATATGTGGAGAAGTTGCCGGGTCCTTGTGGAAAGGTATATTAGTACTGGTTAGTATACAGTCCCGGAAAACTGGTTAGGTGAACTGGTCGCCATATCCATGAAGCAAGTGTTATAAATCTGTACCTGATAATTCGAGATCGAAGTCCATACTCATCTTCACAAAATTTTAAATCAAATAAAAACAAACTCAATCTGCAAGGGTCATACTGTGTATTTATTTTACCTCCAAAAGGACTCTGGAATGGATTTGATTGCTGGTTGTTGAACAAGAAACGTTTGTTTGTGTCAGCACAAATGACACCTGAAAAACACATTAATTCATGAATTATACAATGAATTATAAAGGATATTCCAACAAAGGACCATTAACCTGTCACAAACCAAAACAAATCGTTCATAAAAATGTTAATCATTTAGAAACCAGAAGAAAAATTAAATACAGTGCAACCTCTCCAGAGCGACCCTCTCTTGAGCAACCACCTCCCTTCAACAACTGCATGCTTTTTCCCCACTGTACGATTTAACTATTAATTTAACCTCTCTAGAGCGGAAACCTCTCAACAACAACAACATAATTTTGCATCTCCGAACGGGTGTTGTTTTGGAGAGGATGCATTGTAGTAATTAATTTAATTCAAACTAATCAAACTAAAAATACAGCAAAACCTCGTTATCTCCAAGAGTCGTCGGAACAGTCTTAAGTAATGCTCGAGGTAAACGTGGTGCTCGTAATAACGAGGTATTTGTTTGTTGGTTGAAAATTATACGCAACTAACAACCACAAAATTGACGGAGCCTTAAAAATTCCTCGAGATAAGTCGGGCGCTCGTGATGTTGATGTTCGTAATAAAGAAGTTATATTACATTAAAGTAATAAGAATTCACTTAAATACTTACATAGAATCGCAACAAAAAGAAATTTTCCAAGCATTTTCGTTCGCCCAGTTCACGTCCAAAGATGGTATATAGCCCCAAGCAGTTCCAACTCTCAAGTGTTTTAAGACATCATCTTAATAGGGTTTTTATCTGCCCTTATTGCTAACACCTGGAGTAGGGAAGACAGTTCAAGATATCTGTTATCAGAGGACTGGTTTTCGGGGTCATTTATAGAGATATTCCCAAACAATCATGAAGACACAAATTCATATACAGTAAAACCTCAAATAGCGACCACCTTAATATTACGATCACCTTGTTATAACGACCGCTTACCTTCGAATCGGCTTTCAATAACTCCCCTATAATGCAACTTGATAATGAAACTACCTCATTATAACGACATATTGTCGGCTCCCGCAGATGGTATAATCATCAGGGTCTTACTGTATAGTAAAACATGACTTCATATAATCGACCACATCTATGTTAAGACTATCTCATTATAACGACCTATTTGTCGGCTCCCGGAGATGGTATAATCATCAGGGTCTGACTGTGTAGTAAAACCTGACTTCATACAATCGACCACCTCTATATTAAGACCATCTCATTATTACGACATGGTCGAGTGGTCAAGGTCTCTGAAAAATAGTCACAAGCTCCTTACCGCTGTGAGTTCGAATCCTACCCAGGTGTGACAAATTTCATACGTGAGGAAGCTGCCATGCTGGCTCACTGAAGGTCGCCAGTTCTACCCAGGTGTACGAATGAGGTCTTTATCCATCGTTAAAGCCAAATGACTGGCTGTTGGTGTGACGTTAAGCCATAAAGAATACTAGTATTGTATGCATTGATTTGCTTCTATGCTTTTTATATAGTGTTGAAGTTCAGCTCATAAGGTGTGTGAATATTTACAGTTACCGTAATCACGCTATCTTGATGGGGAAAAAGTTTTGGTCTTTTCATGAAGACAAACAATCGGGGCTCCCGAATACTAAAAACATCTTTGAAGGTTTTTACATCGTGAAATATTTTTGCAAACATTAATTCTTGACATGTCGCCGAATCTGCTGCAATATCGTATTCAAAAGTACGATACAATAACAAACCAATTTCAAAATAAGTTTATACATGTATATACAATAAAATACACGTTTAGTGTCAATGACAAAGCCCGCACGTCTTCGAACAAAGGGTAGATAATTCAGCATTGGGACAGACGAAGTAGGCATAAAGAGGATCGTGGCAACTTGAACCAACCTTGTCTTCACATGGCTGAACGCGAATTGCTGTACCTAAAATAGAAATGAACTACAATTAAGCCAGGTTTAATCGCCACCTTTGAATAACGGTTGGACAGTTTTGTCAAAGCATTAAACAAAATGAATTAATTTGTAATAGCCTCTTTGCTTCATAAGTATACTTTGGACTCTTCAAAATTCGAAGCAAATATACAAGACATCAATTCATTCAAGAAAATTGGGTTATTTCTCTATGACAGAGTGGACAGTATTTTCAAAGTCGTCGGCTCGAGATGCGGGGAAATGCGGGATCATGAGGCAAAGGGTTAAAGGCCATACTCCGTCTTTTTCTTTGGTGACCTTTTTCAAAAGGTTTCCCCAAATACCATCAGACCCCTAATCCACTGAACACACAGAAACTTTAGAAAAGATGCAGTCTTTTAGATCCATGAACAATATTATTCCGTCATGCTTAACTGAGTTTAAAACACAACCAATAGGAGCTGCGATAAAATTGAACATTCTTTTTTCACTGGAGTTTAACGTCGCATCGTTTGGCGACTTTCCAGCTTTATGAGTGGAGAAAGACCAAAGGCTTACACCTAGGTAGAACCACCGACTCGCCGTAAGCTAGCTGGACAGCTTCCTCACATGTGAAATTTAGTACATTATGGGAGTCGAACTCACAGGGTTGAGGAGCTAGTGATTACAAGTCAGGGACCATAACCCCTCCATCACGGAGGCCATAAACATTTATACATGATTATCATCACTGTTGATCAAACAACGCATTTTTTTACTTGCCCTAGCAACAGAACTGCATATTTTGTGCATGTAGTTTGTCAATCTGATTAGCAGGAATGGAAGGCCAATATCGTTGAGCGAATGAATATGTCCATGCGCAGAAATTTCACATGACATCTGGGTTACGTCTTTAGTATACCTTTCAGAGTCCGGTATGAAGTAAATATCATAAGCATTTTTCATTCACCCTTACCACAAATGCCGCATAATTTTGGACAATAATTATTAGCCATGTATACGTCATCACACACAACTGGAAGCATGTGCGCGTCCGTGCAAAAGGCTTTGTCGTGACAACCAATCACAGGCGAGAGATGTGTTGGCGCAGGAAGTGTTGGTGGACTTGTGCTGTGTGTCCCTATCAAGTCAAGTAGCAAAATAAAACTGACATGCAAAATATTACAGTAGAACCTTTCTAATACGAACTTGTTCGGTCAGACAAAAATGTTCGGATTAGAGAGGTTTTCCGAATAGAAAGGTTTCTAATTCCATCGACTTTAGCATTAAATACGCTAGGTTAATAATAGACATTCACAAATGCAAGAGAGGGTGCGGCTGAAACGCACATTTGAACCGGTAAAGCAATCGCTTGCGATGATCGATAAGCTACGATACTTGGGCAATAATCATTTCATTACACATGTTGTTTTCTTTCCAGAAAAGAGAACGGATTCACACAAGAATTCTTTCTTGAAAATCTATATTCTAAGTTACCATGGGCAATCTCTTGTCCAGCATGATAAACAATCTTCATAAAAGAGTGAAACAATATTTAGAGCAATCGTTCGCGATAATCGATATTCCATCTATCATGATAATCTATATTCTATGATACCAGGGCAATGTCCTGTCCAGCATGATTTACTGTCTTGATTAGAATGTAGATTGACACAAGGCTGGCCTCCATTGCTAGGTGCTGGGTTCGAGCAAGTTCGATGTCGATGCATGGTACCATTACCACAAGTAGCTGTGCATGCCGTCCAAGTCGACCATTGTGCCCACTGACCATCAACTGACATATTTTAAGAATTTATAATCATTAATGTGTTTCCACCTTAGATGTCATATCTCCTGTATTTTTAAGAAAGACAAAAAGTACAGTAAAAGTTCATTATTACGAGCATCGATATCGCGAGCACCCGACTTATCTCCAGGATTTTTAAGTCCCATCAATATTTTAGTAAATAGTTTTAGCCTAAAACAAAAACCTCGTTATTACGAGCACCACGTTCATCTCGAGCATTTAGTCCATAACGATGACCCCTCGAGATAACGAGGTTTTATTGTACATGTGTGTCATAAGTCTCGAACTCGCAATAGCTCGAATAACAGTACTCCATTCTACAAACTAATTTTACTCGCTTGCAAAATTAGTAAGATATTAATTAAATTGCTGTGGTTGTCTGTTCGTATGATTACAAGTATTCAGTCAGCGTTGGTTGTGTTGAAACAGAAAGATGGTACAATCAAAGTGCGATACGTGACTAAAGATCTATATAATGTTATCCTTAAAAACTATTGGTTTGCGGTTGCATGACCCAATTTTTAACATTGAGTAGGTAGGAAGGCATTTTGTTCAACCTTATATGCTTGCACTGAAAAGTGGGAGTAAAGAGCGAAAATAAAATTTTGTCAAATTGGCTCAAACTTTTAGGGTTGTAGGATTTTCAATGTTTGTGTTGGCAGCGTAACTGCAAACCGACATTTTTTAAGGATAGCTTAAGATAAATACCTGGGCAATCTCTTGATTTGCATCCATGATTAATCGTTGATGATCCAGCACAAGTAAGTCCGCCGTTAGATGGCGCTGGACTGTCACACTTCCGGATACGGGTTTTTATACCACGGCCACAGGTGCCGCTGCACTGTGAGTAATTAGACCACGCACCCCACCCGCCATTCACTACATCAGGCAATTAAAGAAACTTGCATTTCAATGCTAACGAATAAAATGGTGCTAATGATTAGAAAGTATTAAATAATTCATCTGTACCCAGTTATATAAACATGAATCCAAGGTTCGGTTGATTCTTGGAAGATAAATAAAAGAGTCAGCTAAAGTAATTGTACAAATTTTATTACCTTGACTTGTTAAATTCAATCTAAAATAATTTCTGTTTAAATGTAACCCAAGTGCCTGATTACGGTAAAGATCGAGATCCTCAGCTTGCGTGTTTATTCGTCTGTACGAGAAGGCAGCCATCTTGTTTCCGGTTGACTTTTGGTGACCTTCATAACCTTAACTAAATCTTTAACCACGTGGTTAGATTTAACCATTGTTAACACGATTGGTAGCAGCAGATATTGATGCTTGAGAGACAATTAGGAACGATAACTCCACTTATAGACAAATAAAGGGGGTTTTAAAAAGGCATTTAAACTGCCGATAGTCTTCTTAAAAGGGTCCTGATGCCAGGCATGTGATTTTTTGGCAATCTCAAAACTTACCTACTTAGGACGTTTAATTTGTAGCAAAATAAGAACAAAAACAATTGCCTTAAAAACGCAAAAGAAATGTACTCGAATTCACTTTGAATCCAATTGTACAAGGTATTGCATTTTCATTGTCATAAAATATACAGGGGAAACCCCAACAATGATTGATGTCCTTTGTTCATTGAAATGATTTTCTGACGTAACTCCTGAGCTGCGTCCCTTTAAAAAGAGCAAAAAATAAAATAATACATTACCTGGACACAAAGGTATGGACGGACATGGTTTCTGGTCCAGGTCAACCCCCGCACAATCGGAACCATTATTTTTAGGTGGAGGGTTGTTACAAAATCTCATTTTTGTCATATGGGCGTTCCTACCACAGCTTGCTGAACAGGCGGACCACTGTGACCAGTCACTCCATTGACCTTTCACAGCTGTTAGAGAAATACGGTAAAACCTCACATAGCGACCACTTCATTATGAAGATCACCTCGTTATAACGCACACTTACGTGTATTTTCACGTATATTTTACGGTTATGCTGTATTTTGATCGTTCCTTTGAGAGACAATATGTGTACTTTGTAACCCGGAGATCTGGGTTCAAATTCAAATTTTCCTTCATATGTAGAGAAGCAACCGGCTCTTTGTGGAGGGGTAAGTTAGTACTGGTTAAAATACAGTCCAGGAAAACTGGTTAGGTGAATCGGTCGACGTATATAACTGAAACTTGGTTGAAAAAAACGGCGTTAAACCCCAGTGACAATAAGTCACGTTAAACAACTAAACAAAAACAATAAATATATAACTTTAAGGACGCTGTACACTTACGACATAATCCACATGAGCGTGGGCAAGCCGCCAAAGCTGTATTTTGAAACGCACACACAGTCTGGTTGAAGGCCGGATCTGAACAAGAAGGGGACACGTCCACACAGTTATCTTCACACAGACCCAAAAGACAATTTCTGGGGATTGTCTCCGTCACTTCCTGATAGTTTTTCTCGCAAGTCCTTTGACGTAGCTGTTGTCCGCTTCCGCACGTGGTACTGCAAGCCGACCATGGACCCCAATCCCGGCAGATACCTTAACAAGAACAGATATATTAGTATAATCATCGTTCCTTTCCGTAATTTCCGGTAATTTCCGTATTTGGTAGGACAAGAATAATAAATGAGAGTAAGGAAAAATCATCGTTTCTTTCCGTAATTTCCGGTAATTTCCGTATTTGGTTGGACAAGAATAATAAAAGAGAGTAAGGAAAATTCATCGTTCCTTCCCATAATTTCCGGTAATTTCCGTATTTGGTAGGACAAGAATAATAAAAGAGAGTAAGGAAAAATCATCGTTCCTTTCCGCAATTTCCGGTAATTTCCGTATTTGGAAGGACAAGAATAATAAAAGAGAGTTAGGGAAAATCATCGTTCCTTTCCGTAATTTCCGTATTTGGTAGGACAAGAATTATAAATGAGGGCAAGGAAAAATCATCGTTATTTTTAAGAATTTTCCGTCATCCCTGCTACTGAATAGGAAGTAACGTTAAAGCGCCACCTACCTGAATGTATGTCCTTGCAGAGTTGAGTGTTACATTTGTCACCAAGACAACATTTCTCACATATTTTAACATCACGTTTACCTATAAGGCTCCCTGTGCTCGCCAATTTATTTTCACACTTCTGAAAAAATAAATGACAAAAAAAATAAAATGGGTACTTTCATAGCAAAAATGGTAGCAACTGGTCAGACAAAGTAACTATATGCACATACACGTTGATTTGACACAAAAACCTCACAAAATCGACGTGAATCAGGGATTCAAAATACAGTGCAACCTCTCCAAAGCAACACCCTATGGGAGACACAAAATTTTGTTGTTGTTGAGAGGTTGCTGCTCTAGAGAGGTTAAATTAATAGTCAAATCGTACAGTGGGGAAAAAACATTATGTTGTTGAAGGGAGATTGTCGCTAAAGAGAGGGCCGCTCTGGAGAGGTTGTACTGTACTGGGTTTATTTAATACAACTATAGCTGGGGTGGATCAATATTACGACAGATTTTTCGGGCACCGAAGGTGGTCTCATTATCGAGGTTTTACAGCAATGTTAAACAAGTCGAATACACACGTTTTCAAAGGCACAGCCAAACTTGTGGTAAATCTGATGAGTGTTGTTCATGAATGAAGCCGAATAGCATACCTGAAAATCAATTATAGATAATTATAAGGTGAAAATTTACAATGTTATGTTCATTAGGCAATATTTGGCTTTCAAATAAACTTTGTTCAAATTTGTTCAGTATTGCTTCTAAAGTCTTCTACCAGAGGAATACAATATGATAGACCGTACCTCAAAAACTCGCGGTAAATATCAACACTGGGAACCAGTTAAGGAGTTAATGATTACATCATTGTGCGAGGGGAGGTAATTCATTCCGGAGCGTTAGCGATTTCATTAATATGGTTCCAGTTAACCATGTTTGCACTGCAACAAGGAACGGGGACCAGTTTACGATTACATCGTACTACCAAGGGAGATAATTCTCTTTTTTGAATTTGAGTTGTGAAAAGAGAAAACTGAGTTACCTGACCATTAAAACAAGTTGCTGTGTGATTACAGGTTGTGCCTGAACCAGACGAGTATGGTACATAATCACAACTGTAACATACGGTACCTGAAAAAGCAAATACCAAAAAATGTTTAAGAAAAAAAAATAATAATGACCTTAAACATTCGCCCTTCGTACAAAGTGACCTGTTCTTAGCTAACTGCTATGCTGACCTCATTGGAAAAGGGCAAAAGGTTATCGAGACATTAGTTTGGACTTGTTATTTAATTATACATAATATTGTTCAATAGCAGGATGGTACCGTAAAATATTCAATTCATTTTTTTATTTATAAACCGCTGTAAATCTTTATAAAGTCCTCGCAGCGATTGTCTCCCCTTGTAGCACTGACTCTTAGGAAGATAATTCAGGACAAAGAGATCCATAAACTGGTTCCCGTTTACTCTGTCTGTTTGGTGCCATGCAACATGGCATTGGAAGCAGTTTAGGAGAGATAAAAATTGGTCCACGTTGATATCGCTACTCCTAGGCTAAACTCCACTAAATCGTGAGGTATAAAACCCATTTTATCGGTACCTATATGCACGCCTAAATCGCAATAATTGTATATATTAATGAAGTCAAAGTTCCAGCACTGAAATGTTACGTCAAAACACTAATATTGAAATAACTGTATGCCTACTATTAGAATAGCGATATTTTTTGGATATGCAGATAATAGTCATTCGTACATTTCAACATATTTTGTACTTAAAAAATTACCTTCAATATCGACTATCCATCTTGTAAATATAAGGACTCCAAGTATGTGAAAAACTGTAAGAAGGCATAAGAGCAATAATAAAGCCTAAACTGTAAAGGGAAGTCACTACGTGAATGATCGTACAAAGTGTATTAAGGATTACCTCCCCTGATCGATAGAGGCTAATCGATCTAGAGGACAAATTCCACGCTTTGGTGGTTATTCCGCGGTCACGTTCGTAACGTACGGTGGCATATTTCTGCAAACATTTAGCGAGTTTTAATGTTTTATTTTCATCAAAATAGTGTATCGTCCAGAATGACACTGTCATAAATATCTAGAGCACAGAACTTTATTTTTGACACGTAATTGAATCATTTTATGGTCATGTACAACAATCTAGTTAATTAATAGTTTTGAATTGAGCTGTATAAACAAAATACATAGAGAGATATTGCATTTTGATTTTTCACTGGAGTTTAACGTCGCACCAACAGCCATGGCCACTTAACGACTTTCAAGCTTTAACATAGGAGGAAGACCCCAGGCTTACACCTGGGTAGAACCACAGACCTTCCGTAAGTTAGCTGGACAACTTCCTCTCGTGTTAAATTTGGTCCCAGGTGGGATTCGAACTCACAGTGGCGGGGAGCTGGTGATTACAAGTCAGAGGCCATAACCACTCGACCACGGAGGCCCCTATTGTTTTTCTTAGCAAAAAATATTACACAGAACAAAAATTTCGAAATACAGACCTTTATTTGAAAATAGGTTAAATCCTTCCATAACGGATTGTTTAAACTTACGCGACCGGCACTAATAGTGTGACGATCAAGAAAGATAAGGGTTAAAGGGATGCGTCCCCTAATACGTGTCATTTTTTCTAAATTTATTACATTCGACATATTACAGTTAGTTTCAAATGAAGAATACTAGAGTTGAATTTCTAGACTTCCACCTTTTTTTAAAATTCTTAAAATTCTAGGAAAAACCCAAATAAGTGAATTACAGTCTAACATGTAATTGTATTTGCGGCCACCTCCGAATAAAGGCCACCCTGTGAATAAAGGTCATTCTTTAAAAAAACATCACTGATTATTTAAAACAACCTGACCTCCGAAAGAAGGACACCTGTCAATAAAGGCCACATTCTGTCCTTCCGAAGGTGACCTTAGTTCACAGGTGTGATTGTAATTCTTATGTTTTCTATACTTACAATCAATCTACATAAAAGCGAGTATTCAAAGCGAATGTTGGATTGAATATAATAATTTAAAATCCACCTGCGCCCAATTGTATAAACATGGGTTAATTCTAACTAAATTTTAGATAAGGTTAAATTTTAGATTAAAGTTTGGTAAAGCAATTGTATAACAGTGTGATTAAATTTTACCAGGAATTATTAGTGGTTAGATTTAACACAAGAATCTAATATTGGTAAGAAGTCGTCAAGATCCTCAGTTTGTCTGTTTACTTGTCTAAATTGTTCAGGTTGTCCAGCATTTGGTATAACAAGGGCAGACATCTTGTATCTATTTAACTTTTGGTTAACTTCTTAAACTAACCTTAAATTTAACCCAGTGGTTAAATTTAACCAAAGTTTATACAACTGGGTGCTGGTAATCAACTAAGTGTATCAAGGGGCTTCTTCCTGTGTTATAAAATACAAGATGGACGTCAGTGTCGACAGTATGTGGTTTAACGGTAAATTGAAGTACAGTAGAACCCCACTAGTAAGTTAGTACTGGTTAGTACACAGTCCAGGAAATCTGGTTAGGTGAACCGGTCGCCGTATATAACTGAAAGATTGTTGAAAAACGGCGTTAAACCTCAGTGACAATAAGTCACATAAAACAAAACATTATTCACCAATATGGTTTTGATATAGAGGGCCTGTCCCTTTAATATGCTTGGTATTCCGTTAAATAACACCAAACTAGGTTACAAGATCAAAGTGTAATATAAGTCGCGATAAAGGTGTAATATGTTGAATTTAACGCGATAATAATTAATACATGTCCCAGTGTGAAGCAATGTGAGTTAAAGGTGTGAACAGAACTTTTGAAGAAAAAAACTTTTGAAAGTAGGTCGTGGAAGAATACCTTTAATGTATTGAATATAGTTAGGATGTCGGCAGTGTATACTTTTACAGATTTGAAAATTACATTCATGGAAAAACCTGAATCTAAGAACATCATAATTTTTTTGGGGGGGGGTTAGGAAGTCGTTTCAAAGCTTCATTTTTTTTGGTTTCTGTATAGGTTAGAAAAGAAATAGTCTTATTTGTGGAAACCCGACCACAAAGGTAAGTTTAAAAACTGTCCTATTTTTCCCTTAGACTGGAAACGCTTTGTGACAATACGAGGTACGGTTCGTCACGAAATATTCCCGTTTTTTTATTTTGCTGTTGAAAATGATCGGGGCTAAAAAAATTGGGTCAGTAGAGTCACCGTGAACAATACTATTTTCCTGACCTAAACGACATTCAGTAAGCTTAGAAATGCCAGTATTCGTAACATTTAAGGCCGGGTAGCACACAACAATGGCCCTTACTTATGAAGTCACACGCATTCGAGCCTTGAATCACGCTCACATACTTAGTTGTCTAAAGCACACGCATATTAAAAATATTAAAAAACATATTAAAAAATATTAAAAAATGCAAGTTACAAATGTATTTTGAACAGTAGACTATCAGCGTGTCTGCTTTCTCATTTCAGCGGTAACCGTGCGCATAGCCAGTTTTATTGATTACGTCATACGAAACGGTGATTACGTACATAGTACATACTGAATTGGCTATATTTGGGAGCTTCCCCCAGGTCCCCAGCTTCCAAAAATCACACACCTGAAGCCAGAGGACCCT
The DNA here is from genome assembly GCA_008271625.1 of Lutraria rhynchaena. Classification (NCBI taxonomy): domain Eukaryota; kingdom Metazoa; phylum Mollusca; class Bivalvia; order Venerida; family Mactridae; genus Lutraria; species Lutraria rhynchaena. The sequence goes on from VIBL01000030.1 coordinate 2,292,369, forward strand.
TGACAGCTATGAATGACCACATGCTTTCTTAATGTCGCAATGAACACTGGTCCAGGATGTCATAATCTGGGACCAATATACACATATGTATATTGGTCCCAGTCATTATTAAGGATATATTTTCCGAAACTTCGCGGCGTATATATAGAACTGATTAGTAAAACGAGATAAGCTGGTAACTCAGCATATACTGTACCTTATCTATAAACACAATAGATAACCCTTCATACGCTAAAAGTATACTTTTAAAAGTTGAGTTAACTGCCCTTATCTTCGTAAGTAAAATCTCGTGTAACAGTACACATATTTTGATTTATAAACACCATAATGCATCTCCGACATCACTTTCGAAATGATAAAACTGGGCTGGGGATTTTTTTCTTTCCTGTTCCTTGGGAACTGAAAAAAGAGTTGCTTCTAACGAATTTATTTGATTCAATTTGAAAAAGTTAGTATCCTGACGCCTAATGTTAGTAATCGTCACGGATGACATATTTACCGCAACACCGACAATACGCGCATGCGCAGTATGATGAGACACCCAAAGAATTTGGCATAAAATATTTGGAAATTTTAATTAATTTTTGTACGCTTTCGTTAGCTGGGATATAATCGATACTTGTCCATAAATTCAATTTGATAATGACTTGAATATGTGTAGATTTTTACGCGAGTCTGACGGTTAATTGCGTGAAATGGCGACGGCGAAAACAGACCTCGATTTATCAGGTGATTTTTTTTCTCAGAATTTCGTTGAAATTGGACTGTCAAGGCTGCGGCTATTTTGCAACGGTCTCTTACTTGTTGCTATGTTATTTGTTTACTTGGAAATTATAAAGGTGTAGTCTTCTGTGGATTGAGGAAGTAATGTTCATTGTCCTATCAGTGCAAGCATTTTTAAAAGAAAAATCTAGCTGGGGATATGACGAGATCTGTAACAACAGCCTATTTTTGCGTATCTATCTTCCATTTCTGTCGAACTCCTTGTGGGGACTTAGATAGTAAATAGTGTAAATAGCAACCTACCTACCAAATAGCCTATTATACAGTTTCTATCAATAAAAGATTTGATTCCACTGCATAAAATTATTGTTTCATATTAAAATGATCAGGAGAAATGAATTTAACGTTTAATTTATAGAGTATTATAGATTTATTCTTATTGATTTACTACAGCCTCACAAAAGTAGTTCATTTTCGTAGGCACTTCAGGCAATGATAATACCACATTATACTGTGATTAATAAAATGTTTAATTCTACAGCAGGAAATCTTTTTTTCATATTAAATTGACCATCAAGAATGAATTTGAAGCTTTCCAAATATAGCTGAAAGTTATTTTCGTAGAAAATAGCTTGTTATACTGTAATCAATAAGATATTTAATTTTCCAGCATGCTGATTGTTTCATATTAAAGTCAGGGTTTCTGCTGCCATTCGCCAGTTTCGCAAACGGCAAAAAATATCTGCAAGTGGCAAAAAAAATTAAATTAAGCATACATTTTGTAGGCGTAGACCCTCTCCTCCATACATGTGGTGGAAAAATGTAATGTTCAGTAGAAACCCCTGAAAGCAACAACTAAAAATTGAATTTGATGTTGAGTTTTACATGTTATCTATTTTTGTAGCTTTACTTATTCGGTTTCCGGTTGGCCAATTTCATGAACGAATTTGATGGATTTGTTTCAGCCCCCAGGGCTTTTTTATCTTTTGTTACAGACTCCCATAATAGGCTCCTTCCCAATGAAAAATAACATTAATTTTCCCAATTGTGGCACAGAAACTTCTCCAAAAAAAACAAGCAAAATTTTGAATTTGTGATATAAAACTTATAAAAGGCCCTCAGACGTACTCTGTTTTGGGCATTTCAATACATACATAATTGAAATGGGTAAAGAAGTTATGTCAATGCCATAGGCTAAACTACACATGATGCATTTGAATGATGTTTTTTATCAATTATCAGTAAAATACTAGTATTAGATTATCCAGCAGAAAATGATTGTTATATAAAGCGCTCTTGATAGATTTTTTAAAATAGTAACAAAGAGTCTTGTAATGCAAATGTCCAAATAAGTGAATTTCAGAGGAAGGATTTGGTATTTTCAGTCTGCAAGAATAGGAAAATTGAACAACAGTCATTTAGCCATTTTTGCCTGACAAATCTTAGTCTAAATTGAACTTTCATTGTCTGAAACCTAATTGATGTTCCTCTGGCCAAATTTTAAATGTTGTCTGGTTACTGTTATAGTTCATTGACTTTCCCATACTCTACAATATCTTCATTTTCTTCACTGGAGTTTAACATCGCTCTAACAGCCAGGGTCATATGGTGATTGATCAGCTTTATAAGTAGAACAAGACATGGGTAGAAGCTCCAACCTTCCGTGAGCTAAATGGACATTTTTTCTTGTATGGGATTCGAACTTGCATGATTGAGGGGCTAGTGATTGCGAGTCAGTGCAATGACTTTTTTGCAATTTTAGGAAAGGGTCTGGTTCAATTGGGCAAAAAATACACAGTGTGATGCCAAAATTGGGAATTTTATGTCAGAAATAGGGAAAAAATGTCTTTATTTTCAATTAGGAAAGGTCGGTTTACCAGACTGCTTGGCCATGGAGGTCCCTTCATTTTCTAATTTAATATCAATGCATTTTAATTTTGATAACTTTTCTCGGTGGCTTCTTCTTATGTCAATTGTCAAGTAAATACTACATATATTAATAAATGTTATGGACTATATGGTTATCCTTGGTTTCAATCTGATTATCCTTTTAAGAATAATTTCCTTAAAATGTCTGATTGTAATCTTCCTTGATAAAACTTCCTCTTACTGATTTATTGATAGACCAAGTCAATTCTTCTGCTGTTGGGGAGACAAAAATGTTATCTGCGTATTGTCTTACTTGAAGCTACAGTGCTTCCATTAGGCATAAGCAATAAAAAGGTTTGTGCCCAGTTACGTGCCCAAAAAAATATGGGTCTGTAGGTGGGGATTTTTTTCTTTTAAGTCTTTTTTTACATATATATCGGCAACACTGTTGTGAAGATTATATGGCACTATGATTTGGATATTGTAAAAACTTTTGAGTTGGCAGGTAAAGGATGGGTCAGTCGGGTCTGGTAACTGGAAACAAATATATTTTTTTTAGGCCCTAGCTTTATTTTATGTACAGTGAAATCCGGATACTGAGACCACCTTTCGGGACTCATTGTCAAGTTGAATTTTAGGGGAGGTAATCAGTTATTGATAGCCAGTCCAAAAATAAGTGATCGTTATTACAAGGTGGTTGTGGCTATTTGAAGTTATACTGTATAACCAATTGTCATTTCTTTTCATTCAATGCAGTTACTCAGGTTATGCAAAAAGTTATTGTTGATTTTAGTTGAGAATAATAACATACAAAGAGATATTATGATTCAGGGTCGTAGAAATGAGCCAAAAGCTGGAAAATCAACTAGCTGCTTGATCATTCTTGTAGGCTACTTTTTTTTCCCACAGGGGGTGTTACCCCCTTTACCCCCTACTGGGGGAACGTTCAGACTCCCCTTCTACCTTTAGTAGTTTACCAGCTACATGAACACATTTGTACACCCCTGATGATTTGGTCATTTTTATTCACACATAGAAATGAGCATTCAGGAAACACTCTTATCCTAAGCTACCAATAATGTACAGGGCTCTCAATCTCCCGATTTTGGGGCCGATATTTGGCCCCATTCCCCCACCTCTGGAATATATTTTTTTCCCCCTTTGTGGTAAAAATTCCTCAACCTATTATATTAATTAGGCTTTTGAAATTCCCCCCTGAACTGAAAATGATGCAAAATTCCCCTCTCCCGGGGCCCCAGTCCCCCAAAGGAGAGAGCCCTGATGTATTGGTTGCCAGTTGAAATCTAATCCAAAACATCAAGTATTCACTAGTTTGATGTTGAGAAATTGAAATTTAATGTTGTGGTTTTGGATCATAAAAAGTCACTAACAAAATTAAAAAAAGATTGTGCTTTTCAACTTACATAATGTGAATATTTTAGGCTGTCCTTAAAGAATTGTTAGTTGCAGTTATGGAATGAACTCATTTAATTTTTTTTTGCAATTTTTACCAAAATGTTTTTTTACACTTTATTGCAGCTTTTCTTTTTCAGTACAATGTTTGCAAAAAATACACCAAAGCCTGGCCCTTAGATATTAGTTTGGGTCGTGTTACTGCAAACAAATTTTTTTAAGGATAGCCATATTTTGCTTATTACTGATGTAGATAATAAAATGAGGTCAAATATTAAAATATATTCAAAAAAACTTTTGTCATAATAGAATTTTTAAAAAAATATATTTATAATGGTAGCAGATATGTGGTAATTGTATTATATAATTAAATATCAGCATCATTGTAATTGATATCTGATACGTATTTAATATCAAATTACTGTAAAAGGTTGAATACATTAAAATGTACACTACACTGAAGGCTTAGCTGGTCATTGCTGGAGGTGTCGGGTGTAGGCCTGAAATGGAAAATTTTTGATGATTTTAAAGATAATTTAAACATAGCAATTTTTTTCTGGCCTTAAATAGATTTATAAATTTCCTGCTATACATGAGCATACAATGAGTGTCTAAGGACAAATTTGACAAAGTCTGATCATTAGGCGTACTAAATCAATTAATTTTCCTAATTCGATAGTCATACTGGCTGACATTGTGTTTGTGAGGTTAATTGCCTCTTAAGGTACTGCTAAAAATAATTATGTTATTTAATTCAGGGGGAGTACTCCGAGGAGCCCCACCACCTCTTTTTAAACCTGTTCATTATGTGGCAAAGGGTTAATACATGTATGTTGAAGACTGGCTACAGTTCATATGGTGGGCTTCATTCTGATGCAGTCCTTGTCTTGAGTCTTTTTCCCCATATTTTGTGAAAGGTGCCTGTACTGATCAAATCTAGCATAAATGCATTGTTTTACTCTGACACTGATATATGGAAATTTGTACAGTAATAAAGACAATAGTATTGTATGCTTCTTTATTTTGTTGACCCTCTAATGCGTGATAAAGTAATAAAACTTTCATCATTGAACTTTGATTCAAACTATTTGATCTGACTGACTGGATTTATTGCAGATTTAAAATGATATCTCTTGTCTATTGATATTAGGTATTATAAATTTTTCTGAATGCTTTATATAATATATATTTACATATTTACGGTTACCGTTACCTCATATACGTACTCATGGTAAGACGACAAAAGTCTCTCTTTTAATGTTTAATATGATTGTTGTATCCTATGTTTAACAACATGTTCAATGGTACCTCAATTTCATGTCATCCAAAATTTGTATTTTTAAAAAAACATAAATTGTATTTTCTGATACTGACCTCTTTCATTCCCTCTCTAATTTACCCCCTCTTTCTGACTGCCACCAACTCTCTACCCCTCCTCTTGCCGTCTATACCATACTCTCCCTCCAACTGTCTTAATTCTTATTCTGATTCAATTTCTCCCTTATTACCCATTTTTCCCTTTCATTGAATGTCCCTCCTTCAATCAGTCATGCATTTCCCATCTTCATTTTTCTGCCTGTGGTACGCACTCTCCCCTTTAAACCTGCCATCTCTCCTCCCACTCCATCTCTACTTCCACTACACCTTTCCCCGCTCCATCTCTCCTCCCACCCCATTTCTCCTCCCACTCCATCTCTCCTCCCACTCCATTTCTCCTCCCACTCCATCTCTCCTTCCACTACACCTCTCCCCCACTCCATTTCTCCTCCCACTCCATCCCTCCTCTCACTCCAAACTCTCTTGCCTTTGTTCCATCTATACCAATGCATTTATCAGTTTCTCTCTCACTCCTCATTCTCCTTAAACCACTTCCACTTTATTAGTATTAATTTAGCTAAAATAGAAGAAATTCTCCCTTTCAGTTGAAAGTGTAGAGTTAATTTATATCAGATCACAGCAGTTATTAGAAACAATGAATCATTCGTTACACGTTCAGTGTACCATAGCATGAAATTATATAACTTAGTATTTGATCAACTAACTATAGCATAGCATTAAATCTACAATGAAACAAAGCTGTCGATTTGCGACTAATTATCAAGTTACGATGGGTGTAGTCGGTTTAAATACTTATGTAATTATGATAGTGTTAAGTTGGTTTTTTTTTGTGTAGGACAAAACACTACTTGTTTTTTTGTATTGAGTCATATGTCTTAATGTGTGTATTATCTTAAGTCTACTTCCTGAATACTGACAAAAAGAGGAAACAGTTTAAAGCATGCTGTAATACAGCAATTCACATTAAGTTCCTTATGTGTACCTTAACAGGGCTTCCATTTGACCCTTAAAACAGCATTTTGAATCTTGAATTCCGTAAAATAAAGCTGTTGACTTTTGAGAATTTGTACAAAAGGGTCAAATTTACAATAAATTTCGAAGGAGATTTTGTTGACTCTTCAAATTATCATCAGTCGAGGGTCATTTTTACCTGTAAACTTTTGACATCTTGTGAAAACCCTGCTTAAGTTTTTTACGTTTTTCTCTCTGGGGAACTTGAACATAGCACCAAGGTGGAGAGAGTGACCCCTGGTGTACACCTGTGTAAAACTACTGACCTTCATCAAGCTAGCTTTGTCCCGGTCCTGGACGGAATTCAAACTACTTGATAATATATGATAGCCCACTTGTTGTTTGGACTTGCGTTTTAGAAAAAAATATTTTGAACACTTTTATTTTGAACTTCTACGACTCTTCATTTGGAAAGATTTTTTACTGCTCAACTATGGATATATATATATATATAAATGGGCCTAAACAAAAAAGTTTGTTTCCAATTACATGTCCCAAAAAAATATGGGTCGGTAGGTTAGGATTTTTGTTTTTTGTTTTGTTTTACATATATTGGCAACATTTTTGTGAAAATTACAATACAGCCCCAAGATTTGGAAGCCATAAAAACTTATGAGTCGGCAGATAAAAGATGGGTCGGTTAGGTAACCGGAAACAAACCTTTTTTTAAGCCTTACCTTCATGCAATATTATGTAGATGATTATGTTACATGATAAGCTGATGTTTTATTTTTTTTTGTGTATTAATGATGACAGTACATGTATATTGCCAGCTGTTGACAAATATGGAGGAAATTATTACAAATCACTTTGAATAGCCATAATAGTGTTCTTAATTGTACACAATACAGGGCACTCATTTGACTCTTAAAACAGCGTTTCAACTCTTGAAATTAGTAGAATAAAGCTTCTAACACTTGGGAATTTGTACCAAAGGGTCAAATTTTCAATAAAATGCGAAAGAAATTTTATTGACTCTTAAAAATCGAATTATTATCAGCCAAGGGTCATTTTTGACCCTCAACATTTGACATATTGAAAACCCTGGTGTACAATAGTTACCCTAATGAGCGTTCAGTTTAGTCAATTTAATTGTTTACAGATTCTACCATATTATATGGCCTCTGTTACAATGTTATCAGAATTAATTTTCAATTCATCAAGCTGCTGTATACAAAGTACTGAACAATTTTTGTACAAATCGGATATGATTTTAAAAAAATTGCATCGATTTTGGTCAGTCACAATGTTTCATTTTTCTTACACACTTTTTATGCGATAATTTCCTAGAAATTATGTACAACTCATTATGTAAATACCTATCTTAATGAAGGACTCAACGAATCCACTCGTCCGCTCGTAATTAGCATAGAAATTGGCTCAGGATGAGTCGAAATTGATCGTAAAATTCTTAGCTGGTCATCTTGCAAGACAAGTAGCCTCAAAAAAAATTGTCAAGCCTGTAATGAGACGTATTACAGGAACAGCTGTAGCAGACGATAGACAGGCAGCATCCACTATAGTTGTCTACCCTCTAAGTTGTAGAGTTCCCATTCAATCACAGACAAACTGTGTCAATATGTGTATAGGTTTAATTTCTCAGGCTAATTCATTTACCAGCAAAATCTTCCCTGACGCTCTCGAATTATGGCCCCTGGCTCAGCAATAGGACCTAAAAATAAGGTATGTTTCCGGTTGCCCGAGCGACCCATCTTTTCACGGCATACAAATCTTTGCGCTATATTGTAATTTTCACAACAGTTATGTCTATATATGTAAAAAAAACATAAAAGAAAAAATCCCTACCTACCGACCCATATTTTTTGGGGCATGTAACAGGAAACCAACTTTTTTTGTTTAGGCCCAAATGATATGATAGACCGCATCGGTTATCTCAGGTGAATTGTTTCCATTCGATATTCACCGAACTTGGTAAAAACATATTTGGGCATAATATCTTATCCATGTTGGGATAACTGGTACTGGTATTATTGCCCCTGGGTACCCTTGAGATATGGCCCCTAATATAGACAAAAAATGAAACAAGCTTTATCTGCTACCTAATGTGCAAAGTTTCTCTGCCAATCTTCACTAGATTATTTTGATGAGCATATTTTTGTTTCATTTGCTCTTTTATAACAGAAATGTTTTGTCTATTTTCAGGAATCAAACAGATAAAGACACAAATTTCTGAGGTAAGTAAAATGTTCTGATAATTTTTTTTTATTCGTTTATGTCTTATTCATTTGGCCAAAGTTACTACACTATAGTAAAACAATAGTTTCAGATTGCCAGGTCATATCGACCACTAATTTTTCGATCGTGCATCAATATTTCTTCTTTATTTCAACTTGATTATGAGACATCCTCAATATTATACCATCAAACCTGCCCAACTTGTCTCATGAAACTTTATTGTAAATAATGTATGTATTAAGGCCATCCTTCAAAAAATGTTGTTTCGTGGTTACGCAACCCAAACTTTATAACAGTAGGTAGGTAGGTAGGTAGGTAGGTAGGTATTTGTTCAGCTTGTGATGAAAACGAAAAGCTTGAATCAAGAATGAAAGTTGAATCTGAGATTTTTTGTGAAATTTGATATGTGACATATTCACACAATTTTGCGTCTTTCTCAGGGTGGACAGTCCGAGACAGGAAGCTACCATGGCAGCAAACCGCACGGATCTGGCGCAGTGCCCAAAGACAGAGAGCGAAAGATTGGTCACAGGAGAGTGGATGAAAAGACTGGTACCGTAACATATAAAAAGGTAATTCATGGTCACAGTCTACACGATATTGATTATTAATAAATAATTGGTGAACTTCAATTGAAACTAGTAAGTAAGTTTGATTGTTTTTTAAAAAATATAAGAAAATACATTGAATTCTTTTTTCTCATTCCTGTCTCAATATTTTATACCAAAAACATCAAAAACAGTCTAGATTTGCTGAAAATTGGTATTTTTGCACTAAGGTATCTTCCTACCCTCAAATGATTATGCAGTCACACCGAGGCTGGGGGTAAGAGAAGTATTTTGGGGGGAGTATGAACATTTTTTTTGAAAAAAAATATGTGTATATGCATACATAGTAATACGTGTTTCCAGGAAATTTGCGATTCATCCCTAAACATATTCGTACGTGTACGATCTCACCTCGGATCAAAATATGTTGCGTGATTTCCGATTTTCTTGTAGTATTTACGCAAGATTTTACATGAGTGGGAACACTGATAGCCCTATGAAGGCTGTGTAATTCATTCTTAATGTTCGTACTATTGTAGAAAACTACCAGTGAACTACAGGCAGCTATACAGTTAGGTATAGGGCAGAGCGTTGGTGGATTGTCTTCTAAACCAGAGCGAGATTTACTTATGCAAGACTTTGGCGTTGTTCAAAGCGTATTTTTTCCCAGGTTGGTTGAGCAAATTTTTACTTGTAACTTTCCTGAGAGATCCCCTGTGTACAGAGACTGGTTTTTCAGATCTTGATTATGAAATTAAAGAATTGATTCCCTTTTTTTCTAGGATTAGTGTATTTAATTTAAAAATGAATTGAAGATATCTACATTATGTCTGTAGATTATTTGTAGTACTATTGAAAACATCTTTTTAATGAATTTTTGAGATGTAGAACCTGGCAGTACTTACAGTACTTAATTGTAATATGCCATTAAAAATCAATTTTAATTAATTATCTTCATTTACTTCAAATTTAGCAATTGTGTCCCTTTAAAAGTCAGTAATATTTTCCCTTTCCCTTTAAAAGTCAGCAGCTTTTGTCCCTTTAAAATAAAGCATTTTTGTCCCTTTAAAATTCAGCAATTTTTGCCCCTTTGAAACCATTCAGTCTCTGTAAAAGCAGCAGTTGTGTCCCTTTATCAGGCAACGACTGCTTTCCTATAAAATTGAGTAATTGTTTCTCTCTAAATTTCAGTAGGCAGATTTGTTTATATATACATTTGAAGTACAACTTGTTTACTGTGTGAATATATATGTTTTTATTTTACAGTGAAGGAAGTAATATGTCTCCCGCACATCATTATAGTGACTTCAGATTTAAGACATATGCACCATTGGCATTTCGTTATTTTCGTGAACTGTTTAATATACGTCCCGATGATTTTATGGTAAGAATTTTTGAGTTCAGTATGTTTTATAGTTTAGCGTGTGTAGCAACGCTATTCTATTATAACCACATTTCGGAAATTTAGCTGATTGAAGTCTGGTTACTAATACTTATACCAGGGTTGAGATTTTTAATATCTTTATAGTAATTTTGTCTTCCTTAAGCTTGTAAGAGCGTCCTATAAATTCAGGAAATTGCTGTAACTTGGTCATCTCAATGTTGATCAAATTGTCAAGATTAGCTACATGTTGATGATGCCGTGAGTCATTACATGTTTTTTTTCCTTCTATAGCAGGGGCCGTTTATAGGCACCTTCTCCTCGTGAGAATCACGGAGTTTTCTCCTAAAATTCAGTTTATATCAAGTTTTTTCTTCCCCTTTTTGCAAAAATACTGTATTATTTCTCCCTGACCTGTGAAAAAAAGTCGTACATAAGTTGAAAAAATAAAAATTGATCAGTTAAGATGCATGTGGAAAAAATTGTTTGGCACAATTACTTTAAGATGCTTCCACAAACTGTTTGAAGAAAAATTTAAATTGCTCAACTGAACTGTGCATAGATGCTACCTGGAATACTTAGTCAAAAAAAAACAAATTATTCAACTCAGATGCTATTAAAAGTTAATTTAAGAAAAGTCAGAATTGATCGATTTTACGTCATGAATGAAAAGATTACGCGTTTAGAAGTTTCAAGTTGTTATCTATTTTTAGCTGTCATTATGCGATGACCCAATGAATGAACTCTCGAATCCCGGTGCAGGTGGAAGTATATTTTATACGTCCGCTGACGATGAATTTATCATTAAAACCGCACAGCATAAAGAAGCCAACTTTCTACAAAAATTATTACCTGGATATTACATGGTAAGTTCAGGGATTTCCCTGACGCAGGTTTCTTGCGTCCATGACGTGATATTCAGTCGAGGGACTCGCCTTGAGAGTGACCACCACATCCTCTGGACCTTGGCATTTTCTGTGTGGGACCCCAAAAAATCCCAAGGGACCCCTAAAATGTAGGAGATGGGAGTCCGGGAGACCCTTGTGTGGAAACTCTTAGGGAAAACCCTCTAAGTTCAGTGAGATAATTTAGAGACCGTGTCCATCGTCTTGTGTTTAGTGCACTGGACTTGTAGCCCGGCAATTTGGGTTCAAATCCTGGTCGTGGCAGGTTATAGTCTTCTATGAAAATTTGACAAAAATGTCAATTTTCTACTATATGTGGAGAATTTGCCACTTTCTTGTGGAATGGGAAAATTAGTACTGGTTAGTATACAGTCCAGGAAAACTGGTAAGGTGAACAGGTCACTGTATATAACTGAAATATTGTTGAAAAATGGTGTTAACCCAGTTGAAAAAAGAAGGGAATTTAGGTCTGTCACAATTTTTTTAGGCCAGAATAATTTTATTCTTTGTTTCTATTGGGAAAGTTTTGGCCAGAAGTTTAGTAGGCAGCGGAAATAAGATCATTTTCTCTTTTGTATACTTAATTAAATTAAAGTACTGAACATGATTGTCAAAATAAAGTTGTTTCTTTTCTTTTGAAAATGAATAAATTGATACGGTGCTCTGGAGATGCATAAGTTTGTCACAATGTCCAGGCATCTCTTGACAAATCTGCTCATCCCCTTGTAATTAAGTACATGTAGAAATTGACTAAAGTACAAATTGAAATTGCTGTAGAACTAGTCAAAATTCTTAGCTGGTTGTCCTACAGGACGAGTAGCCCTAAAAAAGATTAGTCGAGTCCTGCAAGGTTTTACTGTATTAAAGTGTTGAATGTCATTCTTTTCTTTCAGAATCTTAATCAGAACCCAAGAACATTATTACCTAAATTTTACGGGTTATATTGCTATCAAGTAAGTAATCAAATCCTTTAATTTTACTGAGTTTTATTATAATGAGTTTAAATGTTGAGGCATCGTGGCCTAGAGGTAGAGCGTCCGACCTCTGAACCAAAGTGCCTGCGTTGGAATCCCAGCTTTGACGGGTTTCATTCATGAACTTCACAATCCCATTTTTCGGACGTAGTACTGGTGTAGTGTCCAGGAAGCGGACACCAGGGTGATTTATATAAGCAATATTGCTTGTTTCACGGTCGAGCTAAAATGAATTTGTATAAACTAAATGTTGAGCTTTGAATCATAAGAATGATCGACTTCACCTTATTGGATACCGTATATTCCCTAAAAAATGCCCCCTGGGGGGGCGTTGCATTTTTGAAAATGTGTTTGTGTCATTCCTTGGATTTGAAAAGTGTTTTCTACTATTTTCTTTTGTTCATCTCAGATTAAAATAGCCTGTCATAGTAAGTCACTTTTGTTTTCTCTTGTCCAAAAAAGGGGGGCGTTTATTAGGGAAGGGGCGTTTATAAGGGAATATATGGTATGTGTAATAGGGGCAAGACCACAGATAAGTGATTTATTTTTGCATGTGCCAGCATTGGCTCCCTATGTTGTACAGTTCACTGCCTATCTTCACCAAACTTGGTCAAAATGTGTATGGGCTTTAATTCTTTTATATGTTCAATAGCAAGCGAAATTGCCCCTTTAAATTTTGAATAATGGCCCTTGATTCAAGAAAAAATGCTGAGATAGACCTGAGTATGACAGTTGCCAAACAACTTTCACTTAATATAATCAAATCTGAAATAAGCAATTTGTTTTTACGCCTTAGTAAAAAAATCTTATTTTTATTTAGCCTACAGGATTTTTTCTCTCCAATCAAAATTCATCTTTTAGACTCTATATAATTAAACAAAGTCAAGGTTGGCTAAGAAATGATGTGTAGCTGAATGGGCGGGGTATTTTCCTACTCTCAAGTGTTCGTGCAATCACCGGCTCCTTGAACCTGGAACTTGTTCCGTGTATGTATTATTTTATAATCAAATTTTCTCATCTTCTTCTTCAGTGTGGAGGGAAAAATATCAGATTTGTTGTCATGAACAATATTCTACCATCTGTTGTAAAAATGCATGAAAAATATGATCTTAAGGGTAGCACGTATAAAAGAAAGGCATCGAAAAGCGAGCGTGCTAAAAGTGCACCAACATTAAAAGATTTGGACTTCATCGAGTTGCATCCAGAGGGTCTGATGCTGGAGAAAGATACATATGATGCTCTCGTTAAGACTATACAGCGGGACTGTAGGGTAAGTCGAAACGGAAGGGGTTTTTTTAGGGGAGGGGAGGGGGATCTAATTAGACCAGGTTTTCTACTAAGTCGAATTTCCAGGTCATTGGATTGGGTTGGCTTCGTCATCTGTTTGTTTTCGTTCGATAACATTAGTTTAGAGTGGGTATTGTGCTTGGGAGTTTTGGAGTCAGGGTCACGGTCCCTTATGCTAAAAACCAGGACAACAATTTCAGCTCATTAAATTATTGAAAGCTTGGTTTGGAGGCCTTTTGGTATTTCTTGTTTATAGAAAATATTAACGTGCTTTAATAGATTTTCTAGTATCTTGAATGTCAAGACTTTATTATTTCGTTGCACTGACAGCCAGGGTCATTTGATGATATTTCCAGCATTAGGAAAACCTCTGATGTACACCTGGGTAGAAGTATGACCTTCCATAAGCTTGATGGACTGTTTCCTTGCGCGTGAAATTTTGTTTGGGTGGGATTTAGACAGACTGCATTGAGGGACTAGTGATTACTAGTCAGATGCCTTAACCACTTAAGAGCTGAGCTCCAACCCCCGTCATATCTTAAATGTTTGCCAAAGAATGACCATTGTTTTTGAGTGATCTTAATTCACAGATTGATGATATATCAGATTTAGACTTGGTTATGAAATTCTCATCCTAGCCATCTTATGAATTTGTGAAAAATAAGTGATATTAAAAACTAAGTGATATTAAAAAATAAGTGACCATAAGTGTATGTAAACTCTTTTTCTACTTTTTCCAGGTTCTTGAGAGTTTCAAAATCATGGATTACAGTCTTTTAGTCGGTATTCATAATCTGGATATAGCCAAAAGAGAAAAGGTAACCTTGGTAACGAATGGAAGAATTTATTTTCTGTGCATTTTTTTCAAAATTAATGTCCAGCATAAAGTTTTATTATTTGCATCATTGTATGTTCATGGCAAATTTATTTATATTGTATTAAGTGTATCAAAGATAGTAATTAATTGACTTATTTTGTACCAATTCATTTAATTGGCTAATTTTTATGAAGGTATTTGATTGGCTAATTTGTATCAAGGCATTTGATTGGCTATTTTTGTATCTTATTGCACTAAGGCATATGATTGGCTGGCTCTTTTTGTATCATATTGCACTAAGGCATACAATTGGCTAACTATTTACTTTGATTGTATTTGATTCACTTTTTCAATGGATTATTTGATTGGTTAATTTCGTACCAAGGCATTTGATTGGTTAATTTTATTTAAGAAAATGTTCACACATTTGAAAAATGGTTTCAGGAGATGATTTTATGTTCAATTTCAGTCGGCAACAGATTCTGCTAGATCTAACGAGTCTATGGGCACCAGTAGTGGATTAAGTAGCTCCCAGGGTACCAGCACGTCAGAAACACCAGATGGTAAAACTAGAGGTGGTGGAAATATTTTCATACTAATCATTTAATACCCAAGAAATATTTGCCCCCATTTTTTTACATCCCCCCCCCCCTGTTTTTGTGATAAATTTCATTTTTAAATGAAATTTTTTTTGTAAATATTCCATAGTTTGGTTCCATTTTTGTATTTATTTATATTTTTTTTTTGAAATATTGATCTACATAATTACATATACCTGGCTTATCAGCAAGGTTCTAATCCACATTTTAAAGATTTTTATTGTTTATCAATGGTTTGATTTTTTGGAAATTTCTAATTTCATTTTCTGAAATATTTTGATGTAAAGTTGCTGATTAATATTAATGCTTACATTTAGGCAGAAAAAAGTTCCATGTTTCTACTCACAGCCCCCCCCCCTTCCTCCTCCCCCAAAGAAGTATTGAAAAATATGGGCCAGAAAAAATGATGGTAACCAAAAAGGTCAAGGGTCAGCAAAAATATTAGGGTCGGTCAAACATGTGGAAACATGGGACTTTTTATGTGAAGCCATATCAGGATATTTGTAAAATTTATTTATATTTGGAAGAGTTTTGATTTATTGCAGATGGGATAATTTTGTTTTTATGTAGTAATGTACTACATTTATTGCTTGTATTCAGCAGTTTGTGGGTATGACAATATTCACTTATTTTTTAAAAAAAACAACTTTAAAACACTTCTTTTTATTGATACTATTAGTGACATAATTATTTTTTATGTTGATTTAGGCGCAAATATTTCTGTGTGTCTCTGTTTGATGTATTGGGTTTATACTGGTTTATTAAATTGGCAGCAAATTTACTTGAAACTTTATATTTAGGTGCCTTGCCCCTTATAGGGGTCATTTCTGGGATAAGGTTGAAAAAAGATCTCTGTTAGATCAGGTTCCATTCATATTGAAGCAAATGTTTCTGATTGGTTGATTGGTTTAAAAAAAATCTTCTAATTGGTTGTTTCCCATGGTTACTGTAAAATTGACCAATGGCAAGGTTGCATTTTGAAAAAAGTTGTTAGGACTTACACTAGACCATATGATTTTTATCTGGAAAAAGGCAGAATTCAATACCACCATGGATTGGGTGAAGTAACCACGTAACATGTATTTACAGCTGACTAGCTTAGGCTGTTGGACTAAATATTGTTCTTTAAATTTACTGTGTGTGGGCTAAAGTAAGTCTACAACTGGCTTCTTTAGACTATGGGACAAAACATATTTGTTGATTTGATGGTTTGTGGGGTAAAGTAGCTATGCATCAAGCTGTCGGTAAAATATTCATTGAATGTCAAGAGTGGGTGGGGTAAAGTAATTATGCATTTACAATATGAGAGAATTTGCTGCCAATTTTCTTTATATCTGTATTAAAACATATAACAAAGTATCTACATGAATTTCTTATTCTCACTTACTGTAAAACAAACTGATCAGTTGATTTGAAGATTAAAAGCAATTTTTGTGATTGTGGAAATAACTACTAAGCTATTAAATGAAACTTGGTGTCCTTGGGATAAACAAAAAATGAGCAAAATTATTTAAACTTCATTTTTTTTACATAAATTTTTCATCGTCTTTTCAAAATAAATTCTCTATTCCGACAGGCGTCCAATGCCCATTTACCGTATTTCATTTTTCTTAGTAATTTTTAAACGACATCATGATGATAAAAAGTAAACTAATCTCGTAAATATTTAACCTTTTGTCTCATAATACAGAATTGCCCCACATCTGAAGCAGACGACTTTTGAAAACATTGTGGCAAAAGAAGCCATTGCTTGTAATGAGTAATGGCTTCTTTTTCCACAATGTTTTCCACTTCGTCAGAGAAAAATAACCCAATTTTCTTAAATACATATTAACCGAATATAAATATCAGCTTTGAATTTTGGAGAGACCTAGATATGCTTTTGAGGCAAATGGTTAAGAAACAAAAATTTGCGGCTTGAGTAGGAAACAATTGCACTTTTATATTCCAAGTCTTAAGCTATAGTTTGGATGGTATTTACTTTCACACCTTGTTAAAGGACTTTATTTCAAAAAGTTGTGGCAAATTCTAAGAATAGATTAATATATCTCTTTTAACAAAATAATAAACTCTTTATGTCTAACCTCGAGTTTAAATACTAACCAATTCACAATGTGATGTTTTTTTTCTGAATTGCTCACAAATTCACTTTATTGAACTTTCTATCTCTCTATGACAAAGTTTGTTAAATATATTTGTGGGACTGATATGTTTTGCTGAAAATTCATTCTCTCTGATGAAGAAATTTGCATTTTCTGTAATCCTCTTTGAAGAAAATATTTTTTTGCCTGAAAATTCATTTAATCATAGAATGGACCTTTTTTTGCTCTGATAATTCTTAAAAGTTTTATTTTGTGAATTTGGCTCTCTCTATATATATTGGATAATGTAAACATAGGCTAGAGACTGTATATGGTTTAACCTCAAGTTCTTTCATTTCTATTTTTAATTAAAATATATATATGCTAGTTTCAATATATTACTCTGTATCCATTGTATTATTTGGTTTTTGTGTAATTTTGGACTTAAGTTACATAACTTCAAAACATCCGCGGATCATTTCATAGACATCTTTAGCTAAGACGGCAGATTTTAAACTTGCGAATCTTGCTAAAGGTATTCAGTCATACCTGTGTTTGCAGCCACCTCTGAATAAAGGCCACCCTGTGATTGACCTTTGCTTGATTATTTAGAACAAATTTACCTCTGCTTAACTGTTAACAGAGGCCACTTTGGGTCTTTCCCAAGGGTGGCTATTGTTCACAGGTTTGACTGTCAGCTGACAAAAGATCTCCGAAATATTAAATTGGTTGAAATTGTTTGTATTTACAAACATAGGGCAGCAAGATTCATAGGTTTGAAAACTGCCATCCTAACTAGCATAGGTCTTTGAAACGAGGCCCTGAGTTACTGATATTTTGTCAGGCAACCAAAAGATTTGTTTGGTCCAATAAAGCAATTTTTATTTTGCAAACTTTGACCATTTCTTTAACATTGGTCTTGATTGGATGTATTATGGTGAGGGGCGGCGGCATATTTGTGTAATATGATTATCATTATATATTACACATATGTATATATATATATTTGTATCATATTATATAAAATTAATTTGTATCTGTGTAAAAATATTTCTTTTTTTGTATATTTTCATATTTTATAACTTGAAATGAATAAGCTCGTCTGTTTCAAAGAAAAAGTCATGCTATTACGATTGCTGCGCTGTTATTGCACAAAAACTTTGGTGTAGCCCATTACTCAAACACTTTTGAAGATATCAACACAACATTTGGAATACTTGATTATCACAACAAGGCACGGTTGCAAGACAAGGGGCATTATTCTGAAAGCTATATTTTTAGAGTTATGCCCCTTTTTAACTTAGAATTTTGGTCAAAGTTGCTTATTAAATAGAATGATGTAAAACGGATGAGTGTTAATGCTGTAGAGCTCTTGTCCCGCTTTATCATTTTAAAGAAACATTTTGTTATTTCAGTTGGTCTAGCACGAGGTAAATCCATGCGTACAAAAGTGACTCAATATTCTACGCCAATGGAGTCCATACAGGCTGAAGTACGAGACATGCTGGAGGAGTTTGACGATGACGACATTCCGTAAGTTTGTTTTAAAGGGGATTGAAGTATGAATTTTTAAAGGGACTTGATTCTGTGTGTTTTTTGCTAATTTTAAAATTAATTGCGGCCATCTCCAATTAGAGTAATCATTGAGTACTTCGTGCAAATTGGTCTTTTAGGAAAGGCCATCTGTCAATAAAGACCATATTTTGTCTTTCCCAAGGGTGACCTTTGTTCTCAGGTTTGGCTGCTGTTATAACATGGCTGATAATTATTTTTTTGTATCAATTTTCAGACCTGGAGGCATCCCAGCCAAGAATGCAAAAGGCGACAGATTGTTGATATATCTCGGTATTATTGATATCTTACAATGTTACCGATTTCGAAAGAAGTTTGAGCATACTTTGAAATCTATGATCACGGACGGGGTAAGCTATACTGCGCATAAAGAACAGTTGTGCTTTTTATACGCCCCTCTTGACAGGTCTTATTAATGGAACACAGCCGATCTGTGTTACGGTTGTCTGCTCTCTGAGTGGAACATTTTTCATTCGAGCTTCATCAAACTTGATCAAAATAAATTTGAGGCAAATTTATGTGACTTATTGTCACTGGCGTTTAACGCCCTTTTCAACAATTTTTCAATTATATACAGCGACCGGTTCACCTAACCAGTTTTCCTGAACTGTATACTAACCAGTACTAACTTATCCTTCCACAAGGAGCCGACAACTCCACATTTGAAGGAAAATTGACATGTTTGTCAAATTTTCATAGAATGGTATGACCTGCTGTGACCAGGATTCGAACCCAGATCTCCAGGTTACAAGTCCAGCGCACTAACCACTAGACCACGGCCATGGCCCTTGATCAAAATGTTTATAGACGTAATATCTCATGATGCTGCCTTGTCATTTGTCAAAATAAAGGCTTTGCTTTGACCTAGTAAATCAGATTCTTGTTTTGAGACCAGACACAAAATGCTGCATTTTCATTGGTCAAAATTATGGCTTGGCTTTGAAACAACCAATCAGATCCTTGAGTTTTTATACTGGACTAATGCTTCATTGTCATTGGTCGAAATTGAGGAATAGTTCTGAATCAGCCAATCAGAGTTATAAGACCAGGCTCACAATGAAAATGATGTTTTTTCTTTGATCATTATTATAATTATGTTATAAACCAGTCAGTCAGTCTGCCAATGCTTTAGTGTGACTTACCAGTCCCTAAATTGTGGTCAGAATAAATGTAATTTTGTGTATGAACACTTTTGAAATTTTAATCAGCTTGATTTAATGCATTGTAATTTTCAAACCTAACCACTTAGCTCAGGAGAGAAAGCAGCTGATCTATAGACCTTGAGCTTGCGTGTTTAAATCCTGAGTTAGGTGCCTGTTCTCTGTGATGATTTGGTTTGTAGACATTTTATCTTAAACCATCTACTACAGATTTGAGTGGATATATAGAAAAAGTTGGCAGTTACTTGCGGAGAACAAGGTTAGTACTTGTACAGAATCCAGAAACTCTGGCTAAATTATCTGCTCACAGATATATATAATAGAAATATTATGAAAACCGGGCATAAAACTAAAAAAAGTTTACTCGTAAAATTTGTATATTTTCAGGAGACCGTGTCTGTGACACGTCCGAGCTTTTACGCCGACAGATTTCAGAAATTCTTCACTAACACTGTCTTTAAGAAGGCGCCATCACGTAAGTTTTGTCACTGTAACTTTTAACTATAGACGTAATCAGAGATTCCCGTTTGTCATTTTTGCCATTTGTTTAGTTGAAATTATTTCTTCAATATAGACTTATTTAGTTTTTGACTATAGTACTATAGTAATCATTTTTAGAAAAGAAATACTTGATAAGGAATAAGTAATGGTCGAATGTGAGAATTTATTGGACGTAATTAGTTTTTATAATTGATGCATTGTTTAAACTTAATATATCATTTTGTTGTATTGTTCAGTAAAGATTTGTAGGTAATGGGTTCGATTTAATAAGCAATGTATCTCATTTGCTAAAAGTAGGAGAAAAAGAATTAATTGGTTAACCAAAAAACTCACAATTTTTTATTATTTTTAATCTTGACATTTGTCTAGATTACTAGTTTTCTAATTTGTTGTCATAATATTTAGTGGTATTAGACCTCATTTTGCCTTAAAACAAAGATGTTTGATATTTAGTGATGTTTGACCTATGTCAACAGGTATATGTATATATATTTTTAATATAATCAATTTTGGAATTTATCAATGTTAGGCCATATACAATAGTTTTGCTGTGTGATAGTGATTTAAGTGGAGGTCGACTTTATTTACATCGATTTTAGTGGAATTAGACCTGATTTACATTTATTTTTATACTACCATATTTTCTATAAAAGTGGAACAGCCCACGTTTAAGGCCACGCAGAGGTTTAGGAAACTTGTGGGGCTAGGTATAACATATGTTTCCTGTATATTCTCTCATCGCTGGAACTTTCAAGGGCATTAATCACTGATATGCTCTTTTTCTGATTTAATCAACCTTCAATCTTTCTTAAGAAACTTGCAATCATGCTGAATTTAGTTACATTTGACCTTTCATGATCATTTATGCATCAGTGCTAACTTGGTTGACCTTTTACCTTTGTCAAGGACATTTATGCTCTATTAATATTAAAGAGCTATGACCTGTCAAGGTCATTGATACTCGAGTGATTAATGCAGTGACCCTTCAAAGAAACTGACTTTACAGTTTATTTGAAGATAATTGATATTTGACCTGTCATAGTCATTTTCTTCATCAGTGATGAATTTAGTGGTCTTATGGTCATTTCTGCCTATTGTTCCTTTTTGTTTTATATTTAGTGATCTTTGGCCTATCTGAAATGAATTTATAGACCTTTGACCTGTATGTTTGTGTACATGCAAAACTGTGTATCATTGTTTTGTATCGTGTACTCGTCTATAGATTTATGCTGTCTTTATTCAAGTAAATTGAATTAATTAATCTTATAGATACCCATTATAAGCTATGAACTTGATAAAAAAACTTGTCATGTCAGTCGATATTCTGTGTGTCTTTGTATTGTAACATCATATCTTGTATCGTATGAATCATATCTCAGACATGTATTGTACTATGCTATTCTATGTACAAAGATTCTGCCATATTTGAATAATTAAGATATGTATTGTACTATACTATTCTATGTACAAAGATTCTGCCATATTTGAATAATTAAGATATGTATTGTACTGTACTATTCTATGTACAAAGATTCTTCCTTATATGAATATCGGAGGCGAGATGGATTGATTTTTTTAGTCATCTATTAACTATGAAGATTGCGATCTAGTCATTGTCCGTAGGATAAAATTCCATAAAATAAGTGGTCATTATAATGAGATGGCCTTTTTATTGAAGTGATTTGCTTATATTGAAGTTTTCTGTATTTTTTATCAGATACAGATAAACGCCTGAATATTTCAGTTTGTCCGGTAAAGATATATGGAGTCTTGTACAAAAATATGGAATTTTTACGGCTGTAGTAATTGTCTGAATTATTTCAGCAAAGTGTTGACTGTTGCTTGTTACGATTACGTTAGATAATGGATAAATCCAGTCAGTTTGATAATAATTGATACTTTAGTAATTGATAATTCAGTTATTGATAATTTTGGTAATGATAATTTTAGTTATTGATAATTTGGTTATTGATAATTCAGTTATTGATGATTTGGTAATTAATAATTCAGTTATTGATAACTTGGTAATTGATAATTGGCAATTTTGATAAATTAGTAATGAGATGGTTTGTAATTTGATAAATTGGTATTTCATCTGACAAATTGATGATAGATTATTGGTAACTTGATAAATTGGTAATTGATTATTAGATATTTGATAATTGGTAATTTGATAATTGAATCTGTAAAATACATTAGATAGAATTATTCAATAAGAGTAATTTCAAGGCAGTCAAAAAATGGATGATTTTGATAGAAATATTTTGTGTGATAACTTTATAAATATTCTGTTTATATTCCATGTGTATATAGGTAGTCGAAATGACTGGATGGGTATCGGAAATTACGCTTCACGCGGCGGTAATTACCCAAATTATTCATTCTCCGTCAAATTTCCAATCTCTACGAATTTTCCTAAAGCTTCTTGTATTGATAGTTATTGTGCATTTTGCGACATCGTCCTCCTCTATATCTTTCACTTTCTCCAAACTTAAGTTTATATCACTACGATAAAGTATTAAAATGATTTGATTTTCCTGTTCGGAACAAATGTGTGAATGTTACGATGTTATTATAATTCTAAGTTTGAACTCTTTGTTACTAAGGTTTTTGAATGAATTTGTGATTAATTTTACTCAGAAATTCTCTCTAGATTAAGAAGTCCTTATTGTTCCACTCAAAACAAATGCTTCAATTTTACCATGTTATTGTAACAGTTTTTTACTATTGTCGAAGTGTTTGAAAATATCGCAGATCTTGATCTTTTGAAAAATTCTTATTGGATTAAAATTGTTCGAGATTGTCCCATTTAAAAACAAGCGCTTGAATTTTATGACGTTATTGTAAAAAAATTTGATTTAACTGTTTTCAGAATTTTCTCTAAGTATATAATATTGAGGTAATATAGAAATCATCTATTTCTTTATGCATTAAGACTTCATTGTCCTGTTCGAAAGGTTTTTTGGTTTTGTTGTGTTAATGATAAGGCTCCCCCCAAAAAATTCCTGTTTACAAGTTACCCGACCAATCCTTGCCGTTGGCGCAGACCTATCTACCCTATTTTTTGCCAAGAAATCCTAAACATGAAAAATGTAAATATTTTGCTTTTCCTAATCAATGTTAACTCTCTTCAGAATTATTTAATACTTTATTTTTGTTTTGTGGATTAATGTGTCTTAATTGTACTTTTTTAAACAAGTGACTGGTTTTACTATGCTAGGATAATGAGACCTTTGTAGTTTGTTACGCATTGATTTTGACAGAATCTTAATTATTAAATAATAATTTTACGTGTATTAAGGTGTCTAAAATGTCCATATCTTTACTAACTAACAGATTTTAAAATGTTACATCAAAAGTACTGAGTTTAATTATTTTTTCATTCATGCTGATAAGGTCTTTTTACCCTTTGACTCATAAGCATATTTTGGACACTTCCAAATTCTAAGCTAATATACAAAACATCAATTTATTTAAGAAAACTGGGTTTTTTCTCTGACAGAGTGGAAAACATTGTGGTTAAAAAAGCCATTACAAATTACAAGCAATGGCTTCTTTTGCCACAATGGTTTCAAAAGTCGTTGGCCACAGATGCAGGGAAATGCGGTATTATGAGCCAAAGGGTTAATGGTCGCCTTTTAATAGGATTAAGGTGTCTTAATGATCCATCTTTCATTGTATGAATACTATTCAGATTTTAACATGATAATTTGTATTTATATGCTTACACTGATGTGTACAAAGCCTTCCTCTCCTTGCAATTAGGCTTTTTGAATTTTTTATTAGCTCTGTTTCAAAGAAAAAGTCGAGCTGTTATGATCACTGCATTGTCGTTGTTTTCGTCGTTGTCATGCAAAAAGTTTAATATAGCCCATTACTCAAACACTTAAAGATATCAACATGACACTTAAAATACTTGATAGCCATGAAAAGGCACAGATGCAAGACTAGGAGTATTATTCTGAAAGCTGTAGGTTTGGAGTTACGCTCCTTTTTAACTTAGAATTTTGGTCAAAATTGCTTATGGTGTAAAACGGACGAGCGTTGGTGCCACTCTGCGAAGCTCTTGTTGCTTCTTTTAAAACTGTTTATCTTATTTACTAGAAGAAAATAATAAGTTACTGCTTTGGTTATGCAGCATTTAGGTCTGAAATTTTGTTGAAGTACTCTTTACTTAGCATCTCTCTAACTACCTAGTGCATAGTTGAAAGTTTTTGAGAATTTCTCAAAATTTCAATGTTTTTGACAAGACAGGACCATACTGTTATATTGTTTCTGTGATGCATTGTTTAAGTTTTCATGTGTTTCAAAATTTTCATTTTTACCACCCAACCTGCCAGCTTAGCTCCATAGGGACAGCGCTAGGTTTACAAGCCTCTGGTTTGTGAGTTTAAACCTTTTGGCATGTGACATGTTCTTTATGATGATTTAGTTGACCATTTTATCCAAAGTTATCGTCCTCCACAGTTGAATATAGAGTAATTCATGTTGCGAAGTTGGCAGCTTCTTGCGGAGAACAAGGTTTGTACTGGTAAAGAATCCAGGATCTCCGGTGGGGTTTCCTGCCCGCTGTTATATACAACTGTAATCCTGTTTAATAAAGACATGAAACTCAAAATAATTTGGAACAAATGTTGACAATCCTTAAACATATTTTTTAATAACTTTATAAGGTACTGTTTTTATTTTAAAGCTAAGATGTTTCGACGGTGTAAGTAATAAATGCCTTGCAACTGTTGTTATTTTTTAAAATTTTTTTTGCTTATTTTTGACAAATCTATATTTGTTTTTTTATGCACAAAAATGCTGCATATGACTGTCTTTGTACTGATTCCATACCATAGTCTTATTGCATCGTAGTGCCTCATTCTTTAGTCTAATTGGACTTGCTTTCAGAATCATGATGCATTATATCATAGTTATTTGTGTTTGTGTGAAATCATGTCCCATTTACCATTTATTTTGAACCAGTTTTACTATCCTTACCTGTGAGATGAATTTTCATTGGCTAGTACAGACTGTGGAAAAATAAGCTATCTTGATTGGTCAGTTATATTAATGGATAACCAATCAAAGCTCTTGTTATGTATGCTCCTCCATCTAGCGCATTGACCAATAGAATTTGCTGCAACTCCTGACTGACTACTTAGCCAACCAATAGAAAACCTTGTTAGTTGTTTATCATAACCTAAAGGTTGTTGCTTTGAACATTTGAAATTTTTGTTGAAATATTTGTTCGCATGGATTAGATTTTTGTTACCAAGCAACGGTACCTATTCTTAACCTAATACTGCATATTGTTGCTTTTTATCCTTTCATTTTACTGACACTTTGAAATTTTTATTGGACGAATATCGTGTCATTTATGCAATTATTTGTGTTTATTTGTATCTTATCATTTGACATTATTTGTAATGTAAGCTGGCAACTTGTGTATCAACTATGCTTTGTGTTTATCAATATAACAATGTTTATGCTCCTAAAGAAGTCTGGCTTTATATGCCTTCATGTATATGCAAACCATTGAATTGTGCACCAATATCATTGTTGGCAACTCTGCTTATGTTTAACATTCTGTTCTCTCTAAGTACTTTAACTTATATTATAAAATTTAATGCAATTGTCTTGTTCTGATTGCACAGAAACCATTTTATAATGATACCAGATATTCATGTGCCTGAGGCCAGTATGTCACAAATTTATATGTCTGATACCAGGATATTAGCTATTTATGTAACTGACGCCTAGATATTAAAATCTTATGATTCTGATGCCAGAATGTTTGAAATGCCAAGATTTTAGGAATTTTATGTGTCTGATGCCAAGATATTCTACATTTATGGGACTGATACCTATTTATTAATTTATGCTCCTGATGCCAAGTTTCAAGACTATAATGCTGTTGATGTCATGTTATACATGAATGATAGTGTAAAATACCTGTGTCAGGTATCAAGTTGAGGTAGATTTATGTGTCTGACGCCTCTAGACTGACAATTATGAAATTTTATTTGATTGTTTAGTCAATTGACTACGCCTATTCAAAAAAAAGATACGTTCCTCAGTTACCTGACCGACCCAATATTTTACCTGCGGACTCATAAGTTTTTACGTTATCCAAATCTTAGTGTTATGTCGTAATTTTCACTACTCATTAATATTACAGCGCACATATTCCCATACAGTGTATGTATATGTAAAAACAAAATAAAATAAAAAATTCCTTACCTACCGACCCATATTTTTGGGTGGGGAGGGGCATGAAACAGGAAACAAACTTTTTTTTGTTTAGGCGTAATCTGTTCATGTGAAACATCGAGATTTTTTGTTAATAAATTTTATTATTATGTTTCTGGTACAGAATAGAGCCAAATTTAGTTGTATGTGAGAATTCAACTGTGTATTTATACCGTATCTATGTTCATAAAACCTGAGATTTGTCTCCAAACTCAAATCTCAATTTTATGTTTTCAATATACTTAAGTTAATTATAATGTGATTATATGGCTATTCAAACAGATTTCTGTACACACATCAATTGATAAAAAAACATTAACTTGCAGATTTTAAATCTGAGAATCTTTAGTGAAATTTCAACTCAAGAGATTGATCCAAGAGTTTAACTTCGAACCAAGTTTTTTAGAGTCTCCATCTTCCTAATTGACTCATGTCGTAGTTATATATTGGTTAATAATATATTTTTGAGAATGTGAGTTTATTATTTTTGATATATTACAAAAAATTAGTTACAAAACTGTTGGTTGTTCCAGCTATGAAGTTTGAAAATCTTAACAGGGTTTAAAAAATCTTTTGATTTTAGAAATTTTGATGATTTTTTTCATCTGTTTAATGAATTAATGAACTAAAGGCAACTATTTCAATGACATCGAAGCATTCAAAAAGAAATCAAAAGTCTTCAATGATTTTTATGAATTAACTCCCTTAATTCTATTGCAAAGGATTGTCTCCCTTTTTTGATATCGAATTACCTCCCTTGTTTATAATGACATGAAATTCCCCCTCTTGATTTTTATTACAGTGAATTACCTCCCTTGATTAATTATTGAGTTAAGTCCCTTGAAATTCCAGTGATGAAGTTGGCATGAACCGTTGCCTATATGTGATTATTTTTTGTAGTTCTTTCTGTTCATCAGACCTTGTGTTGATATAAATACAGTCAAAATTTGTTGCACGTGAAACTATCTGCCTTTTTGTCTTTATCATTTTATGGAATAATAATTATTTATATTTGCCTGATGGAAATCAAGTTGGGCAGATATTTACTTGAATTTAATCTCTCTTTTGAAAAAGTTGAGTATTGGGATAACGTGCGATATTTTGCTACGAATTTCGTATTCGTCATGAAAGTAAATGTTTGTTAAAAGTTCTTAATACCCCTGTTGAAATTTCCATCTAATTTCCAATTTTCAGAATCTTATATGGTGTTCTCTCCCTTTAGTTTATTTTCTTTATTTTCATTATTTGTGAATTAATGCATCATTCTAGGATTTAGTTAAATATTTATAAATGTTCGATTCAAGTTACATGTATCAGCCAAGTTAAGGTGAAAATAGGACTTTCATGGAATTTTTTTTTTTTACAAAACTGGGAACCGGAGCCTCAGCTGATATCATTATGAAAACAATAATTTAACTAAGCTTCCCTTCACAGTGTACAGGGAGTGGGTGGGGAACAATGCGCATTCATTTGTTTTAAAGTTTTCCTGTAATTTGTGCTTTTCTTGGCATAAAATGATTTCACTTGAGCAGGTTAATAGTATATTCAATGTTGAAGCCTGCCACTTGACGTAAAATGGTATCATTTTAGAGATTTTTAATTCAAATCTGACTTGTGCTTTTTATGTAAATGTCAAGGTCACTGTTTGACCTTGGGCGCGATGTTATGTGGTCTTGAGTTCAATGCTTAGGTCATTGTTTGACCTTGAGCTTAATGTCAAGGTCAGTTAAGAACATATAATAAAATATTACTGTTGAATTTGGAAAACCTCATATTTGAACAAGGAATGAATAATAATTAAACAATAGTCACTTTTGTTGAAAAAATGTAAATATTCTTAAATTAAGTTTATGTTTCAAGTTTTGGCTGTATATAAATGTATGTACTTTTTGTGTACTGTTATATTTGATAAGCATGATTTGAAATTCTAAATGTGTTTTTTACATTTCTCTTTTTTACCTTCTGTATTTTAGGCCAAGGTTAGTTAAGTGAATAATTTTGTGTTTTTTCGTGTTTTTCAGTTTTTCATATACTTTTCTGTATTTTTGCATGAACTGTTACAATTTTGTTTAATTATTGTGTATTTAATTGTCAGTCAGAAACCTTGGATGTTTAAGGCCGGAAAAATATGTTTGTTTCCACCAATTTCTTTTCATTAATGAATAGTTGGCCTTTTTTATGTTTGTATGTTTTTGCTGATGGAACAATAATGAAAAATGTATATTAATGCAGCACAGACTATGGAAAATATTGCATTAAAAACTTTTGGAAAATATATTTAGGTTGGACTCATAGACACAAATATATTTTTTATTTGGCCTGATCAGCTTGAATTATGCAATTGTTAAGTTCAGCAGGTAAAGGGATGTCTGTGATTATTTCTAGAATTCTTCAAAATATTTATTGGAATCACACTTAGTTAGGGACCTTTTTAGGTCTTTTTGAGAAATGTGTGTGGATGACAGGGGAATGGGGTCGTATTTTTGCCCTTGTTCGACCCTTTTCATTTACTCCCAAGTCGAATGACTGTTAAATGAGGGCTCTGATATTGTGTTTTGTTAACCATGTGCACTTTGGAAAACATACTCTTTTCTAACTGCTGCTGCATGTAAACTGCTCTATGATTGGTCGATATTATACCTATTTCCAAGTGACTTAGATATTATCTCCTGTCAGTATGACATACAATCTATTTCCCAATAAAATATCCAAGGAGTGAAGTATTAAACTGAATCTTTATAAGGATATTATCAAACAATTATTGGAAATGTTATATACAGTTTGAAGGATGATTGAAACATCCATAGTAAATAGAGATTTTTTTAGATAAATTTCTAACAGAATTATGGGGCTTTTATTATGGGTGGGGAAACTATTTGGGAAACATTTGTTAATTCTGATTAAGTGAAACTTGTTTCATCAAAGTAAGAATGAGTTAATTTGTATTATCATTGTGAACTACTTAAGTGAGTGTTAATTATTGTGGGAGGGGCATTTTTCTTAGGAGCTGGGGCGGTTATTGTGAATAGGGCAACTTTTATGGGTTGAGCATAATTTTGGGAGGAGGGATTATTATGGGTGGGGCAATTATTATGGGAGGGGTATCTTTAATGGGTTGAGCATAATTTTGGGAGGAGCACTTATTTAGGATGGGGCAACTTTTATGGGAGGAGGGATTATTATGGGTGGGGCAATTATTATGGGAGGGGCATCTTAAATGTGTTTAGCATAACTACAAGAGGGACAATTAATGAGGGTGGGACAACTTTTATGGGTGGGACAGTTATTACTGAAGGAACAATTGCTGTGAGTGTGGCCATCATTAAGGATGGGGAATATTTTATTTTAGTAATTATAGAAAACCTTGTTGTAAGGGTTTAACAGGTTGCATGATTATTGTGAAATGCATATTAAGTCTTAATTATTTCCTATGAATACAATATTCTCCTGCCGCAACTACTGCCTATGATTTACCCCACCCACTTGTGCATTTAAAATGTATGTTAATGTTTGCGTATCAATTATATTGAGTTTCAAATACTGCATGAAATTTTTTGAATGTGTTAAAGTAAATATTGTCATGCACCATTTTTCATATTTTTCTGTATAATAAAAAATATAATGAATAATATATATTTTCTAAAACAGTGAGATACTTTTTTAAAAAAAAAATCAATTTGATTGTTTATCACTTTCATACTTAATTTTAAGTTAGGCATCCATCTGTATAAAATTAAAATGTTTGTTTTTACTGCTTTAATTCAATTACTAATTTGTCTAATTAATATACATTATACATATATT
Organism: Lutraria rhynchaena; assembly: GCA_008271625.1. Taxonomy (NCBI): domain Eukaryota; kingdom Metazoa; phylum Mollusca; class Bivalvia; order Venerida; family Mactridae; genus Lutraria; species Lutraria rhynchaena. The sequence continues at coordinate 2,322,785 of VIBL01000030.1, forward strand.
TGACCACCTGATGTATGGTCGTAATCTAGTTCAGAAACTAGCCATGAGATGATATTCTACATTTGTAGGGACATAGTCAGGGCTCTCTTTTGGGGGACTGGGGCCGTGGAAGTGGGGAATTTCGCATCATTTTCAGTTCAAGGGGGAAATTCAAAAGCCTAATTAATATAATAGGTGGAGGAATTTTTTACCTAAAATAAGGGGGAAAAGTATATTCCAGAGGTAGGGCCCCAAAATCGGGAGATCGAAAGCCCTGATATTGTTTCGTATTATCATTTAAGTTTTGTTGTTGGAGAAAAATATCTGATTGAAACTTTTTATCTTAACATGGGTGGGAATATTTTTCTAGGGGGTGGGGGAGGGGGATATCAAAATCGGATGTAAATTTTTAGGCAGGGAATGTTCTTACAGTGTTTTTTTTAATTTTCAAAACTATCTGTGGCTCTCTGAAGGGGAAAATGAAGCATAATATATCAGAAAAAAGGGGAAAATTTGAAAAACTAGCACTTACTTATATACTATTTTTAGGGGAAATATAACTTTTTTGGGCTTGGGGAAACAGCCAATATTCAGCTGTTTATAAAATATACGAAAAAAAATCATTGTCTTACAGAATTTAGGCCATTATTTATCAACAGATCCATTTGTCCATGCAGTAAAATTCAATACGGAGTATTCTCACCCAAGTACTAGATCTATGTTACTCTCTAAGTCTGAAATTGTTTGTGTTTAATATAAACTTATTTATTTCTTCTTTACACACACTTCCAGCTCTGAAGCATTCCCCATCCAAACGAAAACCCGGAGAACGAGGACCGCGGACCCAAAGTATGAATGAGGACCATCGAGAACCCATTCCTGGTAAGACCTGTTCATTTACTCAAGCCGACAGTGGTTTGGGCTCATACTTAAGAGTCCAGCATGCTGTTTTTTTTTAGGCATATCTTGGAGGGGCTTCCATGGTTGAGTGGTAATGGTCTTTGGCTAGTTATCACTAGTCCCTCACCACTGAGTTCAAACTCCACTGGGAACCAGACAAATTTCACATGCAATGAAGCCGTCTAGCTAGTTTATGTATGTTCTGTGGTTCTTCTTTTGTTATGCTAAGGACTTCAGTCACCATTACCGTAAAGCTGGAAAAGTTGCCAAACAATCACTCGACCACGTAGGCCTCTTACAATATTATATATTTGTATTGCTCAAAGACAGAAGAATATTGAATAGAATTCAGTTTCTTGTTCTTACAAGTGTCCAGCAGAGGAAACTTCGACCAAACAAATCAAAATTATTTATCTGAAACTTCCTCTTTCAGGAACCGTTGGTGCGAGACCTGACCTGCTAATGGGCAGCGCCACACCTCCTCCAACCTTTACAGAAGCCACGTCTGGTGCTCGACCCCGAGACGGAACCTCACCTCGGCCGGCAATAAAATCCACAGAATTTGAAACTCACAGGTATGTTTAGGTACTTGAAAACATAAAGAACACTAGTGTGTTTTCATCCTGTTTTGAAGTGATAAAAATATGTAGAAAATTTATTCCAAAGATGAAAGAAAGTTCTTATAGAAGCATCATAAGAGTCCTTTGTTTCATATCATATAAAATATGAGGTATAGTTTGGAAATAATGTGTTTTGTTGAAGAAAGGTACAATTTTCCCTCAAAATATCTCTGCAGAAAAATTATAATGACTTGGTTTTACTTTAATGTATGTAACAGCCTTCGCAAATTGTCTCGGTCGACAGGTCTTGTCAGGAATATTTTGCATTAGTCTGAGGAAAATTCCTTAATTTCCGGTCTGGATGAACGTTATAAATCATTGCCAAAAGCATCTTTTATTCAGGGTATTCTTGTATCAAAATTATTAATATCGAAAAAATTGTAATAAATCGCTGAAATGACAATTTATAAAAATGAACGAGACTGATGTAAACAAGCAAAGATTTGTGTTTGACAAGTATAGTAAAACTTCTATAATGAGGTCACCTTCGGGGCTCGAAAAATTGGCTGTAATGATGAAGTGGTCTCGTTATCACGTTGAATTATAGAGGAGTTATTGAAAGCCAGTCCGAAAACATGTGGTCGTTATAACAAGTTGGTTGTGATATTAAGGTGATCGCTGTGAGAGGTTTTACCGTGGTTTGAAACGTTTCAGGTCAGAGCGTACAGGCACATACTTCCAAACTATTACTCAACAAGAAGAGTCGAGCAGTAGACCTGGATTTACTAAGATCCCTAGAAGTTCCCCTTTAAGTGTGTCTGAGTCAACCCCTACGTACACGGAATTTACTGAAGGGACCCCGAGTTACACAGCGTCCAGCCCCTCATGTAGCAGTGAAGTCTTAGGTTTGAGTTTGTTTTTTCTGTTTATTCTTGAAGGTCAAGGTCCAAGGTCATAAAACTTGAGGCTGATCTCAAAGCTCAAATCTCAATTTTGTGTTTTCAATGTCTTTTAGTTGACTTTTCAGGGTTTTCAATAGATATCAAAAGTTTCGGGTCATTTTTTGACCCTTGGCTGATGAAAATTTGAAGAGTCAACAAATTTTCATTCTTATTTTATCTTAAATTTGACCCTTTGGTACAAATTTTCAAGAGTCAGAAGCTTTTGTTTTACTGATTTCAACAGTCAAAATCCTGTTTTAAGCGCCAAACGAATGCATCAATATACTGAACGCGAGGCAAGGTAATCAAAATATGTACTTATACTTGGTACTCACGTATATTTGGGCCTGAAGTAGATTGGAAACAAAAATGAGTTTGGAGACCAATCTCAAATCACAAGTTTTGTAACCTCTGGACCTGAGATTATGAAATTTGAGATTATTTCAAAGGCTGAGAGCTCAATCTCATCTTAATATTGTTTGAATTAAATGATATTTTAGGTTTACTTTTGTTTCGTTTTATATTCAAGTTCATAAATTCAAAACGTACTTTCAATCTATTCTTAGTTTGGTCAGGAATGTGTTTTTCTCAAGTTTTGCTGTCAGAATGGAAGTCCATTGTAATTATTAATATGAATTTTTTGATTGTCATTCCAATGTTTGTGGTACTTAAGAATTGCTGTTTCAGCCACTTTCAGCTGTTCAGGCTTATGAAATATTCTCCAAGTCAGCAAAATTTTATGAAAATCTGCATTTTTTTGTAAATTTTTTTATAATTTTCTTCCCACTTTCCAGATACAACTATCCCAAATTTACCGCATGATTCGGCCAGCGGATCCGTTGAGAGCTCACCGTCCAAGACGATGGTAGCTAGTAGTAGCACTGAAGCTTCTTACTACAGTGCTGTATCGCATCTGGACACAAACGTCACCATGACGACAACATCACGCTCTGAGGAACGTTTCCATAGCAACAGTCAGTCTGTGGTCTTGAATAATGGCAGTAATATAAGCAGCCGTAGTGAAACAAACCAGTCCAGTGTTAAACGAACAATTGAACTTAGTGCGGACTCTTCAGTTGGAGATAATAATAGTGCTATCGAACTGCTTAACGAGCAAAATGTTGTCGACACCTCATTTTCATCGCAGGCGACATCCGTTAACGAGTCGATAGTAAGTTCAACAACTGAACCGTCGACTGTTACTGAACAAAGTGATAGTACCGATGATTCAACAAGCAATCCGGCAAAAATTAATGAACACAAACAAAACATTGTGAGTGACACTCCTAACAAGGTCAAGGAATCCGACAATGAAATAAGTTCAACCAATTATAAATCACCAGTCAAGGATGAACAAATCGAGATTGAGGAATCGGTAGGTTTTTGCTTATCGAATGAAAAGTTTATATTTACAGTTTGAAGTCATTCTTCCTTTTATTCTGAGGCACTCATTATAACATTTTAGACGCTTTTTACAAAGGTACATTTTGACGTTTTTGTATCAGTCTGCTTTTAATTGCGTGGTTCACTGAAAACAGTTTTTGTTGGGTCTGCTCACATTTTTGACAACGACTTAACATTTGAAGTTTATCTAACTACCCTTAGAATAGTCTCTTAATTAACTGGTTGTTGTGGAAGATTTGGTTACCATGGTTACAATTTTGCTTCTGTTTTGGCTTTTGTACTTTTTTTTACTTCGTAATGTTGATGATTTATAAATTACATAATTTAGAAAATATATCGCTGTGACTTGTAATCTGCTTTGTTGAATTAATTTCGATTATTCTTAAAGAAATAATTCAACAATTAAGGACACACAAAAATATTTTTGCCATTATGGAAGCCAAACAAACAACTGGACAATTAAGGAGATGAATATTGATTTTTTGGACTTTTAACAAAACAAAAATATTTTTTGCCAATAAGGGATTTTTTGAACCATTAACACAACAAAAATATTTTTTGCCAGTAAGGGAAGTGAAAAAAAAAATTTTTTTTGACAATTACTGCATATTTTGATGTGTAAAGAAGCAAAGGAATCATTCTTTCAATCTTTGATAAGAGGCTGGCTTTCTTGTTACATCTTTATACCTTATCTCCCTCCCTTAACTAAAGAGTAGATTTTCTTTTTTACTATACATACTTCCTTTTAGATACTTTCCCTGTCAATCTTTTTATCTCTCTTCATTTCTCTCTATCTCCCTTTCTCCGTAAATCTCCCTAATTTTGTCTTATTTCTTGCATAATATTACAGTGTCATTTAGTTCTGTACCTTAACCCTTTGCCTCATCGTCCGCATTTCCCCGCATCTAAAGCAGACGACTTTTGAAAACATGGTGACAGAAGCTGCCATTACTCGTAACAGGCAATGGCTTCTTCTGTTACAATGTTTTCCTCTCTTTCAGAGAGAAATAACCAAATTTTCTGAAATAAATTGATGTTTTGTATATATATATTATATATTGAATTTGGAAGAGTCCAAAATATGCTTATGAGGCAGTGTTCCCACTCACTTCTGAAATCGGGGGTAAGCTTACCATCTCTGTCTGAAATCTGGGGGTAAGAGAAGCATTTTTGGTGATATGAACATTTTTTTTATAAAAAAAAACAAACATACGTATACGCATACAAATCAAACCTTTTATTTAGGGGCCAAAGGTTCCTTAGCTTTAAAACTGAAACTCAATAAGGTAAGCTGTGCCATTGTACAGACGATTTCAATGTTTTTAATACCATAAGGTTATTGGCACGTCGTCCATAAACATAGATTTTCACGCATGCGATCTCGCACCAGATCAAAATGTGTTGGGTGATTTCCGATTTTTTTGCGCAATTTAAGCAAGATTTTACAAGAATGGGAACACTGATGAGGCTAAGGGTTGACAATAGACAAAAATACAGGAAGTTGTCAGTTCCTTAAGAAATCCAATGGTACTGATTATGCAGGCTTTCCAACATTCCTAGTTTTTTCCCTAGTTCTCCTGTTTTCTTTTTTAAAGAAACTGCCGGAAAGCCTGGAATATGTATACTGACTGCCCAAGCATGCTTAGCAGAACCTGTAGTACAGTTGATAACCGATACCAACTCTAAACATACTAAACACATGAAACTCTGAGCTTTCTATCTCATTCTGTACAAGCACTGTAGCCACTACCTTGGTCCGGTGGTTAGAGCGCTGGATTTTTAACCTGGTGATCCGGGCTGAAATCCCAGTTGCTGCTGGTCTTGGCAGAAGATTAGACAAAAATGTTGATTTTCCTCCATACGTGGAGAAGGTGCTGGCTCCTTGTGGAATGGTAAGTTAGTACTGGTCAGTATACAGTCCAGGAAAGCTGGTTAGGTGAACCGGACACTGTATGTTACTGTAAAATTGTGAAAAAATGGTAGTGACAATGTCATATAAAAGCAAAACTCTTTGAGCTTTCTGTCACAGTGTTTAAGCCTATCTCACTCTGTATGATCACCAAACACTCCACAGTAGAGCTTTATATCACCCGAATAAACATATCACGATACTTTAACGATACTATGTTCTTGGTACGAATCAGGATTACAATAAGGTCAGGCTAGAAGAAAAATATCATGTTCAGGGTTACCCGACCAAAACATATAGGGTATGCAAGTCGAAAAACCTTAATCTTTTCCGATTTTACTTTCTAAACACCTTTTGCGAAACTAGGTACATGTACAATTATTTTCCAAGTAATTCCGCACTATGGATCTTGCTGTTGAAAACTCAAGGGTCATTGCCAAAAGATTTAGTTGGTCGGGGTAATTCTAAACGTGACTAATTTTTTTTCTGTTTGACCTCAGCCAATTTTAAAGTATTTATTTCCTCCTCCCTTCAAAGTACGGTACTCGATATAACTTTTAAATCATTCACTTAATTCATAGAAAATTAGAAAAACTATTTGCATGTCAACAATGTAAATGCTTATGTGGCAATATTTAGCATTTGCACCTTTCAGAATAACCAATGAAGCATATTTGTCAATCAATTTACAAATAAATATTTGAAATGAATCAGTATTTTTGCAAATCTACATCCTTGGCTGCAAAGTGATTATATTCTGATTAATCGATGAAATCAACTTTGCTCTACTGTGTGGTGATGTCTGACTGTATCAAAGTGTACCTATTTATTTATCAGTACATTTATGGTCTTATAGATGTATTAAGGTATTAATCAGCTTTGGAAGAAAGGCAATGATTTATGATGAAACATGAAGTTTTATCTATAAGTTACTTGTATATCATTCAGGCCCCGGTTTAGGCCCTAAAAATATTCCTGGTCTCCGCTAACCCGGGTAACCCCTTTTTTCAACAGACCCTTAGCCCTTTTTGTGCCAATATTTTCATGTGAAGTGTATCTGCTAATTAAACAAAATAGATTTTAAAAAGTTTGTCTAACCTGCTGAGTCTTTAAACTTTTTGAGAATGTTAGCGGAAACAAGGTATTTATTTTTTTGGCCTCATCTGGAGAGAAGATTTCAGGATAGATAGCGTGATTTCAATTGGAAATAGAGATCCACTTCAGCTGCAAAAAATCCTAATTTATACATAATTTTCTAGATGACAGTTGAATGATCTAAAAAAAAAATCATCATTTTTATTAATATCAAATGGGGCCTCCATGGTCAAGTGGTCATTACCTCAGACTAGTAATTAATAGCCCCTTGCCACTAAAGAGTTAGATTCTTTCTCGAGGCCAGACAAATTTCATACGTTAGGAAGCTGTCCAGCTGGGTCGGTCGAGTAACCGTAAACAAACCTATTTTTGTAGGCCTTATTGATATAGTGAAATATGGATGTTTTGAAGTAATAATTTGGTGCCCCTGATTTCACTATGACAATGTTCAACTGTAATTGTTTGTTTGGATTTTTGGAAAGAAAAGATATTTGTCTACCAGCATATGTTTGGATTTGTGAGCAATTTCACATAATTCTAGATTTTCTCAATTTTTATCAAAATCACATTATCTACAGACAAATTGTTGAATTATGCATTTTTATTACTTAAAATCAAGGTTTTCCCCCATCAAGACAGCAAAATAGGAGCATAGTTCATTTTGCATGAACGTTTACTGTTTCGTTGTTTTGATGAGAAGAGCTGTACGCTTAATAAACCTTCACTTTAAAGCCTGTCGCATAAAACTTCATTTGAAATATTTTTTTTTAAAAGAATAAAACAGTATCTACTGTGTGGTTTTGTGAGTAAAGGCGCTTAGATTGAAACATTGATTAGTTAATCATTGCCTCGAAAAAAAAAATCTTTTCCTTAATTTGTTGATAAAATGTCTTTTTTAACCAATTTGTGCATTGTTAGTGTTTTATTGTTTTTTTGTTTTTGCATTTTTGCAGACTTAGAAAAATCGGTGACCTTGGTTTGTTCAGTTGATAATTTTTCTTTTTTTTCTTGTCATATAAACCTTAACCCTGTGATGATTGCATGAAAAAAAGTTCAGAGCTTTTTTAAAAAAATGTATTTTTTTTTAAAAAAATTGTATTTTAGTTTAATGTTTAATTTATATATTGTCTGACACTATGTATATGAGATTAATCCATTCTCAGTCCAAAGTTGTGACTATGTGTCCCAAGTTTGGCGAAATATTTCCCAATTTTAGTGCAAAACGATGCAATTTCTTCCCATTTCCCACAATGTGGAAAAAAATCCAGGTTATGCTAAAATCTACCTGCACATTGAGTTCACCTGGCTGTACAAACCAGGAAGTTTGTTTTCAATACAAGTGTTTGTATTTTATTATAACCTTCAAATAAAGACTGCCATCTATTAAGACTATTTTTTACACTAATACCAATAATAGGCTTTCTAGACCAGGTATTTAATAGTATGAATGCTGTATGTAACCTCTCATTGAATTTTCGTTGATCTTTTACCTTTGTAAATCGACTTTAGACCAGCTTAGAACTTTTATCTAGTCCTACAGCAGCATCAACCTCGTTCTGAGTCAATTTCTACCCATAATGAGTTGACAGGTGGATTGGTCAAGCCCTGCATTATTTGATGGGCACAAGAATTTTTTTTCTGTAAAAATGCCTCTAAACTTTGGTTGTTATGTTGGTTTGTTTCTGCTTTTTGTTTACTAACCTTTAGTCTGCTGAGCAGTCGACAGAAATGTGATATTTTTTTCTGAAAGTTATGATACCACTATTGAATGAGTATTTGTCAATATAACGGTCATGTCATGTGCTGGGTCAAAGCATTATATTAAGATATTTTGTTATTCATTTATGAGAGAGTCTTTGCTTGTTATTTTGGATTTCATGACTAACTTGAAGCAATAAAATATCATTTTTTGCGGTGGTTTCAAAATTCTAGCATCTGATTGGTCTGTACAGGTTAAAAATTCATTACAACCAATAGCTATGCTTGTTTGTTTTCTTTTTTATTGACCAATGGCAAAGCTTGTTTTTTTTTATTGACCAATGGCCAAGTTTGTTATTTGCAGTAAGTTTTTGCCAAGTTTTATTTTTTATTGACCAATTGAATGGCTTTTTTTATTGACATTTGGCATGACTTGCAGTATTTGGCCAGTCACCAAAACTTGATGCTACTTAAACATAAGGTGGCTATTTTTATTTATATATATCGTAATGTTCACAAGGTCAAGGTTTATATGACTTCTTTAGCTTTAGAGATAGTCTTTTGCTTGGATGATTAACCGATGTAAAAATATACTTCCTGGATTTAATTGGTAATAAATTTGTTTAAAGCTGAACTATCTTATCACTTGTTAACCCTTTGCTTCACAATACCGCATTTCCTCGCATCGCATCTGAAGCAGACTACTTTTTAAAACATTGCGACAAAAGAAGCCATTGCTTATAATGAGTAATGGCTTCTTTCGCTACAATGTTTTCCACTCTGTAAGAGAGGAATAATCCAATTTTCTTAAATAAATTGATGTTTTGTATATTAGCTTTGAATGTGGAAGAGTCCAAAATATGCTTATGAGGCAAAGGGTTAATACAAGTCTTTGAGTTTAGGGCTCTGTGTAAATGGAAGTTACAATAGTTTTTTTTTCTAAATTTTATTGAAATTAAGTATATGAATAAAGTATGGTCCATTTTCTGTTGTGTTTGTTTGCATAACATTAAGAAATGTTTTCAGCAAATTGCTATAAAACTATATAATTTAAGTGATAAACTTGATATTTTTGTTTTCAAAAATAAATGATTTTTTGTTGATTTTTTTCAAAATTTGCTTTATAGTTTACTTTTGTTTTGAAGAATAATGTTTTTATATTCTTAATCATCCAAGTATAGTATATGTTCACATTGTATAAAACGCTCTTTATACCTTATTTGGGACGTGGGTGTGCATGTTTTAACATTGCTTTGTGTATTTGTTATGATTCAAAATGTGCGGACACTATTACGATCTCCTCAAGATTAATTTTAGCACATTATAAAATTCACCACTTAAAAAATTATTGAAAGGATGTGACAATAGTGAATTAAGTGAACCTGGAGGTTTCTGTGAAAAAAATCAATAGGGCTGCACAAAATCTCTGTAATACAGATAAATTCACCCCTTATAAATTAGTTTTAAGATGATGCAATTAAACATCCTCAAAATATTCTTTTGGCATTCAGGGTTTTCCCTAAGAGTTTCCGTTTAAGGGTCCAGGGACTCAATACAATATTTCAGGGGTCCTTGGAGAAAAATTAAGAGTCCTAGGTATGGTATTTTCAATGACTTTATTTATGGCCGACTGCATCCCTGAAGTAATTTTAGAAGGATAAAAACTATGTTAAGAGAAATATATTGGTGATATGCATCCCAGTGGATGCAAGGCCTTTGAAGAAATGGGTCCCACAGCTGGTTTAATGTGTAAAAATGTATAAATGCTGTGTATGGGAAAACCCTGGACATTGCAAGTTCACCCCTCTCATTGTTATAATTATTGTATTAATATTATACTAAAAGCTATGATCAAAATTACTGTGGAAACATTTCAATTCATACCAGGTCCTGTTACCTCGTTCAAGTTAGATTTTGGTCAAATTTTGGTGAAGGGCCATAAAAAGTAATTTTCATAAAATAGGGCTTTCCACAGAGTGTGGCAGCATACTGGCTCTGACAGGAACCTTGTTTAGTGTGGACTGTGCATTATTATATACTAGCTTAGTGTTTTTACATTCTTTTGTATTTATATATTTTATCCAGAGCTATGATTATTTACTCTTTGTATGTATAAAAGGATTCATTAAAGAGAAAATAACTTTGCTTTAATATTGTTTTCTAAGCTTTGGTGGCCAGAAATTTTGACTTTGATGTAGTTTTTGGTAAAAAATAATTTCGAGTGAACTACAGTGAATGGATGGCCTCAAAAGTCAATAATTGCAAATGAAACAGATATTACATAATTTCAGATTGGATAATTCTATGTTAAGAAGATGATGAGTTGTTTCTGATTGGATAATTCTGTGTGAAGCAGTTGTTACAGCATTGCTGATTGGATAATTCCAATGTGAAGCAGTTGTTACAGCTTTTCTAATGGGATAATTCTGAACAGCTTTCATCAGGATTATCCAAACATTGACATGAAACATCATTATTAGATAAACTATCAAATTTTTACAAACGAAACATTTCTTTTATGACTTGGCTTCCAGAAATATGTACTGTAAATCTTCAAAACAATACAAAAAATGGTATCAGAAAACTATTGGGAAACCTAAATAAAATATTAACATGACACACGCCAACATAGAAGGTATTGGAGCGATTTTATATAATGTTAATATAATTGAAATTAATTATGGTGGATTATGGGTGTATATATTTGTTCTGTGTGTGGACTTTCCTAGTTTCTGCTATCAATTCTTTTTGTTTACTTTATGGGTATGGTAAATGTTAGCCATATTTACTGTATAATTTTGACTCCAATCTGTACCCTTTTCTTTAACTATTTAGGGGAAATATTCTGGCCTCTGTTTAAAAGGGGGATAAATCTTACAAACTCTGTTTATATTGAAAGCTGGATAACTTATGTGTGTAACCAGATTACAACAAAGCTAAAAAAAGCCTGGTTAGATCATAAGAAGGGGGGGGGGAGAGTTCTCAGATTATAGGGCGAGGAAATCAAACTTTTGGTTTCAGTTTGATATGTGAAGTTTCGATTGACCTATAGTTGCCAAACATTGTTCGGGGGCTTGAGATTGTAATTTTGGGGCTTTTTGGGGTCTAGGTCACAATTGCTAAGAGAAGGAAAGCTGTTTCCACTCAAACTGAAAATCTGGTTTTGTGGCATTGCAGTGTTCCTTTGGCAGTTGACTGTATCTTAACCCCAAAACATCGATAATGAGTTTTCCATTTCTCAAAATGAATGCCACTTTGTATGATATAGATGAAATTTCAGAAATTTTCTGTCACTACTGAAAGTAGTGTATCTGATTTTAGGCTAGGAAGTGAAAACTTCAAGGATTTTATAAAATACAACTTCATATTTTATTGGTTTATATTTGCAAAATAAAAATGCATTTGTATGGAAGAACGGTTCGTTCCTTACGGAGAACTGAAAACAAATTTTTACACGCATAAGTATACAAATGATTACAAAAAAAAATATGAGGTAATCCTCAGATATTTTGTGGCAATTAATCAGTACAAAACTTAACCATATGGTGATGATCTTACTCAATTCTTCGGCTCTTTTCTCTTACCTTATGTATCTGTTACCCATGTATTTAATGTCCCCCAGTCCCTTGTTTAACTGTTAAGTTGTCGTTAATTACATCTTAATGCTTGACACAATCCTTGTTGTGATTGAAATATCAGTGTATGTCTTTAGTTATTGAACATTATAAAGTTATTGCGTTGTTGCATATCTTCGTTGTATCGTCCCAATGTCTGTGATCAGTTTTATGTTCCGTTTTTGGGTTTGTACAAAAGTTGTGAGTTACGTCAACTTCGTGAAAATGTCCACCCTGTTGTTTGTGATTTTATGAAGTATACTGTCTCTAGGAGGGGATAGGGTATTACTCTTTATGGGGTGGTGTATTATATACTTTTTATATTAGAGGATAGTAATTTATTTTGGTATGGATGGGATACAGTACTGTTATTAGAAGGGGATGGGGTAATATATTTATATGCGAAGGGGGTGGGGTATTATACTTTTTAGTGGAGGGGGTGGGGTATTGCATTGTCATGTGGAAGGGGTGGGGTATTATACTTTTAAGTGGAAGGGTGGGGTATTGCATTGTCATATGGAGGGGGTGGGGTATTATACTTTTAAGTGGAGGGGTTGGTTATTGCATTGTCATATGGAGGGGGTGGGGTATTATACTTTTAAGTGGAGGGGTTGGTTATTGCATTGTCTTATTGAGGGGGTGGGGTATTATACTTTTAAGTGGAGGGGTTGGTTATTGCATTGTCTTATTGAGGGGGTGGGGTATTATACTTTTAAGTGGAGGGGTTGGTTATTGCATTGTCTTATTGAGGGGTTGGGGTATATACTTTTAAGTGGAGGGGTTGGGTATTGCATTGTCTTATGGAGGGGTTGGGTATTGCATTGTCTTATGGAGGGGTTGGGTATTATACTTTTCAGTGGAGGGGGCGCGGTATTGCATTGTCACATAGAAGGGGTGGGGTATCGTACTTTTAAGCAGAGGGGATGATGTATTGCATTGTCACATGGGTGGGTGGGGTATTATGCTTTTAAGTGGAGGGAGTTGTGTATTATAAGTTTCATAGAGAGAGGGTGGGGTAGTGATTGATTGGCTAGCATGTTAATTTTGATAATGTTTTATATTTCAGTAGGTCACAATCAGTACTTATCCAGAAAATATTTTGAGGTTTTATTTTTGATATTTATTTTTGGATCAATGAATATAGGTTTTATTTTATTGTGTAATAAAGTTTGTTTTTTTTTTAAATATCTTTCATGAAATAAATGATGCTGAGGTATTGTTGCAATATTTAACCTAAATAATACGGCCGTAGCCATTAAGGAAATAGAGTGAATGATTGACATATGCTCAGAAGAGGGTTATTAGTTCTATTGAATACATGACATTATGTATGAATATAAGCTTATTGTTTTTGTATTTACACCTAAAGACCCAATAAGTATTGGCAAAGCTAGGCATAAAAAGTATCTTGGTTTCTGCTTACTCCAATGTTATATTTTTCTGCTGACCCTATTTTTTGTTAGGGGGGGGGGAGGGGGTCTCAGTCAATTTTGTTTGCATTTTTTTCATGCATAAAATGTAATGCCAAATTTGAAAGATACACAGTAAAACCTCAGATAGCGACCACCTCTATACTATGGCCTCCTTGTTATAGCAACCACTTATTTAGCACTGGCTTCCAATAACACCCTTAATTCAACTTGACAATGAGGCCACATCATTGTTACCGAATATTTAGGGTCTCGAAAGGTGGTTCCATCATCGAGGCTATACTGTACATTTATATTTATAGTATATTTGACCTACTGACCCACTTTTTGAGGGGGAATGTTAACAGGAACCTAGTATTTATTTTTTGTGGCCTAAGCACTTCACATTTATTGATATAGAGGGCGCTAGTTTATTAACCCAGTACATTATTTCAAATTACTATAAATATTGCATTTGCTAATATTTTTTCTTTACGATAAATACACCAGTGTTGCTATGGTAACAGTCTGTAGGTCATGCTTCGAATATTCGTGTTACCGTATATTTCCAGCCAAACTATGTTTTGTACGCTTAGCTAGACTCAAAACATTTTTTTTTGTATTGATAGTTTTAATCAAACTTGGTAGGAATTGCATTATTGTACTAGTTACATAATTCTATAAAGGATGCTTGAAAATAGTGTATATTGTAGTGTGATTTAGATTTAAGCTATCAATGCTAAGATTTATGCTAATAATGTTGTTATTACATTTTAAAAGAATATTTCTTGTCTTATTATTTTAACTCAGCTAAGTCATTTTTTTTACAATGCTTTAAAAAAATGTGTTGATTTATTTATTTAAAAATTTTATATGTATCGTTTAGGGTGTTTTTGTTTTTTTTCAATTGTGAGTTTGCGTTTTAGTTGTATGCATATACTTTTAAAGATTTCATATTTGTATTTGCTTTGAGTTACTTTATTAATTGAAACAATTTTTTTCTCTTTTTCAGACTTATTTATGAGCTGAGCAATATAGATGTAGCATTTTATTCCATTGGATAATTCCATGTATAGCAGATGTTATGTCAATTTTGATTGGATGTTTCCATGTGTAGAGGATGTTTCGTCATGTCTGATTGGATAATTCAGTGTGCAGGAGGTGTTATGTCAATTTGATTGGATGACTCCATGTTTAGTGGATGTTTCGTCATTTCTGATTGGATAATTCCATAGTGCTTTCAAAAGGACCATCCAATCACGGACAAGGAGCATTATATTTGACTCATGGCTATTTTTAGATCAGTAGATCTGATCCCGATATTGTTAAATACTACATATTCCATAATATTAGATATTTAAATCATTATATTGTAATTATTATACTGCCTACTGCTAGTGATATGAATTCCTCATTCTGTTATCATTTACATGTTATGCATTGTCGAAACCGCTTGCGGTGATCTCGACATATTTGTCAAAATGGCAGTTCTGTGTATGTGCATCCGCAACTTTTTTTGTCTGGACCATAACCTCCCTATACATCAATGGATTTTAAAATGACTTGGCACAGTTTTTCACCATGATGAGATGGTGTGTCATGCGCAAGACCCAGGTTCATGTCAAAGGTTAATGGTCACACTTGGGGTTTAAAGGGCAAAAATTGGCATGTTTTACTTTGTCCGGACTGTAGAAAGGAACCTTAGCGGGCTTCACATATTGCCATTTTGCGACTTCTAGTTCGTATAAGGATATATGGTTAGAATCATGTATTGAATGCTAAAAATAGACTTCTAAAAATAGACTTCTAAATATAGTTTGGGGATTTTCAATTATTCTATGTAATGATCATTCTACATTCGCTAGAAATTGTGGATGTTTCATTATGGAAACTCTAAATTCTTGAAGTCAAATCTCTTTGTCTTTGAGGATATTTACTGTAAATTCATTGATCTGCCCGTCGTTTCGTGTCTGAATAAATCTTAGTGCAATTGTTTCATAATCAGAGTACTTTTTCCTCTTATTCTTTGAAGAAAATTGATATGGATGCTTTGGCTGAATTCGCTGATTAATTATACAGAGGGTCATAATGTCTGATTGTATTACGACATATTTTAAAACTTATGTTTCATTAAAAATTTACTATTAACTTCAAATGAGTGAAACAAATAAGCTCACTTTGGTAGATATCTGCTCTTGAAAACTTCTGTCGTCATTTGCACAATCGATTAATTTTGTTGTCTAGAGAAATATGTTGTGGCATTAAATAAGTACACTGCGATGTGTTGTCTCATAATCTATTTCACGAATGTTTTTAGATTCGCGTAAGCTCTGTAAGTCATAGATTTATCTTAGCTTAGAGGACAATTTATATTCTAATTTAATAGTCATACGTCGACTTAAATGTGCAGGGTTTCCACTGGTCATCATATTTTTACCACCAAGTCAATTTAACAACCCTTCTGGTTGTCAGTTATTGTTTCTACGTCACTGAGGTTAATATATCTGTTTTTTTTTTTATTTAAAATTTCCGATGGATATATTTTTGTAAAAACTGTAAATTTCTATATTTCAGAGCGTTATTTATTAAACCTGTTACTGTGAACTTAGATCATACATATATTGAATTACTATAACCACATACATAAACAGCCTCATTCTGTCTTTATACTCTAATCACTTATTTAAAAAAGTAAAATCAAATAAGGGTTCTGAAAGATCTGAGCCCTATTTTTCTTAGCAAAAATTGTAACCGAAATTTTGAAAAAATTCAGTTCGTTTTTCTGACGATGTTTTTTTATGTGATGATGAAAAATAAGCCCCCCATATTATTACTGAATATAGCTATTTTCATCGTTTTCTACTATGTAATTTTCCGTCTTTTATTCGATTTCTTGTTCATTAGTCGGATGTTACTATTAGTCACTTTCTTGATATTAGTGGTGCTAGTCGTGTATTCTATTCATTCATAGATTGTTCTTGGGATCTTGAGATACAGTAAAACACAGTTACAGTGAACTCAGATAAGTGAAATATTTATTCCCTCCACCCAGAAATGCCATTCTTATTTCATTGTTATGAACAGATAGAAATCATTATTTGGATCCCCAGGAAATCACTATAACCATCAAATGTATTTTTATTTTCGCTCGAATTGTAAATTTTTGGCAGAAGGAAAGCACGCTGTCATGAAGCTGAAGTTTTTTACTCGTCTACATTCTAGTTATCATCATGGTTCAAGGTTATAAAATTTGAGATCAGTCTCCAATCTCAAATCTCATATTTTGTCCTTCGATGTTTCTGACTTAATTACTACAAAACGATGATGATTTTAATCCCATGTTATTCTGTCAGATAAAATGAACTGAAGATGTATTAAATCGTTAAACTGCAATATCTTTCAAACTAGAATGCTTCAGTTACAAAATTGAGATTTGAGCTCGGGAGACTGTTCTCAAGTTTTATAACCTTGGGGCAATCTCATTGTCACATTTTCATAGGCTATGAACACTAAATAAATCATTTCTTGAAAATTTGTGTTCCATGTCTTACCTCAGTTGCTGTTTTGTGTGTAGCAGACCAGAAGTGGGTCACTAGCTCAAAGGTCAAGGTAATAAGGGGCTCAACATATCGCTTCATCACTCGTTAATGTGTTAAGTAGGTTCTTGATCATAGAGCTAGCACCTGTGTCATATGTACAGGTAATACTTGAACCATTTAGATATGAAATCCTCCCTTGTATAGTGCGATGTAAACTTGTATGTAAACTTGTATTGTATAACTTTGGAATGCTGAGTCGACACATATTTTTAGAATAGCTTTTGATACACATTGACATTAATTGTGTAATGATCGTTACCCCACCCACTTAGTTTAATGTGAGAACATGGCAATTCTGAGATTTGGCACAATTTAGATGTTTTATACTAAATTGTGGTGGGGTAATGATTATGTTTATCAATATTGATATATTAAATGTTGTCAAAAACGTGATAGCGATGTTTATATATAAATCATGCAAGTTTGCCGTAGAGTCATCTAATGTTAGAAAGACATTACACCCCACTTTTTAAGTGTGACAAAACTTGAGATTTGTCCGCTAATTCTGACTTCTAATGCCAATATGCGTTTGATGCAAAAATTGACTGTAGAATAATTGGAAATCTAAAGAATTTTTTGTTACAGTTTAGTTTAAAAGGAATATTTACAACCCAACTTAAAGTTTCTCAAGTATAAATGGATTAGTGGTCGATGGTCAACTTACGTATTTATGTCTTTGGCTTTCAAAAGGGTGTTTTTAGGGGTTATTAGGGATTGCCTATTCATTTTCCATCATACAAAAATGTTGGAACACAGATTACATGTAAGAGCCCCGTTATAATCTGGTGGTGTTTTTTATCATTAATATTTTTGGCTCGTGGGTTTTTGAAGAAAAAGTCAAGCTGTTATGATCACTGCTGCTATGCTGTGTGGAAACTTTAATGTAGCCCATTACTCAAACACCTTTATCAATATCAACATGATACGTGGAATACTTGATTATTATGGCAAGGCACCGTTGCGAGACAAGGGACATTATCTTGTAAACTAAATTTTTGGAGTTATTTCCCTTTGTAACTTAGAATTTGATAGAATTTGATTATTGAATAGAATGATGTAAAACAGATGAGTGTTGGGGCTGCTTAGTGGAGCTCTTAATTGAAATTGTGATAGAAACTCATGTTGCTAATTACCTCTGCATTCCATAAGTTTGACATGTTTTACTGTCAAATTTTGTGGTCAAACAGGCTTTGAAAGTGATAGTTTTCACTAATTTAATTTACAGTTATTTAAATAGGGTAGATATCTAATTATATGGCAAAAAGTGTTCATTGAAAATTTCTTGAAGTTTACATTTTAATGTTTAGCGCTTAAATCATCTTTACGTAATTTGAACCAAAAAGAATTTTTTCTTTGTAAGGAACATTTGTTTTATTGTAGAACACTTATTGTTTGTGAGAATTTTATCTTTACAAGGGTTAATGATTGTCTCTTCTTGATTATGCATAGTGTATGCTTGAATTGATTATTTTGTGTTATTTTTAGAGTGGTTGAGATTCTATGACTTTAAAGTGTTACATGTAACTTTAAAGTTTGTAGCATTATGGGGACTTACCCTAATCTATTTGTAAACACTCCCTTTTGTAAAAGACCGTGCTCCCAGAGGAGTTCATTACAAAGTCTGTGATCTGTTCTGGAAGGTTTAATACCAAAAGCTCAATTAATACTCAGTGGTTCCAATGGGTAGCTACTTTCTCAGGCTTATAGGATGTTCAAAAATAAGCAACTGATTAAGAGTATTTCTGCTGTGAATTAATCATATGATATTGATAATAATTTTTAATTATAATTCTTTTTATTTTTTGCTTTGATTTCTTAATATTTTTCTTACAATTTCTGTCTTTCAAACCCAAATGTTCTCTGATTGGTCAGTGCTTATAATTTGATGGTTTCTGATTGGTAGGTTTGTTTTCTTCTGGAGGATCGCTTTCTTCTGTTCTCACATTTGATTGGTTAGTTGTATATACTGGCACCAGATTGGCTGATACTTGGTAATCAAATCATTTGAACTGGAGATCTTGAAATGAATCATTAAACTCCTGATTTATAATGATATGTGATAAAATAATTAAATGGGGGGGAGATTTTTTTTTTTGTCTGTGTAAATGTATACTTAAGTATGATAAAATAGTCCTACGATATACTGGTAAAGTTGATACCCGAATTATAATCGTAATCATATCACATTTGTAGAAATTTGAAAAATGACGTAGTTTGACAAATTACGAAGTAAGTACCTTTTTTGTATATGGTTGTAATCATGCACTATTTATCTATCTATATATATATATGTGTGTGCGTGTTAAATTTTACAGAATGTGTCATACCAATAATGTTGAATGTATAAACTATGTCATGATGTATTAATTTATTTTTTTTTTTTGGCAAAACCACTGCTAAATATTGTTACAGTTCATGGATGTACAGTTAGGTATCTTTAACTCTGTACAGTGTATGGTCAGATAAGTTATTTCCTAAGATCCACCGTGCTCAATGTTTCTTTATGTTACACTGTGTGGAACTGTGCACAGGGTGTAACCACTGGGTGCATACTTATAATTTTGATAACTGCAAAAGTGATACCTTCATATAGTAAACCGTCGCAAGTTGTGTGTCTGATTAGTGGATTCTTTTTTGGTACTTTCTGTTTCTCTTCCTACGTCATAAGTTTATAAGCTTTTGAACATATCTATCAGAACTGTACAGTGTTATGTCTATCTGTGACTATGAATTCAATAATTATGTTTCAATTTGTCAATGTGTATATGTCATAATAGAATACAGGTAATAAATGAAATAGGTTTGAATAAAGTTGCTTGTTTTTTAGTTTGCCTTTATTGCTGTCACCAAATATTCCCAAATTACCGCCCCTCCATTTTTGGCACGCTCCTTTCTTAGTGGACACGCCCCAATACTAATGGACACGCCCCAATACTAAAGGACAAGCCTCTGCCCAATGGACAGGTCCCAACCCATTTGGATTAAAATGAATATTATTGCCTTATGGTAATACTTCAAGTTATATTCAGTGTGTCAAAATAAAAATTTATACAATAACTTTACGTATCAACCAAATGCCAAACATACGATGCACAATTCTGAATATTACGGAAACATGCGATTTCCGTAACGGATTATTACGGAAACATCTGATACTCGTTACTTAATACTTTGAATGAAACCAAGACTCATCACAAAATAACAAATTCGACGCTCATAACTGAGTATATGTTCGTGAAATATCAATATTACCGATGCTTATTACGGGGTATTCCGAATGTACCCGAAGCTTTGAACGGAATGCTACGAATGCTATATTTAACGCAGACCTGTTTACTCCTATGATTTCGCCGCAGCTTCAACGGATTTTGATATGAAATTCCGCTATCCTGGCGGGGTACAAAAAACTACGAATTTTCGTGGTAAAATTTCCGCCGAAATCGGTAAAATGGTGCGTTTTGAGTCATATTTTTCATAGCAAAGGGAGACAACGCGCACACTACTTAAACGTAATTAATACGAGTTGTCTCCCTTCGGTTCATAGACGCTTATACGATTATAGCGCGGTAGACGCTTATTGAAAAACATTTGCAGGTACCTAGATGCGATGCTAAAAATGGCGTCCAAACGAGAGTCAGACGATGAATGTGACGTTAAAAATGTTCTTAAAATGTTGTTGTTGCATCTGATTTATATGATTTATTACGAATGTACGCAAATTTGTAAAAAAAACTACTGACAGACATTAAAAACTACTAACTAGCTCGGATAATGGAGTAAACAGGTCTGTCAATGTTTGTTTATGCAAAATATATATGTCAGTAGAGCTTAACAAGCTTAAACTCTCTTTTCAGAAATGATAGAAGACTGCATCAATAAGTTTCGACACGATTAATCCTCACGTGAATATACAGTATAAGCCCTGGAAAACGGACCTCTTACGGACTCTTCCAAAAAATTTCAGAGAACTATCGATTATAGAAGAGAAAAATGGAACTTGAAATATTGTCCGATTTTCAGAGAATCCCAGATTTCAGGGGTTATACTGAATTATGTTTATTGATAAAAAGATTTTAGACAATATCATAGCGTTTTATTGACTTGGAGTTGTAGCAACGGAAATGTTTTGTTTTTCGCTCAGCCTTAAGGTCGCTCCAACAGCCTGGGTCATACGGGGACTTACAACTTCACGATGGAGCAACACCCCGACTTTCCGAGAGCTAGCTGGATAGCTTCCTCAGATGTGAATTATATCTGGCCCCGTATGGGATTCTTACAGCGGTGAGGGGCTCGTGATTACTAGTCAGTGACTATGGAAGCACTTCAACGGAAATGTGAACACAGTGACTTCTATTGTTTAAATATTTTCTGTGCGTATTTAAATGTATTTTAACTTCATTTCCTGGAGCAGATACAGTGAAACTTCCATATTTGGGCAAAAGTTTGTTCTCATAATCATGTTTTTACAAGATGGAAATGTTAAATCCCGGTCATTAAATAACTTGGTCGTTTTAACGAGGTGGTCGTAATATGACGGTGGTCGTATATCGAGGTGGTCGCTATTTGAATTTTAGTGTATGCGTATTTGTACTGTTATCAATACATGTGTTAATTAGTTAGTATTTCAAATTAGACCACGTAATTAGTCACGTGAACATTTGTGATCTTGTCACGAACTGGTAACAACTACAGTAAATCCTCATTTAGCGACCACTTTGATATTATAATGACCTCTTTATAACGACCACCTATAATAGGACTGGTCCTTTACATTTCATCTGTATTTCAACTTGATAAGGAAACCACCTTTTTTATCAAGACAATGGTCTTAATTGTCGAAAAATTATTGTAAATAACAACACTGATGAATAGTATTACATGCAACCTTCTCGAGGTACACGTTTGTTTAATACAATGAAATCTAATTCAACAAAACACAAAAATGTTTTATCAAATTTAAACTATCTAAAGTCTATCTACAATAGCTAAAACGTTCAGGTCTTTAGAAGAAAACAAACTACTGGTGTAGACGCGGAGTGAAGAATTTTGACAGTCCATTTGTGTTAAGTCCAGAAGATGGCTCAGATGTCACCCGATATGGCGTGAGGGTCTTCGGAGAAGTCGGAAACAGCGCGTTTAAAATGTTAATTCCGGTTTTTACATTTCTTGAAATTCTTCGTTCAGTATCAGATGGTAATACCATTTTACTCGTTTCGGCAACGGGTTCTTTTGTTGTGTCTTGAAATGCGTTAATTCCAAAGACTTCATTGCCATGGTGTTTCTGCGCGTCACCATTGAATGCATTACCCGTAGTGGATTCTACTAAAGAATTGTGAAAGGGTTTGTTTTTCTTTTGAATGTTTCCGAGGTCAGGGCGACCGGTTAGAAATAATTCTAATATTGGAATGGTTATTTTATGTAATTTGTCATTTTGTACGTTTTTCTTTGATTTTGTGTCTGTATTTTCCAATAAGGTATTTTCTGATTTGAATCCGGAAGGCTCAATTGTTCCAGAAGATTTGGTCATGTAATTACTCAGGCCAGCAGCCCTCTCTCCATTAGAAACCTGTCTTGTTGTATACGGGAAACTCATTGGCGATGCCGTGTAACGAACATCTGTCCTGATTCTTTTCTCATTCAGGGAGTTATGTGGTGTCGTATATTTCAAAACATTTCCAGCAATACCTTTTCTTCCATTGTAGAGCTTATCATTTGGAACAGTGGACCTGTCTATATCATCACTGTCGTACTGATCCATAGTTATAACCACCGGCGCCAATGGAGTCACTAACGTACTTCTTCCTGATAAAATACTATAATTGTTATCTAGTCTACTTGTGACCTCTGGTATTCGCCCAGGCGTTGTTACTGTGCTGCTTAAACCCCGATACAATAAATTCATAATTGCATCAATTTTGGAGGCTACAGTTACACCTCCGAATTGATTGTCTTTGCTCTTTATAGCTGTTGGTTTCATTTTTTCCTGTATATATTTACCAGTAGATGTATGCTGTTGGTTTTCTGCCTTTGGAATATGTTGTTTTCCAGTTGCTAGTTTATTATTTGATGTCTCTTCTGGTTCCTTTTGACGAAGGCCTTTTGTTCCAGTGTCGCCGAGTGTTTTGTGGAAGGTATTTTTTGCTGACATTTCCTTATTGCGGGCAGCATCATTAGTTGCTGCTTCCTGTTCCTTGTTTGTATCACCAATTACCCAAATATGAGCATCATCATGAACATCATCAGGATCTCTGAATCTATTGTTCATGGCTGTGTTACTAATTTCTGACTTTTCTATTTTTGCAGAACGAGATGAAGCAGGTGCTTTGCTAAATATTGAAGGTAATGTCGTTGAGGAAAAGACAGAATCAGCGCTGTCTTTTAGAGTTTGTACTTGTTCGGTGTTTGGCATCTTTAATGTATACAACCGCGAGTTCTTAGTTCTTCGAGTGGTAGGGTTGGTTTTTGATCCAAATGACGCTACAGATGCATCTAGGTTTGTTTTCCCTGGTGACAAATTAGTTGCTACAGTATGTGAATTTCCATTTATTTTTGTAGATTTTGGTACAACAATAGGTGGCAAGAATATGGGCGGCATTACATCCGGTGTTTCGTGAGAAGAATGATTCAGTGGATACAATGGCTTTTTGAGTTGATTGTCCTTTTTTGTTTCTATTTCTGGAACAGTTTTATTTTCCATGAGATTAATCGAATGTTTGTCTTTTGTTAATTTTGATGTATTTTTTCGAGATATTTGCACACTCTTCTCTTTATTTACAGTAGGGACTTCGTGATTGTCCTTGGGAAATTTAGGACTGTCAACTACTGTCACCTCTCCATTAGGCTGAACGACTTCAGGCTTTGATTGCAGGTGATGCCTAGACATCATGTTTGTCACGGCTGTCTCCGAGTTTGAGTGAGGCCTCATACCAAGTTTTGGAGTAGAATATGGTATGAATATTGGTGGTAGATCCGTGGGTATTGTGTTATAAGAATCAGTCATTGGCCTTAATGTTTCACCTGGCTCTTTAACATTAACTAACTCATTACTATCATCGTCAGCTTCCTTGTCTTTGAGCACAGACATTGATTGTGTTTGGGAAATATAGTCACTGGAGCCTTGTGTCGTAGTAATTGTTCCAGACATTTGATAATAAGGATCTATTATTTTTCCAGTTGGTTTTGCAACAACTTCTAGTAGCTGAGCAGTTTGTTCATTTAAGGTTTTACTTCGTTTGTTGTCATGTATTGTTTTTATAGTTCGTCCTCCTAATTCTGGTGATCTAGTTAATTCGGAAGTTGTAGATGCGTTTACTGAAGGATATTGTAACCATTTGATGCGTTCATTTGATGTCTTGAGTTGTCTGTTAGAGGTGCGTGAAACTGTTGATGCCGTTGTCGTAGTGATGAATGAAGATCTTGAATATGTTGCTCTTGTTTTACCTATTGCATTTGCCGGGGTTGTTCCTTCCTCGAGAAGCTTTAAAGACTTTGATGGTTCCCGGGGATACGTCCGTTTGGACTTGTATTCATTTGGTTTTTTGACTTCATTAGGTTCTATGTCTTTCAGAAGCGAATCTGCTGTAGGGGCAAATATTGGTGGTAACGTAGATTTAATGCTGGGAGTTGAAAGGCCACCGTCTTGTATGAAGATTTGTTGAATGCGTGTTTTCGGTATTTGACCTCTGTTGTTTTTATGTTCAGTCGAAGTGTTTGAAGATATATTTGGAGACACATCGACTCTTGATTTCTCTTTATTTGTCACTGGTGTGTTTGTTTGATCATTGCTTTGTTTAGATAGTCTTGGAACTGTAGATTTCTCTTTATTTGTCTCCGGCAATTTAGGCTGAAATTCGTCATGATTTGATGTCCTGGAAAATGTAGAATTATCTTTATTTGCCACATTAGTGTTTGGTCGTAATTCTCCTAGAATGGATTGCCAGGGAACTGTCGATTTCTCTTTGTTTGTCACAAGTATTTTTGGTAGAATTTCCTTTTGCTTAGATGTCCTATTTATTATCGATTTCTCCTCGTTTGTTACTGCTGCATTGGCATGAAATTCTTCGGGAGCTGTTAATTTCTCTTTATTGTTTGCAGTTGCAATAGTTGTATACTTAGGATTAAATTTCGTCCGAGCTTCTGCTCCAGTTTTAGCGGGAATTACAAATATGGGCGGAAGGTCTGTAGGTATTGGGTCATTATAATGTTCCAACGTCTTTGCTAATTCATTTACGTCGCCGACTTGGGTAGACTCTCCTTGATTAACTATGGATTTATCATGCTGGTTAATGCCGAAAGGCCGAGTTGGTGAAGTCTGAATACTGCTGCTTACCGGCTTTACTGTCGTTTTCAGTACGCTTGTTTGAGTCTTCGGTTTAATTGTTTTTCCAATATGTATATCATTTGCTTCTTGGTTCTCTTTAAATTCAGTCCTTTCGCTTTGGTCGTGTTTGACATTGTCTGTCGTTTTCATTATTGTTTCTTCGGCTTCATTTAACGGTTGGGCAAATGTTCTGGATTCGTTTTGATTAGCATTTGTGACTAAGAATTCTTCATTGGACTTTGGAGTGGGTTTATTTGTTTGGGGTGTTATTATCAACTTGTTATCCACATGATCTATTTCACTAATATTATCTTTCGCTGTAATTTCTTTATCGACGGGCATTGTTGTTGTAGATGACTCGTTGATATCTTTTTCGCGCTCTTTCATCCAAAATTTTACGACTTCTTTCAAATCTCTCAGAATATCAGAACTTGAACCCTTTAAATTCTTCCTATTGAACACGGGTAACTGAAAACTATTGAATACCCTATCGATGTCTTTCTGTGATGGCGAATGTTGCTCAGCGCTGCCAACTTGTGGGCTGAACTGAACATCGCTGTCTTGGTTTTGATTTAACTGAGGATTTCTTGAATTCCTAGTAATTTCAAACAATGAATTCAGTGAAAAGTTCCTTTCTTTCGTATCAAATGTTATGTTCTGTACATTGGTTAATGGTGATATCGTAGTTGAAGGGTCCACCCTAATTTCCTGTATTTTAGAATAATTAAAACCATTCTGATAAGAATTAAATATTCTTGTTCCATTCGAAAATATAACAAAATTTGAACTGCCATTAGCGCCGTTGAACATATCCGGAATTTGGTTGTGTCCCGGACTATGCCACGTAATTGGTCCGGATGACGTGTGCTTTATCATAGTAGAATTGTACATGGAGTTTTTACCGAGAGAACTTTGTATTCGTTTACTTATGTTTTGGAAAAACCCGGGATTTGTAAAATTAGTAGGGTTCTTTTGCGATTGGAAGGCGTGTATTTGCCCAAATGAAGCGTTTTTCTTTAAAATTTCCAAGATATTGTATTCGCCATTTCCGCTTCCTGTGTAATTCATAACACCGGAAGTGAAGAAAAATGACGAGTTTCCTCCCATTGAAATGTTAGGATTGATATTGTGACCAGAATTAAAACCGTTCTTTCTACCACGGTTCATAAAATTGTTGGTTATATTATTGCCACCTGTATTATTTGAACTAAAATAAAATGTTCTAAATATTCCGGATGGTCTATTTGGGATAGACTGGTTTGAAAAATGTCCATTTATATGTGTACCAGTCTGTCTCCATTGTATATCATTTCCGGTCCCTGTTTTCCAGACGTTTCCCATTGTTGAGGTACCGCCGTTGCTTTGATAAAAGAACCAGCTTCTGTTACCCTTGCTAGGCAACTGAACGTTGCTAGGTAACAATCCGTTGTTAGGCAAAGGTATATCTGGTGGGCTTTCACTGTAACGTAAAATAAAAAACAAAACAATTTTTATGCTGTTCGTCAATACAATACGAGTAAATGTGTTTTAATCAGGGATTGGAACGAATATCGGAAATGATATTCGAATATTCGATTGAGATATTCGAATATATTCGAATATTCGAGTTTGGCCCATTCTTGAATCTTGAAGAACAAGTCGGACAAAAGTAATTTTTAAAAAATCCCCCATAAGAACCACAAACAGAAATGCCCATCTTCTCCAAACTACCGATAATAATTATATATTTTAACCATGATTGATTAACGTTTCCATGGATATATTTTGTCGTAAATTATTCATGTTCAACAAATCACATTGAAATGATATTTTTAAACAACACTATATCGATGTTCAGACCATAATCTGCGTACAGTCTCATCAAATTTCAGAACAGTGCAACCTCTCCAAAGCAACACCCTTTGGGAGAAGCTAAATTATGTTGTTGTTGAGAGGTTGGTTGCTCTAGAGAGGCTAAATTAAAAGTTAAATCGTACAGTGGGAAAAATCATGCTGTTGTTGAAAGGAGCTTGTTGCTCAAGAGAGGGCCGCTCTGGAAAGGTTGCACTGTATAGAAAAAGTATTTTAAATCCGTACAAAAGAAGTGGTCGTTATGTTGAGCTAGTCGCATTATCGAGGTGGTTGCTAAGCGAGGATTTACAGTATACATGAATTTTACAATGTTGTGATTCGTTAGGCCTAAAAATGGTTTGTTTCCGGTTAGCCGACCGACCCATCTTTTACTTGCCGACTCATAAGTTTTTACGGCATCCAAATTTTAGTGCTGTATTGTATTTTTACAACAATGTTGCCAATATGTGTAAAAAATTACACAAAAGAAAAAAATCCTTACCTACAGACCCATATTTTTGGAGGCATGTAACCGGAAACAAGCCTTTTTTGTTTAGGCCTTGTATAAAGCATAGATCTATAGAGAGTTTGAAGTATACTACCTGCGTGTATTTGTTGCCCAATCATCATGTGACTTTGCGGGCATGGCTTCGAAGGATTGCAACAAACAAACCTGTAACCATTGACAACAATACAGTAAAACACGGTTATAATAAACTTTTGTGAAGTGAAGCGTGGTCTTCGTGTGTTAAAAACGTAATGACATACCTAAATTATCTAACTACAGAAATCGACAGCACTTACTGCTTTGAGTTCCAATTACAATATATATATATTTTTCTAAAATATATAGCCGATATTACAAAGTCTTACCTGAAATAAAATAACAACAGCCAGAACATCCATTTTGCATCACGATCATACTCAACACCAGTATTTTAGCTGAATGACAACATTGTGTCGCGTATTATTAAGAACTCGTAAAGATTTCAAGACTGACACGTTTTAATGATACTTTAAGTCTTTATCAGGTACTCATTCGTTACGCCGTCTGGTGATCTATGTCACTTTGTAACAAGATCAAAACTTATTTGTACTGATAATAAAATGCTTGAGTCTTCCGATAGTTTATCGCTTTTAAAGCGTTTGACAACATGAAACAAGCACCTATTGACCAATCGGCTTCCTAGAATAAATCCCACGTGACATTGAAAGTCACGTGATCGATATTTTTCCAAATTGAGTGCAGTGCAGAATTAAACTTACCATCTTTGTAAATATGTACAAATCCATTAGTTGTTGTTAATGAAATATAAACAGCGTCTTTAAAATGAATTCATTATCAGATCATGGTTATTAAATAAGTATAAAAAGTCATGAGTGCAATTCATAAGTGAACGTGTTGTTGATATTTTATGAATAATAATTGATTGATCGTATTTGGTTTTGTTTTTATGTGACTTATTGTCACTGGGGTTTAACGCCGTTTTTTCAACAATTTTTCAGCTACATACGGCGACCGGTTCACCTAACCAGTTTTCCTGAACTGTATACTAATCAATACTAACTTACCCTTCCACAAGGAGCCGGCAACTTCTCCAGATGTGGAGGAAAATCGCCATTTTTTGTCAAATTTTCATGGAAGGGTATGACCCGCCGCGGTCGGTATTCAAACCAGGGTCTTCCGGTTCCAAGTCCAGCGCACTAACCACTGGACCACGGCCGCGGCTTGATTAATCGTAGGTCTACAGTCTATGACGATTATTGTTCGTCGTTAGTACCGAATGACTTATTGTTACATGATAGATACAGGGCGAGTTCGAATCCTACACATGACAAAATTACACATGTGAGGAAAGTGACCAGCTAGCTTACAGAAGGTCGGTGGTTCTACCTAGGTGTTAGTCTGGGGTCTTGCTCCACTGTTAAAGCTCGAAAGTCGCCAAATGACCATGGCTGTTGTTGCGACGCTAAACCCCCGGTAAAAAACAGAGATATATATATGTAAGTGTGTGTATGATATAATAAGTTTATTTACAATATCATGATATTTCGTGACAAATACACAGTAAAAAAATCATAATGCATGAATACATTTTGCGAATAAAATACAGTCAACAGTGTAATCAAAACATCTTGTTATTAGACGGCGCTTGACCTTTTGACCTTTTAGACCGGTGATTTCTTTTAGACTGTACATTAGATGTTTGCAGCCATCTCCGAATAAAGACCACCCTGTGAAAAAAGACCACTCTTTGAAAATAAACATGATTGATTATTTAGAACACACAGTCCTCCGAAATAAAGGCCACTTGCCAATAAAGGACACTTATTGTCTTTCTCAAGGGTGGCCTTTGTTCACAGGTTTGACTGTAAATAAAAAGATGGGTGCAAGAAGGGACTATCTTCATTTAGGCAAAGACGGAGCTGGGTACCTTTTATACGCAAATCCATACAATCTTAAATATTAAAAACATACATGTAATACGGGTCTACTAGTAACAGTAGATCTCTGACAGAATCTCGACGAAGTTTGAAATTTTAACCTTTCTATAAGAGTTGTAACAATTTCGTGCGCGTCCAAGGACGGCCGTTATGGAGGGGTTTGACTGTAGTTGGTGGACGAGGTATTTACTTTACCGAGCAAAATAATTAAATAATAACAAGGCCATAAACCATTATTAAACCATAATTAATTAGACAAGAATGGCGTAAACATACTGTTTAGAGCGCGAAATAAGTGTTTTTAATGACAGCTGTATATTTCAGCTGTTAAGCATGTAATTTATATACAGTTAAACCTGAATTAACGGTCATTTTTGCATGAAGAACTCCATGTGAACAACGAATGCTTAGTTTACATTATTGAACCGAAGTCTAAATATAGAAAACTTGAACATTAAATAAGTCAACACATATTTACAATTTGAGACACGTTTGATCCCACTGCGCATGCGCAGTTCAGCGATGCTTACAGCATACAAGATAAGCCAGTTCCTGGACAATAGAAAATGCAATATATAGTTTTCATTTCACAGCGCGTGTGCAAACTACTGTCCTCTGAGTAATAGACGAACTGAATCAGTAACTATACCGTAACATACAATAGAAAGTATAAATAGCTCATATTTCACCGCGCATGCGCGGATTACCGGCGTCAATATAAAACACAAATCACAAAGTGAATCATCAACAACAGGACAGTATATTATGAAAGTATAAAAAAGCTCTGTATTACTCTAAAACATGACCAAGTCCGGTTCATTTTCACTCTGACATTCCGCTCTCCATTCATGTATGTTGTTTGCGTAATGACTGGTGTTACGGTGCGGGGAGTCGGCCACAATGGTACGGCTGTGTAACGTATCCTGAGAATGTCCGTCAATAATGTACGGTCCGTTTCTGTTGATGGTATACGGAGCAACGATGCCAATACCACCACTTACATTGCCCGAGTTCTCGTGCGTTGGCGAGTCGATTATGAAGGGCCGGGTGCTGCGTGTAGTTGTGGTTGATTCGGGGTAAATATCGGTATTGTTGTCATAGAAACTACGATCTCCGTAAGTTTCATGCCAGCCATTTTTATTGTAGATCGCTAAATTCGGTCGTGGGATGGTTTTGGAACCATCGCGACTGTGGCCGAACGATCCCATTTGTTGTTGTTGTTGAGGGGTGACAGGGCTTTGAGGCAAGGTTGGTGATTGCTGGGCATGTTCCATTCTTAAATGTAGATTGTTCACCATCTCTTCTTCAGCTGCGACCAAAGTCTTGTTGGCAAGAATGTTGGTTCTTGTGAGAGAAATGTCTCTTTTGATTGCCCTGAAATCAGTACAGTCTGTTAGTTACAAAGCTCAGAGCCCATTTCAACGAACAATTAACAGAATTATCAAAGTTTGAAGACGGATTATGTTAAGAGCAAATAAATCCATAACAAGTTTGCTGTTTAGCCCAAATACACGGCTGCTCATAGGGGAGACAACCTCTTTTAGATGTTTTCATCTAACTTTTATCTTAATCCTAAACGAATGGTAATCCAGAGAAGGACGGAGCAGGAGTTTAACAATAAATTTTATATAGAGCATTGATTTTGTATTTGGCGTTGCAAGGCGTGAATATGTGAAATTGAGTCTTGATTTATTGAAAAGTAATCGACATTCCTTTATAGAAGTTAAAGGTTCGTACCAAGAGAAACAAACATTGCGTATATAATAGTATTGGCTTCTCCTCTAAACCATCCAAATTGGTTTTTGTCCTGACCTAAATGTTCTAAAGGGTTTCTCCTGTACATCGTTTACATCGAAACATAAGTTCTCAGCTCTTTTCGTTCTTTGGGATTTTTTTACAAATTAACATGAGTCTAATAGACGGAAAGAAACGAGTTTTGGTCTTTTTTACTTACTTGCGGCGTTTTGTCTTAATAACACAAGCAATTAGCAGAGCAAACATGGCCGCCACCAGAACACCAGCGATTTGGAGTGGAACATAATAGTCATCATCTGTAAGCAGAAACAACTACATGTACGATGGAACCTCTCCAAAGCAACACCGTTTGTTATGAGAAGCAAAATTGTGTTGTTGTTGAGAGGATGTTGCTCTAGGGAGGTTAGATTGAGTGGAATATGGATAAAGCAATACAGATCCAAATGAATTTATTACAACTGAGTTTAACTGTAATAATATGATTTAGCGCACAATGACTCATTTGAACCATTTCATTGAGACAAACATTTTCTTTTGTGTTGTTCATGTTTTTCATTTTCTTGCATATTTTTATCATCGTGTCTGTTTTGCTCGAAAGAATACGGTCACGTGACGTGTTTTGTTACGTCACGAATTTTGCGGTCATCTTGCGGGTGTCAAATTATTCGTTGCTTGTCGAGTTTCTTGATAAACTTTTATTTATAATCCTTTTTTGTATTTAATTTCATCATATTCATTGTTTAAGAACAGAACTGTAACATAAAGAAGTACTTTCTTCACGCAGTAAACAATTTGTTAGTTTCAATTCTTTCGTCATACAAAATGTACTCACAAACCTGGGTTACCTGCCACCTGTGAATGAAGGAATTCTTTGAAAAAAAACCTAATGAGCATTTTTTTCACAGGGATAGAACGTCTCACCAATAGTCAGTGTTATTTAGATTTTTTTCTGGCTTAAACGGTGGCGGAAGACCTCAGGCGTACTCTTGAGTAGAAACACCGACCTTCCGTAAGCCAGCTGGACAGCTTCCTCACATGTGAAAGTTCTTAAGTTCCGGATGGGATTCAAACACGGAGGCGAGGGGCTAGTGATCACTATATAAAGACCAAGCACTACACCAAACCCCGACGGCCCCATTTTAATGAATGAAGTAAACCAAACAAGTTCCTAATTAATTTTATTTAGTTAATTAATTTGTTCTGCGAAATTGCTTTTTCACCTTTCCCCTATAAGAATGATTTTAGAAAAAATGATTTTGTTATATTTCTGCACACTAACCATGTCATGATATACTAATTACAACCATGTACGGTATGGAGGGGGATGCCCTCGACCCCCACATATTCTATGGACGATGATAATAAATATATATATAAATCCTAATTAAGAGGCTCAGCTGTGTATAAAGATTAGGGACATGAAATATATCGGAAATACCGATTATCGTGATATCTTTCAAAGACGATGTAATATCGCGATATCTTTCAAAGACGATGTATTATCGCGATATCTTTCAAAGACGATGTAATATCGCAGTATGATTTTTAAGTGTCCTTATTTGGAATAAACATGTACATGTATATGTATTTAGTTGAACCAAATAGTGGACAGATAACAGTAAAATGTCCGTAAAAAAGATAACATTAGTAAAGCTTCCTGCTAGGCATATTTTTCATAATTTTTGCACGTGTTTGTTTCTGGTAAAATTGTACCATGACAGATGTGAATTCAGTGCAACCTCTCCAAAGCGACCCTCTCTTGAGCGACAGACACCCTTCAAGAACAGCATGCTTTTCACCCACTGTACGTTTTGACTATTTATTTAACCTCTCTAGAGTGGCAACCTCTCAACAACGACATAATTTTGCGTCTCCCAAAGGGTGTTGCTTTGGAGAGGTTGCACTGTGCCATAATTTGCTTATTTAATGAATAACGATTGTTCACACCATACTGCAATATCCTGGTAAAGATCGCATTACATCGCAGTATCATTTTCCAATCTTCCGAAGAATAGAACAGAACGGAACAAATAAACCCTTGAATAAAGACCAGCTGCGCCTATAGTCCATACTTCTTTGTCTACAGGTTAGACAGTATTTGCAAACAACTTTATACTCATGATAAGCATATTTGTCCAATCATTGTATGAGTTTATTGTATGACATTTTCATAATTCACAATAAAAAGTTTATAAAAGTGTCGTGTTATCATGTTGTATTAGTCATA
Organism: Lutraria rhynchaena; assembly: GCA_008271625.1. NCBI lineage: Eukaryota > Metazoa > Mollusca > Bivalvia > Venerida > Mactridae > Lutraria > Lutraria rhynchaena. Next base: position 2,356,470 of record VIBL01000030.1, read on the forward strand.
GTCAAACCAGTTAGATTGTTCACCTGGCCGTAAAGTCCATATGTTTATTTCTAATACAGTCAAACCTGTGAACAAAGACCACCCTTGGGAAAGACAAAATATGTCCTTTATTGACAAGCGGTCTTTATTCGGAGGTCCGTTTGTTCTAGATAATAAATGACGGTTGATCAAAGATTGGCCTTTATCCACAGGTTGGTCTTTATTCAGAGGTGGCCGCAAACGCAGGTTTGACTGTACATATATTTGCAGTTTGTTTTCACCTCTGACATTATTTCTTTCGATGATGGTCGTTGTAGACAGATGTGATTGTATTTGGCCAAAAACCACTGTATTTATATTCTTGACGAATGTTTATTGCATTTTTATACGATTGTAATGAAGATTGATGAGGTATTAATTAGATCGAACAATCGTTGAAAGATTTCATTAGCTGTGAAACCAATTAAGTCGTAAATTATGATCCAAAATGTTTCGTAAAACCCAAAAGGTTTTAATTAAGCCACACAAAAAATACGTAAGCAGACAGTTTATGTCTTCATGAATAAAATTATCAATTTATTAATATTTGATGGGCTGATCGCCACATGGAGAATACAAATAGTTTGATGGACATATGGCACAGTATACAGTCAAACCTGTAAATGAAGACCACCCTTGGAATGTCAAAATGTGGCTTTTATTGTCAGGCGGCTTTTATTCGGGGGCCAATTTGTTCTAAATAATCAATAATGTTTTTTTTTCAAGGAAAGACCTTTATTCGGAGGTGGCCGCAAACACAGGTTCGACAGTATATACTTAAATGATTAGCATGTAAGTAATATATAACATACACTTAAGCCCTGTTTAGCAGTCACCTGTATATAAATGCCATTATGTGATCAACGGTCACTCTAAAACATTCATTTATTTATATAATACAGTAGAACTCGGTTATAACGAATTTCTGGGGAAACGAACGATTACCTCATTATAGTAGAACACATTTATATTGAACTCCTGGCAATACGAATTATTACTTCATTACAGTAGAACTATAGAGTCAAATGTTGAAGCGATGCATCTATGTTACTGACGATCCCATAGAAATTATCGTACAAACCTTTACTTGGTTCATCAACCACAATTGTTGGATTAACTTCCACGTGATCTTCATGATCCTGTCCAGTGTGTTGTTTGGTTCCCTTTTTGTCTGTTAATATATCAACAACATTACCAACAACATTACCAAAAACTTCAGGTTCTCATTAGACGTCAAAAGTTGAGGGTCATAAACGACCCTTGAAGAGTCAACAAAATTTCCTTCTAATTTTATGGTACAACATGTAAATTTAACCCTTTGGTACAAATTCTCAAGAGTCAAAAGCTTTATTTGACTAATTTCAAGAGTACAAATGCTGATTTAAGGGCCGAATGAATTTTATCAACAATATGAACTAAAGTAACATAATTATTAATGAATAACGCCCCATCATTTCGGATACAGTGCAACCTCTCGGGAGCCACCCTCACTTGAGCAACAACCTTCTTTCAACAACAGCATGATTTTGTCCCACTATACAATCTAACTATTAATATAACCTCTCTAGAGCAACAACTTCTCAACAACATCATAATTTCGCGGACCCCAAAGGGTGTTCCTTTGGGAAGGTTGCACTGTAATAGTTTTTTGTCGGTGCCTGTCGGGTTACAGCGAACACAACTATTTTTCTCCGTTTTTATCTCAGTTAAAATGTAAGGGATGGACTCCCGATTCCGTTAAGGTAAATTCACACTTACATGTCATTTCAATTTCAATATCTATTGGAATCTCGCTTTGAAACTGTGCCGGGACTTCAATCACTGAATTGTTACATCTCCCTGGAAGTACAAAATTATATACAGTCAAGTCAGGTAATCACGACACCGCTTAAAACGATTTACCATTACAGTAAAACACAGTTAAAGAGAACTCACATGTATAAAGAATTGGATACAACAAAGTATTCATTTCCCCCCCAAAACCAACCCTTTTCTATACTTCATTGTAAAATATACAGCGAAACAAGGATACAATGAAGAAAATACTTGTGTCCCTTAGACTTTGGTTAAGAACTCAAAAAATGATTATCAAATGTTGATGTTTTGAGAATAGTAGAGCTATGTATTAAGCTACCGATTTATCATAAACAGTGTGTGCGGGTTATGCTATGGGAAAGACAGTCTTGATAGGTTGAAACGCCTCGGACAAGAAATATTTCGGACATATTGCGGAGGGTCGATGGTTCTAGCCAGGTGTACGCTTGTGATCTTGCTCCTCAACCCTTTAAGGTAGGAAAATTAATCATATGATCCTTGCTTTTGGTGCGACGTTTAATTCTTCAAAACTAAGGATGGGTCGTAAAAGAAATAAATAAACAATAAAAATAAACTTACAGACGGAATAATCGGAAGGTCTACATTGAATGGTCAATGACGGGTCGATCCAAAACTCTTCCTCGGTGATCTTCCTCTGTGGTGTGACGCATGCGCACTTCCCATTAACGCAAGTGCCCGGATATTCACAATCTTCGCTGCTTCGGCAACTTTCGCCGACATATCGTGTCTTCGTAAGTCGGCATCTTCCGTCAATTGTCGGCGAGAAGTACGGATCACATTTACAAATTCCAGTTGTACATTTTGCAAAGGGAGACAAACAAGTCTCCATTCTTGGATCACACGTAGCGCCGGTTTTTACGGCTGAAAAAAAAACATTTACATTTTTTTGCAATTTTCAAATTTTTCAGGGCTGCATATAGGGATACCAAAAACGAATGATTTTAGATATGCTTAATGTTATAATTATTTACAGTCAAACCTGCGAACAAAGACCACCCTTGGGAACGACAAAATGAGGCCTTTATTGACAGATGGCCTTTATTCAGAGGTTAGTTTGTTTCAAAGAATGAATTTTATTCACAGTGTGGCCTCATATACATTACAGTCAAACCTGTGTCTGCGGCCACCTCCGAACAGAACTGCATAGATGTATGCGCGCGCGAATGCTTCAACGAACTGTATTGTTAACACACTTAATACAACGATAGAGTTTGTTCAAGCATTCGCGCGCGCATACATCTATGCTGTTCTGTGTGAGTGAGGTTGCCATTGAGAGCAAATACGCCCTATCACACTTTTTATTTACTTTTTTTAAGGTAACTGTTCCTTTACAAATTTTCCAATTGCTAAACTGATATATAGGAATTGTTGAAGTTCATAGCAAAATGACTTAAAAAGCGCCAATAATACGGAGTCTCCCTTCACGGTGTCCGAGTGTTCAATCGTCTTGCGCTAAAACAAAAATCATAAATTGTTCTAAATGCGCAGTTAACTGTAGTAAAAGACTTTATCTTCTACAGCAGGAAAAGACACAAGTATTTAAACATACCCCGGTTACATTGTAAACGATCCTCGGTTGGTACCATGCCTACATCGCACAGACAAACAAATCCATCACAAGAATTGGGTCGGCAACGGGAACCAACTGCAAAAAAAGAAAAGTTAAAAAAATATTCTGTAATAATTTCGTGAAAACTACAGCGTGACTCTGTCTAGTGTAGAGTAATAGTAGACCAGGCTTTCAGGACAAAACAAATAGTTTTTCACAATATTTCATTTATATACAGTGACCGGTTCACTTAAACAGTTTTCCTGGACTGTATACTAACCAGTGCTAATTTACCATTCCACAAAGAACCGACAACTTCTCCATATATGGAGGAAAATCGACATTTATGTCAAATTTTCATAGAAGGGTATGACCTGCCACGACCGGGATTTGAACCTGGATATCCGGGTTACAAGTCCAGCGCACTAACCACTGGAACATGGCCGCGGCGATTTATGGACGAGCTAGACTGTATATTAATCAATATGTATAGAGCCCTTTTTATCTTACTTAAGCCAAAAAATGCATTATTTCTGGTCACCTGACAGACCCAGGTTTTTTACCAAGACCTATAGTTTCCAACAGTAAAATCCACAGTTCGAAAGTATTTGTGGACGAATAAAAACTTTAAAATTACCAAAGGTGTGTTTAGAAAACAGATAGAGAACGTTTTCCGACCTACCCGCCCGTGTTCCTTAGTCGCATAATCCTAAGTCTAGCCTAATGAGCACGTGTACAGTCAAACCTGTGAACACAGGCCACCCTTAGGAAAAAACAGAATGTGGCGTTTCTTGATGGATGACGTTTGTTTCAGTTCGTTCTGAATAATTAATGATTTTTTTTCAAAGAATGGCCTTTATTCACCGGGTAGCCATTATTCAGAGGTGGCTGCAAACACAGGTTAGACTGTACATAATGTTTATTACACTCACCTGGGCATTGAGAATGCGACGAGCAGCTGTCGTACACGGATTTTTCCGGAAGTATCAGGGACCAGTCATTTTGACTGAACGATGTTGGTGAGTTTACATCAGTTTGCTGTGTCGCAGTCTGGACAGTTCCTTGATTCGTCAGTATGGACGTTCCATTACACATGTCTGATTGTACAACGAATCGATAATAAGCATTGTATTACTCAAAGCATAAAATAAAAAAATTCCACAAAAATATTTACTGCGCATGCGCATTTAGCTATTAAGATAAATGATCAAATCTATGTATATATACTTGAATTACTACGCATGCGTATAAAGAGCGGATTAAATCATAGTTTGTCAGCAACGTCTATGTGTTATTATCATAATTTTATTGAACAAGCGATAATGGCTTAATGTATATATGTACTACAAAATTCTTAGACCAGTATTTCCTAAAAAACGGACGTGTAAATGATTGTTAATAAAAATAATTTTGTAAACCAATCAGAATTCATTAAGTCTTCCGATTGACCAATAAAAAGCACCCAATTAAAATTGAATACCTAAGAGATACCACAAATTTGGTGTGGAATTTAATGAAAATCAGTTTATAAAGAGAGGAAATACTTTTTACCTAAGTTGTAATCCTTTGGTCTACACTGGAGAACACTAATGGGATCCACCCAGAATTCCTCTGTGGTCAGAGATCGAAACTCGCCGTCACATTTACAAACACTGTTCACACACTGAGCCGGAAATTCGCATGATCCGCACTGCTCCCCAACGAAATTGGTACCCGGAAGTTTACAACGTCCATCTTTGGTTCCTTGGAAACCACGAAGACACGTGCAGATACCGGAAACGCATTGCGCATACTCCGAGATACACCGAGTTGTGTTCATATCACAAACATCGCCAATCCTTACAGCTTAAAAAACAGATTTATATATGTTTATTTTACGGTATAAGGGAAACAACTCTTCATTTTCTGTATTTCACTCGGGTATTTACTGATTATCTCCCTTTACCCATTACTGTTTTATCTCTTGCTTTATGTTTTTATTGGGTTTATCGGACTTTTAGGACCAAAGCTACGGTCTTAATATTGAGGTAGACTCAACATCAAGTTTGAATATAACGGAAATCCGTATTGAACACCGGTATGAAAATATGTGGTCTTTATAATGTGATTATCTTGATATTAACGTGGTCTCAATATCATGTTAGAATATAGAAGAAATATTGAAAAACCGGTCTATCTTTCAGTGGTTGTTATAAGAAGAGGCGGTCTTAATATAGAAGTGGACGCGAAGTGAGGTTTGACTGTATTATATGAAGCAATTTTCTACCTCGAACACACGATGTTCTGTCTTCCGTGGACACAAACCCGTCTTCACACAAACACGTGTATCCGTCACATGATGTCGGTTTGCACGAGGCACGTGCTGGACAGTCCATATTGCTCGTGCAAACTTCGTGCACTGCTTTAACTATTTCTGAAAAATAAGAAAGAAAAATATACCGTGTAATAGTTGGGTTTAACGCCGTTTTTCAACAATTTTTCAGTTATATACGGCGACCGGTCCACCTAACCAGTTATACTGGACTGTGCACTAACCAGTACTAACTTACCCTTCCACAAGGAGCCGGCAACTCCTCCACATGTGGAGGGAAATCGACAGTTTTGCCAAATTTTCATAGAAGGGTATGACCTGCCACGAGCTGGATTTCAACCCATTGTTTCTTAATAATGCAATGTTTATTATATTGGTACATTCGATGTTATACTTTATCTGTCTTTGCCATAAAATTGTAGGCATTATTTAAAGGGCCAGGGGCATCTTTTTTTGCTGAATATGCCAATAAACTTTAGATAATTTTATTTGTACCTATGTCCTACTTACCTTGACTTTCAATGCGCCTCGTAGACAGTGCAAGTAGAAAAAAAATTGTAGATATGCACGTTTGCTGAAAAAAAGACACTCAATAGTTAAGACAATGTTAACATCAAAGCTTTGTCAAAAAAGGGAAACTTTTCTCCACCGTGCGATTAGTATTTATGCTGGTATATGACGGTGAAGTATGGCGCAGCTGTAACCATTATAACGACCCCTCATTTTTGGACCAGTTTTCTACAGTGCAACCTCTCCAAAGCAACACCCTTTGGGAGACGCAAAATTATGTTGTTGTTGAGAGGTTGCCGCTCTAGAGAGGTTAAATAAATAGTCAAAACGTACAGTGGGTGAAAAGCATGCTGTTCTTGAATGTATATAAAATTTCTTCTATATTTGAACTTGATGATCAGACCACCTCAATGTTAAGACCCCTTTTTCTTATTCAATCTTATTAACGAAATTTTACTGTTGTGAGCAAGCTATTGGTTCGGAGATTAATCGACAATTTCTTTTAGATAAAAGTCACACCGTATCTCCTTAATTTGATTTACACATGTTCGTAACAAGGGCCATAACTGTAACCCTTAATCTTCTACAACAGTGTATGTTCAAAATTAAAATATTGATAAATAAATGCTTCGATATTTTATTATTTATTAAGTATAAGCAAGAAATTCGGCTGTGCCAGAATTAAATTACAAACCCATTGCACATAGTCACCGTAACAGACTAAATGCTCGAGATAAACGTGGTGCTCGTAATACCGAGGTATTTGTTTGTTTGTTAAAAATTATACGCAATTAAAAACTAAAAAATTGATGTGACTTCCAAAAAATTATCGAGATAATCGGGCGCTTGTGATATCGATGCTCGTAATAACGAAGTTTTACCGTAATAACAAATATAAATTCTAACAGCCATCTCTTGTAATTCAATAAAAAAAAGTTACATTACTATAACTCATATGATCGTTATCACCATGTATATTGTCAAACGTTATATCATATCAACATTATCATTTATTTACATTTATTTACAGTTCGTTATGCAACAGCTAAAAAATAAAAACATCAAAAAGTCGACCCATTGACCGATGATTGATCTTACATACATCTTGTTTACTCATGTTATTGATACGCGCTTTTCATGACTCGCCCAAACTATGACCCAGACCAGTGTTTCTTACTATTCTAGAAATAGATTTATGATTTTTTTTCTCTCGAAATGAGCATTATTCTTCTCTTTATTTTGCTTTTCAGCAAATTCAAGTCGAAAAAAAGGTTTTGTTTAGCAGCAAGTTCGACCGTAAGATGTTCTATTTACGTGCGTACTCTAAAATTGCATATCTTCTCGGGACAATGTCCAAAGGTCTTTGACTTTTACGGCAAAATTGAAGCATGTATGGTATTGCTACAAGCTCCGAAGATTTGTAAGTCGTGTTACAACAATTATCAGTGTCACTGACGTGGTGAACAAAATCTTTCGCGACATTTAAAATTTAGGCGCACTAGAAAACTCGAGATATCACGGCTAACGACGAGATGTTTAGTGTCCGTTTTACGACTAACACAAGGCAGCACAATTTCATTTGACCAAATTTTGGCTGAGACAAATTATTGATAGAAAAACTGTTTAAACATTACTAAAGATAAACAAGGCTTTAAATATACCATTTATTACGGCATGATCACTATTCTGTTAAGTCGAAAAATTAAGAGGCGAAAAAACCCACTAACAATAGCTACGAATATTTAAACCATGTGTCGACAAATCTTAAAACAATTTACGGTATTCTTTTTTTAAAGAACAAAAAGAGACATTTAACTTTACTATTCAATCAATTAATCGATTGATAAATCATTCAATCGTTCAGTCAATTACATACTAAGTCGACCAATCGATGAATTAATCAATTAAATTGCAGCGCTTTGTTTATATCAAATGGCATTTTTTTCGACAATAAATTGGTTATGCTGATAAGCCCGGTAAATTAATGTATTTCTGTCTTCTTTTTGTTTTGTTTTCATGTGACTTATTGTCACTGAGGTTTAACGCCCTTTTTCAACAATTTTTCAGTTATATATGGCTACCGGTTCACCAAACCAATTTTCCTGGACTATGTGCCAACCAGTACTAATTTATCCTTCCACAAGGAGTCGGCAACTTCTCCACATATGGAGGAAAATCGACATTTTTATCAAATTTTCATAGAAGGATATGACCTGCCGCGACCGGGATGCGAACCCGGATCTCCGGGTTATAAGTCCAGCGCACTAACCACTGGACCACGGCCGCGGCTTTGTCATCTTCTTGTTTAGATATTCGGGTCGGCTCTATAGTGAATCATTATTTTTTGTGGGCATTTATTAGCCTCGTCAAAGACGGTATGGGGTCGAGGCCATCCCCATGAAACCTTACAATAGTGATATTATTCTGAAAAATTTTATATAGACATTTTTACCCATACATGAGATAATGTATACTACTATTATAATTTCATTATCCATAATAACTATTTGACTAACCTTACATAAGTACAAATGCGATAACAAGATAAAAATAGGGCACCAATTTTGTATATGAACATGAATGAAGGTAACAAAAACGGTTTACAAAATAAACAGATGTGAAGAAAAATGAAATGAAGCGGTTGTTAAAAGAGCATAATGTTATTGTGAATCATTATTGATTGCGAAAGACACCACGACTCTTGTTTTGCTAATCAGGCCTTTGTGATAAAACTGCGATGTTACATTTCGACTTTAAAAATATACAGTATAGCCCCTGAAAATCGGAATTCTTTGAAAATCGGACGACTTTTCAAGTCCCTTTTTTTCTTTTACAATATTCTATTATAGTCTACTGAAAACCGGATTTCTCAGAATACCGGACTTTTGGCTCAGAATGTTTTGGTTGGAATGAGTCCGGTTCTCAGGGGCTAGATTGTACTGGCAAAATTACTTACCATGTTTGAAAAATTTTATTTTTTTCACTTGAATAAAAATATATCCAATTTATGGTGCAACTGAGCAGTATATACGGAAGTCCCGAAACGACTGGTTTATTTCGTTCACTTCCGGTGAAAAGCACGTTTGTACAATCCTGTTCACGTTATCCACGAAATTCCATCACGAAACTCAAAAAACACAAAACATTCACTGATTTATTGATGTCATGTTTAATAATTAAGAGAAAAAATGGTTCATTGAATCACAGCACTGATTAACAGCTTATGCTTGAATCATTCGCTTCACCAGAAACAATATCTGTATACGCACCTCGCGAAAACTAATAAAACTTCGATAAAATCAATCATAAATACAACAAGAAGTGATCGATATATTTCCATGGTATTCATCGACCATGTCCTAATTGTGATATTATATAAATGCCAAAAAAATAACAACTGATTGTCTTTAGAAGTATATATGACAATTATCTTAAAGGTATACGACTGAATTTAGTCATTTGTAACAAGTGTATCGACCTTTAACCGCTACTTTATTTCAGGGACTACGCACTACATGCTCATTTCAAAACCTGGGGCAACAATGTAGACAAAATACAAGTTACCTAACCTACCTTTCTTTTTGACGAGGACCCCTAAGTTTCCAACAGTTAGTCCAAAGTACGAAAATATTCGGGGACGAATCGTACCTCCAAATGAAGAAATGTGTATTTACAAAAACGAAGGAAAGAAAAGTTTATCGACCCACCTCTTATTTTTTGGTCAAGTAAACCCCAAAATGGCTTGTTTTTTGTCTTACCTTTATTTTTGCGAACTAAAATTAATATTCTTTATCGTTTTTTGTATGCAAGGTCATGCACCTTTAAATAATAATTAATATTCACCAGTGCATTAGTCAAAAAACGTCATGAACATACATTCGACCCTATTGACAGTCGGTAATAAATAGTTTTTCTTCGTAATGTGTTTTATGATCGTGTAATTATATATGGGCTTGTCCGAACAAACATGTGTTAATATGTATTTAATGTACTATTAATGACCTCACTGTCATGTATAGTAGATTAGGATATTCTAAGTTCGCTAAACAATATGAGAAAAGCTAGATTCTAGATGCTAGAAAGACGACTGTAATATACATACAGTGCAACCTCTTCAGAGCGGTCCTCTTTTGAGCAACAACCTCCCTTCAACGACAGCTTGATTTTTCTCACCGAACGATTTAACCATTAATATAACTAAGTATGAATAAAAATCACAATTTTGAAATGATGCGACCTTTAAGATAGAGCTAGCTTGATGATGATTTATGGAATGTGGTAGTGTATATAACTTCGGCACAGTTTTCAGCATAATAACACATGATAAAACATTATATATACATGTACTTCGGATTCTGGCGAACGTGAATTAGTTCAATAACAGTAAAAGTGGAGTTGAAAGTACGTGTATGTGTATATATTCAACCGATTTTACACTTCAGCCCCTTGGACATTGGTTCATCAGCTGTTCATTAACCAATGGCGCCTTGAGCCACCTTGACTCAATGCCTTAATTTCTTATGCGGTACCCACGCATACATCTGGCACGATAGATAGGCACGGTATAAGATCTTAATAAGATATTATCTTGCTCAAGGAACGATGGTCCAAGTTGGATTCGAACCACGGACCACACGATCCCAAATCCTGCGTCCTACCGCTGGACTCATACTGTAGACGTCAGAACAAATTTGTTTATTCATATGTGACGTTGTTACTGGGTTTAATGCCTTTTTTCATTTTTTTCCAATTATATACGGCGGCTGGTTCCCCTTAACAATTTTCGCGACTGCATTCTAACCAGTACTAACTTACTTTCAACAAGAAGCCGGCAACTTCTCCACATATGGAGGAAAATCGACATTTTTGTCAAGTTTTCATAGAAAGGTATTACATGCCGAGACCAGAATTTGAAACAGGATCGCTGGGTTGCAAGTCCAGCGCATCTAACAACTGGACCACGGTCGCGACCCATCAGAACAAAAAAATGTAAACATATTGTGTTTCAATTAATTAAGTTTTATTCTAACATTTGAGCTGCAACAATGGTTTCTAAATAGCGAATCAAGCAAAAACATTCTAGAACATTTTGTAGAAGCACAGAAAGCTAAAATACATCGCAAAAAGTGATGACGTCATTATATAGTATGACGTCATAAAAACATGTGGTGTTTTGTACAGTGTACAAAATGTATAATTTAAAGCATTTTGGTTAAAATTTCGAGATAAGTTACAAAATAAGTAACAAATATACAATTGCCAACGAAGCAGTTGCTATGGTTACTGTCATCGAACTAAAATGGGTGCTAGCCGGGAAACCATTTATGAGTATAATCTCAGAATGCAGACAAGTGATTGGTCAAAAACTGACCGATCCAAAGTCTCAGCAAGACCTGGGGTCAAGTTGTCAAAAGTATACATTCGGGTCCAGCACTGAAACTTTTATTTTATTTAGCTCTTAACACAGAATCATGGTAAAATATTATGCTTTTAAGCAATTATAACAAATAAAAATCACTAGTATATTATGCATACAATCAATGAACAAAAAAAAAGAGAAAAACAAAACATAATTTATTTAAATATATATCTTATCAATACATACAAGACATCCATTTCAAAACTTCTACATTAAAAATACAGGCAAACGTGTAATCATATTGATTCAAGATTCGTGTATTCATATTGGAATTACCTTAATTATCAACTCTGTCAAAATTTGACTGAAATCATGCTTACATGTATGCACAACCCAAATTAATTTCAAAAGTAAAACATTTTTATATTAATTGGGAAAAAAATTCACAGCACATATTCTGATCACATGATAATGTCACATGATTACGTCACAAGTCCATCAGGCCACGATCAAAAAAAGAAACATCGCTGAACTGCTTTGTATTTCGGAAACAAAATTATTCTGATCACATGATCTGGTGACGTGATCACATGATTAGGTCACATGATCTGGTCACATGGCCATCGGTAATTAATTCGGATGAAACTGCAGAAAATTTTGCTTTGCTATATGTGTACTTTGAGCACGAAAGGAAAATATACCGCTTCATGTGAACCTTTTTCTGAACGAATTTTTGTCACTTTTGCCAAATTCGAACTTTCTTCAACAAAATAAAAACATATTTATTTGATCGTGAGTCAGAAAAGTTATCAAACGAATACTAATCTTTCAGTCCGTCGTATAAAAAATTGACAAACTAATTTCAGTTTTGAAACTCAACTAAAACATTAATACCAGGTGTTAGGTTTGAAAAAAAATAGATTTATTTTAAGTCGTGAAAGCACGGAATAAAGTCACGAGCCAAGTTACTAATTTCGTCATACAAAGTAATTCAATTTATCAGCCCGTGTAATGCGCATTTTTGTTCACGATTCACTGTTATTATAAACATAAAACACGCAGGCTGCCCTACTTAATAATTATTTTCAGTGCAAAATTAATAAAAGAAAATTCCCCATTAAATGCCAGAAAAAATTATTTGATTAAAACTCCTTACAAAACGTTGTTGAATATACTTTTGGTATATGTTGGATAAAAAATAAAAAACGCCATTGGGCCAGAATTCACTGCACGCACGGTCCTAATTTGCGCGCTGTCAAGTTACTGATACAAGACTTATACAGTCACTAATCTGACACAATTAAGACTCGGAGCGAAAGAAATTACAAGAAATATTGCAGCGTTATGCGTTCAAAAAAACCTCACCATGACAGATTTACGTATAATTTTACATATCATATCTGTGCTTATGCCATTTTGTGCCATTTATAATAATAATAATAAATAAAAAGACGTGCGAAACAAAGTCTACAGAACGAAGAGAAAAACGTCTTGATACCCTCTTGGCTTATATCCAGTCGTGTATTTGACCAGCTTGACCAACAATAATGTTATACACGTGCGCCATAGAAGGGACCATTGCTCACATGTGGTCGCTATTAACGGGTGACCATAAAATTAAATTTTACTGTATTTTTTATCATTTTGAAACAAGATTTTGTGACATCAATATAAATGCTCTGCTACATTACAATATTCTAACCGGACCGGAAATCATCGAGTGTTTGTTTCCGCATGCGCAGTGCTCACTATTTACACGTGATACATTTGTATAAAAAAATTAAATGCACAAATTATGTACATAAAATCTGCATATAACACAGTTATTAACATCACATTGTGTATTGTACTGGAACATATAAAAAACTAACGGATCAACAGAAGAGCGACAGTACGCATGCGCGGAACTGCACTGACATGCGCACTACGCTTGACTTTTTAAAGTGAGTTTACACTACGCGTGTTTTTGCGTATATAAAACTTGTGTCTTTTACGCACTATTATGCTTATTATTGTCGTAAACACGAATTGTCCTATCTAATCATTTATTGTCACTTTTTCTGCTATCTGGCGGTGATGAACGATTGTGTTTTTCTTTCCTGAAAGGAGAAAATGGTCGATTAAAATCATATTGTCTCATTTATCATGCAGATGAATAAAGGAGACACCTTTAATGTGACGAGCCTGTATAAATATTATCGTACGTCATAATAAATTTTGTAGGTCATAGGGCGTAAATCGGTTGTTTGCCGCAAAGCGTTTCGACAAGAGGCGATTTTTACGACAATTATAAAATAAAAACCTCAATAATAGGACCACCCTCGATACATAAAAACGTGTATTGTTCACATGTATTCGCTAAAATGAGACTGAGGGCGTTTTATTTTGACGTTTTGGGGGCTTCCTGACCCTCTTGCTGTGAATTGCTACATGTTAGAAAGTACTTTTAAGATGTTAAAACATTAATTAATTAAAAAAATCACGACAGTTTTGCATCAAGGTTTTTTTTTCAAATTAGATTCTTTGTTAAACTGCAATGTTATCTTTGATGATCTCTCAAAATGTGTGTAAAGAACAGTTTCACAAGTTTTTTTTAATTTTTAACCATTTCTTTTCCTACGCATTTATGTTTTGTTTAATCCCACAATACAACATGCTTTTGTTGCAGTTTTCTTTGCGCTTTGATCACTTCGCGTACGACTGTAAATATTTGACAATCGTTGTCGTCTCAATCAGAGTTTGAGGTAATAGGTTCGCGAGATGCATTCATGGTCGTAAATTATTTTACAAGAAACAAGACGATGCTTCAAAAACAGGTTTTCAACAGCTTATTAAGCGGAAACCGTTTTCCTATTTTTGGTGATTTTGACCTTGACCCTGACCAAATGCAATCCCAAGCAAGGTTTCCATAACAACAACGACTTTCCAGCTTTAATGGTGGAGGAAGGTCGGTGGTACTACCCAGGTGTAAGCCAGCTGGTTAGCTTTCTCACACATGAAATTTGGTCCCGGGTGGGATTCGAACTCAAAGCAGTGAAATTCTAGTCATTACAGGCCAGAGACCACAACCACTTGACCAGGGAGGGCCCTTTGCTACATATCAAGTATGACAGCAAAATGTCGAATTGAACAAAACTAACCGAACAGAAAGAGAGGCATCGTGGTCTAGAGGTAGAGTGACCGACCACTAATGCGAAGGTTCTGAGTTCGAATCCTGGCTTCGACGGATTTCGTACATGAACTTCACAATCCCATCTTTCAGACGCGGTACTGGTGTAGTGTCCAGGAAGCGGACTCGTGCGTGATTAGTATAAGCAAAATTACTTGTTTTGTAATCAAGCTAAAATAAAATAGTATAAACGAACCGAACAGAATCCCCACCTCCCACTAACCCACAACAATCAAGAATGTTCCCTATCTAATAACTTGTTTTTCAAAACTAATAAAAAAACCTGGTAAAAAACTAATGTAGTTTAATACTTTCTACTGTTGTATTTTTAAATACATAAAAATAATACTTACTTCGCAAGCGTTGTGTTCGATGGGTATCTCCTGAAGTAAAAATAGATAAACAAATAATTACAATGTGTTAAAACATAATTAATATTCTATTGTTGACTGAGCTGCGCCAACCATCATATCACACAAAAGCTTGTCTTCAATGGGTCTTAGTTTGTTTAAGTTTAGCGTATAACCGCCCCTGTCTGTAAAGACCACCGAGGTAATTCTTTAAAAATGGGTCTTTATTAGATGTACAAGTAGACTTAAGTCTGTGGTAACAAAAGCTTTTGTTGAAAATGGAGCTATTGTCAAACTACTATTAAATCCAGGTGGTATTATATCAATTCAAAAGTTTGTCTGTATGTGTGTTTTTAATTACACCATCTTTCCACAGTTTTATAAATAGTTCAGAATGAAGAAGATTATTCAGACTTCTTAACACGCAGCGATCATGTTAAATAACAGAGGTTCCGGTCCGTTTTTTTTATTCTGGTATCATCCGTACGGGCTTACCGTTCTTTATCCTTATGCATCTGACGTACTACGTCACGTGACGGGATTGGAAATGTTGTATTCGAACTTCCGGAACTTATGGAGTTTAAACTCAACCTACTTTCCGATGGATGACTCAGGTGACTTAGATTACTGGAATATTTGAACAGAAACATTTTAATCAACTACAAAAACAAGAAAAAAAAACACACGCCTCTCTCCGGGAATTCAATTGTCAGTAAGCACTTCCGGGGCATAGGTCATTATCAGAAGTTTGGACGGGCAATTCGTTGAATGATCAACTAAATTCCTGTGCTGTGCTGAGCTGAGCTGAGCTGAGCTGTGCTGAGCTGAGCTGTGATGTGCTGTGCTGCGCTGCGCTGCGCTGTGCTGTGCTGTAGTTCTATGGACATCGAGTTCGTGAGTTCAAAGCTTGAGAGCGGCGTATGTTCTCTGTGTGACGATTTGTTTGGAGACGTCACGTCCAATGTCATTTATTTGCCCCAACCGTTAATTTTATTCATTTATTCATTTATTTGTTTATTTATTCAAGCGAAAGTTGGCAGTTAACTGTACGCTAGTGTATAACTGAAGTAATGTTCAAAATATGCCGGGAAATTGAATTTTGATTTCAAACCCACAACAGTTTTGTAGGCCTTATAAAAAGCTAAAGAGATTTGAACCAATATCACGTGACTGAACATTAAGAAAGCAATCAGACATGCTCGTTTAACAAACAAAACAAAAAATGTTTATGACGAACTCATTAGATCTCGTTTGATCCGAAGTGTTCGCAATTTACTTCATCGCTTCTAAATCACTTAAAACGTAAAATAATATGTTTTCGCGAGTCTACGCGTTGTAACATATTCTTTTGTTTTTCCATTTTTTCATACGTTTTTGTGAATAACTTGCTGCCGAAATTGCTAATAGGCAAATCATGGACTCAGTATGGTGTTTGTTGACTAATAAATTAACCAAGGATTGCATGATAATATCGTAATCGCCCTGAGCTGAATATTAATTGATAATTTGTCACTTCAAACGTTATTTTCGCATACCACATCATATACATATTATAGAACCACAGAGCAAAAACTTTTCAAGGTATGTATTCATAAAAATTACTCGCTATTTTTTAATTGTTTATCTTATTTCTGTCAATCAACGGTCTAGATTTGCGATGATTTTTTACGTAATTGTTCAAAGAAAAACGAATTTCGTAGTCCCAACTGAAAGTTTGATAAAAACTTTAAAAAACTTCAATCAGGATAAGTCTATTCCCCCCCCAATACATTAGTCAACTAAATTACATTGAATCTTACCAATAAATAATCCGACTTCAAATAGATTGCTTATAAATGACATATTACGCATGCGCGATGGTAACCATGCAACCATTGTTCGTAATTTAATGCAATAATTTGGTTTGTTCAACAACATGTATAGCCTTCAACATAAATTTTAAGCATGAAACTGTTGTTTGTACATGCATAATGTTGTTTTTGTTGCTTTTTGCAAAGTATTAATTTAGGATATGTTGAGAACACACACGACCGAGATGTGGCGCTGTCTGTTGTTTGTGACGTAACCTCATTGACTTCGGAACGAAATGATCGTTTCCGTTTAACTCGTCTATTTAGCGACGAAATAATTGTTACACAATTCTATTTTATAGCTATCTGAAGAAATCCATACGTGTCAAGAAATTAATTGTGCTTAATTACCCTGAAAAAAATAATTTCCGGATGTTCACAATATGTGTAACGTTTGTCACATGACAGAAATTAAAATTAGCTGCTATTTCTTGCCATAGAATGTCTGATATCACATTCGATTATTCTAACCTTGCTATACTATGTTAAAACTGATCTTTATTTTGTTCATCTTATAAACTTTTTATGGTGTATTTTTATCGTTATAATATACGAAAAAATATCAGTCCTTCAGTATTAGAGGTAAGACAATTAATTTAATTTCTAATGAAAATCTTGAGTCGTGTCCTTTTAATTTTTGGTGTCAATCTGGTGTTGTGTCACTTTAATTTCTAAAGTCAATCTACAGTTGTGTCCCTTTAATTTCAAATGCCAATCTACAATTGTGCCCCCTTAATTTCAAATGTCAGTCTACCTTTGTGTCCCTTTAATTTCAAATGTCAACCGGGAGTTACGTAATTTTAATCACTGATATTAAATTTGAGTTGTTTCCCTTTAAGTTCTGATGTCGATGTGGAGTTACTTCCCTTCATTCCGTTTTTTTTTGTTCCTGATATTAAACGTTAGCTCAACCAGAAGCAAGTTATCATTAATTATAAATAATTAAAACGAACTCTCTTGCTTCACATTTGTATGAAATATGTCTGTTTAAACACGCATTAACCAGTGGTTAAACACGACATGTCGTTCTGTTATATTTTTTTTTAGAATAGATGAACTTAATATGGGCGAGGGATATTTGAGATTTGAAACAAATTATGACGGATGTATATATATGCATCATTTTTATGAGTTTATAATTCGGAATTCGGGTCACGTGATAAACGCATTCTGTAAGTTGACGTTTTTAGAAAATTGTGTTTATAGAAGAAATGTATGTATATAACGATGTAAAAAGCGAGTTCGGATGACAACTCGAGTTATTAGTTTATAGGAAAGCCCCTGAAAACCGGACCTTTTCAGAACTGGGTCAAACATCCGGTTTTCTGAGAATTCTGGTATTCAGAGAACTGTTGAGTAACGAAGAGAAAAAAATAGGATCGTCCGATTTTCAGAGAATTCCGGTTTTTAGAGAGTCCACTTTTTAGGGGTTTTACTGTACTTACCATATTCAACTTCAATTATCTTACCCGAACTCAAAAATACACTCATATTCCGCATAGCAAAACGACTGTAGGCATTAAAATAATGATATCATTTTGCTCGCATCTGGACCGGATCATCGCGTTATCGACTTTTAGACAGTCTACACCCACCCCAGAAAAATTACCACAGTCGCGATGTAGGTTTTGGACATACCTCGGAAGTAAGCCGCGGATAATGACATTTATACATATACATGTATATTTATTGTAAAAAATTGTTGTCTTGACAATCTTGACATTACAACTATTCGTAAACAGTCCGACAAAACCGAAAATCTCTAGCATGATACTATACATGTACTTTTTAATGTTTTTGATGACGTCATCACCTGTTATATATACCGGTATCATTAGTTACATTTTTGAAATATTGAGCTATAAATTTTAATAATCTTATAATGATGATAATAATAATATTCATTTATTAATAATCATAATTATAATAATATTATTATTAATGAAAAATGAGAATGAAAATTATAAAACCTCAGCAATATTTATAACAATGATACAAATGATGATAAAAATATATTAAAAAGTATTTACAATAATCAAGAAATAATAATTACAATTAAAATTCCGGGAACCAGACCGACACGTTAAAATATGAAAATTACGGGAACCAGACCGACACATTAAGATATTACAATTCTGGGACCCATTCAAACATATTAAAATATCAAAATTCTTGGACACAGAGAGATAAGATAGAATGTTAAAATTCTGGGACATAGACACATTAAAATATTAAAATTAATATGCAGTCCGACATTTCGTTTTTGCATGTGATACCACGTGACTTTGCCGTGCAAAATGACAATAATAGATAGGTTTTACATGATTAATCGCCGGTTATATTAATTATCATTTCGTTTTTATAATCCAATGAGCTTTTTTCACACCTCAAATTATGAAAACTTTGCAAATATCTAGATGATATATCGCTTATATTGAAAGTCGAGTTTTCCATCAAATTAATTTTCTAATTTATCTTATCAACTTGCGTCTTTATAGTTTTGAGTCAGATCGTCTTAAAAAGAATGTGTTTTTAATAGTGTATAAATTACAACAGAGAAATTATAACACCCAGACATGGCCTTTTATTACTATTGCCAGCTATTTGTCTTTTTTTCATTATTTTACGCGATATGCACGTACACTTTAGTACATTTTTCGCGCTTAACGCTAGTCCGCCGCAATATTTAAGTCATATTTCGGGAGGGGGGCGTTTACCAAACTAATTTTGTCTGGAACCTGCTCCAATGTTTAGCTTATTATCCACAAAAGAGTGGCGGGGACAAATAGGCTTAGAAATAGTCTCATCGACTCAAACTGTCACAGAAAACATGCCTCAAGCCCAGGGCTCGAACTCAAGAAACGGAAGTTCGTAGACTTAATGTTTCCTAATTTAGCAAAGCTGGAAGGCCTTTGTGACGTTTGCCTGTGTTAAAATACGCGTGTATATACGTCGCATTTTCTTAAGCACCATGCCCCACGCCTCTGATTGACATAGATAAAAAGGGTCAAAAATACACAAATGTATAAACTGTAGATCCACATTGAACAAATGTTCGTGATTTATCAGTTAATATTTCAGACATGACATCATTATGAACAAAATACTGCCGAACCCATCAAACAAGACGTCAGTGAAAACAAGAAAAAATAGGTGTTTACGGAACTGGCCTTTACCCTGGGGCCAAGACGTTCTAATAATGCTTGCAATAAGCATACACTGGTCTTCACAGACAGGTGGTCTCCAAGCCCAGAAAAAATATTTACGATCATGTTTACGGTAACACAAATGACCCTTTTTGAAGCCCAACTTAAAGTTTCAAACGGCAATGTCCAAATTAAGAAAATATTTGGGGATAAATTGCACCTCGTAGTCTCGGAAAAGGTGTTTAGAAAAAAATGTTTTGCGTTCTAATCATTCCATTTTTTTGTCCAGTTACCCTAAAAGCGAATGCTTTTTTTCTAGCCTAGTATAGAGTGGTCTTTTCGACAAATTTTGAAAATGTGACTAACTACTGACTACACCATTTTTGTAATGTTACCCTAAAAGCGACTGCATTTTTTTTTCTAGCAGTCTTCAAGACAAGTTTTGACTGAACTCAAAAATTAAAACAAAAATTAAAACTTACCCTCTTGGAATTGAGCCGGATGGATCAAACTGGTCGTCCCAATTATCACGATAATTCTGTCCCAGACTTAATGGCTCCAGTCTGCAAATGAGCGGGTAAATAAAAAGTGCGAAGTACGAAATAAAATTCGTTTAGCCGAAATATTTATAGGTTAAATTTTGCTTCCAATTGTTTATTGAATAAGTGTTTTGTTTCAAAGAGATCGGTTTGGAAATCCATTGTTTGCTGTTAAATGTGAAAGTCTGAAATGTATACAGTACAACCTCTCCAAAGCAACTCCTTTGAGAGAAGCAAAATTATGTTGATGTCGAGAGACTGTCGCTCTAGAGAGGTTAAATTAAAACGTATATTGTACATTGGGAAATATATGCTGAGAGATTGTTGCTCAACGGAGAGCCGCTCTGGAGAGGTTGCACTGTACCATTAGCAAGGTTTTAAAGTATAAAACTGTTATTCTAGCTAGCTAAGATAATAGTTTTTAAGTTTAAGAGAAATCGATGGGGTACTTTTATGTACTTACGATTGTGTGGAAATTATAGAAACTCGTTCATCAGGGACCTTTCGTCGGACACCGGGGCTGCTTTTAGCTGACAACCTATAAAGTAAAGACCACTAAATGAATTATTCGTCATATTTAAGGGCCGGTCCATATTTCTGAAGCCAGGAATGCTCTAGGGTGATAGTCTGTGTCGCAGAAGCATCTTCATAAAAGGTCGAAAGTATTTAAGTATAAAAGGGTTGGGCCGCGGCCGTGGTCCAGTGGTTAGTGCGATGGACTTGTAATCCGACGATTCGGGTTCAAATCCCGGTCGCGACAGGTCATACTCGTCTATGAAAATTTGACAAAAATGTTGATTTTCCTCCATATGTGGAGAAGTTGCCGGTTCCTTGTGGAATGGTAAGTTAGTCTAGGAAATCTGGTTAGGTGAACCGGCCGCCGCATATAAATAAAAATTGTTGAAAAACGGCGGTTAACCCCTGTGACAATAAGTCACATAAAAACAATTAAAGGACTGGCCCTTCTTTCTTAAATGTGCTCGGATGGGGTTGATTTTAGAAATGAAATATTTGACTTTAGTAATGCAATACAATGTTTTTAGTGAAACTAACGATTAAAAACTAGCAGCATACAGAAGTGTTCTACGACATAACTCGTAATTTTTATCATTTATTAAACTTGGAAATCATCAGCCCGCAAATTATGATAAAATTGTCATAACTTGTATTCTAATTGTTTAATAATGATGATATGCAATTATTATAATTACGCGATCATTTGCCCGAGGAAAATTAAAGAGAAATACATGTAGTTTGCTTTAAATGATTTATTATTTATTATTGTGCATATGACTCTAGTTTACTTCGCTGCATTTCTTGTGTTTAACAGCTCAGACAATAATTATAGTTATTGTCTAAACAAACATATTTGTATATACATTCAGACAGAACCCTGGAAGCAGTAATTTTCTTTCGCCCCGTGTTTCAACACAGAGCTATTCGGTGAATGTAAAAAAACGTTTTTAATATCGTAAATGGATCAATTGTTTAAAACAGGCGCTAATTCTCACTCTTTTTGAAGTAATTATTGGCGAAAAATAAACCCAAAGAATTAACGTCATATTTTAAAAAAAACGTCAGTCGAGGGTGGGAAAGTTTTGAAAATGTTGTAAACTTACCTGTCTTCGCTTGAATACATCCCAGACTGAAACCGAGTTGGCATTGGGCCATTTTTTGGTATTTTCGCGAAATGTGTATTCTTTCCCGCCATATTTACGTCAGATTCACCGGAAGAAGATCCACTTCCGCTTGAACTTTTTGTCCTATCGCCGGAAATGTCCGACCAGTCTGTGACAGGAGTACTTCCGGTAGACTGTGAACAGTCTTGACTGGTTGATGAGTTTCCAAGACCGCTAGACTGTGACGTTATATCAGAACCGAGATTCGCAAATCCACTGAAAATCAAAAGGGAAAAATGGAAATAAATTCAATCAAAATTGATGAAATTGAAAGAAATATGTATACTTGTATATAAACAATCGAGTATAACTTATGAATTTCCCAAGGAATTGCGTTAAGTAACATTTCTCTATGATTAGAAGAAATTAATAGTTTTTGTCTACATACTGTGAATCGTCACTTAGCAACCACCTCAATATAACGACCACCTCATTATAACGACCACTTATCTTAATCTTTCTTCTGTTTTTTTTTCAATTTTTGTCCCAAAGATGGCTTGAAATGTCGGGCAGCAGAAATGATTTTATCTTGGAAAAATAAAACGCAGTCAAACATGTATCGGCGAAATCTTGGAATCAGAAACCACGCGACTTTAAACTCCTATCGCGTCAAATTTCCAATATAAGCAATGCGTTACAACCTCCGAATTACGACCAATTTTTATCTAAAAGGGATTTTAAAAGACCGACGCGACTGTATTTTTCCTGTTATAATTTCAACGTCATTCATCACATTCTCGAATTGAACAGAAAACGCCTAATGCACGTGAAAAATGTCATCATTAGTACATGCCAAGTAGAAAATGCTTAATCAGATTTTAATAGGTTTATTTAATTATAAATGTATAACTAAACTGCATGCACGCTTAACAAGTAATTACATCAAGTAAAAAAATATTAAGCGACTTAGTTTGAAACACATTCCTTTTATATTGCAGTGGGTGGTATATTTGACGTTACGCGTTTCCAGCCGTCATGCAATTAAAATCCGATTCGCATTTTCGCACGTGTGAAGTCGACATTAAGTTTTAAGTATTCGACATGGCCAAATATTTTAGCCCGAAATTCTCAGGGATTGAAAAAAAACGTCATATTGACACCTTATGCATCAACATGAGGAAGTTTGTGTCGGTGTTATTAGCAGTACAACCCCCGCAAAAAAATCCTACAAAGACTGATGCTCCGCGCTAATTAATACTTTTTAAACCCTTTTGGTAATATTTAAAAACAAAATGTCCACATTTTAGTCGAGGTAAATCAATAAAAATCAATGTATCAATCATCCGGGCGTATTATAAAACGCCTGTCAACACAGACATGCTTTTAAGGGCAATAAATGACTTTTCAAGTCGCTAGTAGAGTATTTGAAATGGTACAGCTCATATCATAATGCGCATGCGCAAACGGGAGTTTTCCAATTGGATTATAAAAACAGCATAAGAAACGTATGTGAAAGTATAATTGCGCTCATATCAGAAAGTGAATGTCTACCTGGTTATTATCGTTCGGCGAACCCACAAAATGAATTATTATCTCCCTTTAGAAATATTCCTTGACGTAATTTACAACTAGAGTATGACTGTGCGAAAAGGAATAAAAACCCTCTAGAATTAAGCTGTTCTCTGTGGAGAACAAGTCTAATATTGGCACAGAATCAAGGAAAGACGTTTATGATAACTGTCCGTTGCTTTGTGAACACAACACAGTTGAAACCTGGCTTGAACCCCGAAAGGATGTCCAATCTATTTAAGAATGTACTTTATACCCCAAAAGAAACGGCCTCTGTATTCATTCCGTCTCATTATCCGGTTGAAACATGGAGTAAATATTAAAAACCGGTCCGAAAATAAGTGGTAGACATGTTGAGGCGGTCTTAATATTGAGGTGGTCACTAAATGAGGTTTTACTGTAGTTTATAACTAACATAGGAAATTTGCGTTTTATTTCATTAAGACGGTTTTTCAACTAAAATCCCCTCTGTGTGCAACTGGTACATGAACCAAAAAGAATTAATCATATCCTTCTAAGTTATGATCTATTCTGCTCATTGACGCGTGGAAATACAGTGTGAATCTTCCTGATGGAGACCGGAACTTCCGGTTGTGTAAAGAAACCGAAGCAACTAAATTTGTTTTCTTTTGAAGAGTAAAGGAAACGAACGAACATTTTGTTTTAGTTCATACGCGCACGTAATCACGTTGAATTAAAGTATTTATCACAATAGTGTTTAAATTATCTTTTTTTATGTTTTCAAGTAAATTTTCAAGGGAAGCAAACATAATCAACAATGAATCAAAATGTAATTACGCGCTTGGCTGCGTTCGAATTTGTTTTGAAAAAAAAAATGGACCATATTTTCAACGTACAAAACATATTCCAAAAATGACATGGATTCATGAATTAGATTTTAATATGAACAAAAACATTAACTACAGAAGTGTCGGCTATTTATTTATTGAATTATAATAAAATTTTGCATTTAATAACTTCGTAAAGCATGAAAACGTATATAATTGAGATGTTTCTTTACGTTACTCAACCTGCGTGACTTTACTAACAATGTATGAACATCGACTATGCCATCATAATAGAAATTGAAATTTTAAGATGGATAGCTTTAATATGGAGCAGAATTTATCTTGACAATATCTTATTACATAAGTTTTATGGGACGATGTTGAATAAAAATATTGTTGTGAATGTAACAAACAAGTTTAATATAACAGCAAAAATTTACGTTACCAGATTTTAGACATACACAGGAAGCTGCTTGTGTTTTTAAAGTGGTAAGCACACAACAAAGGAAGAATGAATGAATGAAGGAACGAAGGAACGAACAAACGAAAAAAAGAAAGATGGAAGAAAGAAGGAAAGAAAGAAAGAAAAAAAAGAAAGAAACAAAGAACGAAACAAAGAAAGAAAGAAAAGAAACAAAAAAAACAAACAAAACAAATTAACTAACTAACGAACGAAAGGAGGGAAGGACGAAAAAAGAAACAAACAAACAAAGGAAGAAAGAACGAATGAATGAACTATGTGTATTTTCGCTACATAACGCTAGCAAAATTTAAAGCTGAAAAAGACGCAGGCTTTTCTTACATAATGTTGACGTTAAGATAAATGATAATTGGACATTTTAACACCGTCCAAAACTTTTTGAAGTAGATTTTATAGGGCTGTTGTGTGCCTTATTAATTCTAAAAGACGAATAATTAACCTGTCGTAAGTTTTAGTTTAAGGGCTCAAAAATAAAAAAAAATACTTTGATAAATGTACATTAACATGATTTGTTCACAATTAATCTACAACTGTGATGAATTGACGACAATTGAATTCACAAAATATTAATATATCAATTTATTTATTTACCACGTTCAGTTGAATGGAATATATTTGCCCGTCCGTCAATAGTTTTATTTATACATATTCACGTACATGCGTTTAAATAGTGTTCATGCAATTCGGAGAAATTATCATATTATTCATCGAAATCTGTGGACAATGGACCCTATTTACGTAAAGAGAAATTCGCGCATTCCAATGTTGCTCATACCGTGTAAATGGATTCACACATGACTGGTTCTTATTAATGAGTATAATGGTCACCGAACAAGCAAAACAAGAATGAAACATTGTAAACCAGTCTGTTTATGACAGGTAAACATGATTGTCTAACTCCTACATATCCTAATGAAAAACAAACTAATCATTTATGTAATTTCCGTACAATGTAGGTACGGCAATTTATGCACTTTAAACATCATCGCGCATGCGCATTGTGCTTTAAATAACTTAAATGTTTTCAGCATCATCATAATGATACATAAACTGAATAACCCACTCCGACCGGAAATACCGGTCACCGGTTTTTTAAATCTACGAGGTGGACAATGACTAAAATACAGTAAAACACAGTTATAGTGAAATCGGATGCAGTGAAGTATTCATTTTCACCGTACACGCCTTTCTTTATTTCATTGTTGTAGAGATATTGAAATATGGAAATGATGAAGAAATTATTAATGTCCCCAGGTATTCATTCTAACCGTGTTATTCTGTATTAATTGATAAGATAGTCCAGAGTCAGGTACTCCTTAAACACTCGTAAAACTGAATAAAAATACAGTAGAACCTCTCAAGAGCGACCCTCTCTTGAACGACAACCCTCAACAACAGGATGAATTTTCCCCTGTGTACGATTTAACTATTAATTTAACCTCTCTAGAGCAACAACCTCTCTGCTGAATACGTATCTTTCTATCAACCATGTATCATTAGTTACTTTGTTTCGTAAATTTCGTATTAAATGCGTTTAATAGTACATGTACGAGAATTTATTGTTTGTGTAACAAATCCAAGCGTTACAGAGTAATCATTTTCAAATTTGTTATAAATTCGTAACTAATCACTAATGGTAATCTCATGGCATTCACTTAATCATGATTAACACGTGTTCTAGTTTGCAATAAGTCAAAGTTCATGGCTTCAGTACTAACAGAAATAAGTCAAAACTATTTTTGTTTAAAGAGGGAGTAAAATAGAACAGCATTTATGATCAGGGATGTTTCGTCGAGTATAAAAGAACAGCTTTTAGGAAAGAACAGCACTATTAAGCCTTATTTGCAGAATCGGGAGAGAATAAAAGAATAGCTGGTAAGCAGAATAACTCAGTGCTAAGGAACAACTTTCACGCTAAAAGGAAAAGCTTTTGACACAACAGGGGAGTATAAAAGAATAGCTTGCAAGCGGAATAAAGGAGGATAATAGAACACCTTTTGAGACAGCTGGGAAGAAAGACAGAACAGGTAATTGCACAGAACCATTTAAATTAATTTTGAAACATGTATGTATAAAGATTTTATCATTTATACAGACGGATTAGCTGCTAAAAGTCTTTTTGTATTAAAGTACATGCATGCGATTGTTTGCGGTTAATCTAATTACGTAAACGAACGACACTAAAACAATACTATTTCATGGTAATAGATACACGTGGTTTGAGCGAGTCTGATAGATGTCAAAAAAATAGTCATTACCAGACCACAGAAGTATTTAAGGAAATTGATCAATTCATGATAAACTATAGTCGAGTGATGACGGAGCCACCGTACACGGAACAGGTTAGACGCTGCACATCCGGGCAATCACTGAAGTTGAACGATTTAGAGCAAGTTGTTCTGAATACATTACTGTTATATTATAACCTTTATCACCATTATTATATTTCGTTTTAATTAATGTCATAATAATTAACATTGTTATCATTTATTATTATTATTAGTAACATAATTATCATTATTTTCATTTTATCAACAATATTATCAAAGTTATTAACAATATTATCGTTTGAATTACTATTATTATCAAAATTGCTATTACAATCATCAATATCATTTTCATTAATGGTATCAATATCACTACATGTATAAGAAACTTACAGTCGAACGTGTATTTGAGGCCACCTCCGAATAAAGACCACCTTGTGAATAAAGGCCAATCTTTGAAAAACCGTCACTGATCATTTAAAACAAACTAACCTCCGAATAAAAGCCACCTGACAATAAAGGCCACATTTTGTCTTTCCCAAAGAATGGCCTTTGTTCACACACAGGTTTTATTGTATAAAGTTTATGCAATGGTCGTCTGCGTACATGTCGATCCAATTTATACATTCGAATTTAGACATGAAAATAACACATAAGATAGACCTCAAATTTCAAATACGAATCTTATAAAGTTGATTTTATGATTGCGTCTGAAATCAGACACTTCTCAACTGTACAGGCTTTGAGTCAGGAACTGCGAAAGTCTCATCTGAGAATGAATATTCTGTTTTTCGTGCGGATCGAATTTAGAAATCAGCCACAAGTGTTATGAAATTTGAGATTCATAACTTAATTACTTGTATTATTAAGTTAATCCTAGAAGATTGTATTGCTATTAAAACTGACTTCTGTAAACAAATCAAAGACTGAAACATTTATTCACACAGATTACAAGCAAACAGATTTGGCCTGATGTTGATTGAGAACGCCAAGAACGCCATCGAAGAAATTGAGATTTGTGTCCATGGTATAAAAGAAATTGAGATCAGTCTCCAAGCTCAAATTTTTGTAAATAATTGTAAAACATACATCTGGATTTGTATTTTAACATTATACAGTGAGATCTTTTCAAATGAAATACTTTAAAAACAGAAAAATTAAAATTTGAGATCTGAGACCGATCTTAAGCTTTTTTTAATTCAGACTCTAAATTCGTGATCCTACCTTAATTTTGAAATCACAGTATCATCAGTAATCGCCTTCTCTTCGTCTTCTTCGGGATCAGATTTTTTTGAGCGACAGTGGGGTCCAAGAAATCTTAAAAATATAGCAACAATCGCCATACAAGCCACAATCCCAGCAGCCCCTATTACCACTTTCTCGGCCGTGCCTATTCCACTGTCACTTATATCCACTTCCGGTCGTCGAATTGTAACTTCCGGTTCGGATATATTTGAATTATTTATTGATGTTGTCGTAAATTCTTGTAAATTTTGAGCAAGTTTTGTTGTAGAATCTAACAAAAAGTTTGTCACTCTATCCCCTGTTGTTTCAGAGTCACTATTTTGTAACGCGGATTCATTTCCGGTGAAATTCGAAACTCGGTTATTTAACCAGACGGCTATCCGTTCCGTTGTAGTTTTTATGATTTTTATCGTTGATGACACTGAACCAGTCGAATTAATTCCCGCCGAAATTAGTCCGTCGTCTGCTTCAACAAGATTCCCGCCCGGTAATGACATGTTTATGAAATGTTTTATTACCACGACCGTCGATAGATATTAATTTATTTTATCCCGAGTCTCCGGTGTCCGCTTCAGGCCAATTCTGCAACATATGATAATACAAAAGATGATGTTGTAAACATGACAATTTACATAACAAACGTAAAGCAGACGATAAAAGAAAACATAACGTACTGTTATACGTTAAAGTCGATGAGCAACACTGACGTAACCTTACTAATGTTTGATACTACTTAATTCCATTTAACGTCGTTTCTATAGCGATACATGCATTGACAACGCTTATTTTAATTACGGAAATTATAACGCTTTGCGTCCAGCTGTGTTAACGCCCTCAGAATGACAAAAAACTTTCAAATTCGTAAAAAGTCCATTGATTTCAGCTTCAGTTGTTATTTTATTTTCCAATTTTTATCAAACGTCAGATTTTATAAAAGAATTCATTTTATTTATTCAACACACACGAGTAAAAATTAATGCACCTTTTCAAGAAATTAAAGAAATTCATGTATAATATAATATTATGAATATTTATTTGAATGGAATATTTGATTGTAACAATATAGCGAAATATTTGTATTAATATGTGTTTCAATTAATATTTGTATAATATACGAATAAAAATATAATAATATAATAATTAATATAAAATAAGCTAAAAATTT
The DNA here is from genome assembly GCA_008271625.1 of Lutraria rhynchaena. Classification (NCBI taxonomy): domain Eukaryota; kingdom Metazoa; phylum Mollusca; class Bivalvia; order Venerida; family Mactridae; genus Lutraria; species Lutraria rhynchaena. The sequence goes on from VIBL01000030.1 coordinate 2,386,241, forward strand.
ATTAATCCGAAGAATACAAAAAAAGGATTCATACTTTCGATCAAGAATTAAAATTTATTAATTTAAAAAAATACTTTATAAAGCAGATTTCAGTAATGAATGTTTAAATTGGTATTGAAAGTTAATTAGTAAAACATTAATTCAAGATAAAAAAAATAAATACTTTGTATGAATCAAAGTGACAACGAATATATGATACAAAATATCGTTGTCGTCTACAGTTTTTCTTCAAGCAAAACTTTTAATTTAAAAGTTAACTGTGAATGAGAAAGTCTTGTAGGAGTTCTTACTTATACGTAACTATTCGGTTGACCGGATTATTTTTTAAAAATTGACTAATCCGGTTTTTTGCTTTTTGATTAAACTCACTTACATAACCACAACGCCGCCCACCTCAAAATGCGCATCATGATTATGTTTTACGGCAATAACTTGCAACCGAGCGACTCCTGAGCAATAAAATGTCAAAAATAGATTCATCCTTAATATACGATGCAGGTTTTTTGTTATAATGAATGAAAACAATTAAAACACACCCTAAAATCAACGTCGTTTTCAGAAATTTTGTTAGACAACACATTTCGTTCTGTGAAACGCGAGTTGATAGGCCCCGTATTATACACATAAATAAAAACCACCTTGTGAACTGTTTATTAATGTTAATGGAATAAAATTTATTACACAACTTCAGTAAATTTTTGCCTCTTTTATTCCTTTTTGCTACTTCTTAATTTATACTTTTGGTGTTACAATATATCTAGAAATTAGTAAATTTGATGTTTTTGAAAGGGAAAAAAAGCCAGGTGTTGTACAATTTTCTCCTTTTTAGAAGGTACTCTAAAAATCGAATATAGAACCATTTATATGGGATTTGCTAAATATCGAAAATGGAACCATTATATCGAACTATAGATATTCTGACAGACAAAATCGAAAATGCATAACGTACCCACTAACACGAATAAATTACTCCCATTCATTCATTCGTTCGTTCGTTCATTCGTTCGTCCACTCGTTCTCTCATTCACTCGTTCACTCATTCACTCATTCATTCACTTAACTAATTAATCATGTATTTACTTAATCAATCAATCAATCAATCAATCAATTTATTTTCTTTCTTTATTTATTTATTCATTCTATTTATTATTCATTTATTCATTCATTCATTTACTCATTTACTCATTAATTTAACTGGATGAAAATTCAACATATATATTTCGCTTTATGGCAGACATTTTATTTCATGCCAGGCAATTCTTCTGATTTATTGTTTTAGTAAAGACTGCAACATAACTTGATAAATTATCAGAGGAAAAAAACGCCGCATTTTGTCAAAAAGATAAATGTACGCTAAAATATGTACAGAAAAACCTCAGTCAGCAACCGCTTCATTATTGAGACTTTCAATGTTAATTTTTTTTATCAAGGCTTTAGTGTACTTTATTTTCAAAATGAAATAAAATTTCTACCCTGAAAATTTACAAATAAAGGCCTTTAGATACGAAAAAGTTGTGCACTTTTCGTATAGCATTCGTTTATATCGCAAATTTAGTTTTTTTGAAAATCTGAAAGTGAATATAAGGTTATATTTAGACAATAATAATGCCATCATTTGTTATATACATAATTATTTATAATACACAAATGTTCGCCAGTTTAATTTTTTCATTAATTAATGAATAATTGAATTGATTATAATTATATGTATATGATATACATGTTAGCTATACGTACAATACCTGACTTTTAAAATAAAGGAATAAACGTTTGCCCCAAAAGTCTATCTAAAGATATAATTTCACGAATGAAAAAAATGCACTTTTTACCTTTTTCCAATAAGTCCCAAATTTTACCGAACTAACTCAATAATGTTCAGTTAAAATTCTCAATAATTGTATGTCTCACGTCAGACGAACGTTACGCGTCTTAATACATTTTGCGCGTTCGGATAACAAAATACTATTCAAGTCGGAATTCTCCAACAAATTATGCATTAAGCTAATTAACACATTGTGTATTAATAGTAATGTATTCTATTTCACGCTCAATAATTTTGGGCGAAATCGTTTGAATGAGTTTCTGCCGATGATGAATCGATTGTTGAAAGTTTTCGCCTTCATATTTCACGTCTGACGAGCCAACTTTGCCATTTTTTAAACAAAACCACGATGATTCGGTAAATTCCGTAAATATTCGTCATTTTCCGGTAGGGTTGTAATAACGAGTGCAGAGAAATTAACGAATCTTTTTTATATTCGAAATTTATTTGAAATAAACAAACGAGCAAATAAAGGGTAAAATGTCGACCAACACGGGACCAATCAGTACGTTGCCATGACGACACAGTTGAGCATGCAAACAAGTGCCATTTTATGGAGAAAAGGGATACAAACTTAGTATACAGTTGACCTTCATACAGGCGTTGATTTGATCGGTTATATTAATAAAAGAGCATGAGATTGATTGTTGTTCACGAATATACAGTACAACACGGTTATAGTGAACTCGCTTAAAGCGAGATATCGGATAAAGGAAAACGAGGTCACAGTGAACTTAAATATAGTGAATAATCAGGATACAGTGAAGGACATTCCTAAGCCCTTCTTTATTGCGTCGGTATGGATATAATGAAATACAGTGCAACCTCTCGGTCCTGGTGGTAGTCCTAATATCGATGTTCTATTGTAGTTCTATTTTTAGAAACGAAATATTTCTAGTCAAGACAATCTTCGGGGAATTTCTACTTTCTGTTTAATTTCTAGATCAGTTACTTTCGTTTTAAAACTCTCTTTTGAAATTATACAAATAAGATATCATTTTGAAAGATGAAATTTGTTCTTTTTTTAAGGTGTTTTAATGCCGTTACAAAGCCATCAGTGAAGTAGGGAAAAAACTGTTCCAAGTCAAACGCATAGTGGCATTTTTGTTTTTATTGTAATTAACAAAAAAAAAATGCTGACATAAATGGTTATTATAAGTGGTAGTATCAATTTCCGCCCAGTCATACCTAAACTCGTACAAGATGACGGTGACAATTCCCGCAAAGTCATTACTAAGCGCGCGCAGCAACGGTGGTAGTGCGGACTCTGAAGTCGGGAGCTGTAATTTGCCTAGCAGCAATGAATATTACCTAGACATCGCCAAACCCATTCATTTGCGCACCAAAAGGTGCGCCGTCTTTAGTGAATCGTTAATCTTCGTTTTAAAATAAAAATGAAAAGAATGATTTGTACCGTGAACGATGTACAACACCCGTTTGTTTTAAAGCACGTGCGTTTTGTGGTATTCTTAGCTTCTTTATCGCGACTCGGTTAATTAAACGTCTGAAGTTCATTCGATCAGAACATACATATACCTTACATCATCATGGGACTCCTACATATGTATTTCTTCGCATTTAAACGGCTGCACCCGCTATTATGTGTCATAAGCGTTAGAAAGACTAAATTAAAAAAACACGGATACTTTTGTTTCGGAGTCAACAGTCGCGTACAAACGAAATAAAACGTCAGAAATATTAAAATTAACCCCACACGAAATTGCACGATCATTCACGAAGTGAAGTTACTCACAATACGCCTTCTGAAATGCATTGAGTAACCGAACATTCCCGAGTCGATACCGAACTTCCCCGAAACCGCATTGACGACCGCAGACGGAATAACCCGAAAATAAACGAACAAGCCCTAAAACCACAACCGTAAATTCACGAAGCGAAATTTCACATGTCGGTGTCACTTACTCTACAAACTGGTACGCTAAGTGCACTGAACAATTTAGATTTAGTAACAATTTTTTTTGTTATTTTTTTAAGACCACAAAATACCTTTTTATGCGAGCCATCTTGACACAATGACATTTCAATAATTAAAATCATTCGATTCTATGATTCACGACTATAAAATTATTGAGTCATTAGCATACTGTTAAAGCAATCCTTCCAAAATCGGCGTTAAAGCGGCTTTCTCGAAGATTAACCATAATACAGTGAAACACGGTTTTAGTGAACAGCATAATTTGAATATAATGACGTGATATTAGGGTCCGCGATAATTTACTGTAACCGTGTTTTTTCTATAATGAAGTAAATAATCGGATCCCAAGAAATTCACTATAACTGTGTTCTACTGTGCATTTCCTCGCAAACATTTAGAATCTTAAATTTGACATACATGTATTTTTATTATTCAAAAATTCTTTTTTGTGCGCGCAATATACACAAATAATCATATTAAAAATTTATTACCAGGATAAAAATCACACCTCAGTATACAAATCATATGTGACCTTCGATGCAATCGTTTCTCAAAATGTTATACATGATTATATTATTTTCGCATGTCAGACCGAAACTCATGTAATAACTTTCGTGTTAATCTATAAACTGGCGGGGTCTCCGTGGTCTAGTAAGAACGTGTACTAGCCCCTCTTCACTGTGAGTTCGAATACCACCCGGGACCAACTCTTACATGTAAGGAAGCCGTTCAGCTAGCTAACGGAAGGTCGGTGGTTCTATAAGCCTGGGTTTTTCCTCCACCGTTTAAGCTGGATAGGTTGCCGAATAGCCATGGCCGTTGGTGCGATGTTTAACCCCACAGAAAAAAGAGTTATCAGTAAGTAAATATCAGGGATGGATGCAGTTTAAATTAACGAGCTGTAAACGAAAGCAATACGACTCCTCTGAGTCTCGAACTCATGACGTCATGACCAACAACACTGCCCTCTACCGTCTAAGGTTACAGGTCGGGTCATGGTTTAGAAACCAGTCTCTGAGGTCAAGCATCCTATTGTATGAATTTTAGTGTTTGTAAAATTGACCAATAGAAATACAGCACGTAGTGACTTCCCGGTCATGCGCATTACCGGTTACCAGTAATAAAGTGGGTGGGATTGTAAGCAATATACCATAACCGCGTTCCTTTAACTTTGGGTTAATCACAAAAGTGTTGGGCACAAAATATCACTGTTTCAGTGTGTCTCTGTATAGGTTATGACCTTACATACCGACTTCATGCACCAACTATGTGACCTTTAAGACACAGACTTGTCAATACATCATAAACATTTTGTTTTACTTCCCGGAATACCGCGTAAATACCAAAAATCTGTCGAACAAAAATCAGTGAGACATTTTAGAGATAATAACATTGTCAAACCTGTGTTACAAGCTACCTCCGAATAAAAGCCACCCTTTGAATAAAGGCCATTCTTAAAACGACCCTCATTGATTTCAAGTATTTAAAACAAACTGACCTCCGAATAGAGGCCATCCGTCAATAAAGGCGATATTTTGTCTTTCCCAAACGTGGCCTTTGTACACGGGTTGGACTGTATTATATTTTACCTAAGATATGACAGTTTATGCTTAAAAATGATGTCATTAGTTTATAACGAAGTATTTTTTGCCTCCACCGATTGTTCTTATTTTGCAACCCGTTGCCCTTAAGTACAGTAACACCACTCCGAGCGACCACTCCAATATCAGGACCATCTCGTTATAACGACCATGTAAGTTCGGATCGGTTTTCAATGTTTTCGTTTTATTTATATTTCATCTTGGATGATGAGAACACATTGACATAAACACGTATTGTACGGTCATAAAACAGTGTCTCGGGATTGAGGTTTTATAGTACATACATGTACTCTTTTAGCGAAAGGTGTGTTTGTACGATAGCAATGCAGTCAAATCTTGATTGACGGTCACCCGTAAACAAAGACTACCTGTAAACAAAAGCCAGTCTTCATAAAATTTCTATTATAATAGACAAAATAGTCAACCGAAAAAATGTTCGGTTCTGTAATACTCTGCTCTGCTCTGCTTTTCTGTTCACGGCTTTGTTCTGGTATGGTTTGGTCTGGTCTGGTTTGGTCTGGTCTGGTCTGGTCTGGTCTGGTCTGGTCTGTACTGCTCTGCTCTGCTCTGTTCTGGTCTGGTCTGGTCTGATCTGATCTGATCTGATCTGGTCTGGTCTGGTCTGGTTCGGTCCGGTCCTGCTGTGGTCTGCTCAGCTCCTGCCCTGCTTTGCGTCTCTTCTCTGCTCTGCTGTGCTCTGATCTGCCCTTCTCCTCTCTACTCCGCTCTGTTCTGTTCTGTCCTGTTTAATTCAGTTCAAATCAAGCCTATTCTGGTTTCATTTCGTTCAGTTCTATTCAGTTCGGTTTATCATACGAGCGAAAACTACAATAGGTAAACTGATATGCGTATCTTTTACCGCGTCATTAAACATTACAACATAAGCTTTATTTACACTATCACGTACATACAAACAAAAGAATGAGTTGACTTCCTCGATAAATAAGAGCGGGCTTTACAACGGCAAGTTCAAATAGATGTAAGACGAAAACCAGCTCCCTTTGTTTTCAATTCTTAAGATATTTCCGCGTATGAATATAAAGTTTATAAAAAAATTATCGTCCAAGGTCGAATCCGGTCAGGATATAAATTGTAAATACACGATCCAATTTATCATAAACCTCTGCAATATCGATAACATTATTTGTATGTAGATTACGATTAATAAAAAATCGATATTGTGGCGATATAACGATATCGGAAAATGGGATTGACATTTAAGTAGCGATAATCATGATCGGAGCTAGAATTGGTCCGATTATCGATAATTAATCGAAATATATCGATTATCGCAAATATCATATTAGCATCGATTATATGAAGTTGTATCAAAGTTTCGAAAACGGTGAATAATACCATGTTATATTTTCTTTCAATTACAGTCAAACCTTCGTTAAAGACAATCTGTACAAAAGATTCAATGTGTAAATGACGGACACTCCTGAAACTACTGAAAAAGTCAAATCAAATTAACGTCAGAATAAAGGTCACCTGTGAAGAAACGGCCAACTTTTGAATAGCGACTACTGACTTAGCCAACATCTGTCAATAATGTAAGCGCAATTAGCCTCAAGATAAAAGCCGCCTGTGAAAAACGGCCGACATCAAAATGATGGCTGCTATTTAGTAAAAGTTACTGATAATAGAGACCCAACTAAGCTCTCGATATAAGTCACCTAAAAACATAGTTCTTTCTTTCCATTTTTTGTAGCCTTTGTTCACTTGTTTGACATTTGTTCAAATAATTGTAAGACTTGTGTAAATATGTCTCTATTATCAACACATTATTGTAACCTAAAATATGTGCTTGGTTTAATATCCATTTTATGCAGAATTAATTACGCATTAATCGTGATAAACTTTATTTATTTGCCGAAATGTTTCGTCAAAATGATGCTCACCATCTATTTTGCAGTTTCCTGGTGTGAATGAGGATTTTAAATGTCAAATTAACGATTGTCGCACATTGATAAACATTTTGCTGGTTAAAGTAAGGCTCCACAGTCTAAAATAACAAATTAACATTCAGAGACCAATGTAAAAAGTTTATGGGACTGGTCTCCGATTAATTCCTGAAATTGACAAATTTTAAGATGGCATTTTTACGGTTGTTGAGATGCGAACAATCAAATCTGAGTTTATTAGTACCTGTGAATAAACGTCACCTTGTGAATAATGTCTCCTTTTTGGCGCACGGGTATATTGTATTTGACCAGAACAGTTCCGAATAAAGTTGTGTCGCACTATGTTCTTTACATTTTTGACTGACGATATTGTTCAAAAATCCATTTGATACACTTGTTAAAAACACGATAGAAATAAGATTTAATGTAAATATATGTCAATGTCTATTTTTCATTTTCTATTCATATTAATCATTTTCTTTTAACAAATTATGAGAAAACGAGAATGCGGTTGGAATAAAAGTCCCATTGCACCGATTTAAACTCTTTTGTGCATTTATGATTGATAGATTGTAAAACCAGACCTTTAGAAATAACTGTCTCGTCCTTTAAAACTTTAATTAATGTTTTGAGATAAAACTAACCAATGCAACGATGTACCGATGTTTACGACATATTTGCGCACAATTCGGTCATCACAAACTGAAATGAACTGCGTCCTTTTTTCCTTAAATTTATATATTCAATAGAAGGAAACGGTGGTATCCGAATATTGACCTATCCGAAAGATGGGTATAATCTATCAAAATGTTCAACTATATCATTGGTATCCGGTTGTATTCTGAGATTATTTAAGACAAGATAAATGGTGTGTGTACGAAGAAATAAAGAAGACGATATGAGATAATGATAAATTACACAACACAATGCGAACAGTTACACATTCTTCGTCTAAAGTACATTTCATTAATAATTATCCGAATGTAAAAAATATGTACACTTATATTAAAAGAAAAATAAAGGAAAAACATCTCAATTTTACATCAATCTTGTCCATATTGTCCATAATCATGATATTAAATGATCCAGCATGGTTATCGCGAACATGCTATAAGCATTATCCGGATATGATATTGTGACGCCATTCATCACATATAAATCAAATTGCATCTTGTGAAAAATGCTATATGGAAAATTCTCATTCCTATCTACAAATTCCATCACGCTTATGTAATCACTCTGTGCAATTATCATTTTTTGTAGATTTTAATGACTGATATGATAAAATTAATCATTGGCCCCATTGCGCATGCGCGCAAAAACCGCTCTTCAATAAAGAGGCAAACTTCGTTATCGTTCTCTTTCATAAAAATGTGATGCATATTTTTATTAACAGGGTGTATACGTACTCATTGTAAATAAATCATTATTTTGTTCAGTCAACTTACTGATAGCATCCGTGAGTAATGATCAGAAATGCCTAATTTATCATTGAAAATTTTCTAAACAATTCACTGCCTTGCAAAATGTAGGAAGACATCTATAATGTCCGTCATAAGAAAGTAACCAGCAAGTGATGTTGGTATAAAATAGACAAAGTAAAAGTAATCGAGATAAATTTCATTCTGGAAATAGCTGAAACATTTCATGATATGATTTATTGTATTCCATTATTGGCCATAAAATTGCTGCATACCATTAAAATTTCAAGATCAGTATATTAGGCCAAAATAGAAGAATTTTTATGATGGTTACTTTCTTATGAAGGCCAGTATATGTGTATTTTTATGCGTCGTCTACGAAAGCTGTTTATTTTATGCTTTTTGGGATATTTGAAATTGCTGATCCGCCCATTGGATGATAATTTCAATTTCATTACAGTGCATAACGGTTAAAGTGAATTCCTAAAGATCAGAAAATAACTTCATCAATACAGTAGAACAGGGTTATAGTGAATTTCTATGGACATGAATAAAGACTTCATTATATAGTAAAATCCCATGTTAATAGAATTTGTATTGTCTATGTCATGTGACTAAAACGTTGTGTCAGAACGAGGCAGAAAGATAACTGAGTATTTTCTGCATAACCATGGCGGAAAAATTCTCAAATTTAAAGTCAGAAAAATATAGACGGAAGGATCAAGTTGCTAAAATTAGACGTAATTAAGATTCTACATCGTTTAAATATGTACATGTCATTTTTTGCCAAGATTCCTATGTATAAATTTACTAGTAAAAGGGAGACAACTACAACAAATAAATGGTTAAACTGGTACCCGTTGTCTCTGGTGTACAGAGGCACTTTGGTGCACTGCAACATGGAACGGGGACCAATTCAATAAATAGTTCGACAGGAACGAACGGAGTTCGGACGGACGGACGGACGAACGAACTAACAAAAGAAAGAACGAAAAAAAGAAAGAAAAAATAACAATGAAGGGACGATCAGTGTCTAATGAGGTTTTTGTAAGCTTAAGAATGTCACATTGTTTCGACAGTACTGATTTAAATGTATAATTTATTGAAATGATTTATTAGCCCAAACACAAACAAACGAAAAACAAACAAATAAACAAAAATATCAACATTTCTCAACCAAGACAGTTTTTTTCGAATGTCAACTATCAGTGATACACTGTAAATTTGTGTAAACCGTAAACAAGGTAGTGTTTGTTTATTAATTAAAAGTTAGAAAATATTAGCTCGTGAACAATTTGTTTACGACTGAAAAAAACAAACAAATATGTTTTATTTATGATTTATTTTATTTATAAAAATATGTAATAAATGAAAAAGTGTGATTGATTTGAAAATGATACTGCGCTATAATATATTATATATATTAAAAAATCTCAAAATGCTTTTAAATTCACAATTTCATTTTAATATGCATTTTATTCAAGTTATTCATAACAGTTATGAATGTTTAAATTCGCATAATGATTTATCACCGTCAAAAAAATTCACTAAATTTAATCGTGATTGCAATACCTAAATTTTGACTTAAAGTTTAATACAGTCAAGAAACATTTGCCTGTAACAGACGATAAGATAAAATGTTGAATTAGGCCAGATTAAAAAACATATCGTTTTTACGTGTTACTCGGTCGACATATTTTTTGGCGCCAACTGAACAGTTTCTTATAACATAAAAAAGTACGCGAACATTTGCGGATGAATATGATCTAGCATTTTCTCACAAAAGTACAGTAAAACCTCGATAATGAGACCACCTTCGTTACCCGAAAATTTGGTCGTATAAAGAGGTGTCCTCATTATCAGGTTGAATTATAGGGTAGTTATTGGAAGCCAGTCCGAAAATAAGTGGCCTTATAACAAGGTGGTCGTAGTTTTGAGGTGGTCGCTATGTGAGGTTTTATCACAAAAAAGAAAAGTTTTGCGATCCACCTAATTTATTTTTTCTAGCCTTTGTCAGTTTATCTATATTTTTGTTCTATTTGCAGGAAAACCTCGCTACTCAGACCACCTTATTGACATTTATAAGAACTGACCTTAGCATTACTAACTTCATATACAGTGGAACACGGTTATAGAGAATTCCTGTGGACCCGAATAATTACTTAAGTATATCCACATTTCTTTCATAACAATGAAATAATGACGAACCGTGTCGTTTTTTTTATCACTCTCCCTGTCTGTATTATAATCATGTCTGTTATGATGAGCCATTGTTACCAGTTCCAATCTGCAATATGCTAATTGGTCAGAAAACTTTCCGTTTTATAAAGGTGTCCGCTATATTGAGGTATCCATTATCGACAAATATACTTCATACGGGGGTTGCTGTTAAAGTACGATACACGTTTCTAAGACGCCGGGATTTTCAGTGTTTATATGCATGTTTCAGAGACGCGGTAATTATAATCTTTGCTAATGAATGCATAGCGACTGTTACACTACACGCAATCTCATAATTGGATTTTTCGCTCGCGCGCTTGTATATGTGCGCAGAATTTAAGATTTGTACTTATTTAAAACCGATGCTAGTTTTTGATAATACCTGGGCGGCAACATAAACACCATCATCTAAATCAAAGGTGGTTAGATCTGTGAGTTCGCTTAATTACGCGAATAAATAACTGCAAGGTTTTAATTGAGATCAAAGTGAGTGCATTATGAAGAGACGAACGTAAAAGTTAATGCGCATTGGTTTTAAAACTACGTTGTATTAAAACAGAAATAATTAATTGATCTACAGTGAAACCCCGTTATTAAGATTACTTTTAGGGACAAATCTGCCTGAATTTTGAACTTGCTGCATTATCAAGTTGAAATATAGAAGAAATACTAGGTACCTGATTACGGCCAATTAACCGGTTGCCAATATTTCCCCTGTACTAGTATTTAACTCGAAAATGGGACCACCTCAGTAATATGACCGTTTTATGATGTCGAAAAAGTGGACTTAGTATTACAGTTTTACTGAAGTACGTACAAAAGCATTGAAGCATCTATGATATGTATTTAGGTCAAATGTGCCACTGTTTTCTTTAACGTACGAGAATACAGGTTCGGTGAAAATATAATATTTTAACACATATTCTCATGAAGAACTATAATAGATGGCGTTTTTTATCGTACGTTGAAATTGTGTAGAAGCCTAAAAAACGGTGGACCGTGAAAAATAGATGCTTTTTGCACCACCATGAAACATTTATGGGTATAAATATATAAGATTATTTCTGAAATCTGCGCAAAGTGCAGGAAAAAGACAAGAAAAAAACATAAATCTTATTTTTAATGTACACATTTCATACACGCTCGGACGTTCTCTTTTGACAGTGTGCATGTTTTAAATGTTTTAACGTTCGATCAAAATTCTTGTGTTCTCGAATTTTGCGATCTTGAGGGCGCTCAATGTGGCAAAGGAAATCTTCGTTTCCTTATATCATCAATTAATAATTAATTACTTGACAAAGCAGGACTCATTATAACGACCATTTAAACTAGGTCCGATTTACAATACAGTAAACACTCACTTAGCATCACTTCAATATTACGACCACTTCATTATAGCGACCGCATATTCCAATTTGTCCTCCATATTTTCAACTCAATTGTGAGACCACCTCGGTATTAAGACCGATTTATTGACCCCGATGGTGGTCCTAATATCGAGGTGTTACTGTATTTCTTTACATTTCAATTGTTAAGACCGCTATTTTTATTCCAAAGGAAATTTTGTATATCGAGGTTTCACTGTACATATGACATAATGAGGAGCGGTATTAACATATCTCCAACAGCGACATTTTAAATGAGTAAATGATAAAGTACAATACAAAAGCCGTACCATCTTTACATACGGGACAAAAAAAGACTGCTCTATCTTTTGGACAGTTTTTTCCTCGTATGAAATACGACAGTAAGTCTTCATATGAACAAACTTCATACACATAACACCTCGTGAATTGTACACAATACATATGAAAGCAAAGATAGTGCGTTTTTTTGTAACAACACGCGCTTGTTCAAGATTTCGCTTTAGCGCAAAAAACTGTCGCCATTTTACAACTGGCAATTTTCGTTTTCCACTGACATCAAACCTTGTTTTGCAGTCTAGAAACGGACAAAGATTTTTAAGGTTTAGAATTTAAAAGTTTAACTACAAGCCATGACAAAGGAGATGGTGTGGTTTTATAATTTTGAAAACTTCCGACTTACACAAAGCAACGACAAATGTTTTCATTTTGCACGTGAAGTTATGGATAAGATATTTAATAAAATGAGGATGCCCTGGTCGTAGATTTACAAATCTATGTAGACTGTGACCCCAGTACGTGAGGTAATAAGTCACATCAGTTCGCAAACCAGTCTAAAAAAATCTAAGAATATGGCAGGTTTCCATAATTTTGTAGACTGAGCCTTTTTCGCAAGACAATAAATCAACAAATCAAGACAGCTGGCAGACGTCTAAAACAAATCAAAGCATATGATTGGTTCTATCCGTTTTAAAATTGACCAATGACGAGTCAGCTCTCTGAGACTGAAAACTGATCTCAGTAATTTTAATATTTCCAATCATTTATTGATAATTTATTGAAATTAAAATTAAATTAGAAGGCGACAAATCAATCACCAATTGAGAAAGTTTCAAAATCTACGGATGGCAATAAAAAGTACTGAAATTAAGATCATTTTACAAATAAATGAGTTTTTGAATTCGTCGCAGATACAATCCGTTTATGCATCGATAACGTTGTTGGTAATTAATACAACGTTTACGTCATCATATAAATAATCAAATATTCACGTAGCAACGGTTTTTTTTTGTACGCAGTTAATTCCGATAAACCATTTTGATTTAGAGATCACACGCTAGGTTCATCCTAAATTATCATCACGAATGTATATTTAATCAATTAATGCTTTTCCATTATTGATTGAAACCTCAATCAATCTTGTCTAACACAAATTCATTTTTTACCGATAATAATTAATCGAACCTGTGAACAAAGGCAACCCTTGGCAAAG